>OX457085.1:2220967-3420967 GCA_949752835.1 Empis stercorea
ACATTGTGCGCCTTGCAACAGATTTTTTATTTTTCAATAATTTTCATATATACAAGAAAATCGATAAAAAATTATTTCACGAGGCTATTTTAAAGGTTTTTTTGTTTTTAATGTGTGTTTTTTTTTAGGTGAAAAAATAAACATTAAATTTAATGTTTGGAAAAATTATATTGTTGGTTTTTTTTTTGTTGTGAAAAGAGTTCAGGGCACTAAAGGTTCATACAATGCTATAAATTTCTTTATATACCACAATAATAATAAATGGATAGGCCATTAAAGATAACAAATTCTTTAAAAAATTAATAATAAAATTTATTTTATTATTTAGAGTAAAATGAAATTTTTTGTTTGTAATTAAATAAAATGAATTTGCAATTTGTACGAATAATAATTCAACCAAAATGATGAAAATATTTGAAAATAGTATATAAATTCTTTGGTTAACCACCAGCTAGTTTAATTTTCTTATAGCCAAATAATATTTAAAGGAAATTAAATGAAAATCGAATATAATTTCTTAATTAAATTCTCTGAGGGCAGCTGGAACACCAATAACTTTTATATTAAACATCTTATCCTAAAATTTCTGTAATAAATTAACACTTTTACATAAAATGAAAATTCGAGAAGGATCCATAAATCATTAATTGGTTTTGGAAAAATTCTACTAGAAGAGGTAAAACATAATTCCATTAATATGTAAGTGCATAGACAAAAAAGAAGATTCAACAGTTACACTCCACTGAGAAAAAGGCGAATAGCAAAAATTTATCTTGCAAAAATTGAAAAAAAAATCTTTAAATCCTTAAGGCATTTAATATGAAAATATTTTAAAAACGTTTAGAAAATTAATATTTTATTAAAACTTTCTCATATTATTTCCTACAAAAATTATATTAATTTCCTTTCACTCTACTAGACTATTACACAATATTAAACTTATAAATTATATATAATAAATAAATTCATTTTTTTTAGCCTGTGGGTCCTTTAACACTTTAAAATTCATCTTCACTTTATAATACTATAAATTATTGTCACCTCTATAAACTCCAAAAATATAATATATAAATAAAATATTTTAATGAAATTGATTATTTCAGTTTATCAGAACTCAAAATGAAAAAAACACGACGACGACGATGACATTATCAATTGAAAATATCTTCACGACCATTTTCCATTTTTTTTTTTTTTTAGCTTTTTCGAAAGACGCGACTAATCAACACTTTCGTTACTTCAATTCTTTTAGCTAATATTAATTTTTTCCTGTAAAAATATTTATTATTTAATACCAAAAAAAAAAAAATCTCAACCGTGTGATGATTACTTTCAGATCCATCATCATTTTGTGGATCATTAGTTTTTATTACAAAAGTCTGGTCTGATGTTGTTTTTTTTTCTTTTCATACTTCATAAATTTTCAATTTCGACCCCAAAAAAAAAGCACACAAAGAAAAAACGACATTATTTTATATTTATGCTAATGATATGGACAATTTCCGAGGTGCACAAGTGCATCAGTGATGCACATAGCATCACTATATAACATAGTGTTGCTTGATTTTTTTTTTTTGAATATTCATAAAGAGAAAAATCATGTTTTTAAAAAAACGATACTTTTTTTTTTCAAGCTTCGTGATTTGTTTATGATCCCTTGTCAAAATATGTTTTCCTGCATAAGATTTTTTTTTGAACACTTTTTTTTGTGGACCAGAACAGACACAAGGAGGTTTTCCTTTAATGGATGCGATGATGATACGATTAACTGAGAAAAAAACAAGACAAGCTCATATTATTTTTTATTAACTGAGATTTTTTTTGGCTACTGTGTGTACAGAAATGTTTATCATTAACCACCATAAAAAATAATTTTCATTAATATTAAAAAGTGAATGTTAACTTTTTGTTGTTGTTATGTGTTTTTAAAACCTAACCATCTATCATTTTATCTAATCGGGAAGATCATTAATTAAAATAATAAAAAAATATTCATTAAAAATTTTGAGATATAAAATTTTGGTAAAAGGAAAACAACATAAATTGATCGCGCATTAAAACTTTTTCAAAACATAAGAAAAATTGAAAATTATTAATGATTTTTATCGGTTCAGTTTTTTTGTCATTCAGAATTTTTTATTATTTTTGGTTATATTTTAGGCTCATTATCAGGAATACTAAAATTATTAATAGTGGAAAATTTTGGGGTTAATTTTTTGGTAAAATAATTTTTGGTGAAAATAATTAGGTCGTAAATAATTATTGAATTAATTTTCTGAAATTATATTGATTTAACGATTATTATTGCAATATACATATTTACTTTTTAAATGTTGATTTTATGTCGGATGATTTTTTTTTTAATATAATTCATAATTTGATTAATTGTAGCAAAGAAAAAATTTCATGAAATTATTAAAAAACAGGTACGAAATTAGAAGATATATAAATATAAAAAATTATCTAATCAAAATGTAAATATTGCTTAGAGGAGGTAAAAAATTTAATTTTAAAAGAATCAAAATTATTTTAAATTTAAATAATAAATTGAATATCCGTATTAGAGTTTAATATTTTTGATGAAATCATTTTGGGGTAGAATTTATATTATCCTTATATCCTTACCTCAATTCAAATTATTTTTTACCAAAATATAGACGAACCTGTGGAAACGGACGATTTTGATTTGGGTAACAAAGTAATTTGAATGTGAAGCGACTAATTTGAATTGTTTATAAACAATTTTGACCTGAAAATAATAGAAATTGAAATCATTTTATTAAATTCCTTGAAATATGCTTGCAATAAGTAAATTTTGAATTTGATAGCTTACAATTTATATCACTTGCAAATATAATTTGAACAAATTCGAATATTGTGCAATTCATTAATATTAAATTTATTCTACAATAAAATTGAAATTATTTTAAATCAACGGAAATCTAAATTTCAATAAGTATATTAAAAATTTAATTATTTACTTAATAAAATATGTTGAAATCCATTTATGAAAAAATTATTTGCTAACATATTTTGCAGTTAATTTTAAATAACCCAAATAGCAACATAAAATTTAATGTTTGTGGCAAAAAAAAAAACAAAATTATATTAAATCTTATTTATTCAACAATTTCAATGTCAAAGTCTTATCAAAATTTATGAAATATAAAATAAAAATTGAAGACTTACAAAAGTAAACAACATTTATATTCACGTCCAATTCGGAAAGTCCATTTTTATTTCTTGCAACAACAACAACAAAAATAACAACTTCGCACTTGTAATCACCAATAATCACACCATACGCAAGTTTTTTTTTTGTTCTTAACCAAACAAAGATAAGAAATTGTGCAAAAAAAATATAATATATCTTTATCTAAAATACCTTTTTCCCATTTATATGATTAAACATAAATTTATTTTAATGTTGTTAATGCTACAAAATCGCATAAATATCTATATACAAAAAAAAAACAGCAAATTTTTTGTTTGTCCACAACAAGAAATTGAAAATTATGTTCTTAAAGCTTTATTTTTACAACCCTAGACATTCTTGGAAGGAACGCTTTTTTATTAATCAGATATTTTGTTATTTGATTATCTTGTCGTATGAGTCACAAAGAATTCAATTGAAATATATATGTTCCATTATATGTGTACATGCAACATACATATATATTTCATGTTTGAAAATTTTAAATTCGATTTCTATCTTTTGAAAACTACCAAATGGTCAATTTACTATTTTTTAAATAAATTGTTTTTTTTTTGTTTGCTGTCACAAACTTTTAATGCTACAAAAAAAAAAACTGTATTTTAAAATGCATAATTTTTGTTGTTGCTCTAACACTTTCAAGGATAGCATAAATCATAACACCACCATGACTAAACGAAATAATGATGAAAAAAAAATGCTTTTTTAATTAAAAATAAATTTATTATTATAATTATTTCAAAACTCATAAATTTAATGGTTACGAAACAGCATAACTTTTAATAGCTTTACCGAACACAAAATTAAAGGATATGGTAAAATCAGTAGCTCGCTGATGTTTAAACCAAACAATGGGAAAGTTGTAAAATGGAAAATGTCATAAATTTTATAATGCATTTTTAAATGGAGACAATTTGCAAGTAATATAAGTATTTTTGTTATTCCGGATGTAGGCAGCAGACATTGCTACTACTTTGTAGTTGGTTCAGTGTAGGATTTGTTTTTGGTCCCAAAATGGAAACCGCATAACAAATTACTTTAAATTGAGCAAATTAGTTTTAATTTAATGGTGGTTTTTTGTAATATTTAAATTGAAAAATTATTGGAAAATAAATATTATAGTATATACATTTTTTCTACAACTCTGTATAATACTGATAGCATATAGAAAAGCTACCGCAGAGCCAAACATGAAATTTAAATTTAAATTTTACTATTTGATTTAACACGAATGAACCGAAAATAATTTTACTATTTTACTAGAATAGAGGAGGCAATATTGAAATAAGAATTTTACTATATTTTTAGAGGAGTCAATAGTAAAAATTTATTTAATTTATATTTAATTGTAATAAATTAAAAATTTATTTAATTTGTAAAGGAGTTTCATAATATTATTTAAAGAATTTTTAAATTTTTATTCAATTTATAGCTAAAATTCTGTTGAAAATTCAAATATTCTTTTGAAGTTGAAGTTGTAAGAATTTAACTTTCTATTCTAAATTAACTCCTCAAACCAATTTTAGTTAAAAAATTAATAAGATTAGTTTTAAAAAATGTTAACAATAAATTTTAACTTGGAACCAATTTAAATTTCGAATCTTAACCAAAAAAGAATTTGATTTTTTTTGCACTCCAATAAACAGAAAAAAATCACAACCAAAAAAAAAAAATGTTAAACAAAAATCAAATCAATGTTTTTTTGGTTTCGAAACATCTTGAAAATAATATAAACCACAAATTTGAAAAAAAAAGAAAACACTAATTTTAACATATCTGTTTAATGGAATTTACGATTTGACTGCCTTTTAAGGCAATTAGAATATGTCGCACAATTTTCACCTAACACCTCTCTAAATTATTATATTTGGACCCAAACAAACAAGATATTTCTTTCCTTTGGTATCATAATACAAGAAATTTTTAACATCACACAACAAAAAGTTTTTAACACAAAAATATGTTTCTTCAAAGATAAACTCATAAAATTTATTGACATCTTTTTGAAATCTTTTTATTTTGTCTTTATTTTGGCCCTCAACAGGTAAACATAAATTTATATACTTGAAAACAAGAGAGAAGATATCAAAATGGGAAAATTGATTCTTTTTCTGGAAATGAATTTAAATATAAGACAAAAAAAAAAACTAAGAACTAAAAAAATAATAATAATAATCAAAAAAGTGTGAAGTTAATTGGCCAAAAGGTGTTAAAAAACATGGTAATTTTCGTTGAATTTTTATGTTTCTGAACAAAACAAAAAAAAAAATCTTAATAACAGAAATTCAATCTGGAAAAAGAAGAATATTTTTTTTGTGGTTAAGGAATTTCATAAAAGAAAAAAAAAATATTCTGAATATTTTTAAAAGATGAAAAAAAAAAAATTTAATGTAATTAAAAAAAAAAATTTATATTATTCAATAATTTTAGACAGAAATGAAATCATTAATTATGGAATTTATTATTATAGATTTTTTTTTTGTATTTATTTATATAGTCACTCGACCATCTTGGCAGCAGAATTCTTTTAAGTGTGTAGAACATTTTTCTTTCGATTTGTGTATATTTAAATTCCAATAAAAATTATAAATAATTTTTTTTTTTTTGTATTTCAGTTAATTAAAGACGTGATATATTTTTTTTATGATAGGATTATGACACAATAAAAAAAAATACATGAAATTAAAATATATTTTTGCCCCAAGGACTAGTATGAAATTTATAAGTAGAAAAATCAAATAAATTATAAGATTATTTGGTTAAAATAAAATTAAAAATTATAATAAATAATTTAATGTTGTTGCTGTGTTATTAAATATTGAAAAATTTTTTAATTTATTATATGGATTTTTCGTATTCAGATCATTATAAATCAACCAGAAAATTATAATGCTCTCAAAAGCTTAAAATATTTTTTTTTTGTTGAATATTTAAATATCCTTTTTTGGGAGAATGTCCAAATATTTACCAAAATATTTGACCATAACTCATTTGTAATATAATTTTGTGAGATTAAGAAATCAGTTGAAATTTTTCTAATAGTTTGTATATTGGTTCTGCTGTAATCTAGCTAGAAAGTATGTTTTTTTCTATTAATAGTAGTGAACTACACAGACTCCTAGAAGTTGTAGTTGTTTTAACCCTAAAATAATGAATTTTTCGAATAGTTCGCCTTAAAAAAACTAAAATTATTAAGATATTTCTTTCCTTTGGTATCATAATACAAGCAATAATACAAGCAATTTAAATTATACAGAAAGTGTTAACCAATTTCGCAATTTGGTAAAAAGCAAATTATATATACTCTCCTCTGTACAATATATTTTCCACTGAAATTCCATACTATCAAATTTAAGTGCTTAATAAATGTGCATTAATATAAGAGTCTGGTGATTATAAATATTTAATGGGGTTAAAACTGTTCTAATATAATCAACTGTTACACATTTATACAATAATAAATTAATATCGATTTCATTCTAAATAAATCAAACTAACCATAAAATATTTTACACTTCTAATAGTTTTCTCTATCCAAAACAAAATAAAAATATTACCCGGCATCAGATTCTCTCTGTTTGTCATCCGATAATGAAAATCAATTAACACAAAAACGGACCAACAACAGCAACAACAAAACTAGGAAACCAAAAAAGAAAAATAAAGAAGACCCTAACGAAGGTACAAACATAAAAGAAATAATAAGATGAAAAGAAAAAAATTAATGTTTACCAAATAAAAACACCTGGAGATAATAATTTTGTTGTTGTTGTCGTTGTTATATTATTATAAATCTCATCATTTTTGTCTTAAGCTTAAGCACACACATAAATCTCACTATAAGAGACTATACCAAAACCAAGAATATAATTTTTTTTTGTCATATCTTTTACAAATATTAAATCGAAGACGTTTATAATATAAACATTTTCAATATTTTTCTTATATAATAATATTAATAATATTCAATTTCGATACGGTCAATTCCCCTTGATTACCGTGACCAAGAATCAAAAAAAGAAACTCAGAAAAAAAACAACATAAATTTAATTTATTAAATTTTTTTAATCAGCTTTAGAAAAGCATATAAACAAATTTTTGATCATTTATATTTTCTTAAAAAAAAAAATATAAATAATTATTTAATTTTTAATTTCAAATTTTGTGTCTTTACAGTCCCCAGAATTGGATTATCGGCATGAGCTGATGGGTCGGCTACATAAAATTGAAACAGAAATTGATCTAGAAATATTACCTCATCAACAACATCATAATCATAATAATAATAATAATAATAATAATCATCATCATAATAATAATAATAATAATCATTCACATCATTTAAATCATCATCAAAATCATCATAATCAAAATCAACATCATCATCAACAACATCATCCGTCAAGTTCACCAAATTCTACTAGTGGTTATGGTGGTTGTGCATATGCTGGTGGTCAATGTTATGATGGCTATACAACTGGAAAAGATTATTTATTTGGTAAGTAGAAAAATTCTACCATCAAAAAAATATTTTCAACTTTCCATTATTTTTGTAATACTAATCATAAAATTTAGAAAATTGTATTACTTTTTATTCAGATGGTAAGCCAACAATTAAGGATATATCTGGTACAGGGGGATTATGTAATAATAATAATGGTAATACAAATAATAATCAAACATCTGAAATGGATGATGGTTTTTTTCGGCCACCATTATGGGAAGATATTGCTAGCTCAATACAAAATATTGATCCAGAAAATGCTTTAATGTTAAGCTCAACAGTAGCTCAAGTTAAAATGGAAACAATTGATGATCCATTATTAGAATCATTCTCAACACCATTGCTCAGTCCATTGGAAATAAAAACTGAAAAATCAACAACATCATCATCACTATCACATATTCATGTTGTACCACCAAGTCAATTACATCAATTACATCAAATGAATTCACATCCACAACAACAGCATCAGCAGCAGCAACAGCATCATTTACAACATCATCAGCAACAGCAGCAACAACTGCATCACCAACAACATCTAGGAATTAATAATCATGTTCATATATCTCATAATAATAATAATAATCATAGTTTAGCAAATTTAAACAATGGAAATTCAATGGATACAGTGAATACTGGATCGAATGGAAATAATAATAGTAATAATAATAATAGCAATAACAATAATCATCCTAGCAGAAATAATAACAATGATAGTAATAATGATAATAATAATAATAATACAAGCCATAGCAGTAATAATAATAACAATAGTTCATATCTATTAACTGGATCAACAAACTATCAACCACAACAACAGCATAATAGTAATTTGTCTGGTTATCATTTAAATGCAACATCAAATGGTACAAGTAATAATAATGGTGGTATAAATCTCCATCAAATGACACCACCTAATTGCAATGGCAGTAATAATAATAATAATAACAATAATAGTAATAGTAATGGTGGTTATGGTTATAATTGGCAAAATCCACATTCTCAGGTAATTTTTTAAAATAAGATTGTAATTCATAACCGCATATTAAATACATTTCTATTTCATTTGCAGCCATATCATACGAAATATTCACCTCATCAGAGTGGTTTACCATCAAGTGGTGGTAGTACTGTTGTGATACCACCAAATTTAGGTCCACCGCCACCAATGTCAACCCGACTTATGTATGTACCACCATTAACACCACCTAGTTCAGATCCTGGTAGTCCTAGTAATAATTTAGGACCACCGAGAAGGACACCACCGCCACCGTATCATCATCAGCAGCAACAACAGCAGCTATCAACTGGTTGCCCAACAATAATTACTTTACATTCAAGTAATGGTAATCATCACCAGCAACATCAATCGCAACATCATCAATCACATCACCATCAACAACAACAACAACATCTTAGTCCAAATGGTAGTGGCAATTCAGCGGTTGTTGTTGGTAGCCAACGAATAACATTAACACAATTAACTCCTAGCAATAATAATTTAAATATGAATAATAGTAATAGCAGTAGTAGTAGTAATAATAGTAATAATAGTGCAAATAATAATAATAATAATAATAATGGTACTGTGTTATCAAATTTAATAACAACACCTGTGAAAAGTATTATAACAACACCTCGATATAATCGACGGAATAATCCAGAATTAGAGAAAAGACGAATACACCATTGCGATTTTCTTGGTAAGTTAAAAAAAAATTTTTGTACAACAATTTTGATTTTTTAATGGTGCATAGAATTTTATGTAATTATAATCAATTTTCTTATTGGGAAAAAATGTTACCTGTTGAAATTGTATTTTCCTCACAAATTGACCCACTTTCAGAACAGTTTCAATTAAAAATTAATTACTAGTTTCTAAGTACAAAGAAAGTTCTGTTTCAGAATGAAACAAGCTCAAAATTGGAATAGCATGTCTTGAGGTTGCATTGCAAGTGGACTGAGCATCATTGAACGAAAAGGAATATTCTAAAATTGCAGCTATCCAAGATGACTTTTGTTTTTAAATTTAATTCAAAATCGCATTTAGTTTTTAATTCTTTTATATTTTCATCTTATAGTTTTTCCAATCTTTAATTCAATTTTCCAAAATAATAAAATTTTCTTAATAGAGGTCATTGCCAATCCGTAATCTTTACTTCATCATCAGCTGTGTATTTACTGATTAACAAATACGGAACTGTTGTATCTGAATTTTCTGTTTACATTTAAGCAAAATTCTTGCCATTAAAACTTTCCTCTTGTAAATAAAATTCACGGTGCATGGTATATAATCTTTGTGTACTGCTTTAATCAATGTTTGTTGTTACTGATAATTGGAATTGCATTTTTATATACATATACATTATTTTTATATACATACATCTATATAAAATGGAAATGCCACATAACAACAATTATCAAATTGCGCACATATTTTATTCTCAGAATTTATTAGTTTTAGCATTTGGATTATTTCCAACTTTAAATATATATAAAAAAAAAAATAACTTAACTAATAATAAAAGTTGGAAAACTTTTTAAATCATGTTACATAAATGAACGCGTTTATGGAATTTCTTACCATCACATCGATTAAATTCCAATGTCTGTCTTTAAAAAAAAAATATTTTAAATCTCTTATTAGTAAATGTTATAGTAAATAATTAACTAGCACTTATAAGTCTTGGACAATATTATTTAGATAGCTCTTAGACACACATACGACATTCTTGTTCCAGAAATTATAAAAAAAAGTGTGAATTATTATTGTGAATTAATATACAAAAAATTATGGATAATTAAATGTCTGGTCACATTTAAATTAAAATTAACTTTGACATTATAGAACTATATATTTTTTTCTGATTAGTTGAAAATTGCTGCTACTTTTTTAGTTTGAGTTTTGTGCAGACACAATAATATTTATTCATAAAAAAATTGAATTATTTATAAGATTTTTATTATAGATTATTTTGTTGCAATTAAAATTGAATTAATTTAAAATTTATTATTTGTACAAATTTATAAACAAGCATATTTTTACATTTAATTATTTTTTTTACACTTATAGAAGGAATGCCAATAGATAATTAAATAATTGCATTAAATTTTAGATTAGAGTGGGAGTTTATATTATAATTATATAATTAAAAATTCTATTTAAATTCTTTCAGTTATGTTGAATTGGAGTTAGATTTATTGAGAGTATTTATTAAAAATTATAATTTCGTGGTATACAAGACGAATTGTTCTATAAATATGATCGTTTTTACTTTAAATTATTATGAATTTTCTTATTAAATTAGAGGCAAACTATTTAATATTCCCAAATCTTATATTATTCATTTTATGCTTCATATACCGCAACCAAAGTTTAGTAAACCAAAAATATTTTAATTGAAAATATGGTCATAAACCTTCCAGTTACCTTAAACTTAAAATTTATTTAAATCTAAATGACATTCTTCATTAGAATTTTTCTATATATATTTTATATACCCATATTCTAAGCATTCTGGCGCTTCTCAAAACTTTGTAACTTTAAATTTATATACCAATTTCATTTGAGCTTTACACAAAATACAAACTATGTAATGTCAATTTTATGTTTCTATTCATGTTTAAATTGTTATTATTATTACTAGAAGAATTTTTTTTATGTATATATAAGAATAATGTACTTTTATTTTAAACACGTTTTTTCAGTATTTCGCTCACGTTCACATATGTAAAACATTAAAAAGTTGGCAGGTTGTTTTATTATATTCAATTTCTTTCAAAGCAAAAAAAAAAATGAAAATTAAACTGAACAAACTATAAGAATTATTGTAGAAGAACGCGGAAAGTTTTGTCTATTTATTCGGTTACCTAGGAATCTTTATGCTTCGTTGTAATGTAATTACATATTTATATATATATATATATGATTTCTTTTCCATGGTTCTTCATTTATGCTTCTGACTTTTATATATTATTTTTTGTTATTAAATTGTTTTTTTTTGTTGTTGCAAAGTGTAAAATCTTTTATACCAAAAAGAATGGTAATAACAATGAAGAAAAAAAAGTAGTTTTTTTTTAATTTTAAATAAATTTGTTTGTGAAAAACTTTATTCGAATTATTGTTATTTTTTTATATGTTTACAAGAATTTGACACAGATATGTCCTTTTCTGGTATATAAAAATTAGTCATAGACTTGTTAAATGGTTTTAACGTGAGAGGTTAAGATGGGTTAAACATTTTTAACTTAAATTAAAATATATTGTTTGTAATAATTGTGGAAAATGAAAAAAAAAAATTGTAATTGGAATTTCTCCTGATAATAAAAAATTAAAATGTTTGCACAGCAAAAAAAAAAAATTTATACTAAATAATTTTTCAAATGAAAAATATACTTTTTTTCTTTTATTATTTTTCGTATTTTACTTAAAATTCCAGTAAAAAATTAAAGAAAATAATTTCTTTGTTCTTCTCTTTAACATTATTGAGATTTTTTTATATCCTTTAGAGAAGTTAAATATAATTTTCATGCTGCTGATAAGAAATTTTTGAAGGTAAAGGTCACGAGTACAAAAAAAAAAATCTTAAAAATATTTTCATTTTGTAGTAATAAAAATTCTATGATGGAATTTAATGGTTTTAATTTATGCCAAAGAGTTAATTTTCATTTGGAATTTTCGTAATTGAAATTGTAAAGGATAATATCAAGCTAAGAATATTTCTAATTAATTGTGTAAATTCATTATAAATAATATTTATATAATTTAATTATCAAATAAGGAAATGATTGGCAACTATTTTGATTGTTGAGCTAATTTAAGCTATAGCGTAAATTCTGCTTCAACTTAACTTGAAAATTTTTGTATGTATTATTTTAATTGAAGAAATTAGATATTACCAAGTACAAAGTATTAAATTATTATAAATTAATTAAATAATACGATAATTAGAGAGTTATATGAAATTATAAAATCTTGGAATAAGTCCTTTAAAAAATTCTTAACAATTTAAATCATTTGACCCTTATAAAAAATACCAAAAAAAATAATCTACAAAAAAAATCGTCTTCCTTTTTAAAACTTCGTTTTTTTTTCCAAACATTTAAGATAAAATTTCTTATTTATCCACCTGAACAGCACCTACATAAAACATATAAAATTTTTAATATCTTTTTAGGTTTTTACGAAAATAACAATAAAAAAAAACAACAATTTTTACAGCCAGTCCAGAGGTAAAGTTCATCGTTTTAGCCACTAGTGATACGCGCCAAATAAACATAATTTAATGTATAACAGTCGTTCGAACGACATGTTTAATTTACTACTGTTTTTTTTTCTCCATATTATTATTTATTTGTATTTTGCTTCTTCTGATTTATTTTTTTTAAGGTAATCTCATTCTTATTGCTTTTGCGACGAAATCTACATAATTTACATATAAACATATATTTATATATACCAATAGTTATGAATATGCAAATTGTATTATTTAAATATATTGGCAAAAAATTAAATAAAAAAAAAATTGCAGAAGCAAAAATGAAAAACCAAAGAATACAATATAAACGACCATGGTAAATTTTCACCTGTTGAATGGCGCTTCGTGTACATGTTTTATGGTTAATTTCATTTAAAATAATTTTTTTTTCTGCTCTGTTGTTTCAATTTCAACCACGAGAAGCAAAAAAAAAAAAAAATTAAACTCTTAAGTCAAAAAACAAGTTAAATAAAACGAAAATAATTACTTTAGTAATTAATTAAACGATTTTACAATTATTGTTTTGTAGCGCAATTTCAGGGCAAATTAGTCTTTTTATAATATGAATTGGTCGGTTTTCAAGTTGAAAAGAGATTGAATTTTTGGAAAAGGATTATTATTTGATTGCATAAAGGAAAAATCAAATTTGTCTAAGATTTATTTGCAAATAGGATAAACTTTATTTAGGAAAAATACTAATGTGTATCGTAATAAGACTAATTTTGACATGAAAATGATAATATAAACAAATTTTCATTTTAGTTTTTTGTTTTCGGGTCACCACGCTCTGCTTTATAAATAAATAAATAAAAAAAGAGATTTCCATTTTGGGGCATTTACCAATTGGCATTTAATAGTTTTTAAATTGTGCTTTAGGTCAAGTTTGTCGCTTAACATTTTTATTTGTTTGGTTATTTATAAAACATTTATTATTTTTTGTCTTTAGGATAATAAATTTTAAAATGTATAATTAAATTTTCTGTATCTTTTTTGGAAATTCGATATTCCATTTATTTATTTATTTATATTTCTTTCTTTCTGTATAGATCTGAGAAAGTAGGCTAAGAAATGTTTATATAATTATAAACAACCAAAACCAAAAAAAAAAATATAAATATCAAGAGCATAAAACATAAAATTCAGATATCACGGTTTGATTTATAAATTATGGGGTATAAATTGGGAAGTTATGATTGCATTTGAATTATAAATCTAAAGGAATTGTAAATATTATGACTTTATCAACCAAAAAAAGTTATTAATGAATTTAATGATAAACTTTCTTTGCGAATTTTTGTTATGTTTTTAAAGGGGGGGAAAATATGAAATTGATACTTTTTTTTAATGTAATTTCACGATCAAAAATTAAGTTACATATTATAATTTTGTTTTAGAGTATCGACTTATGAAATTTTTTTATAGTATCGGAGATATTAAAGCTAATTATATATTACGTTTTTTTGGTATCTGGAGCTTTTTCTTGTTGGGAATTTAATTTTAGCAAAAAATATTTAAATTTTTTGTCTTCTGACATATATTATCAAGTCATTTTTCATTGATATTTCTGTGTGTGGTCATATTTACAAAATAAATTTAACACAGATATTCTTTTTTTATGAAGAGAAATTATAAAATTTATCTAAAACATTTTTTTTGTTGTTGTTGTTATTAAATTACCATAAATTTTTCTAATTCTTTCAAATCCATTAAAACAATTTTTTTTTCAAAGTATTCTTCTGACCACTAATGGAAATAGCTATAAAAAAAATATTTATATCTACTAATCATAAAAAAAATGCTGTCTTTCAACATTAAAATATCATCCATAATTCATCATTAGAAAAATATTATATACGCATATTTATGTATATTTAAAGTCTCATTGTATAATGTATTTAAGAAACATATATTAAAAGTGCGTTTCAAAAAAAATATAATGAAAGAAACTTTAGATAAATCTAAAAATGGTAAAATATTACTCTTATGTTTTATTTTATGCCTTGAGCAAAAATTGATTTAAAAAAAAAATTCATTTCTGATATAAAATGACAACGAAACGACGAAGTATATAAATAATTCCGAAAAGTTGACAACGAGTGAAAATAATTTGAAATACAATTATGATAACAACATATATATGTAATGTATGTATATATACTCAAATGGTAACATTATATCGATCACCACTAAATTCCTCCTACAACTTTTCTTACTCTTACCAATAAATTAAACATTTTCTTCATATTATAAAGTTGAAAACTAGTTTTTTGACATGATTATTTCAATCTTATATATTGTGTATAGTTGGCAGACTTTATAATAACTGTGATAGTAAAGTGAATTTTACCGGTTATAATCTAGAAAAAAAAAATTATTATTATTTCGTAATGGACATGAAACGCACAAAATTTGATATATTATACGAAACAATTTCGATAATAATTCAATTTCTTTTTAATGTATACCAGCGATGAACAATTATTAAATTCTTCATAATTTACGTTTGAAAATTATTTTGTAGTATATTCTGTAGTACATTTTAGTATTTTTACATCTTTTATTTCCATATATGATTAATTTTCTACAACTTTACGAACTATATTAGCCAAATTACACAAAATCTACTATTAAACTTCTTAACCAATTTATTTAAATACAATGTGCTATAAATAATTTCTAGAATTTTAAATTATTTAAACTCATAGGCTTATAAATATCCTAAAAAAAATTTATTTGAATATTATTTTCACACACAAATTCCTTTAACTAATCCGCATTACAATCGAATTATTCTTATACTTACAAGAAATAAAAATGATTGCGGAAACATTATGAACATAATATAAAATATAATTCAATATCAAATATATTAAAAAAAATGTCACTTGAGGCATTTTTATTATATTATAAAATAAAATACTTTATAAGTTGGGAAAAAAAAATATTTTGTTGCCAGTAACTCAACAATCCATACACAATATAAAATATCCTAATTTGAAATCCATTAAGATGACATATGTTGCCCTTGACCAGAAATTAATTTCAAAATTCATATTTTCCTTTTTTTTTCTGGTTTTTTTCTCTTATTCTTTCTTTGTCAATAAAATTGAAATTAATTTTAATGTGGATGACAGGTAATTAAATTTGTATATTAAAAATGTATTAATGTCTTTTTAATTACTTTTCCAACAACAACAAAATATGGGAAAATAATAAATTTATGATCAATATTTACATAAAGTCCTACAAAAAATAAAATGTTCATAATTTTATAAAAAATTTCAATTTCAAAGATAATTAAAAATATAATTAATGAGTTTATATGTTCACTTGAACTCTTTAGGGTTGCAATTAATTTTCTGTCGAACAGGATATTAATTTTTCTTTTTTAAAATTCTAAAAATTTCCTTGATTTTTTCAACAAAAATGTTAAAATATCAAAATGACTTTAATACAAATATCTATTTTTTGAATAGAATTACTACGGTATATGATAAAATTACAAAATCAAGTTACTCGCTTAACACTTTTGTTATTCTAATAAATCAAATCAAATTTGAATGAAATTATTCAAAATAATTAAGTTCTATAAGAAATTATTTTGTACAAATAACAAAAATGTTAAGCGAGTAACTCGATTTTAATAATAAATTTGATTTTCTAATTTATCAGAAATACGTTTTATATAGACGAAATTATTTGGAAATATTAGGAGATTACGAATCTTTAGCGAAATATTAATTTGATGGAATAATCATATAATTGCTAATTATTATATTCCTGTTTTATTACTTACCATTATATATTAGTAAATAAATAATCTATATAATATTACAAAACTATATCTTTTTATGTTAATTTAACTAGTAAATTAGTTTTCTTAAATTGCACACAAAAAAAAAATGTATATTTTTGTAATTTTCTCCCCGAAAAATCAAGAAACCATAACATTAAATAATAATAGTAATAATAATTTTAAATCTATATTATCTACACTTCACGAACTTGTGGTTTTTCTACTCCTTAAAAATAATATGAAAATATTTTTGTTTTATTTTTATAATTTAATATTTTATTTCTAAATTAGTTTTCACCACAAGAAAAAAAAATATTTTGATTTCCTTGTTGTTTTACATTTTCACAATTACCGAGAGTGTAACAAAAGAAAATTTCATATTAAAATAATTTTCCACACAATCACTTCTTCAACTATATTTTCGATTTTCTTCGTACACGAAAACCAGTTCATAATTCAACAAAAAACAAAAACAATTTCTTAAACAATAATATAATTTTCCATTGTACGGAAAATCTAAAAAAAAATTTTCCATAACAACAATCTAATTTATTAATAACCAAAAAAATACAAACTAAAAAACCTCTATAAGATTAAGAAAACCAAAATTAACAATTCGTGCAGAAAAGTCTATGTAACCAAAAATATTTTGTTCCTGGTGGGTTCTTCATTTTTCTTTGCTAACTGAAAAAATTATTAAAGTTTTACTAGTGGAAAGAAAATTTTTGACAACGAAAAAAAAAATAATGATAATAATTTATTTTTTATTAAAAATAAAAAGGCTACAAAAAAGATTTTTGTATTAGAATTAGTTAAATTTCATGCTACATGCCAATTTTGGTGGTAAAATTTTATTTAGCAATCTTTTTGTATACCAATGGACTTATAATTTTTATTTATACTAGCCATAGTAAATTTAATATACTATCCCCTATTATACATGCTTTAGAGAAGCTCTTGACTACTTAAAAAAAAACAAATCGATCCAAAAAAACCTTTCACTTTTTCTGAAGGAAACTTTTAATTTTTTTCTTCTTGATAATCGCGATTCCCTGGTGATTTTCACAGATACAAATTATTGTATGCACCTTAAAAATTATGTTTTTTTTGGTTTATCATCAGTAAATTATATTTTCTTTTTTTTTATGTTGAAATTGGTTTAATTTCTCATTTCAGGTTGTACAAAAGTTTATACCAAAAGTTCACATCTGAAGGCCCATCAAAGAATTCATACCGGTAAGTAACTACTTAATAATTTTTATTTTTTTTTTTAAATTCGGTTCAACCCAAATTTCCTTGAAAAAGAAGAAAAAAAACGAATTTTTTAAAGAAAGCTACAAAAAAAATTACGAAATTGCGATCAGCTTTTTTTTAGGTTTGAAGTGATTAAAAATCCTTAAAGCAATTTATATACAATACATATTTAATATGAAGCTCGCTTTCCTTCAGCATACACAAAAAAAAAATTGAAATGATAATTTTTACAAGTTGATATTTAATTATGAGCAATTTTTTCTTTTACTGTTTTAAGAATTTATGTATTTTTACTCTCAATTTTGTATTTCGAATTTTAATTGAAAATACTTTAATTAATTGGACATACCTCGATGATTTATAGTTCAGAATATTTTTACGCGAAATTATTTCATTAAAATAACTTTTCATAAGAAAAAAATAAATGAAACATATTAAAAAATATGTGGAAATAAAGTGTTTATGTTTTTCTTCTTATGTGCAAGTTTTGGGTAGGAAAAATATATAATATAATAAATTATATTAAATGAAAATTGTATCAAAAAGAATTTAATAAATTTATTTAAAAAATGAAAAAATAACAGCAAAAAAATATATTAAAGTTTTTATTTTCTCCTTTCGGCTTTGATCCAATTATGTTTAGTTCGAGGGATTTGAAATGTTAACATGTTGAAAACTTAATTTCTCATATATATCTTTGGATTAAATGTTATCTTAAATTTCATATAGATGACAGTAAAGTGTCATTAAATTTAACTGATTCTGATAATCGAAGTACTGAATCTAATATTTCTTTACAGAAAACCTAAAAATTTGTTAACTAATTAGATAGTTTTACCTTATGAATATACATAAATTTAATATTGAAAATCGTTCAAATTATTTACGCATGAATAACAAAAGTGTTAGGCGAGTAACTCGATTTTAATTTTCATAAGTTTAAAGAATTTAATTTAAATTCTTTCCACGAGTTCATTATTAAAAAATATAATGTTCAAAAAATTTTTTTGACTAACTTTTCCTTACTGTAACTTAAATTTAAACAATATAAATAAAATATTTGTGGTACGTGCTTTTCTTCTGTGCTAAAAATAAAGCAAAAAAAAAATAAAAACAAAAAAAAACATAACCTCAGAAAGTTATGTGTCTCTGGGCTAAGGGCAAATTATATTATGACCCTTTTTTGACTTCAATATTATTAAACTTTTATCATATGTGACGCGATATTATCCTCATTTTTGTTGTTATTTATCGCAACTTTTATTGTTATTGTTGATCGAACTTAACCACAAATTTATACATTACCAAAAAAAAAGAAATTACGATTATTATTATTGCATGTTACTCTTTTGAATTAATTTCAATAATTTGTTAAGTCTTTTATTGAAAAATTAAACAAAAAAAAATGTTTACTGTATACTTCTTTCATCACTCATATATGAACCATTGAATCAAAGAAAATGAATCAAGGAGAAAAAATAATAATTTAATATTATATATTATGAAAATAAATTTATTGATGTTGACCAGTATACAAAAATCAGTGTGTAGATTCATAAATTTTGTATAATTACTTTAATTGTTGTTTTCATATCATAAGAGCATATACATAAAACATAAAATTAAAGTGAAATTTAAGCTTGATTTTAATGGAGATAATAATCGATATTTAATATGGTAATTTTTTTTAAAGAAACATAAGCAATGTACACACAGAAATCAAATTTAGTGTTGTTTTGTATGGTCTTAAAGTTTAATTTTAAATTATTATTTTTTAAAAGGACATTTTATTAATGGGAATTTGAGTATATATGATATTGTATTTTGATCTAGATTTTTTCATTTTCGGAGGATAAATTTTTTTTGTTATTGGTAGCGGAATATAATTAAAATAATTAAATTTAAATAACATATAATTTAAATATGTACATACAAATTTTTTATGTTTGAAGTGAAATATGTCATTATATATTTTTTCGAATTCAGGATTCTATATATACATAAATATGTAGCATTGAATTGATGATGTAAAATAAAAGATAATTGACCATAGTAAGGTAAAATGTACTCTTCTTCAAGTATTTGTTTTTGATTAAAAATTTGTAAAATTAATTTTTATTTTTGTGTGTTGTACATGGCATAATTATAGTCAAAAATTGACTTTTAAATTCATGTTTTAAAATAAACAATCAATTTTATTAAATGGAAATTATAATTTTAAATGGGAAAGTTTTCATCTTAATGATTTAAAATCAATTTTTCTGATACCATCAATTATTTTTGTGATATTGGTTTGAAAAAAAAAACAAAGTTGAAAATTGTTAAATGATAACTTGATTTTGATAATTTTTTAACATAATTTTTATATGTTCATTTGAGTTCGATAATTAATTTGTACATTGTCATCAAAAATAATTATATACAGTTTGTGTAGGAAACTGTTTAAGAATGTTGAAATTAATTCAATTAAATATTTAAATATTTTGGAGACTTAGATGAAATATACTTACATGATATAACTGATAATGTAAATGGATGAAAAAGCAGTAAAAAATTGCTAAATCATTAGGAGGTACAAAACTAGTTATATGTTTTCTAAATACCACATAAAATTGAGTCATTTTCTCTATTAATCAATTAAGTTATCATTGAATCTATATCAAATTATTGTACTATCTTGTAATATTCTTGCACTTTTGACTAGCAAAAAAATATATGTAAACAGGATATTTATCTCAAAATATATATTTATAATATTTCAATATTACATTCATTTTCACATCAAATCAAAATTGATATAATATCATAAATATAAACTCTCAAAAAAACAATTTTCATTCAAAATTAAATATCTTTATCTACAAATATGGTTAAGCCTTCTTATAAGAGAAATAAAATTTAAGACATATTTCATCCTTGAAAATGAAAGAAATTGATTAAGTATTTTATGCCTTCTGTATACTATAATCATCAATCATATTTTCTGCTATAACACTTTTTTTTTGGTGGGTTATATATACTATAGTTTTTTTTTTTAAGAATTAGTTGAATGGAATAATTTACAAGCAAGTTGCTAAACAACTTTCTTATCATCACCATGAAATCATTTTTCCGAGCCATAGCTGATGCTTCTTTTTTTTTTTTTGTTATTTGCAACTGTGCGCGCATATTTTTAAACTTACATAATTTTTTTTTATCTGGCATATTGTTGAAGTAGCCAAAGTGAACCAGATAAATCCTTTTTTTTTACACCAGATAATGACAGACAACATATTCATAGGTTTGTGTGTGCGTTTGTGTTCGCAGCACAACAGAAAAGAAAAATTGTAAAATTTGTTAAATGTGAAGAAGATAAATGAGAAATCTTAAATTATATATAAGTGAAGGCAAACTGGCTATTCGGAATTATAGTATATATAGAAAATTCGGAAATTTTATATTTTGATTGATATGTAAAACATTCTTAATGAAATTTTTAAGAAATATATAAGACATATTGATTTCTATTTATGGGTAAATTTTATTGTAAAATTAGAAATAATAAATTCTTTTAATGATTAATTCAACATGATTTAATAGTTTCAATTTTAATATATAATTTTTGTGGTTTTAAATCTAATCAAAAATTATTAAAGTGATTAATTTATTTTGACAATATAATTTTTAATGCTTTTCAATGTTAATTTATAAAATTTTCATTAAAATTGCGATACTATTTAACAATTCATAATTAAATTATCTTCAATTGAAAAAAAACATCTTAATTTAACTAAAAGAGTGTCATAAAAATACCATATACGTTCTCTGCAAATGAAAATAAACTATATATACTTGCTACATTTTGCTACGAAATCAGACCATTTTTTTTACTCTCGTACACTTGAAAGTGATTTATGTTTTTAAATAGAATTTCATTTTGGTTTTAAGCAACAAACCAACTAAACCATAACAACAAAACACAACAATCATAATAATAACAATAATAAATAATAATCTTCCTTTTTTAGCTTCTGTTGAAGGATTATCGCGTACCACACTCATGAATATATTTACTTCTTATATTTTGAATGTATCATGGAAATTCCTTTATAAAAAAAAATCTGTTTATTTTTATTTATTTTTTTTTGTGGATACAAATTCAAAGTCACGACACAATTGCAATTTATTCTTTAGTAAATTAAATCAGACGGTAGCAAGTTGTAAAGTCACTTGTTCTCTTATGTTTAATTTTCAAAAAAAAAAAATCGGTTTTAAGTTTTTCATGTTATTTTTGTTACTTTTGCAGATTCATTTCCTGGTTTCACAAAAATTTGTTTGTTCAAAATTGAACTTTGTTGTATTGGGATGAAGTATTTTTCTTCTTATTCCGGATTAAACTCATTAAAATTATTAACAATTTACAAAAAAACTATATATACATATTGTCTGGGCTAAGAATTAAATAAATAATGTGATTTGTTGCATTTATAATTAATAATGATTATTTAAAAAAAAAAAAACTAATATTAATTAATTAATTACGAAATTAAAAACATTTGCAAAGTTTCGATTGCCATTTGTTATTCCAATTAGGGCGAACAGAATATGTTGGTCTCTACGTCGCTTTGTAGTTAGGTTCATTAATATCATTCGGAACTCGGACAAAAATATCCACCAAACGATAATTAATAAATACAAAATTCCTATCTGAAATCAAAAATGTTAAGCGAGTAACCTGATTTTGCCATATATATTGAGTTACTCTTGATAAATTCTTATTAACATTTTTGTTTGAGAAAATTATCTTTAATTATTTTCTTCTTCAACGTAACATAATTTACGTTACTTGCTTTATAAATTAAATAGAATTTCTTTAGAATCGTTTTTTAATAACACTGATTTTTTCCATCAAACTTTTACTAAACATTTGAACTAATCAATACAGAATTGATCAAATTAATTAAATTTTATTATAGAACTACAACAGATGCCATAACTTGCTTAGCTTAAATTAAATTCTCTACTATTTCATTAAAAAAAAACTTGCTCAATCAAAACAAGTTCTAGTCAAATATTCACAAAGATTACCACATTTAAATTTAAATATAATTTTTATTATTAAAAAAAAAAAATATTCATTCAATATTTTGAAAAATATAAAATTTTCATTCAATTTTTTTGTTATATTTTTATTTATATCAATATAAAATAAAAAGCTTCTGAAATACTACTTACTTGGTGGTCACAATATAATAATTTATATCTCTACTAAAATATCTAAACTTTATTTTTTATTTTAGATTGAAATAAAAAAAACCGCGCTCTGAACAATTCTTTACTACCGTTCAAATACCACATAAAAATTGTTATTTTTTTTTTTTATTAAATATTTTGAAACCAAAAAAAAACATTCAAAATAAACCACAACAAAATATTTTTTTTTGTCTTCTTTTAAACATAAAAATATTTAAATACAATTCTCTACTAAACAACAATTCAGTCTCGTTAAATATTGAAAATCCTTAAATTTACTGTGACATTTCTTGCCACCTATGGTTTTTTTTTTCACAGAAAAATATTAAATTCCATAATTTCCAGTATTATTCTTACATGAAGAAGAAGAAAAAAATTATGTAGAGCTTAAATAATATGAATAATTAAAGAGAAAGATATGTAGAGGACGAAAAGATATAACACTTTAAAATTTTTGGAACCCGCACACAAAGCCTAAATATTCTTTAAATAAAATTAATTCTATGGAGGAGATGAAACATTATTTTCCTTTATCAAAAGACTCTAGTACCACAGCTTAAAAGTTACAAAAGCATTCCAGGGTTGTGTTTGATTTGAATTAGTCTGATCCAAAGTTTTTTTAATCGTACAAGTTCATTTTTGTTAACACTTTTTTCATAAATATGTTTTGCATTTTCATAAAATCAAAAATGTTCAAAAGAAATTTTTGTAATTCATTTTAGTGAACCATATACTTTATCACCGAAACCCTGAATTATAAATATTGTAATTTTTGGTGTTACAGTGTCACACAGAACGCTCTATAAATAATAATATATATAAAAAAAAATATTCTTTTCAAAAAAATTACTACAATCACGGGACCATTTAAATATTTTTATTTAAACGGTCAGGCATAGCACAGCACGGTGAACCACGGTTATACATTTTTTAGAGATCCATTCATATTTTCATAAAAGAATTTTTTTTTTCAACAATTCTTTGTTTTGTCTTTTTTGTCCAATCCTCTTCTGTTTCACCCTCACCATAATTTGTGGTACTTTAAATAATTTTTGAATCTTTGAATATTTAATATATTTATCCACACACACACACAAAACTAAAAACCAGAGTTAAAAGATATCATAAAAAAAAATTATTGAACAGCACTTAATGACACCCTAAGAGGACCATTATATTAAAAATGATGTCCAATGATATTTTTTTCTCTCTGCGTTCATAATCATTTTGGAGTATATTTTTATGTTTAATATTTTCAGATTATTTATGATATGATGTACAATTTGGAAAGTCAAAATTGATAATGATAATTTTTTTTTATGTACGGAAACAAAATAAGATGGAATATTTTATTTGTAATTTATGTCAAATTTAAAGTAATATGTGACATTAGTTATGAGACAGGAAATGTTAATTTTTTTTTGGTTTTGTTTTGGTTTAATCAATTACAAATTTTATTTCATACTACAAATTGATTTTCATTATCATTTGGTTTATCTAAAATAAACAGAGAAAGATTATTAAATTTAAATAATGTGTTTTTGTAAATTGTGTTAATCGATTATACATACAAATTATTTTCGTATTTAATTTTCCCAAAGAATTCTTAAAAATTTCACTATCATAATGTTTAAATTTCCATTTTTCAGTATTATACTATAATATAATAATTATGCACATTTTTCTGATTAGAAATCAAAAATGTTAAGTGAGTAACCTGATTTTAATATATAAAATTTTTTTCAAAAAAATGCGGAAATAGAAATTTTCAACTACCCTTGATATATTTTCTTTTATTACCTTATTTATTTACGTTTTTTTTTTGGAAAAATCATAAATTTCATTGCAATCTTATATACGCAATTACAACAAAAAAAATTACATGAAAAAAAATTTATTTTTAGCACAAAAAAATTAAAATTAACCTACAAAATATTTTTTTTGAAAAAAAAAAAACTCCATAAAAAAGTACAATTTTATTTGCGTGAACATAAAAAGTCACAATATCACAAACCAAAAATAATAAATATAATTTTTCTTTTTTGCTATTTACACATCTCATAAATACCATTTTATGATTCCTAGATACAAACAGAGAAAAAAAACTGTCGTAAAAAAACTACTTTTATCCCTAGAAGTCATAAAGTCTTTTTAGCATCAATAACAAAAAATTTGTGGTAATTTTTTATTTTTTATTATTTCAATGTTATTTCATTTCACTGGACTTTTGGTTTTTTTTCTTTTTTATTTTTGCAGAATTCCAAACCAAAAAAAGTGTTAAAATATTCAGTAATGCAAAAACACTTAGAGAAAAAATTATATACTTATAGTATAAAGATATAATTGGTAGTAATATTTATGAATGACAGGTAATTGCATAGTCAAACGATTCTAGCGCAGCATGCGGAAAATATATACATTAAAAAATGTGTGAATTTTATACACAAAAGTATATTAAAAGGGGTATTTGCATGAAATGTAGGATATCCAAAAAAATAGTACTAAATAATGTTAAAATTGACACTTAACTTGCAAATCATTGATGACTTTGCAAATTAATATACTATTTAACATATATATTTTAGTTTAGAGAGTAAAAAATTATTAAAAGAAAACATTTTAACTTAAAACAAATTATTATTACCGTGTGTGTGGTTTGTTATTTAGTTAAATTATAATTTGTTAGTTTTTATGATCATTTGCATACAATTTTCTATAAATTTTCGCGGATATAAATGGTGTAAAGATTTGTTTGTATTTATTTCAATTTATATTATTTATTACGATGTTGTGTATACATAATTGTAAAAAAGAAAAACAAAAACTCTCTAATTAGATAGATTTAATGATTTATGGTATATAGTAAATTTGTATTTTGTATATGTTTGGAATTCAGGTCAAAAATATTATTGCATGAACTTAAATTTTATGTATTTATAGATTCAAGAAAAATTATGAATTATTGACAAACTAAAAATATTACGTTTAAATTAAGTATTTAATTGTAAAATAGGAATGTTGCAAGTATTTTACGTTATTAGGTTAGTTTGAATGACTAATAACAAGGACTATTAGTCCATTTGTACACCCTCATCGATCACTGTATAATTTATCGATATATAGTACTAGTACTATAGTACAGTACAAAAGTACAAAATATAAGATTATCAGTTTACTTACCTGAACTAAAATAGATAATTCACCATGGTCAAAAATTAATAATTGCTTTAATATTATTTGTGTCAAATTAATTTCTATACATTAAATCAATTTCACTTTCGAAATATTTTATACTATGTAGTAATTTTATTACTAATCAAACATTTTTATAACTGACATGGTATTTAAATTCCAAAATTCTTAAAATATTCTAAAACATATTTCAAAATATAAAATTTTAAATATTTATCACTCTTGAAATCATTTCAATAACAAATATTATTTGATTTTAGAATTGCATATACATATATTGAAATGTTCTTGACACGTGGGTGTCTATCTGAAGTGTTAATTTCAAAATTAAACATATTTTCTTAAATAGACATTAAACTATAACCAATTTTGCATTATTAAGTTTACCATTATTGATATAACAGAGCGCAAAAAAAAATATATAGTTATAATATTTAATTTATAAATCGTTCAATTTTTATGTCCCAATAGATTGATTACAATCAGGACATAATAAATAAATATAGTAAAAATATTAAAAAAAAAGTGTTATGTTAATTTGTTCGTCACTTAATAAACATATATACACAAATTTTCTATAATAACACTCCCATTATTATTTCATTATGTAGCTTAAACTTTACATATGTCTTTTTGTTGGCTATAATTTTATTTTTAACAAAAACAGAAAATCTAAGACAATCTTGTACTTAGTATTTTGAAGAAAAAAAAACCATTAAAAAAAAAACAAGATAAAAATAATGTCACACTATTAAGTAAAGCTAAAAAAAACTAATAATTTTCTTATGTAAAATATTTAAAACAAGAAAAACAATTAATAAATTAACAAATAAATTTACTTATGTCCAATAAAATAATTGTAAAAAATTTTATGAACATTATTTTTTTTTGCATACTAACTTTTCTAACAAAATCTAGAAATTCTTCTATATATAGATGAACAATTAAAACATTTAACAAATATTTTCACGGTTTTAATTCTAATTATAAAAAAAAAAATCAGTTTTATAAAATCGAAAAAAAAATCAAGTTACTCGCTTAACTTTTTTGTTTTATTACTCTCCAGTAGCAACACTCCTTCTAGCATATTTCTGTTATTTTTTTGGTGTTGTAAAAAAATATTGAAATAGAAGTTTTGAAATTATATATTTTTTTTTATGTACGAGTATATAAATTTTATCAATTGATTATTTTTCATTCTTGACACAAAAAGTGATAAATTATTTTGTTGAATAATTTTTATGTTGTTAATTTTTTAGTTTTTTAAAGTTTTTTTTTTTTTTTTGGTTAAAATTGGTTTGTGTGTTTGTTTTGCCAAGTCGAAACCGCGCTGCTGTTAGTTTTTCTCGTGATATTATAAAGTAATTTAGTCAAAGATAAAATTCTATACTCTTTATAATTTTTTTTTTTTATCTAAGTTGAGAAAACCATTTTAATTTAATGTTCTGCCGACGGCTAAGAAATGGTTTTTTAATGTCATTTTCGTTAGATGACTAATTTTTCATTTGACAGATTATATTTTTTTTTAGTTGGTGATTTTATGTTGTTCATTTAAGGATTGAAGCAATTAATAATCATTTTTTTTATTTTGGTGATTTTGAAATATATTATATTCGAATTTAAAATGTCAGTTGTCGGTTTTAGTTTTTTTTAAGTAATATTTTGATTTTGTAGACATTTTTAATGATCAATAAATTAAATTAATTTTGATTTTTTTGATGCATAATATCAAAGAATGAATTTTGAAAAATTAAATTTAGATAAGTTTAATTAATCTTGATTTGATTTAAATTTAAGTAAATTTCATTAAAATTACTAATTATCGTAAATAATCAGGAAATTATAAATACATTAGAGTAAATTTTGGGTATTACATAAATATTTCATAGTATATGCATCAGATTATGCTTGTTCAACTAATTTATCGATTTACCATTTTAAATTTAAGTTTTTCCTAGCATACCATCTTCTAAAAGTCTATCAGTTCAAAGACTTTTTAACCGATCACCAAAACAAAAGTATATTTTTGTTAAATAGTAAAAACATTTGTAAAAAATAATTTAAAAATTTCCATTTACAAATAAATTCCATTAACTTTAATCCAAAAAATAGTTATCAAACTTACCAAACTATTTTCTTACCAAACTAAACAGAAAAGTGTTCAATATATTTTTTTATATATTAAGATTGACTTTTTTTTTCATGGTTCGGAGAACTAACAAAATTTATTGGCCAACATTTTATTTAAAAAGTTTACCTGTTCAATGCGGTGATCGAATGATGTAGCAACTCGATCACTTTACTTTTAAAAATTTATAAAGCACTATTTAAAATGGCAAAAATATTTCACCAGAAAGAAAATTACTTAAAAATTGTATTTATTTGTTTAAAATAAAAACAGAATTCAGAAAACTAACCTGATCACAAATTCCAAATAACATAAGAGGCCACTTTAGTTTGACATTTTCTTGTAACTTAGCCAGGGCACACAAAAAACGAAAAACCAATCAACAAAAAAATATTCAACAATTTTTCTTGGAATCAAAATTTACTTTATACAAAAAAAAATTCCTGAATTACCCCTGACGTTTGTAGGTCCCTTCTCCATCAATTTGATATCAGAAATTTATTGTTATGCGGGTGGATGTGGACCTCAAATAAAACTAAAAAAAAATTTAATATTAATTTGAACTTTTAAGTTTCGGTAAATTATCACAAAAGTTAATGGAAATTTATGAAATGATTGATTAAAAGTTGATTACCACAAATATGTACAAAAATACATTAAAAAATAACCAAACAAATAAAAATTTCATATTTTCATTTTCTTGAGGACAAACATAAGAAAAAAATATTATTTGTTTTTATTTTTTGTATGTTTTTTGTATGTTTTTTGTATGTTGCAGTCAAGGAAACAAATTGCAAAAAATATTTCTTTTCGTATAAAAAAATAAATAAATATAAATTGCAAAAAAATTAAATATATTTTCATGTGGTGTTTGTCTGTTAAATGGTGTTAACAGAAACCTGCTAATTTGTTATAAATCAAAATGCAAATATTTATAAATTGATTTGAAATGTTAATTTTTGTTCCTGCAAAAAAAAAAAAATTGCATTTCATTATAAAGTGATTTTTCTTTAAAATATAAATTTAGTTTTGGTTTAATTGATGGTATTAAATATAGAAAATTTGATATTACTTATATTAAATTATTTATTTAATTTTATTTGTTAATTTAGCAATACAGAAGCATAAATGATTTTAGTTATTAAAGGGATATGCTCGAAGATCAAGTTAAATTGGTCTTCAATTTTAATTTTAAATTGAAGATTTAATATAGTAGAAATTATCAGAGTTTATCTAATTAATTATTTACTTAATTTTTTACAGAATAACCAACATATAATTTACGATAATTAAAATATAAATTTTACATATGTAAATATAAAATATTCTCCATAATTTATATATTACAAATAACTCAATATACAATCATTATTATCATTATTATTTTTTTACTCAACAAATTTACCAATAATATTTAAATTGACCATAATTTAGAAATTATTATTATTTCTTTTTATTCATAAAACGAAGCTCATTTAACATTTAACCATAATACATAAATTATTTATATAAATGGTAATCAAATAATGTGCTGATGATTATAATTATATTAAGATGATCATTAAAACGATCATAATAATAATGATTTTTCCATTTTATACAACATAATACATAAAATATTAAATATACATATATATAAAATCTGTGCCATCATCTACACAACCAAATTGCATATCAAAGTAAGCATAAAAGCATAACCAATTGGTAAACAAATCAACATTTCAGTCATAAACTTTACGTTTTTCAAATTTATTACATATATTATAATATCTTTCTGTAAACAATTTTATTTAGCTTGTGCTTTTAAGAGTTTCAAATCATAATATAAATATAATATAATTGCTAACTATATAAACTGACAGTAAAACTGACTGACTGGTGAATAGACAAAAAGTCAAAGTCTTACATATTTTCATGTTATACAATGGAGAAAAAAGGTCGATATTAGCTACCAAATCTATCAGCATAGTATTATTAAATATTTTGAATTAATAGTAAGAAATATTATGATGAGTTTTCATAACAAAATGAAATGTTTAGTCAAATATATATAAAATGTTTTGATTTTTCTTAATCAAATATGAACAATAATTATTGAAATCAAATAAATATTGTCTACTTTTTTATTTATTAATTTACGGATCTGGTAAAACTAAAAAAAATCTAACCAATTCATCTGAAATGTAAACGAGATAATGATTACTATATGATATACTACTTGAAATTTTGTTGATATTATAAATAGAAGCAATATGCGTGTGCTTCGTTATCTTCTATAAATTTTATAAGAGTTTACCAAAAACCAAAATAATAAAAAAAACAAAAATTGAGAAAGAAAGTGCGATAAACAACAAAAATTCAATAAATGTACATACATATTTTAAATGGCGTCAACTTAACTGATTGACTGGCATTAAGTATATATGTATATAAAGAAAATTTATGTCAAAAATTAATGCTTTTCATATCGAAATGTACTTACCAATTTTTACGTATATCTTTTGACGGGACTAATTTGTGTATTTAAGAGATAGTTTTATTTTATTTTTGGTTTGATGACTTTTGCAGCAACATCACCGGCAGCCAGTTACTTTATTTTATTACTATATTTTTCTTTTTGATTTTCCTATTACTTTACTTACTACTTACGAGTATATATACTCTAGGTCTAGTCTAAAAGATATTGCGATTGATGAACAATAAATATATCAGATCATCGTCTTAATATTTATGGTACATATTTACTTGTCAGTTAGTAATATATAATAGATATTTGTATGTTTTTTTTTCGAAAGTATATTTAGATTTCACCTGGTTACCAATTTTCTTTTATTTATTAAATTTTATATCTCACAAAATAAAATTTTATTTTTTATGTTTTGTTTATTAGAAATTTACAATATTTATTTTTTTTATTGATACACGCGAGTATATTTAATAAATAAAATAACGTGCAATAAATAATCTTTATTTGACCTGTGGTAGAACTTGTTTTGATTTTGGTAAAATAGAAGAATTGATAATAAAATAGAACATTTTTATTTGAACATAAATTTATGATATAAATATAAGAATAGATGAGGAAAATATTTGAATTTTTTATGCTTTAAAATAAATTTATAGAATGTTTAAATTCAATATTAAATTTGAATAATTAGTATATTGTTTGAAATCTAACGAGTATCTAAATTTTTTGTTATACTATATGAAAATTTTGTATAAATTGAGAAATTTTGCTCATATTTTTGAATTGATTTATAAATCCTGATTTTTATTAATTCTTCTAATAATGGAGAAATTTTAATTAAATACAAATGAAATTTTGCTATTTATAAAATTTGAAATTTTAATAAATTTTACAAAATAAATTTTACGAAAATGAACAAATTTAATCTATGTAAATTTTATCTTTTAAAAAAATTGTCATTGATCTTTTCAATTCCAATTTACTATAACAAACAAACAAAAAACAAGATCACTGACTTAATAATCTAATATTAGAATATTCGTAAATTTTACAACATAAAATTTATAAATAATATTTTGAAATTCTTCAAAAAAAAAACCACATTTTTATTACTATAAACATAACCAAAACGAATTATGGTGAAAGCATCATTTTTATAAAGATTCACATAGATTACTAATAAGTTTTTCTAAATAATTTTAAAAAATAAATAAATTAAGATAATCCCACAGAATATTCATAATATAATTTATATATCACCCAAAAAAAAACAAACAAGCTAAACTAAAAAGTTCTATTAAGATATTTCAACCACGTCTTACAGAGACTGAAATTTTTCTCCTTCATTTCTCTCTTCAATATGTTTTTTTTGGTCTATATTTATCTAAAACTTTTCTAGATTAAAAACTAAACATAAATTTTGTGTTGTTAACGAAAAGATCATGTAAAAAATATGTTAAATATAAGATCATCTTTCTTGTCAAATTTAAAACCATAATCTAAATAATAATAATATATAAACAGCGACTCAATTTAGAACAAAAAGATCTTTATCCACTTTTTGTGCGGTTTATATAAGGTAAAAACTTAATCGAGACCAAAAATAAAGTAAAAAAAAATTATCTTTTCTTTGAATTTATTTGGAAAAATTCAAATTTTTTAGGATTCAAATTTAAAATTATGATTTTCTAACCAATTTAAAACCAAAAAAAAAAACAACTGATCTAATTTCATTTTTATGTTTTGGACGTGATAAGTCAGAAAAAACCGGCATATTATGCCTTTTTTTTGGTCTCCAAATTATGTAATCCAATTTTTTAAATATTATATAAATTTTAATTTTTTTTCTTCTTCGATTTTATACAAAAAAAATTCAAATCAAAATATATTTTTCCTTATCTCATTTAGATTAGAATTAGAATTCAATTTTAAATATGAGACAATTTAAAGAAAAGTGTTGTCTGTTGTCTAAACTTTCACATAATCAAAAAAAAATAAAAATGAATCTATGTCACCGATGTGATCCACCACAAAAAAAAAACAACTAGAAAACAAAATTATTTGATCAAAAAATTTATTAACATTTAATATTCAGAAAAAGAAAATTTAAAAAAAAAATTTTATCATGGCAACAAAGTTAGACACAAAAAAACTAATTTTTTTTACAACATAAAAAATATCTGAAAGAAATTTTATCTTATAGATTAATAATAAGAAATATAAAAAAAGATGTGTGTATGTTTGGTATTTTATTGGTATGTCCATTCATTCATAACTAGTTTTTTTTTATGAAATAGCCAAAAAAAATAAAAATGAAAATAAAAATAAATTACAATGTAAAATATATATTTAAGAATCAATTTAATTGTGTAGAAAATTTATATATATATGAAGAACCATTCAAAAACTTATTATAGAAATACTAGATTTCATTCATGGATAGCCTCGCGATTGTTGCATTTTTAATATAAATTTTTTATGTTGTGTGTTGCAAGTTATATGGCGGAAGAATGTATCTTACAAGTGGATATATAAAAATGATGATGATCAGAATATTATTTTAAAAAGGAATTAGGAAAAAAAATATAGTATAATATTTTGAATGAATTATAAATTGGAATTATGATCTTATGGAATTTATATATATAAATAATGTTTAATATTGAATGAAAATAATTTTTGATTTAGATTCCATTTTTTTTTTAATAATTATTTCTGTTAATTTATTGTACCTGCAGCAAGGTTAGTAAGTAAAATTACTAATTTTAGGTTTACTATTGTCTAGAATTTACGACAATTTCTAAGAATCGAAGCCTATATTTAGTGTTTAAATAACTACTCAATTTATGTGAGAAAGTACCTTAATGTTTACTCAGTTGTTTGTCCTTGAAATTTAAATTTTTTGTAGCAGACTTTATAGTTACTGACTTTACAGTGATAAGTAAAATAATGTCTAACTTAAAAACCATCAAATTTGTAATGACACTCACAATATTTCAAATAGTAATCATCTCAACGGTCCACATTAAATCCAAAATTCATCATTCCATATATTATTTCCCACTGTATATGCGCATAAAAAACCTCCTTCACTCGATCTCTGCTAACATAGATTCCTTTTTAGATATCATATATAAATATCCATGCACTAAAGTCGACGACGACATATCAATGTACTTACAACATTTTCTTTCACCAGTTATCATTATTTTTTTCCTTCTTAATGGACTTATGTGTCCAACAACAGCTATATACATTACATAAAAGTGCCCCTCTTCATTCGTTCCTATTCATATTATACACTTCTTCAGTTTCTTTGACTAGAGTTCAATCTCAAATGCTTTTTTCTTCTTTTTACTTTCCTTATTAAGATTCTTCTTACCATTTATGCACTTTATGACATATGGTCTCTCTGATCATATATATATTGTTGCAATACGCGAAGAAACATATTTTTTTTTGTGATTTAAAGACAACAAATTTATGTACACGATCACCAATTTTGGTTTTTTTTTTATTTCATTCGATCTTCAAAACTTCATTTAAGTCTGGTCAAAATGAAGAAAAACTGTCGTTTTTCTATTTATGGTTTGAGCATAATTTATAAATTTCCTATAGATATTAATATGATAAGAAGTTAAAAAGCTTATATGCCTATCGAAAATGTTAAGAATTACAATTTTGTGATATAACAACAATAACAAAGACAACAAACACTTTGAACCAATATAACGTAAAGAAGATAACATTTTTTTGGACATTACAACAGGAAAAAACACTAAGAAGAAGAAGAAGAAAAAACTAATATTATATATGTTCTTTTTGACGCGTGCGGAGTGGTTTAACCAGTATTTGGTTTAAAGGAAACTAATAAATTTTTATTTACTTGTTCATTTGCTTTTGTTTTTTCATCTCTTTTTGCTTTATGGTCTCTTGGAATTGCACACATTTTGACGTAAACAGTATTATTGCGCACGATTAACACCGTTGTCCAAAGCAGACTTAATACAACAAAAAATGTAGGAGATTGGATACATAATGTTTTTTTTTCTTCTTTTAGTAAGACTTACGCATTTTTGATCAGGTGGAATTGATTATTTATTATAACGTTATAATATAAGTGGATTTTTGGGTTAGATATGGGGGTGGAAGGGAAAATGAAAACAAGATTAAGTTACCCTAGATTTGAGGGAAGTTTTAAGTGGGAAAAAGAATCTGGTTTGTTTGGTTTTCTGGATAATAATTTATATTTGTTTGATTTATGATTATTTTACTTTTACTTTACTTGAATATTATTTGCAGTTATATTTTGTTAGACATTAGATTTACAATATGTTACAGAAATAATTAAAATAAATTCTAATTTTAAATAGCTGCCATAGTTTATATAGTTAATATAAATTATGTTTACATTTATAGATTTATTTTAGTTAATAGTTTATTGTAAAAAATGTCGGAATTTACAAAACAAAATAGGAAATGCGACATGTACATATATCCTTTTTCTAACCAGAAACTGAAAAAAATGCTCACTTATTTCTCTGTAAAAAAATTCTAATCAAATTTCTAATATTAATGTGGAAAATGTTCTGTAAAATGCTTCTATTCCATCTATCGACGTATAAATCCAAAAGAAAAAAATAATTTTAACTAAAATACTTTGCATCATAAAATATTTAAAAATATTTAACCAATTCTCACTTAAATTCTTAGATTAACATTAATAAATTTTTACTGCCATCACTAGAGTTAATTAATTTTCTATACTAATTTACACCCACAACTAATTGGCTTTATGCCATACATAAAATTAATATCAATTTAAAAATTTCACACCAATGCCGAAGCGCACAATCAAAAAACCCAAGAAACAAAATAATTAACTAATTCTTATATTATTTAAAAACCAGTTAAATGTAAATAGTGATAATCAATTTGTAAACCCATTTTTTTATGATTCTTTCTTGTAGAATCACACGTACAACTCAAACTGTCCATGAACAATTCTATCCCCCAGGGAAATGAACAATTTAAAAAAAAAATAATACAAATTTATTTTTTTCCATTTTTTTTTTTTGCTAATGAAATGAATTTTATTTAGCATAATTTTTTTTTTTAACTCAGCATGAAAATTATACAAGGCTAAATGAATTTGTAATCTTCAATTTATAAGATTTTTCATCTAATTTACTTATGCATGCATTAATTGATCATCAATTAAATATAGTATTTATATTATTAATATGATTATTTATTTCTTTATTTAAATTGTAGTATAAATGGCGAGCAAAATATAAATAATTTTTTTTTTTACAATATGTTTAACGGATGTTGGATTAGTGTCTAGCTTAGCTAATGATATTATTTATATACGAGTATCTCTTTAGTTTTAATATTTATATAAATGTTGTCTTTATTTTTATGATTTTTTGGGATTGCAATTGCCTCGGTTTTCTTAATCAACAACCTAAAGATATGATGTTGAAATAGAAAATATTATGTTAGAAGGCTTTTATGTAGTAATTATGTATCAGCAAGAGCTATTATAATATTGATGTATATGTAATAATGTATAGTTAAGCTTGCAGAAAACTAATAATCATATAGTTTCTATTATTTGTAGGAGTCATTCGAGAGTAATTTTGATTTATATCGTGTAAGTACACTGTAAGAAAAAATGATAGTTGTGTGAATTACAATAAATTGATGATTGGTAGTTTCGATGTTACTTGGATATTGTAGATTTTGCATAATTAGTTTTTCATTTTAGGGCTTGAGAGATCCAAGGATTCTCGCTGTTCCTCAATCTTTTAAGTAATATAATTTAAGTAACAATTACCCTGAATTGATGACGTTTAAGTATTCAATTCAAACGTAATTTTTTCATTTCTTGTTCTGCAAAAGCTAACTTCTACAATTCGTTCCCCCGCAAAAAATCCATGAACTTTCCTCTAACTCTTAGAATTAACGATATAAAAAAAGCAGATATTAAAAATGATCAACAAAAAGAAATAACATTTCATTCTTCTGAACCGTGTGTTATTATTGTCTTACTTCTCAAAAATCAGAAGAAAAATTAAAAAAAAAAGATATCAAATCAATGTTACAACAATTTTCAATTCCATCCAAGCTAATCGCATAACCCCTGCAGCAAAAAAAAACGAAGAAAAAAAATCAAACCTTTTGAGCTTGACATAAAAAAAATATAATTTTTTTTTAAATTTCAGAAATAAAGAAAAAAAAATCACACTGGTATTTCGAGGCTTTTAATTTTTTTACAATTTTATGTTATTTTTTTTTATTTATATTTTTATAAATTTTTTATTTGAATATCAATTCATTTGCAAAATTCTTTTTAACTTTATAATAATATTTATTTACATTTTTGTTGTTGCTGTGTTGTTATTTGTATACCATGGCGATTCTTGTAGCAAGATTTTAATTTTTATTTTGCAAATTTAAATTGATTTTGATTTGAAACTATGGAATGTTGTATATTTATATTATATGCGCCACCATCATTGCCGCCGCCGCCGTCGCAAGTCATTTTTTAAAGTGAGTCATCGGTATAAAACTTAGAAGAAAAAATGTACTATATATAAAAAACTTAAAGTTTACAAATCTTATGGCTGACGTGCGCCACAGCCGCCATGGCCATATTAAATTGAAATATGTAAAATGTATGTTGGTATATAAAACCTGATAGCAAGCAATATGATTTTTTTTTTTGGTATATTCGACAGGGCAACGTGCTGTTTATATTCGTTTTGCACAACAAAAAATAAAAATTAATATTTAAAATTAGAATTTTGAAATTTAAGTTTTTTTAGATTGGCCTGGTTTGTTGTTAGTTTTATATATAGAGAGTTTTGATGATACTATACGAATTGACTTTTTTCAAATAAAATTTGACTGATTGTTGTTTAATGTTGGAGCTTTTTCTTTATGGGTTTAAATAACAAGTTTTTATTTATTTATATATTTTTTTTTTCAAATTTTGTGTAGGAGTACCATTAATCTTCAACCTGTTATAATCAGTTATATAAGATAACATAGAAAAGACTAATTTAAATATATTTATAATTTTTTTTTGATTTAGGGTTTCTAAAGTTTTTCTATAAAAAATATTTTGTTGTTGTTGGTTGGTAAAGATTAAAAAGATTGTGACATTTTTATGGTAATTTTAATATAAATCATATTAAATAAGGTTTATGGTATTTTATGGTTATTTTTCTTATGTTGTAGATAGATTTGGTATAAAAGGATTAAGAATGATTTCATTAATCAAATACGAAAAAAATGTTTAATAATAATTAATAATTATTCATAAATTCAACACAAGAAGTCCTGAAATTCATAGAATTTAGTCTTAAATAATTTTTCAAATTCAAAATGTTGCAAATTTAATTAAAATATTTGTTTATCTTTATGCATTAATTTAATTTTATTGACATTTTTCTTAGGAAAATATTTATCATAGAGTTTGTAATATCAATTAAAGTTTTATACAAATTATTTATTTACTATGTTGAATCTGAATTTTATGATATTTTGGGTAATTCTGTAAGAATTTTGAATTTTTATACCGTCGTGGTACATTTTAATGGTTCAATTTACAAATAAATTTGAATGTTGAGAAAATGTTTAGTATTTTAATGAACAAATTATAATTTTTCAATTATTTACACAATTAAATTAATATTTGAAATCAAGAATTAACCCAAAAATAATTAAATAAATTGGATTTCCAGGAATTCCTCGTTTCTTCAATTTATTTTGGTACAGAATTTTGCTACAGAAGAAGTGAAATGAATGTAAAATATTTAAGATTAATAAATTTCTTAAAAATTCACCATTTTTTTTATTAATAACAAAACATTAAAAAACTCTATGTAGTCTATGCACATAATAGTTAAATGGTATAATAATAATTAAAACAAAAATATTGTTATTGGCCTTCAGGGCAATTTGATATTTTCAGTGTAGATTAAAATGCAAAAAAAAAAACCACACACAAGAAATTTAAATATTTTCTTAAATTTTGTTATTTACAAAGTATATTATATTGTACGAGTATTATTTTAAAGTAGTAATAATACTCAAAATGGTAAAAACTATTGATAGTATATATAATAGTAAAGAAGCATTAAAAATTAACATACAAAAATGGTAGCTTCAATAAATATGTTGACAATTTTTTTATGTCACAGATAAAATTGTTTATTATTTTTACAATAATTGATTAAATAATTAATTAGATTTTCCTTATAATCTGAGAATAATCTGAGAATTCAATAAAACTCATAATTAATTGAATCTTGAATTGATGAAGAATCGTAAAAGAATAATCGAAATTTATACCAACAAAATTTACAAGAAGTCAATTTGAAATTAGTATATAATTTATTTATTTTAGTTTCTTACGATGCGTATTTGCCAGTGACAATTAAATATTTTTCCTAAGAAAAAAAAATCTATATTTAAACTTAAGAGTTTTCCTTCTTCACTGTTTTTTTTTTCTTGGAATGCTTTCTCGATCACCTCTGTTAACTAAATAAATATTATTACTAAAAAAATAATATATAATAAATAGCATGGTGTTGCCTTGTATGAGATGATTATGAAGGTGTATTTATAAATGTGAGGAAAATAGGTAAACAAGTGGTCATGGCATTTTAATTAATGAAAAGACCATTTAGCATTTACAAAAAAAAAATCCATAAATTAATAATTGAAAATTTATGTCGACAAAATAAAGAGAAATACTTTTAATTTTTTTTTTATATATATAAACTTTCGCCATCTTCATTCCATAATTTTACTCAATTTTTTTTTCTACTTTTTTTTTTATTAAACAACATTTTTCCTTTTTTCTAAATTTAAATAAAATTATTTGAATTTACACAAAGAAACAAAAAATCATAGAAAATTTCCTAGTAATAAATTTGAAACCGCAAAAAAATTATTATTGGTACATCTAAATTTCCCTATATTAAACCAAAATCTAGAGCTCAATTAATGCCAATAGCAATATCAATTCGTTATAACTCATGCCAATTGCATATACCAAAAAAAAAAAAAATTAAATAACTAATATATTTCAAAATAAATACATATAAATTCAAAATTTTCCAATTCAGCTACAGATTAGCTAAGCTCGCTGGCATAGAAAAATCGAAAGAAACAAAAAAACAAAATCCGCACACGTTAAATTAACTTTCGTCTAGTTAAATTTTTGATTTACTACAAATCGTGCATTAAGAATGTAATAAATTTTCTTCAATTCGCATAGTTCATTTTTATGTAACATAATTTTTTTTAAATATGAATTTATATTTTTTGTGAATCATACAAATTTTACTATATCTGACACAAGCTGCTTGTTTGCTGCAGCATATACAATGAATATATGGTATAAGCAGACGGTTGTTTAATGGAACCTATTTTTGGCCTATTTTTTTTTTTTTTTTGTTTTTGTTAGGAAATCTTCAGTTTACCCAACGGCCAAATCTTGAAAATTTCCATATTTTTTTTATAAGAAGGTTTGACTATTTTTCCATAATGTTTTGAAGGAAATTGTGGTTAGAGATTTTTTTGTTACTATGTATTATGTGAAGTTACAAGACATCTAATAAAAATTCCAATATTTTACTGTATAATTTTTGTATTTGAATTATGTTGACATATGTTACAAGATATTGAAAATTAAATTAAATTTAAATTTATTAATTTATAAATATATGTATATGTACCGTACTTATTTTATTTAAGTAGTAATATTCCTGGTGGACATGTTGAAATTGAAAAATTTAATTAAAAAGTATAGTAAGTAGTCAAATAAATTATTTACTTACAAAAAAATGATCAAATAATTCTTGTAACCAGAAAAGACTATTATATATTAATTTGTTAATCAATTGGGAATAAAATTGTCAGTCAATTCCTTTAATTAATTTTGAGTAGGATAGAAATATTGTTAATATAAATTTTGTTATTTGTTGAACTCAAAAAATATCTGCAAATTCAACAAAATTCTTATTTTTTTATTAGAATTTTTGGATTAAATTCTGAATTTTTGGAGTAAATTCTGAATTAATAAAATTTTAATAGATACTATAAAAAATTATGATCTTTTAAAAGAAAACTTCTAAACCAACCTTTCAAATATATCTTTGAATATTAATTACAAATCTAAGACCAATAATTTCCAATATTTAAATTTACCATAATTTGATAGATAAAAAAATTATTCTCACACTAATTTTTCAATTAAATTTTTCAATTACATTCACAATTTTTATATTTTTCATTAATTTTTCTTACTTAACTGTTTTAAAGGTCATATTTATATTTAAAATTAATTTTCATTCTATTACTTGACCAAAAAGACTGGCATAAATAAAAAATTACCCTATTAAATATTTTCACGAAATTCAATTTATTATATTATTTTTTATATCTACAAGATTTTAATTTAAAAAACAAAAAAATGACTGTATTTATTTGCAATTACAATTAAATCTTAGATACTATATAAAAAAATCAATTTAGTTATTATATACGATACGAAAATGAAAAATTAATATCCTAAATCTATAATTGAAAATTGGTAAAAATTTATAGATTGCATGCCGAAAAAATTAAATATTGCATGTACAATAATGTTTGTGTGTAAGAAGCCCACCGCCACTTGATCTCATGTGTGTAATCTATTATAGATGCCAGAGCATTAAAAATAATTACCAAGTTTTGGCTGCAAAGGAAAATATTTGCAAATATCGAAGAAATTTTTCTAATTTAATTTTTTTCGGTGGTGTAAACTAGAAAAAAAAAAATGCAATTATTATTAAAAGATCATTTTGGCGATTTAAAGAAAATTGTCTAATAATGCGTAACAGAAAAACATTAAAAATAATATATAAAATGTATAGAAGCAACGTGAGGCCTACGTAATAATGTTAGCTTAAAAATGAATTAATTTTATTGCCAACATAAAAATGCAAATTATTAGCTAAAAATATGGAAAATATATAAAAAAAATTTATAAATAAATTATTTACAATTTTTAATAAGGGAGAGGAAATATTTATGCTGTATTTTTTTTTTAATAAATATAAAGATATTAAAATGATTTACTGGTATATTTAAATATTTTAATAGTTTCATATTTTATTTTATATTTTCCAACAAGAAAAAAAAAAGCTTAGAGGTGTTTTCCGAGATATTTATGTATAAATTGGATTTACAATGTGAAATTAATGATATTTTTTTATAATGGATATATTGCAGTTTAATATATCGTAAATAGTTTTTTTCTTTTACGGATTAAAAATAATTGCAATTTGAAATGATATTTTCGAAAGATTAATTTGAAAGAATTTGTTATATTTAAAAATGGATATAAGTTTAGTCAGGATATTTTTCTTCTACGTGTCTATGTATACGTATACTACTTCAGAATGTAGGTATTTTAATTACCTTTCATTTAAGACAGTATACGTGGCTATGCGACACTCGTAGTCTATACCCAATTGGCTCCTAGCTACAACATTCATAGAAATGTAGTATTTTTCTATTAATGATAAAAGTAAGTATGAGTTGAGTATTTTAATAACAAAATTGGAGTTTCCAATTAAATTTACTATATGTAATCTATAATTATTCTCAAAAATTTATGTAGAACATTTTAGTTTGTAGAATAGTCTGGAATCATTATTCCTCTATACTTAGTAGATTAATTCTTTTTTCTTACTCAGTAAATTAATTGCAAGTAAAAATGTAATTTCTATAAAAAAAATCTCAAAATTTAATAATTATATGCGACACAATTAATTAATATTTTACATAACTTTCAATGACAATAATTTCTTAAGGTCTCAACTGATGAACAGACAAATGATTTTCAAAGCTTTTATGATCTCTTAATTTCAATTATTATCTGACATTTATTATAAATCAAACAAAAAATTAAATACACAAAAATTTGCCATTAAAAATTATATCATAGAAAAAAAAAATTATTGTCACTATTCTAAATAATAATATTTTTAACAAATATTAATTTATTTTTATTAACATTTTATTAACAATAAGATTAAAAGATACTTTTAAAAAAAACCTAACAATTTTAACCCTCAAGGAAATCAAAATTTAAACATTTTAAATAAAAAAAACCATTACAAAACTAAAAAATTGTTGATTTAAATGATTTGCATTTTCATTTTTTAAAGAAAAAAAATATATTTCTAATTAATTTATATAAAAAAAATTTTAAAGCTTTTTTTGTGGACCAAAAAGACTCTATTAAAAAAAAATCTCTAAACTCTAAAACTTCATTAAAAAGAAAAAAAAAATTGTTGTCTGAGGCTAATAAAATTAAAAATCATAAAAAAAAAAACTTTCGATTATTTCAAAAGAGAAAATCAAAAAAATCAAAAAACTTTTTGAACATAAAAACATCAAAACTTTTTTTTTTCTTTTTCTTCTTACAATTAAGTTGCTAACGAACTTGCATTGAACTTTATATTATAAGCAATCAAAACGAGATCGAAATATAAGCAAGAAATAATCTCTAATAAATTTTTAACCAGAGTTGAATTATTTATTAAACTTGAAAAACGTTTTGTTTAATTCTTTTCATAATTATTATTATTATTATTAAAAGTAATAAACTTTTTTTTTTTTTGTTACCTGGTCAGGTAACACAAACAACACTAAACAATAAAACAACTGTTAAGCTTTCCGCTCTCTTTTGATTCATTCTTTTCAATTATTATTAAATACTTGTATATAATACACACAGATACACATTTATAGATATAATTTTATGATTAATATTTATTATTAAGTTCAATAGGTAAAACGTGACCAGGTGATGATGACTTTCAATGTGGTCAAGATCGTCTCTATATATCTCTGCACACTATGGACAATAATATATAATATAAAGTAACGTTTTTTTTTCACTGTTGCTGCAACATATAAATATGTATATAATATAAATTTAATTTTTTATGAAAATAATAATAATAATAATAAAACGGAATTTAAAGCATAAATTTTTTTGTATATATAAGAAAATTGTGTAAACAAATTAATGGATTTATAATTGGAAATGATTGAAAGTTAATTAGATAATTGAAGAATTTAATTAAATTTGATTAAAGTTTAAAGTTTATTAAGGGTTTTAAATTACGAAAACAAAATGTGAAAGATGACCAAGGTAAAAATTATGATTTCAAATAAAAAAAAATGATTAAATGCTTTGATAATTCTTTTTGTATTGGCCAAAATTGTCCTCTTTATAGAAATATAAGATTCAAAAAAGCATTCACTACAAAGAATATTCTATAAACGAAGCTCTACCCTATAGTAAAAATGATACAACAACTTCAAAATGGCTTTAACATATACAAAAATTAATCAAAAAGTTTGCTTTATTTAAAAGAACAATTTACAAATATTTCAAATTCAATTCAATTTCAAAATAAACTAAAAGAAATTCGATAATTATTTTATTTTATAAATCGTGCTCGAAATTGATAACAATTTAAAGATTATTAAATTCGAAGAACCAAAAACTATAAATATTACATAAAATTGGAGGGTAAAACGGAGGAAAATTAATATTCAGTGCATAATAAATCGTGCATTTTTTTTTTTTTCAAAAAAATATAAACTTGAATTATTAATTAATTAAAAATTAATATAGAAAAATTATTATAAAAAATAAATTCTTTTCTAGAAAATGTATTAAAATAAAATGTTAAATAAATTTATTGAAAAATATTTATCTATGTAAAATAAATTATTTTAATGACAATGTATAATTAATTTAATAGAATATTTCAATATATTATTGCAATTAAATGGGATTTTTAATTAAATTTTTAAAAAAATGTAATTTAAAACGATAGAAGAAATTAATTATATTATTAAATTGAAGTAATTAAAGTATGAGCTAAACCTGATGATTCATTTCAAGATTACTTTTTTTCGATTACTCAATATTATTTGCATCTACAGTATATCGTGTAGTAATCCAATCTGATTCGTTTTGAATCAATTTACAATATATTTTTTTCTACAAATTCCCATCTGATGTACATAGTGTCAGTAAATTTAATATATTTTACATTGACTTTACTGGATACTTCAACAGTTCTTAAATCAGTAATTATCTAAAAATTCTGATAATTCAATTATCTGCACTACCTAATTCTCAATTGATATTGTAAAGCTCTAACTATAATTGAAATAATTCGATCTCATCTCAATTATTTATAATTTTTCAATTTAAATTTAATTAAATTATTTATAAATTAAAATTAATAATAAAAAAAAAAAATCATATAGTAGTAATAAATATTTCAAATTAATAATTTTATTATTAAAAAATGATGATAATTTAATATTTATACGTGACACCTTAAAGCGTTTTGAAGCTTTTTTTAACATAAATAAGAAAAAAAAAATTGAAAACTTAAATTCTAGTTTCCAGAAATACGGGAATTCTATTTTTACACCCCCCCCCCCCCTACCAAATCTAAAAGCAAAATATAATAAAAAAATAAGAAAATTACTTGACCATTTAAAAATACTACAATAAATTTTGATTCAATAAATTTTTTTCTAGGCTTTAAAATCGTGATAAAAAATTAAATTAATTTTTAAGCTTTTTTATTTTAAAATTATAATTTTTGTATCTTACAAATTGTTTTAATTTCTCATGCAAATAAATTTATAAATTCATCGTAAATTAAATGAAAAAATTTTCTATATATATTTATAATATTTCCCGCCACTTAAAACATAAAATTTCGTAATTTTAAATAATTTTTATTTAGCTAAAATTTATGCCTTTTAAAAAAATGCGACTTTATATCTTTAAAATTATATAGAAAATTCTCTCGGCATTTGTAAAATGCAAATACATTTAATCGTTATGTACAAATTTAGTCAAAGTATAATTTAAGAAAATTAGTGTTGTTTTTCTAATTAATTTAAATGTGGCATCATTTATATTATTTTTTTCAAGATTTGCAATTTTTTGTATAGTTAATTTGTTTTATTACAAAACTTAAACTATAATTTACCATTTTTTCGGTAAATCACTTTGTAAAATAATAAAAAATAAATAAAATAATTCCCATCAAGTTGGAAAATACGAAAAACATTTACAATTATATAAAATTAAAATCAATTATAGCTTTAAATATTAAAGAGAGTGAATTACATATTCAAGAAAATAATAATAATAATAGATTTTTGTCATTGTTTGTTATACATAATTATTTAAATAATGTTTAATGGAATTTCATTTTGTTAGTTTAAATAATCAAACAATTTATGCTCTACTCTAAATTATATAAATTTAGATTATTATACAGACTTTTTTATTTTAGCATAAATAATATTTTTCTTGTGCACCTAACTAATTATTGTTTTAAACGTAAATGGTAAAAATTATTTGTTATTAGAATTTGTCAAACAATTGAATTTTAAATATATTAGCAATTGTCTTGGAAAAATGAATTTTACTGATGAAACCGCCGCCAGTACTAAATGCGAAACTTTTAACCTCATTTGAAAGGAATTTTTCATTTTTGGGGACATATGCGCGTTTTGTTAAATTCCTATTTTGCAAAACAAATTGTCCAGCCATGAAGCTTTTATTGGTTTTAATGCCATGTAGCATTTAATTTATCAAATATTTTTTACTACTAATTTTATTTTTGCTCTTTTGAGTTCTATATAAATTTTAAGATTTTTTTTTATTAACTATCAAAAATCACCCAGCATCTGATGGAGTCACTGATGGTGTCACTTAAGATTTAAATTTAAAAAAAAAATTGTCTGGCATTTTTCATACATATTTTTGTTATGCGCGCACATTAAAAAAAAACTGAAATTGAATATATGAATTTAAACAATGCCAATTGCTGGTATTTGGTCATAATTGTGGTATTTTTCTTTATTAAATCACATTCTTTTGGTCGTATTTATGTATGTTAAATATATGATAACAGGGTGTTCAATAATTTTCTCATTAGTCTTAAATATAATTTTGTGGCCAAGTAATAAATTAGTTCTAGTTAATATTGAAATAATATTGTTTAGAAATTAATTGAGGTTTTCCATAAAAATTAGAAATGTAAAAACACTCTTGAAAATATATGTCTACTGAAATTCTTAATTGAATTAATACGAACTCCTTGTGACACTCCGTAATTATTATTATTCTACCAAATCATAAAATATGAGTAAATATGTTAAAATACTAATTACAATAATATTATAATTGCAATATATGATTATTATTAATTACTATTACTTATTGTACATTACTTTAGTCACATATAAATAAATGACAAACAAAAAAACTGAGTAATAATTTATAATTAAAATAATTTCATATTTATTTTTAATTATTAACATTCCGCATCTTATTAGTCGTCCATAAAGATGATTTTTAACTACAAAATACATTTAAAATCCAATAATAATGTCTTTATTACTAAAATTATTAACAAAAAAAAAAGATTACAATAATAAAAAATCAGGTTTGTCGCTTAACACTTTTGATTTTCATACATTTAAATTTTTTTTTTGTATATGTAAAAACTAATGCTTTAAAGTTGAAGGTTAACGTTACTTTTATCGATTTTCATAAAAAGAGATTAAATTGTCATTTAATTTTGAGTAAAAAAATGTATATTTATAAAAAATCTAACCTTCCGGCTAAAATTTCAGAATATTAAAAAATAAAAAGCATTAATAAAAAAAATTTTTTTTTATTTCTAATATAATAAAAGTAAATCATAAAATTATAATTATAGTATACTAAAAATTCCACAATTTGTAAAGATAGTATTACCAAATTATTAAAAGGATTTTTTTAAAAATTTTATGTTAAAATATTAAATTTCGAAAAAAAAAACATTTCAACATTAATTTATCACTTACAGAACAAAAACTTTTGATAAAAAAAAATATCATAAAATAAAATTAAACTATTTATAGGCGAAATGTGTCTATTTTAAATGAATTTTTCGTTTTGAAATTTTACCATAAAAATATATATTATGAATGGGACACGATAAAGATATTATGTTTCACTAGAAAATATACAAAGGCTTATGTACATTAAAATATTCAGAATGACTTCTTAATGACATCAGTTAAAAAGATTGTGCGCAAAGAAATCCGAAATGGTTGGTTAAATTGAATTACATTAAAGAATTTAGATCAAAATTCTATATATAAATTTACAATTATTTAATTTGACATTATACAACATTAATTTGGATATAAGAACAAAATTGTAATCGATATTATATCATTTTCAATGTTTTGAACAGAAAAAAATTGAATTATTTAAATTGTTAATTGATTGTAGATAAATAATTATAGACCAATAATTGTACAATTTGAGTTTTCCTTATTATATTTATTTCGTATTTAATCATTATTTGGTATAAATTTAAAATAATGAATTTTGTAATTACCAATCTCGAAATCCTACAGCAGGAAAATTCTATTTAATTATAATTATTTTACAAATAAATTTAGCTGGAAAACTTTAATATATTGGTAAGATTCTGATTAGTTCATGTCTAATAGATAATGGTTCATTATGTGTTAATTTCCATAAACTTTCAGAACAATATAAAATGATCATTTGGTAATTTAACACACCATAAATTTATTACCAACTCATTTATATTTGAAAGTCCGTCTATTTAGATCGAAGTTAGTCTTAGTTTTCTTTAAAAAATTAATGAGTTACTGAACTAGTTTATGCTTTTATAGTTATGTTTTACTTGTTTAATGGTTTTTATTGTTGAAATTGAATGGATAAAATTTCATATTTAAATAAATTACAAGATAAAAATTTTTTTCTCTTTAAATTTTTGCAATTATTATATCGAATTATTTCCGGCAAAAAACATTGAAGCAATGCAACTGACGTCACTAAATACGAATAATATTTATATAATAAATGTATAAAAACATTTTTTTTTAATATTTGCTTCAATTACCTTATATTCTTTGTTTTTTTTTTTTTTTAATTTTCAGGTGAGAAACCTTATACCTGCCAATGGCCAGAATGTGAATGGCGATTTGCTAGATCAGATGAATTAACTAGACATTATAGAAAACATACTGGAGCTAAGCCATTTAAATGTGTTGTTTGTGAACGTAGCTTTGCCAGAAGTGACCATCTGGCGTTACATATGAAGCGGCATTTACCTAAAAATAAATAAAAATACGAAAATAATATCAAAGTGTTTTTCTTTTATATAAAATGTATTTTATTTATTTTTTTGCACATTTAGATTTTGTTTTCGCAACATCGCGTTAAAAGTACATTTATATGTTTTTCTTCACATTAAAAGAAAATTTATAATTATGTAAACTAGAAAATAATGTTTTTTTTAAATGTCATCACGCACAGAACATTAAAATATACATACAAGACAACCAAAAAACAAAAAAATATTTAAAAACATTTTGTAAATATTTAAAATGTTTGTTAGTGTACGCAAAAAGAAAGAACATTTATTCAAATTCAATTTAAAAATATCAATAAATTTCTAATAAATATATTGAAAAATTATATTTGCTAGTTAAAAAGATTTAAATGTAAAAAAGTGCTGGCACTTTTACTTTAAAAATAATTAATAAGATTTTTTAGTTATTACAAATTCAAGACAAGAGCATAAAATTATGAAAAAAAAGTTTGCTAGAAAAACTAGAGTTTTAAGTTAACTTTTTACCATTAATTTCTAAAGTTATAGGTCAAATATTATTGAAAGCTAATGGAAAAAATTGTATAAATTTGCCCTCCAGTAACAATCAAACTTATGTACTTATAAAATTCCCCAAGGAATTTCCGTAAAATTCTACAAAAAAAAAAAAACACAACAAATTTCCAGTTTGTAATTAAAATTCTGTCTTTTTATTATTCAATAATAATTGGAATTTTAATTTTATGCACATTTGAATTTAGTCATATCTGTCATTTTAATCAATTTTTCAGTTAACTATGAATTTATGCTAATTTTTAACTAATTAAATTTTTGATGGATTTGAATTTTAAGACTTTAAGACAAATATTCAAAATTTTTACAAAAAATTGGTAAGAAAAGAAGCAAATTTAAATAAGAAACAGATTAGTAGAAATAATGATTGTCATAGTACAAAATGGTGTAGTCTATATATGCGTAAAGCCTGCAGTAATATTTAACCCAACCTATGGTCAAATTTTATATAAAATCTTTGCAAAAAAAATACTATATAAAATAATATTTAATTTAAAGTTCTAAATTATCTACGATTGATATTTCTCGAATTACAAATTTCATTTATTCTTAACACTTTAAAATGTGTCATAAATTCATATGAATTCATTACCAATCACCAAACCTATAGTATTTTCTATTGCTATATTGAAATTTAAAGCATAATACATAAAATATGATAAATTTTATTTAAATGTGACCTAAAAAAAATTAATTTATATATTTTAAAACAAGAACAATTTCATTGTTTCATAAAAAAAAATTTATAAACATTTTATTGCATAATTTTCCAATTAATTTATATTTTCATATATCCTTGACATTCTGATACCTTTTAAAATTACATCATCAAACCAGAATTACACTATTATTTAACAACTCCTTTTTTTTAATTGAAAACTATAATGAAAATATCCAATAATATTACAAAACTTTTGCAACATTTAAATTGTCTAGAAAATCACAATACAAAAATTTATATTTCCCAATAGTAAACGACCAGTAATTATAAATTTTATTATTACTTTAAAGTTTCTAAATTTTTTTTTTTAAATATTTGACATTGTTCTTGATTATTTTGACCTCAAGTTATGACCTTTAAAAAAATTATTTAATTAATTTACAACAAAAAAAAAATTATAGAAATAATTCTATTCGTTTTCTCAGTCCACGTGTAATAATTTCCCAATTATTCATATTTTTTTTTAAAGTCACTGCTGGTACACTAAACTCCCCCGCAACTGAATAATTAAAATTGCAAATATTTATATGAAAAAAATAAAATGTAATCTGGTAATCTAAATAATAATATACTAAATGCAAATTAATTCTAATAAATAATGTGTGTAAAATAAATCTAGTGAACCATGAAAATTTATAAAGTTAAATCATTTTTTAGATGCTCAGAATTTGCTTTAAAAAACTAGCAAAAAAAATATATAAATAGTTTTTGAAAATTTTAATATTTTAATAATTAATTGTTAAATCTCAATTTCATAAAAAAATAAATATCTATATTGATTGAATCATAAAATCAAAACTACTTTGTTATAGTAAATCAAAGATGAAAGAAAATATGGTAATTTTAATTATTAGAAAATAAATTTAAAATAAAAAATAAATAATTTAATATTCACGACAGAATAAATGCATTTGACAGTAAATGTCATAATCAGTAATTGAGAAAAATAAAATTATATAAGTTTTAATTATATTTCGAATTAGTAATAAATTGTCTATGTGTAATGGGAGAGCATTTATGCATGATAATTTGTTAATGGGAAGTTACCATAAATTATTTTACAATTAATTATAATAAAAAAAATATAATTAGTAAAAAATGTTTAGACTAAAAAATTGTAAATATTTAGTTTGATAAAATTTGTATTGAACTTTAGAAAACTTCGACTTCCCATCAGAATCTTTATCGGAGAAGTAATAATGTACCCAGAAATTGGAAAGTACAAATAGATCTATCGAGACTTATTACATTGTGGGTTAAATATCTTAATTCCAATAATAGTACTTCCAAATCTGTATAATATACAAATCAAACTAAAATTTATGTTGAGGTTTGTTCTTTTAAATTTAATTAAAAATATTCAAACAATAAAAATGAAGTGATTTCAAATTAATTATTCTAATTACAAAACTCGAAAATCAAATTTACATTTTATAGGACAAAAATAGTATCCTTGCTATACACAAACCTCGACCTTCGTTAACTTCTGAAAATTAATTACGAAAAAACTAAAATTTCAACAAGAATTTTCAATTTTTTTTTAACAAATTCGAAATTTTAAGAGTTAAAATCAAAAATTACCCTTAAAACAATTTCTTTTTAAACTTTTTAAACTTTTAAACCAACCGAAAAAAAATAACTTGCATAAAGTTTAATTTATAAATTAAATTTTTAAATTAAATAAAATTCCTCCTTTATGTATACTAAAATATTTTCTAATAAATTGATAAGAAAATATTATTTATATAAAATTAGAATTATTAGAAATTGTAAAAATATAAATAAATTTCATAAAAATAAATTTAAATTTAAATATATAAAAATTAAATAATGCAATATTTTAACTATTATTTATTAAAAACAAATATAAATTGTATCAAGAGAAAAAATTAAATTTAAATAATTAATTAATTAATATATAATTATATAAAAATAAATAAATGTGTTGTCTATTTCAATATTTATATGTAAAAAATATTAAAATTATAATATAATTAATTTTTATGTTTAAGGATAAGAAAAATTATGTAAATCAGAAAATTGTAAAAAAAAAAAAATCATAAACAAAATTATTTTATTGTGTGTGGAAATAATAAAAGTTTTTCGTGTTCTTTGATGCCATTAAGAAAAATCTATACAAAAAAAAAGTTTTAATTAATTTATGTTTGTTTGAAGAAAAACAAAAAACTTTTTCTCTTCTTTTATGACAATTTTTTATTTTTAATTGCTTTAAGTTTTTTATGTTTAATTTCATTTTTTTAGATATTTTTGTAAATACATTTTTTTTTATTGTTCATTTTATATTTTTAATTGTTCGTTTTTAATTTTTAATTTGTAATTGCAATTTTTTTTTAGTTAATTTTGTGTATAGTTTTATTTTTAAAAGCTGCTTTTATTTTGTGAAATGTTTTTATAGTTTTCCTTTTCGTTTTTGTACAAAAACAAATTTAAAAACAAAAATTAAATACAAGAATTAAAAAAAAAACAAATAATGAAAATTAAAAATAATATTTTTTTTATTTTTTACATTTTTTTTTTGTTCATTTTGGTTTCATAAATATTTGTAGACTAGGCACAATGAGAAGACGACTAAGTGACCATAAGAAGGAATTAGGTTAAATATAATTATTGGTGCATTTAGAATATTGGCGATATTTTGGGCAGAAATCTAATTGGACACATAAATGGTCTTCAACAATAATCTTATATAGTTTCTGTATCTTCTCCAAAAAAATCCAAAAAATACTAAATTTTCTCTTAACTAGAATTTCTATTTGACAATCAATATTAAATAAAAAAATTGTTTTATTGACCCAGGAAAAATACGAATCGAATTTATTTAAATATTAAATTTTTTGGTAGTTTTCATTAAATTATTTGTTGTAAAGTAACTCAAGATAGATCGAATATCTCATGTCAAAGCTTATTTACCCTGGATACCTGAATTTATTTAGATTTTTAGAATTTAGGATTATTGGCTAGTCAATTTGAGAGGAAAAAGGACGATTGGCTTACTAAACTTGTCGAATATTAAAATTTTTATAATTGATAGATTAATTATAAATATTTTCGATTAATTGTCGAATAATTATAACAATTTCCAATATTATTTAAATTGTTTTATATGACAAATTGCCAAACATTTAGAAATCATTTTTCCAAATAAAAAATATAAGTAGCTTCACAATTTCACAACAAAATTTCCACTGTAAAATTTTCACAATTATATTTTTATATAATTAATTTTTTTATTTCAAATTTTATTAACCACACGAGAAGTTATTAATCAATTTTCATAAAAAAAAGTAACATAATATAGTATCTACATATAGAAAAATCTTATACCATAAATGTACAAAAAGTCAAAACTATTTAGCTACTTAAATTTGTAAATTTGTTATCTGTCCAAAATTTTCATGTTAACTAAAATTATATTATTTACAAACTAATCATAACTACTTTTTTTTACCACAATTTCAATTCTTTTACAAAAAATAAAAAAAATTTATTTATTACTATTTTCAAAATTTATAATATTTAACAATAAATAATTTTTAAATCAAAAATTATTATTATATGCTAAATATTATCTGACAGATATTAAAGATATTAAAATTATTATATTTTTTTTTTTTTGTTTCTTTTTATGTGTTAAAGTAATGAAAATAAAATAGTATAAATAATTTATAGTATATATTAATTTTTTTGGTATCTTTAGACAATCAAATTATTTTTTACCAGCTATACACGCTTTTGTAAGCTGCGTCTCGTTAAACATTATTGCATTATATTATATTTTCTGTAAAAAAAAATTTATTGTGTTGAACTAATCTTAAATTGTCACCATTTATTTCAATATTGAAAAGTGACAGTTGCATTGGGCAGTTAAAGTCAAACACGTGTTAGTATTTCAATTCATTTATATGAGTTTTTAACTATAATAATGTAACCATTGCTAAATATAATAAAATAAATCTTGGCAATAAAATGGCATATGAGTAATATTAAAATTGAAGTAAATAATAATCAATTTATATATGGAACGAAGATTATGGGTATAATTATTATTTTGAAAAATTAATTGTTCTTTGTTGGTAATTTAATGTCTAATATGAAATTAATTAATTGCCATTGATTTATTTTTTTTTATCTCAAATTTGGGTCAGCAGAAAAATATTATTTGTTAGACGAGAAATATAATATTTAAAAAAAAACAAAATAATTCCTAAATTGAAATTATTGTGTAATATTATTTTTAATAAAAATTAATTATTGGATTTGTAATTTATTATTGAAATAATAATAATATTTCTTGTAAAAGTTAAATGACGAAGGGAATTTCGTACAACAGATTGAATCAGAATTAAGGAGTTATGACATAATCTAATATTCATATATAGATATGGTATTCATATAGCTGGTTGATAGTGTGGTAGTGCAGCATAGCTTTGACAAGCTCCTATCTCCCTTAACATCGGGAGTAGAGCTCTCTTAACTGCTGAGTTAAGAGAGCCTGTCTCGTCCTCTTCTCGACAAGGTCTTCTTTTTTTCTTTTTCTTTCTTTTTTAAGGAAATTTTAAATGACTCATTCATTTGAGTCTTGATAATGTGAAATAATGTTTATCATTTATATAATAAATGATTATCATTATATAAATATCAAATTAAATATCAAATTAATTATTTCCTAAAATTTGCAAACTCGATAAATGAATTTCATTATCGTTCACTAACTTTTAAAACATATTGATACATCGAAAATTCTTATTGCATCTTCATAACGTTTAAAGAATTAACCAAAATAACATACACTTTAGAGTTCACATAAGAACGATTAAATACTAATTACCAAATAAAATCTTATTAAAAAAACTATAAAAATTACGACATTTAAGAAATTCTTTCTCAGATTTAATTTTTATATATTTACTTCATTTTTTTTTTCTGGGTTAATCGAGAAGCAAAAAAATATACCCTAAAGGTTAAATAATTTACTTAAAAAAAGCTCTTTTTGAAAACTTTACAATTTTTCGTGACTCCAATTTATACCAAATCAGGAATAACAACGAAAAAACTAAGAAAAATTCGCGCATATATGAGTATCTCTCCTTAATGATTTTTAAACGCTAATATACCTCCTAATAACCCCGTCATCATAATAGCGCGCTTTGCCGCTTTTCTCGTTGTTATGTTTGCATTTTCTTATGCTTATATGTTTTGTGAATTTTATATTCTACAACAACAACAACAACAAAAAATCGTGCACGAAATGTAGTAGCTTGTTCTATATTTCAGTGATTAAACTATACGAATCTGCAACCGTACAAAATGTTTGCCTATATATGTATATACCGAAATCGACAAGAAAATTTTGTTTTTATGTATTATTGATTAACAAATCAACAATCATTACGGTGATCATTTTTTTTCCCAATATAAAATATACAATTCGAGATTTACGAAAATGAATCTTTTTTACCCTATTAACTTTTGAATAGCCAAAGAAATATAAATTATAATATAAATAAATTCGTAGCTCGTACAATATACAATTATCGCCATGAACACGCAGCAGAAATATACTTTTATAGCTGCCGCAATAATGCTACTGCAAATAAATGCTTCGTATTGTTGCTATTGAAAGAAAGAAAAAGAAAATCCTTAAGAGTTTTCATTACAAAATGTATACCACCTTCAATTATTTTCATTATAATTTACGATTAGTTGGAGCATTTGTTCGTATAATCAATTTCGATTATTTTTGTTTTTCTTTTTGGTTCTTTTTGTAGATCAATTATTTTATTTATATGTGATTATGTACACGTTGAGTTTAAGTATCTATTAGATAAAATTTAAGTATCTACTACTTCAATAATATTTATATAATAATAAAATGATTCGATTGCATAACATTTTAATCGTTTAAAATGAAAATATATAGAAGAAATAATAATTATAGTTAATTTTATTCGGGTGATTTACGAGGTTTTAATGGTGAAACTGTAGGCACGATATATATTTTTGAGATGTAGAATTAATTACTTGAAGTAAGACATAAGAATATTATCCTTTTTTGGTTTAGCAGCATCATTGAAGCATTGAAACATTGAAACATATACTCGCTGTTATAGCATAGTGGCGCAATTCTTTAAATTTCGTTATGCAATTGCCGGAAATACAATGTGATTTTTCCTAGAAAGGATAGGTATAGTTCCATAATAATATATTTAAGGAAAATTTTCTTATTTATCACGTTATATTTACAAATTAGTTTTTAAAAATAAATGCGCCTAAGCAAAAACATTATTCTCCTAAATTTTAGGTATGTAGTATACCATCCATTTACTCAATTACAAATAAAACTTAATTGCAATTTATCTTAATATATTTCAACTAATTATTTAACCTTGAAATTAATATAAAACAAAAACACCGCTTAATCTTATATTATTTTAAGCAATTAATTGCATTTGATTACCTTCACTATAAAACTACTGACTAATTATATATTTATACTATCCGCTAATAAAATCTCTTATACTTCAAAATTTCAAATATATATCCAATTAAACTATTAAAAAGATCTATAAAAAATAGTTTATATTTTCAAAGAAGATAAATTATTATTATTGTTGTGGCAATTTGGCACAAAAATCTAATTAATTTTTATTTATCGATATATTTTTCAATTATATTTTAAATTTTGTTGGTTAACCAATTTCTGATTCTGATTTATATGTTTTAGTAAAATAAAAAAATATATAATAGAAATAACAATTTTTTGTATTTTGACTTATTTTTTCAACAATTTAAAAAAAAAAGAATAAATATTTGATTGTTTTTTATAGTTTGCAAAATTAAAAAAAAATTAAAGTCTGCACCAATTAATAAAGAACCAGTCAATCTTGAAACTATATATTGAATTATATATTATATTGATTGACTTCTTAAAATATTATAATGATTGAATTGGTTTTTTGTTGCAATATTTTTAGTTTTTATAATTGTCTGGTAGATCGAATTTTAAATTTAAGTTTAAAATTAGTTCAGTAATTTTAGAAAAAGATTTAAAGGAAATTTTGACAGTTTTATTACATTTTCAAAATTATTTACCAAGTTGGACTATAGTTCTTACTAGAAATGTCTTACTAGAAATTTCTGGGCCACTAGATATTACCATAAACATTGACTAAGACTAGACTAAACTGTTTGAAACATTTCAAAAAATCGTGCAATATTTAATTTATTTAAATAATTTTAATCAGTAATGAAATAGTGGAGCTATTGGCTTGATAATTTCTTCAATTGTTAGATGAAATATTATTGTCCACGTTATTCTATATTTAGTTTTGTTTTATCTGTTTTTTGTAATGAATTTTCTCAATAATGCTAATATTCATTTCTAACAAACTCTTTATTTACATTATAAACCAACATAAATTTTATTGCAGTATAAATTATATTAGAAAAACTAGTTTAATTTTTGTCCTAACAATAAAGTAATTTACTATATATATAAAAAGTAACCAATTTTAATTCCATCAAAGGTAAAACAAACCAAAAATTTATTTAAAAAAAAAAATTTCCGAGTTGACAATCCAATATAAAATTTATTTTCCTTAGACAAAGTAAACAGAGACTAATTAATATGTTCAATGTAGGTGGACTATAACAGACAACAAAATAAACTATATACATTTTCTCTAATTTACCTCCAATAACGGATTGGTATTACCTGTTACCATTAATTGAACACGTTAATCACCACAAACGTTTGAATTTAATATAATTAAATATTAAGTATATATTTTTAATTTGCAATTATAAATTTAAAATTTATATTTATGTAGGAAAAACCTGAACAAATTCTCTGTAAAAGTGTTTTGTGGAAAATATCTTTGACAACCATTCAAAAGATAAAAATTTTGTGATAAGAAAACTTCATTTTTACCAATAATATTCTATATGATTTTAACGAGAAATTTTAACCATATTTGATTGACTTTGTGATGATTTGTAAAAAAAACTTTTAAAGAAGTTTTTTGTCTGCTGTTGTCGTAATTTTCATCAAAAAAAAAGCGTGAATTGATTGACGCAATTGAAGTTAAAGATTGTACGATTAACTATTATCACATTAAAAGAAAATTATTATTATTTGATACACGATTTTGTGTTGAACGAAAAAACTTGACTCTTACTATAATTGGTAATTTTTCGAGTTTATAAACTTTAAATGAGTTCAGTAGTTTTTTTTTTTTGGTTTTTGTTTTGAGGGTGGAATTGGAAATTGAAGTAATAGAGTTTAAATTTAATTGAAGTGACTGGGTTGTTAGTTATTAACAAATTATTAGTATTCCGTCGGGGAATTTATAATATTTTTTTTTTGTAATTAAATAATTTATGTGGAAAAATTGAAAAGTGTCATTTAATTATATGTTTTGAAAATTGATAGTTGAATTACACTTATGGGAATTAAAAGCAGCTGAAAAGGAAAATTGCCATATTCGTTAAGATCTATAATTAGTAATTTGAGAATGTAAACATGTAATTAACACTACAAGTCCTTTATTTAATGTTATATGTTACTGAAGGAGTTCAGAAGGGGAGGTAATTATCGGAATAAAATATGTAGAGGGTAAATCAATGCTAAAAATCACGACCTAATTCCTTTCTTCTGTCCTTCTAATAAGAATGAAAATTCCTGACTAGTAAAGAAAATTTGTGTCTAGAAAATGTTGATTTGACATATAGTTAAATCTTTTTATACTTAATAAAGTAAACTTATTTCCCTTGAAATATTTTCTGCAAAAAAAAAATTAACCCTGACAACTTTATTTAAAATAAAATCCATAATATTTTTTTACTAAACTTATGTGGGAAGATAATCTTAATACAAGAATGGACTAAATTGCAGTTTTGTATAATAACTCTAATGACTGAGGAAGAAGATGATTTTTTAAATATAAAATTCTTATACATTCACTTTCGTCTTCAACAAAAATAAACCTTTAGGATATAATTATAAAGTGTGAAAAATTAATGGTTTAACATATGCACACAACAAATTCTTGTGAACTTTATGTAATTATATACAAATATTGTCTACACTTTTCCTCAATAAATTCAACTAATTCCAGAAAATTTTATATTAAAATAATTATTTGAAAACCAAACCAAAAAAATGAAAAACTTAAATGGGCGTCCTTTTTCTGACACATTATTTAATCGAAAAACCAAAAAAAAAAAAATTATATAAATATTATTTATATATTATTATTTTTTTTGAACAAATACCAAAAAAATATTAACAATTTATTTCTATACTTAAAGCGTGGGTAGATCCAAATCCAATCTTATATTATATCCGTACAAAAAATTACAAAACCACAAAAAAAATTTCTTATATAAAATTGCCAAAATATAACGAATTAAAACACCACAAAAAAAAAATAAATATCATCCAAGTAACTAAAACATATTATTATTAGTTTATACACAAAAATGATAAAAAAAATTATTAAGTTATTATATTAAATGCAAAAATATCAAATATTATTACTATAATTATTAAATTTTCAGTACGGACCACGCAAAAACAAAAAAAAAAGCATTACATTATTTCATCATGACCAAAAATATTTTGAAGAAGATTTCAAAATTATTTTTATATATATTTGGGAAATTGAAAAATGTTTCCAATATGAACAATATTTTATTTTTATATATTTTAAATAAAATGATTGCTATAACATTGGAGATGAGAAATTTATGTGAAACTCCATCATCAAAATGATCCATCGAAGACAGATCAATCAAGTATAAAGTTTACTTTATATGCATTTTTATAGTTTTATGTTGTCTGTAAATAAAAATGATTATTAAACATGGAATTATGAATTATGTAAAACAAACATACAAGTAAAAATATTACATTGACTGGGTAATAAATATGTTGAACACGCAATAACTGCAATTATTATTAGCACGCTAAAAGATAGACATAATATTTTAAATTATAATAAAATTGTGTTTATTATGAAGTACCATTTATGATTAAACTGAAATACCTTGGCATGATTGTAAGATGCCCTTAAAATCCCATGACCATAAAAAAAGAGAAGAAATCGAAAATCGCTACGAAACAAATTACTGACGAATAGGAATTCGCTCAATCCTAGCAAAAATGAAAACCAATTAGTACACAGATACTTAGTACTTATAAATACTCGTGTACGAATGTAGAATTGATAGTCTCCTTTATAATTTTCGCGATTTTCCACAAAAAAAAATCGTTTAACTTTCAATATTAAAATTTAGTACTAAAATCGAGTTTGTGCCTTAACATTTTTGAATTATTCAATATTAGTAATTAAATTCACTTTTCATTTTGCAATTTATTTTTTAATCTTTCCATTTTACAATATTTTAAGGATTATAGAAAATATTTTAAAATATTGAAAATTATAGAAAATTTGGAAATGTTGAAATAATTCTTCCTCAATTATATAAAACATGCATAAATTCTCCAATATATTATTCATCCTTTTCCTAAATTTTATTCAAAAAAAAGAAGTGAAAATAATTCAAAAATTTTCAAATTAATTTTAATAATTTATACCTTTTAAAATATCCTAAAACCATTTTATTTAAATATCTTTGTAAATATACTAAACACGTTTAAACTATATAAAAAAAATTTGTTTCGGATCATTAATTCATAAATTATTTATGCTTCAGGACAATAAAAATATATACATATATATATAAAAAAACACTTAATTCAACTACAGATGATAAATCGATTTATTGAATTTATTAAATATATAGGTCAAAATTAATTTTATAACTCAATTCAAGCACAAAAAAAAATGCAATTAATCTATTTTTTATTTTTTACAAAAAATATATATTAAAATTGACTATACAATAAAAAGGAAAATATAACTTACACATTATTTTCATTTCTTGTTGGCCAAATAACATCAACAATGAATAATGCATTTTGATTGGAAACCTTAAACGATTATTATTTTTTTTATATATTGTAAAACATGAAAATATAGCCATCATAAAATTGGTCATCCATAATAATTTCACCATTATTGTGTTACCTACTATATTATATAGCACATAATGTATATATAAAAAAAATATCCTTTAAGGTGCCAGCAGCAAAAGATCGCAGCTAATCTGTAATGTTTTTTATTATAAAAAAAAGAAAAATATATTTATTATGTGGCATAATTTAAATGGTTTAAATTATCTCTTTTGCTCTACATAAAAATCTTAAAAAAAAAAATTATTGAAATAAAATATTTCTGCGTACATGTTAAAAAATGTGTCCGGCCAAAATATTCAAAAAAAAAAAATAAAAAATTCATAAAGTTATGCAAAAGAAAAAAAAAATTGGAAATTACATAAAGTTTTTGAATTCAATGGAAAATTACAATGTACACGGTTTTTTTTTGTGAAATGAGAACACAAAAAATTTTTTTTTTTATTATATTTTTCTTACTCCAATTAAATATCGGTACTTGAAGTGAAATTTTTTTTTTGTGATACATAAAAGACAAATGATGTGTTTGTTCAGAAGTCTCTTATGCACTATATGAATCCTTTTATATGAATTGAACTATATACAACACTGAACGGAAAAACATTAATATGAAAAATGAAAATAACAAAATTGATGATCGAATAACTTAAAAAAAAAAAAATAAGAAAATTTATCATTTTTCAAGAAAAAGACAACAACTTACAATTCAAATTAAATGAAGGCTTTTTTTCGTGGACAAATTGTTTTGTGGTGAAAAAAGTTTATTAATATATTCCGAAAAAGATGGCATGATGAATATATTTCTTGGTCGTACGGATTTTGGTTTAATGTTGATGCATTGCTGGTACCAAAAAAATAATGATACATATTGGCTGTCATCACTAAACTATTAAAGGAAACAATTTAAGTAAATATAATGTAAACATTCTTTAGCAATGAAACCAATCGATCAAATTGTTTATATATATATACTATATGGTATCACATATACAAAATATGTGTCTCTATATGAAATGGTTTTATGCCAGTGGGAAGGTAAACAAATTATGTATGATTATATTAAAAAAAAAGTCATTGAAGTGTTTGGTTTTGGAAGAATCACTGGAAATTAATAATAATATGCGGAATAATAATTGTTATAATATATCAGTAATAGCTGGAGTTTGAGTATGAAAAGTATTATTACATATTTGTTCTGGATTTGGAAATATTGAACAAATCACAAGAAAAATTAGAAATCTAAAGAATTTTTGCAAACTAAACAAAATGTACTCAATTTTATGCATAATTTAAAACCATTTATGAAACAAATCCATAATGAATAAATTCATTAGATTGCTTTAGTTCTTGCTTTAGCTTGTCCTATAATTTAACATTTATGTTTAAATAAATTCAATTTCAATATTTAAAATATTTTCAATTTTGTAGACGTCATCAATTAACGAATAAAGCTTTGAACTAAAAATTTATTTAATTAATTATTTTGAGTAATACAAAAGTGTTAAGACACAAACTCGATTTTGTATACACAAATTTTAAATATAAATTATAAATTTCTAAAAGTATTAAAATTACATCAAAAAATATTTTTAAAAAAATGTACAACTTTTTAAAACTAATCGAATACTATTATTTCTTATGGTCAACTTGAAATTTCCATTTTAAATTTTAAACATTGAACAATATTAAGACTTTATTCAATGGTTCGACCTTTTAACATTTTCACGAAATATAAAAATAAAAATATATCGACAAGTAAATACGACGACTATAATATCCAATTTCATCCTGTTCTTTAGATATAACCAACAACAACAGGAAAAATAAAACGCATAAAATATGAATTATTCGCTAAAGAACATCCGCCTTTTATCTCATCTCTTATATTATTATATTTCTCACAATAAAACAAAAATAATTTTTGATTTTTTTTTTTTGAGTCTTGTAATGCCAACAATGGAGCAATTTGTTAAGATTGGTGATCCTTTGGCGCGTGGCCCATCATCATGAACATGATCATCATACCATCGATCGGATATGGATAAAAAAGATTCATTATATTTTCTTCATGCCAATGCCAAATCTTTAATAGTATAGAGTCAAATTTTTTAATTTTTTAGTTTGTTGATTGTGAGCGCGCATTTCATTGCGTTTTTTATATTTATGTGAATTATTTATATATTATGTTTCATAACAATTTATTTGCCCATAAAAGATTTTTGCATTAAATTCCATTTAAAAAGAAGAAAAAAAAAACAATAATTTCTGAGATGATGATTGTCTGGGGTGATGATGATGATGATAATAGTGTAGATAAAACACGATATCACGTATTAATACATAATTTTTATTTATAATAAAGCATTTTATTTTTATATATACTAAAGAAACATTCAAATCTGACTATAATAATAATTTTGTAGCGAGACAATATCAATATTCTTGAGAGGTGGTGATTTATATTGTCGGAATGATTTTGTTTTTTTTTTCGTTTATTGTTAAAATTTGATATATATAGCGCCATTTATAGTCGATGGTGGTCCATTAAGTCCAAAATTGAATGCGTCAGGATATATGGATTTGACGCAAAAAATTATCTTTAATAATATGTTAGGGTTTCATGACTATTTGGTTTGTAAATTGACTATTTCGTTTGTATATGTTTAAATTAATTGCATAACTGACTCAATGATATTTTAGATAAAATTATATGTTGAAAAGCTTTATTCAATCATAACCTTAAGAAAAATACAAATTGACTAGAATTATAATACAAATTATTTAAATTTACTTAATTTTTATAAAATACCTTTCAAAGATCAGGTGAAATGGATAACATAGATCGGAATCAACCCGCAGTATAGTATAGTACCACTAATTTAAGAAGTGTCTTATGCACTACATGACATTTTATTACACATTCATCAGAGAGGCGACAAGGATAATTTCTTCACATTCTGTTCAGTTCTCATGGAATATACCAAAATTTTCAACAAATTTATAAAATATCTAATATAATTTACATCCTAAATTTTCTCAATTTTTAATTTTCCAGAAAAAATTAAAAAAAAAATCATTTAATTTCTTCTTCTTGAGATCAAAAGTCCATTCATTCAAAAATTTTATAAAGTTTTAATCATCATCATAGGGAAAATAATAAAACAATATTAAATTAGATTTGAATTTATGTTTTCAATAAGTTCATAATAATTTTTCTATTATTTATGTTCTTTTTTGTTGTTGTTGTGTGTACTAATGTCGATGAACTAATCGATCATCATAATTTTTTTTTTTTTGTTATTGATCGAAAAGTGTGGGCGAATTTAAAATAATAATTTATTTCATATTCAATATCTCAAATAGAATACAATTTCAAATTAGAAATTACAACGATTTCTTATTAAAATTGTTGTATATTTTTTTTTACTATTATTATTTTGGGTTCATTATTTCCTTTTCTAATTCTTTTTATTTGCTACAATGCTAAATGTTACCAAGCCTACAAGCTAAAATACAAGTTAATTATTTTTTTATTCAAATAAAATAGAAAAAAAATAGTTTTGAGATTTAAGGGTTTATTAAAAGTGGAATTTGTTAAACTTGTAGAAGAATTTTGGTTGGTTTGATAATCAAATACCACTGCCAGGGTAATTTTCATCTGGCACATTTCTAGCACATTCGTCTAGCTCATTTTCATCCAGAGATTCATCAGTTTCTTCACTTTGACTGCAGGTAGAATTAAATCTAAGAAATGATTTGTCAAAACATTGTTTCCTTATTCCAATTTGAATGTATCCAAAATTATATTCTCGGATAACACACAAAAATTACTAGTAATTATCCAAAAACAATTTACCCCTAAAGTCAATTTGAAGAGAAAATAAACTGAAATTAATATTTCACCTCTTAATGGTGACATTTAATATGACATGTGAATTTAATAAGCACATAAAAAAAGCCAATTAAAAAATAAATCCACTATAAAATTAATATGAAAAAAAAATTCATTCATAAATTGAAAGAAATGCCAAAATATAAAAATATATGATAACATAAAAATATGTTGTCCCACTTTTTTTTTTCTTCAATTCTAAGAGAGATCAGATGTTAGATTTTTTTTTTATGATTTCAAAACTTGTTAAATTTTTGTTCTTTTTTTTTTTTGTAAATTTTTTATTTATGTTGTTTTTTTTTCAATGAATTAAAAAGTAATATTTTAGCATAAAAGTTCAGTTTTATGATTAAAATGTTTGTATTTAATTTAAATTTTTAATTTGGGGTTTTTTTTATTATGTTTGAGTCATATTTGACCATGGTATTTTATTTTTAATTTTGATTTGAATATTTTGTTGGAAAAGTTTATTTTGTAGCAAAAAAACAAGAAGAAGAAACCGGAAAAATAATAAGATTCTTTCAATGTTTGTTTACTACACAGTTTTAAGAAAATTAAATGTCAAATAAATTGAAATTCTTAATAAGTTTTAAGAAATTTAGAAAAAAAATTTTAAAGACATTAAAATAAATTTAAGATAGAAAATAGAAAATTGAGGTTAACTTATTTAATTTTTTGCAAAATAAGCTTTTCAGTTTTATCCCTAAAGCAGGCTGAATTACTTGACAGAAATTGCTGGGATACAATTTAAATTTAAGCACTGTTTGTAAGCTGATATTAACTTGGTGTCTGTTATTATATTTAATGAAGTGTTTTTGGTAACAACTTATCACTTTATACTTCTCTGTTTTTCCATCTTATATTGACTTAATTTCACAGCAATTATTCGAATAATTTTCATAAATGTAGACCATTAAAGTGTTATATAAAAACCGTAGACATTCATTCAAGTCTATAAATATAAAATTACTGTCAAGGACTTCAGTAACAACAACAAAATTCATATAATAATCTTCTTCACGTCACAATTATGAAAAATTACATTATTGTGTTCAGTCTTATATCATACCATTAATTATCAAGTTAACTAAAATTATCATAAACTACAATAAATTATGAACAAAGGAACGCATTATAAACACAAATTAAAATATGAAATGTGTAAATTAAAATAAGATACAGCAAATATGAAAAGACAAATCGATTAATAAAAATATTTTCATAAATTTTTACAGTTTAAAATATTTTAACACAATAAATTTTTATTACAATTTTTTTGATTTTTTTGATGTCATTGGTGTTAATGGCATCATAAAAAACTTAAATCTGCACATTAAAAGCAATTAATTGCTATACAAAAAAAACGTTTTTGTTCCTTAATGAAATATTTTTTCTGATTTATGAAATCATTCAGAGCGAGGATCTTTTTAAATTGTACACTTAATTTTTTTTTTTTTGAAAACTTAATAAAAAAAAAGATTTGCCCCCAATTCCGAACCCCGAAAATTCAATCCAACCAAAAAAATATAAAAAATTTGTAATTGAATCATAAATTTAAAAAAAAAATCGTTTTTTTTTAATAAATTAATTTTTTTTATTTTGAGGAGGTGGTAAAATACAAAAAATATCAAAAATTTCTGTACTTTTTTTTTATGTTAATGCATCTTAACATAAAAATGTCTGCGGCAATACTGTGAATTTATGCTAGCTAATCATTGAACAATGAAACAAACAAAACAAAAAAAAAGTTGAAATTATGATTTGTGTTAAAACTTTTTTTTTGTATCCTACATTACACCAAATTGGAATCATCAATCAATAAATCTGAAAAAAAAAATTTTTTATTAGGAATAATAATGTTAAATGTGAATCAATCCACCTACACTTTTCATCATCATCAAAAAAAAAATTAACGTTTTTTTTCTCTCTTATAATATTGACACGTTTAGGGCGATGATTTGTAATAATACTGAATTTAATTGTAAAATTATCAAAAAAAAAATTTCTAATGCATTTAAAATTATTTGGAATTATCATATAGAGAGACTTTCAATTTTTTTTTTTAATGTTCAGTTTGTTGTAATAAATGATTGTGACAATTGAACACAACATTATTTTTTAGTTAAGTTTTTTATTTAGCATAAATTTCGAAATTATTAGAAAATTAGCATTTTTAATTTTTTCTTTGAGGTACAAAAGAAATTTATATAAAAATTTTATTAAATTTTAAAATATATTGAAATATATTTTTAATTTGGATATAAAAAAAAACTAACGCGATTTTGGTATTTGCTAAACTATGACAGGTTGATGTCAAAAGGAAATAATTATTTATAATGCAAAAAAAAATTTTTGTTATTATTTAAATTTTATTTAAAATGAAGAAGAATTCAAACATTTAAAAATTAATGACAGTAACTATTTTGATATTAAATTCTATGTATTTGACAGATGAAAAAAATTGTAGAGAATAGCAGATTTACTTGATTAGTTTACCATTTTTCGTGTCAATGAAAGTATTAACAATATATTGCTTCTCTTTTTTCCAATTTTCCGGATTCGATTTTTAGATTTGTCTGGAGTATTTTCTTCAATGAACAACACTAGAGTTTAGAAAAATGTTGTCCAGAATTCTATATATTATAATGAGGACATGTACAATTATTATAATACCAAAATCATTTATATATATGTTTGACAATATCTAAATCTTTCATTTGGAATCTCCATCTACATTATATTAGAAAACTACCGAATAATATTCAATATTTCCCAAATCGAAATTATAACTAAAATTCCCAAGATAAAAAATACTAAATTATATATTTGTTTGTCCTTATTAGACAAACTATAATTTTATAATCAATAAGATAAATAAACTATAAAAATGCTCTAATTTTGTACTTTGTTTATTATTTATCTAATTTTATAAATTCGAATTTTCAAAAATATCTACAAATAATTAACTATTGTTCTTCAATCAGACTATAATTCGTTAACCCAAAAATAGATTTTGTTATAGTATACCTAACATGACTACCAATAGAATATTATAATATTTAAATAAGAAACTCTAATAAAGTAACAATCATTTGATTCTCCATTTTAATAATAATAATAATAATCAAAATACAGAAGACGAAGAAAAAAAATGTTTTCATTCCCAAACAGCAATAATACAAGTTCGTTTAGATAATAATAACAATAATGCTATTAAGAAAAACCAATAATAATATTCCTACCAGTAATAAAATCATTTCAATAAATTCTTCAACATAAAATTTTCTTAATTGAACCAAAATATATTTAAATAGTTTATATATCAAAATGCTATAAAAATCATAGTACCTGGTAAACAAAATCTGAGTTTTAATTAACTTACAAACAAATAGAAATAAAATTCTGAAGAAAAGAAAAAAACCAAAATCATTTTAAATGTAAAACCAAAAATGGTAATCAAACCAAACTCCATAAAAATTATTATTAAAAATTAAATCTGAAATATTTTCTAGTTTTTTTTTTTAATATGAAAATTTTTTTCATGTTGGAAATTCTTTTATCTCCCACATGGTGGAATCATCTACGAGTACCTATACACATAATTTTAAATGGTTCATTAAATTCGCATATTAATAATAATATTAAAACAATACATACAAAATAATAAAATCCAGATTATTGATAACAAAAGAAAAATATGATTTTATGATCTAGTTTAACAAGTTTTCTAAAGTAAAATCTTTAAAACATTTTATTTATAGAAAAATCTATGTTGATGAATATTATTTAATTATGTACTTAAATTTAAATATATTATAATTTCTTTATTTAGTATATACAATAAGTAAATTTAAGTAAAGTAATTTAAATTGTAAATAAAAGATTACTGTCCTAAAAATTTAGGACAGTAAATTTGAATCTGATAAGGTAAAATTGTACTTGAATAGTAAATAGTAGTTGTTATTTTTATTTAGAAGATTATATTTGGCAGTCATTTCGTCAAAAATTAAACGAATACTATTAAGGATAATATCAAAAAATTGTCAAATATAATTTTCTTGGTCAATTTATGATTATTTTTCCTAAATTTGCAAAAGTATTTAATTTTCTCTATCATATATCGAATGAAAGATTACAGCTTCTAGTTTCATAATCTAGATTATTGTACCTTAAAAATTTATTATCTTAGGGCACTCAGAATATGGATCCTTTATCTCCAGCTTATATAGTTTTTTCTATTTTGGGTATTCTTCATTTAGAATAATTATTAATAACTAAAGGAAATTAACTAGGAAACCTGATATTTACCATTACAAATTATTAATTTAAATTATACCAAATTAAATTACTGTTTAACATCCATTTTTCTCCATTTAATGCGTTCTCCAATATTAAATCTTTCTAATAACTTGTAAATTTTGTAAAATTAAATATTCAAAAATTATACCAATCTTTTATTTTCAATTTTATTACAATGTAAATTAGATAGAAATATGCTTAATTCTTACAATGAAAGAAAAAAATCAGAGATTTAAAAAAAAAAAGCAACATAAATTTTTCATTCATAAACCATGATTTTTAAGATCGTTTTTGAATCGTTATTTTTTTTTTTACATAATCATAGAAAAATCTATACTCAATGAATATTCGAAAATGGTGAATGAAAATTTATTTTTATTTTTAAAGTCGGACATAAAAAACTTAATAAATATTTCTTTTTTTTTTCCAAAAAATTTGTATAAATTTAACATTAATGAAAGAATTTTGGACAAAAGCATTACTTTTTTTTATATACATAAATTTATTATGATCGATCGATTAAATTGTAGATTTTAATTTTATGAATGAATCTCAAGAGTATCAACTTTAAAAAGTATATAATAATAATAAAAAATGTATTAATCATTCATGAAATGAAAAAAATTGCTTAAAATCAAAATTTAACTATTTTTTTTGTGTTATCTACATATTGAAATAAACTAGAATTGAAATATGTTAATGACATCAAGCCAAGTCATATCATTAAAAAATTATGTTTATAGAAAAAAGCTAAAATCAGAATAATATTTAAAAGTCATATATAATTAATTCAAAAAAACAAATTTTATGTTGTACATTATAATTTATTAATAGGAAAAAATTTAATATAGTATAAGACGTATATACGTCAAAAAAAAAAACGTGTTAGGATTCATATGGCCAGGTGAGTAACATTTTCAAATTAAGTTAAATAATTTTCCAAAATTTTTTTTTGAAAATTATTTAACTTAATTTGAAAATGATATAGAAACTCAACTCGGTAAATATAATAACCATCATAACTTTTGCCTGACAGCAATTTACATTAACTTTAGGAATCTAATAGACAGTTTATAAAATTCTTCTTCCCAATCAAACGAATCCTTCTTCTCATTTATTTATGATTACCAACGAATAAAATTCCCTACAAAAATTAAATCAACAAAAAAGTATTGCTAAAGCTTGGCGAAAAATCATGTCTTAAGACAATAAATTATGTATAATATTCTAGACAACATTAAGACAAATTTAATTATCTTAGAATAAATTTTAAAACATTTGAATAAATTAAATTAACTCGAAAATGTATTGAAACTAATCAAACAAATGTCATTATATAACGAAATAATATAGTTAAATGTATATTTAATATGATATGTCAATAATTTACCCTTTAACTGTCAAAAAATTATCCCAAAATCATATTAAATAAATTCCTAAAAAAATTTATATGACTAAAATGTGAATTCAAATGGAAGAAAAAAAATCATCTTTAAATTAAAATTAAAATTAAGAAATCATTTATAAGTAAATTTTATTTGATTGACAATGAAGATTTTTTTTTTTAAATATGATTTAGATATTTTTTTTACAAAATTAATCAAATATTTATATTTTTCCTATATCATTTTAACATATAAAAATCATAACTTCTAAGACTTCTTATATACATAAATTTTGTGAGCAATATAACTATGATTCAGCAAAAACATTCTAAAATGGAATAAATAATAAATTAAAAAAGAATCACATATAAATTGCATTTTAATTTAAACTTTTTTTATGTGTAGGCAATCAATAAATTTATTATAAACTTTTTACTATTTATTAATAACAATTTATTATCTATTAGTATTTAACACTTAATAAAAACAAAACAATAAAAACAAAAAAAAGCTATGCTGGCGCATGAAATCAGAAAATATATGAAACCCCCTACACATATGAAACTTTAAATGAAAAACTCTGAAAATATGTCAATCATTAATAAAAAAATAAGTAATAATAATAATAATATTTCCAAACCATATTAGAGTCTAAGAAACAAAGAAAATTATACGAGATATGCCATAGTGCAAAACGTGAATTCCTTTAAGACAAAATTTATTAATAACCTAAATAAAGTTCAATTTATTTACTTTTGTGCGCCGTTGACTTCTTAATATACGTGAAATAAAAAGTTTGTTATTTTTTTTTATCAGCCAAAACAGTCATAAGTTTGGAAGGTGGAAAATATCTATAAATATTTCTTTGGCTGCTTTAAAGTTTTGGTTTTCTGTGTAAGAAAAGAAGCTCAGATAAATATTACATAGAAGAAAAAAAAACAGAATTAGTTGCTAAAGGCGCACATTATAAATGATCAGATAATCACAGTTTAGTTTTTGGTTTTAACATTTTATTGGTTGTATTTCATTGGAACTAATTTATGTGGAGATTGGATAATTTTTGGGAGAAAAGTAGACTGAACTAATTCAATTATTGGAAGAGGTAATTGACATGTTTAGATGATATTACAAAGTTAACTAAGTTAACTAATAAATTTAACTAAATTACTAACTACCAAAATAAAAAGGATAGTGAAAGTGACTAGACATTTTGTGCGCTCCGTTGACGACATTTAGTGCGCCGATGATCTATGTAGAAAAATCTACTGCACAATTTACTAAAATGTCACTATTTCATCTCCTACAAACTACCAATAAAACATATCATTAAAATTGATATATAGAATATAATTTACTTTATTTTTCCAGATATAAATTCACTGATGAAAATTCAACAACAAATCAACTAGATTTTTTTTATGCGGCGCGCGTGGAAAATAATATCAAACTTTTAGTTTTTTTGAGTAGCTAACTCGATAACCACTCGCACTTTCAAGAGGACAGTATTTAAATAACAACATTATAGCAATATACCATACCAAATAGAACAACTTTATATTATTATTATTATATATACATAGAAATATTTATATAATAGTTAAGTGCAGCATAATTCCTCTCTAAACAAAAACCAGTGTCCGGTGTGGGTGAACATATAGTAGAAAATATTATAGTAAAAATTTATACTTTTTATAGTAAAATTTATATTATGCATTTTTTCTATGACCAGTCATTTGTATTTGTATGCGCCACACAATTTTATAGACATTATACATTAAATGTTTTACATTTAAGATTAGAGACCATGGACAAACCGGTAGTCCTTGAAATAGAATTGCTTCTTGAATATGTTTATATACTCGTTTATATATATATATACAACAACTATATAATGTCGCATAAATATTTAATATACCTTTAGGTTTACATACATTTAGAAATATATTTTAAATATTGTATAATAGTTAAAAGTGATTTAATTTTGAAAAATACATTAAATATTTATATAAACTTTATATTATTTGTATACCATGTGCATTTTTGATCTTTTATAATGATGAAGTTACCTTTGGTCATTGAGTAAATATAATAATAATAATAATAATTTTAAAGATCATAAACAATTATAATGTACACGATTTACAAATAAAATCATAAATTTATTATTTTCACATAATTTTTTTTATGGAAAATAGAATGATCATAAAAATGTTTATAAGAAATAATTTAATAATAATAATTATTATTATTATATTTATTTCGTTTAAATTTAAACTCATTTTAATTTTACAATTAAATCTGTTGTCTGCGATAATTGTAAATTAAAATGAGTTTTAAATTATATTTTTTTAATAGTTAAAATTATTGAATTTTATAATTGAAGTTTAAAGAAAATACTTATAAGTATTTTATATAAGAATTTTAATTAAAACTTGAATACCATTATAATAATTTCACATAATATATTTATAGATGTAAGGAGTTTTAATGTAAAATTTTATATTTTAAAAGAGTTTTATTAAAAATATCAAATATTAATTAAACGAATTATTATAGCATTTACTTTAAAGTCAGTAATCAGACACAAGTAAAAATTTAATGCAGTTTTTTAATATGCAATTAGTAATAATAAAAACTATACTAATAAATTTCATTAAATAATTATCAAATTATTAAAATCTACATAAAAATTGCAAATGTTAAATAAATGTTGAACAATTAAAAAATTCTAAATTAAATTAAATTTTCAATTTCTAATTTAAATTAAACAATTATCTCTAAAGGAAAACTTTATTGAAAAATTAACAATCGATTTACAAAAAAAATTGTTGTAGAAAAATTATTATCAAATCTTATGTTAACAAGTGCCAAATAATAATTTTCCAGATATATTCACTTTATATTCATTTTTATACAAAAACATATTTCTATTTCTACAATATTGTTAATACCTCTGGGTGGTAAAAGTCTTATATATATGTATTTAATATGGTATAGAAAACTATCTAAAAAATATTCAAGCAGAACATATAAAAAAAACCAACCTTTCTACAATACATAATAGAGTTAAAATCATAACTAATCACAAAAGAAAAATCTCGTATAAACATCTTTCTTTTAACCATTTTATTGTTCGAAAAGGTAATCTGAAATTTCAGTTTATTCACAGCACATATGTATATAGAGAAGGTCCAATATCTCTTATATAGGCAAATATATAATATGATATCCAGATTTAAAATCTTTATTTTATTATTAAATCGAAACAATCAATTTGGGGGAAGACAACAAACAACAACAACAAATCGAAAGAGGAACCATCATAGTACAACAATTTTTTATATATAGTAAAGTTTAAAGTAAATTTTATCTGATTTTATATCAGATATTTTTATAATCATTTCTTTTTTTTTTTTATAATGAAAAACATTTCCGGTTTTTCATTGTGTATAAATATATTCTATTTGTTTTATATTTTGACTATGTGTCTTTGTTTAAACAAAACATAAAATTTCCCGAAAAGATCAGAGAAATCTCACATAGAATAAATATTATACAAGAAGAAGATGAAAAAAAATGCACTTGTAATGAAAATATTTGTTTTTATGCTCTCTAAAAAAAAAACTATATGTAAAGTAAAAGATGTTATTTGCACTTTTAAGATTAGCCCAAAAAAAAATATCATACTTACTTTGTTGTTACCACCTGTGCTGCTGCAGTTACAAACATAAAAAAATTATGGGCAAAAGTGGTGAATATTATTACATATAGTAAATGCCCATTTTGATTATAATCTTTGTTTCGGTTTTTTGGGTAAAAAAGCAGTAAAATCTCTGACCATCTATGGTTTTTCTTTCATCTCTGAAATATAATGTTAATTTATATAAACATTTTGGAACGAAAAATTGTAAATTGTTAATTTTGGCCGTAAGGTGTTAGAAAAAAGTATAAATAAAATAAAGGAGTTTTTATTTAATTGAATTTTTCAAATTGAATTTATAAATGGGTAAAGTATACATTTAACCTATTGTCTATAGAAAATTGAAACATATTTTTAAGTATAAGATGGAAAATTCAATTCAAATTTTATGTCCTTTTTCGATATTTTATATATAATGAATCAATTTTTCGATATTATACGCGATTCAAATAATCTATTTAAAATGAATGTTGGTTGGGAAATTCCAATTTTTTTTTTATACAGAAAATTTGATTTAATTATCATGTCTCATTTGGACAAAATATTATTTCAAATATAGATATAGTAGTTTAATTTTTGAAAGGTTTGTTTCTATGTGAATCATGTTTAGTAGTTTTACTTGTGTAATTTTTTTTTTCTTTTTAAATTCATTTCAACACATTTTTTTTATATATATGTAATATCATGATTCATTATTGAACAATGATGATGGCCTAAATACACTAAATAAATAAAATCAATTAAACCAGACATAGAAAAATCATATACACCATTAACTTGTGTAGCTGATGTGGAAATCAATCAAAAATATTTGATAATATTTACACTCACAATAAATATTATTGTTTTGGTTTTTTTTTATTAATTGCCCTGGAAAATCTAAATTGAAACAGAAAAAAAAAATAATGTTAAATACATGAACATTAGATTTGAAGTTAAAAGTTAGATTAGAAAACCATAAATTATAAAAACTAATTGATAAAAGATTGAAATTTATACATAAAATAGTTGAGAAAAATATGTTGCACATTTGAATATTATGGGGAGGGGGAAACAATTGGAATATGTTATAGAGATTAATTATTTCTTATTCTAGAATTTCGAAATGTATTTATGTAATAATTTTTCAGAAAATAAATTGGTAAGTTACAGTAACAATCAGAATTTTTTGGTAGATTATATTGAAGGAAGTCTCGATATCACAAAATATTTCAGAGAAACTTCTAAAAAATCTTTATATTAACTACAACTCTTTTCGAAGGACTTTTTCACAGTTCTTACCCTAATTTCCAGTATTGTTTACTATCCTTGAATCTATTTAAAACACCGCATTTCAAATGTAGACAAATTCTTTTCTGTGAGTTGACACAGAAGCTTTTCTCAAATATTATTTGCTAAAATTGATTTAATTAATTTATGCCATCAGTTAAAAATTTCTCCACTACAAAGATGGTTCGGTTCGGAATTAAGTCTAATAAAAATATTAATCTAAATTCAAAATAGGATAATAGGTTAAGGGTTCACAAACGATTTGACTCGCTATCAAGAATATCTCATAATTTTTACCTGATTATATGTAATTAAATTTAATATCTTTAATTAGCTCAAAATGAAAAAAAAAAATTTGAATTTTTTTCAGAATACCTCAAAATTTTAATAAAAAAAATTGTAGCCAGACAAAAACAAAGGTAATTAAACTATGTTGTTTCATATAAAATAATAAATTCAATTTTCGTGTTATAGTCGAATTTTATATACACACAGCATGTTGCACTCTAAAAAAAACTCCAAAATAAAAATAACATCAGTGCCACATGATAGCTGTCAAACAATCATGTAGTATATTTCATTTTATTTTGATCGCAATTTAGCTCTATGATATGCCACACTAAATTAAAATACATATATATTTAATGCTTTAGTTTTTTTTTTATGTTAATATTATTTACATTTAATATACAGCAGAGCATTGTGAATTGTATACACGGTTTTATAAGACGTGTTACGATTTTTGTAAAACGGAAATGATTCTTGTTGCTACACAATTCTAGTTACAAAATAACAATATTTTATTAATTTATAATCATAGTTTCCAAAAAGAGTGAAAATATGATTTTCCACTTTAGAATTTAAATGAAATTCAATTGTAAACGAGTTAAATTAAATTTCGGGTTTGTCGCTTAACTCTTTTGTTTCAAAGTGAAATTATTATATATATAAATTTTCAAATTTATTTTTCTTATACCTTTTAATGGAATGTAATCAATTACACAAAAATAAAGTAAAAAAATTAATATTATTATATTTGAATGATTACTTTGTATAAATCACTTAAATATTTCATTATATCAATATTTTCTCATTAAAAAATCATATTTTTGTCTAATTTTTTTTTTCTTGAAATATGATACGAAACGAAATGTAAAAATAAAAGCTTTAAGCATTATCAAGAATCTTTATTTCGAGACATTTTTCGATGGAATTTCATTTTAACACAAATTCTTTTCATCTGTAAGTAAATATTTACATATATGTATATATATTTTTATGCTTTTAGACAAAACAGAAAAATTCAGAAGCTTGTTATCCATTTATAAACAAAAAAATATATTTGTGACAGTAAATAAATTATTTAAAGATATTTAATTGACAACTAATCAAAAATTTTGTAAAATAATTTTTTTATTTTTAATTCATAATCTATAAATTTTTATAAAAATATTTTGAGGTCGTGTTATCGTAAAGCACTTTACTATAATTTAATAAATACCATCATCGAGTATTATATTTAAATTAACATCGCTATCAGAAATAGTATACAAATCTTTGTAGTAAACCATTAAAAATAATGGTGTTTGCATAGATTAATTTCATTGAAAGCATCCGCCAATAAAATTTTAATTTCATTTCCCCAGCTAAAAATTATAATTTAAAAATTTAAAAAAACTAAAATATTTATGTTATATATTTTTCAATTATGTCAATAGTTTTGTAGTCAAATTTGTAATTGAATCAAATTAGTAATTTTTCACAACCAAAAGTGAATATATTTCAAATTAATTTTTGATCTTGTTTTTCGATTTACTTAATAAAATAGAAAGCAAAATAGTATAAAAATTATATTAATTATCAAATATTATTTCAAATTTAAATAAATAACTTTGATATTATTAATTTATATTATTTTCGTTTTATATGTTTATATTTTATTATAAAATTATGTCGCTATCTGATGAAATATAAATAATTTTGAATTTAGTTTTTTTTATTTCGGGAATGATAAAGTAACATCAAAGTGACAGATCATTAATTTTAGAAAACTGGCAAAAAAGAAATATTATTTATATATTTTACATTGAAACTTTTAATGAAGCGAAATATACAAAGAACGATAATGTTATTAGCAAAAAAAAAAAAGAGAGATATCGCACAACCAAAAGTGTTGCAAATGGCAATTCGTTTATATTTTTCCACTTTTTTGTTTTCCTACAAAATGACATTATGAACTTTTGGAATCGATGAAAAATTCTTACATTATTACAAAAATATGTTGAGAATTATTTTTTATCCAAAAAAAAAAATGTTAAAATAATATACAAGGACAATGGTTTATATTTAGAAACATAAAAAACAAAATATAAAATATAATGGTGTCACAAGAATTTATTTAAAAAATTTCGGGTTTGTCGCTTAACTATTTGTCTTCACTACGAGAGTCTTCAACAAAATAGTAGTTTTAATAAAACTATTACGAAATTATTGTTAGTAAATAATTTCTTAATATCTTATATATAATTAGATTTCAGAGGGATTAGGTAATTACCTCCAAGTTAATCTTGCAGTTGCAGCCAAATTGAATCCATGCATTCGGTAAGGAAATTAAATGGATTTATAAAGCATTTTAGAAATATGAAATATGTTCTGTGATCTAGTACTCCTCATAAACCAATTTAATTTGCAATGAAGTATTTTAACAACAATATTCAAATTAATATTATATGGTTTATTTTATTACAAAATTATATTCCTTAAATAAGAGATTATTGATGCTAAACATAAAATATCTTTATCACAAGAAAAAACAAATTCTAACAACTCCAAAACAGATATAATAACTATATTTGAGTATAATTTAATGATAACAATCATTTCATAAAAATGTTATACTACCATTATTATAAAGCATATGAAATTTTTGTCGTACTTTTTTAAATATCCTCCTTCAATTTTCTTTAAATTTATATTGAAAAGAATGAGAAGAAAATTTGAATGGATAGCCCCAAGCAAGGGAAGTACCAATTCATAACAACAAAAAAAACAAGGGACCACCATAGCTGATTGTGTATATTAAAAAAAAAAGTTAGTCGTCGTCGCCGACGCTGCTATTTTTGCTGGCATATCATCCACCCGCTTCATAAAATCAAATGTAAACTATAAAAAATTAACCACAAAATAATTTAAAGATATAATTTTAACCAAAGAACAAATAAGCAAAAAATCATATCAAATACATAATAAAAGCTCCAGAAACTAATAATAATATATTAAATTTGAATATATCGAAAAGATTTATATATTATGCGAATTTATGATATTCTTTGTTTTTTTTTCATAATATTGAATAGATTGAAAAAAATAATGTTTAATGTTTTCGGTCAAAAAAATTATTATGTATGGGCGTTTTATTTGGTGAATACTATCCGAAAAAAAAATTGTTTTCTATTGTAATACAAGTTTTGAAACAATAGTTCATTTTTGAGCGAGTAGTTCATAATTTTCTTCTTCATCGGGTTTCTTCTATGAATAATATTTTTGCTGTTATATTTATTTTGAAAGGAATAGGAAAAAAAATAATCATTGAAAGGAAAAATTATTAACTTTACTTTTTGTTTTTCATAATTTTAAATAAATTTGATTTTTTTTCCTTGTGTATTAGATACATATATGTTTTTAATGTTCAGTATTTTAGATTGCATTATAATAGTATAAACAAATTATGAAATTAATAGCTGGTCATGTCATGAAAAATAAATATTAAATTTTCATTATTATTGTGTTGTTGTTGTTGTTGAAATATATAATATCGTTATAACTGTTATATTATAATATGTTATTGAACATAACATTGAAAAAAAATTATAGACTTCTCTCTCTGTAATTTAATTTTCGATTAGAATCTCTTAGATTTAATATATTTTTTATATATGTAACTATACCTAGATAATAATGAAATATATAGTGATAAATATTTTGAAATGAATATACACATTATTAATTTATTTTTAATTCTGATATTCAAAAAAGATAAAAAAAAATGGGATAAATTTTTTTTTTTATATTTTATGCTTCACTAATTTTGTAATTTTATACATAAATTTAGTTTTAATGCTTGATTTTAACTTAATTACAAAGTAAAGAAGTGTCAGAGAATAAAAATGTTTTCAAGTCTTTTCAAACTATGAAAATTATTGAAAATAATCTACTTTGAAAAATGTAGAACCTGCAAATGATTTAATTGATCCAAATTTGGAGCCATAATTTTATATTAATTAATGAGCCCAAAAACTTGCTTTTTCAAAATTATTGCATATATTTAGGCGTAAATAAGTACAATATTATTGAAATGGATTCTACTAATATTTACTTAATTTAGTGTATGCGAGTGAAACTATTAAGTAAGTTCAAATGATTATAAGTAAACAAATTAAACTATAATTATGTAATAGCTTGGTCCTTGTTGACTTAATCTTTATTTCTTAGTTCCTGATGAAATCCTCGTATTTTTATACAAAAAAGGAATAGTAAAACAACCCTTACAAATCAAAATTTTGGTAAAATAAGATTTTTCGTAAAATAAGATGCAATAAAAACTTTATTTAAAAATGAAAAAAAAATTACATTTTACTTTACAAAAAAATAAACTTGAATATCTATAAAAAAAAGAAGAATATTCGCTAATCCTTTTAATGATAAATTAATATTTTCTAATGCCATGGCAGTGTTTTGCAAAATACAAAATGATAAAATAATCATTAAATTCAAATTATTGCAGTACATTTATATAATTTGACATTAAAATTTAACTTATGCATTAAAAAAAAAAGTAAGTAGAAAAATTAATCAAGAAAATTTTAAAAATATTTTTTTTTAACTGCAAAAAGTCATCTACAATTTAAATCCAAATAAAAATCATAAAAATCCAATTCATATAGTCAAAAATCATTGTCAAATATTCATTGCCAAAATTTCATTATATATTACGAGTATATTTATATTTAATTCACAGGACATATTGATGGCCAAATATCTCCTTTAATTTGATCTCTCTTAATTCTTTCACTATTATCTTTAACTTTTAAATTTTTAATACAACCATGATAATATTTTCTTGATTTTAGACCACGTATTCTTTGTATAAATGGATGACCACCCATAAATAATGGTCTTGATGTATCTGTAGATGGTTTTGTTGTACTACCAATTGCTGGTTGTGAACTAACACCATTTACTGTTAATGTTATAACATATTGTGATTTAATTGCTTGTACTGTTCGCCATTGACCATCACAAAAATTAACACCATTACTTGGTGTATATATTGCTTCAATTAAATTATTTTCACTATTTTCAACACTAAATAATAATGAACCATTATATAATTCTAATATTAAATAGGCATGTTTTCCATGTACAGAAAATAATATACCATCCGTGGTTCTTGGTTTAAAATCAAATGATATTGTAAATTCATTACCAACTCGAAAATGTTCATATAATTTAACATAACCACCATTTGGTCCAAAGAATGTACCTTGTTCATTTTGATCTGAACATGGTACAATACCATTTGTTATTGGTTCAATTTCTGGTGGTCGTTTACTAAATAATATATTATGTATACAACCATTAAAATATGTACCCTTATTAAGTAATGTATTTATATTAACATTTTCTTCATGACTTGGATCTGTACCACCAATATAAATTGGCATTTGTAATGCCATCTGACGATTACCTTTTTCTTCTATTTGAAATTCTAAATTTTCAGCACCATCAACAATTAAACCACCACGATTTGATTGACGTATAAATTCAACTGTATGCCATTCATTATCATTATATTCACCAATTGTTGTTATATTTGCTTTAACATATCCACTATTAAATAGATGTGTTATTTGACCATTACGTAAAAATACAGCAATAAAATCTGTATGACGACTATCTGATGCATAAAATAATAAACCATTTGGTTCATCTGTACGGAATTGTAAGCTAATATCATAAGTTTTTTTAATTCTAACTGGTATTGAATTAATTTCAACACGTTTTTCACGACCAGCAATAAATCGATAACCACCATCTACATAATCAACATCATAATCTGGTTTTATTGGTAATTTACATATATGGTCTTCATCTAATGTTGGTGGTGGTCGTTTAGTTCGTGGTCGTGTTATTTCTGGAATTTCTGTTGGAACTGTTATAATTGGAGTGGTTGGTGGAGTTTGTATAAATGGTTGTCTTGTGGTTGTTGTTGTAGTAGTTGTTGTTGTTGTTGTTGTAGTTGTACTTTCAGTTACAGTTTCAAATGGTCTTGTTGAAACTTTTGGTGTTGGACGAACAGTTGTAAAGCGTGATGGTGGTTTTGGTTCTTTTCCATGTGGTATTGGTTTAAAGGCACTACTATCTTTGTCCAATTTACTTTTTTCAATACCAGCTTCGAAATCATCACCAACATAATAGAGTGGTACAGCTCCAATATCGTAATCTATAGAAATAAAATTTAGAGAAATTATTACAGAAATATTGTAAAAAAAAATTTGTAACATACCAAAAAGATCCGATGGACAATTTTCAAAACTACCAGACATTTTATCAGTTGCACTTGCAAAATTAATTATTTGACCATTATAGGTGACATCATTTATGCAACCAGTAAAATATGCTAAGTTAGTTAACGCATATCGAACTGGTATATAATTCTTTGGTAAACCACCAAAATAAATATCACCATGTTCGATATTAAGGTTAGGAGGAGATACAGGTGAACTACAAAGAAATAAAAAAGAAAATAAGAATTTAATTTAATATTTCCCAAATAAATCATAAAAACATACATAAAATCATCTGTATCATCGATTGTTAAACGTAATCGTATATCATCATGTAAAACTGTTACTACATGCCATTCACCATCATTATATTTTTTCAATCCCGACGATATATCATATTTCATGCTACGCAATATCAATGAACCATCATCAATTGTTAGTCCAATTGTTGAACTTTGATCATAATTAGTAGCATAGAAAATAATACCATCTTTTTGTCTTGTCCGGAATTTCAAATTAATACGGAAACTATTATTTGACGTTATATTCGATTGTTTCAAATAACCAAAATGATATGGTCTATATGATAATGATGTTGAAAATTTCTGTGGACATCCTGATCTTGTACCATATGATTTCATATTTCGGCTTAAATCAACATTAACACCACCAACAACAACATTATCAATACAACCATCAAAGTTTTTATTAACAATTTCCGAATGATTTGTTGTACCTGGATAACCACCAAAATACATTTGATCTGATATTTTTAAATTATCTTCTGCACGTGGTGATGCTTCTTCCTGATAAATTACTTTACCATCAACTTTTAATAAACCTTTACGGCCATCACGATCAGCTTCAACACGATGCCATTTATCATCATTAAATGAACTTTCTGTTGCTATTGATACTAAATGCTGTCCAAGTTTATATTGGAATACAATACCACCATTACGTAATTCAACTGATATAAAATGACGATGTTTACCAGCATAAAACATTAAACCATCTTTACTATCTCTTGATGCTTTAAATTCAAATTGAATACTTGAACGTTGTTTGAAATTATGTGGTCTGGCATCAAGTATAACATAACCATTACCATTAAAACGATAACCTGTTGATGGTGCTTCTTTTGTTATAAGTTTATCTCTAGCACGGGCTCCTTTATTATTCTCTGAACCATCAACGAAATTCCATAAACCAACTTCTTCATCACCAATTTTTAATTCTTCAATTTCACCCTCAAATGAACCAATTGATAAATCTTCTGGTGGATTAAAATCTGGTGGATAACCACCAACAAATAGACGACTATTTTTATCAACATTAAATACATTATGTGTTCCAGGTAAAATTTTTTTTACGGTATGTAGTTCTTCTGAACCATTATCTAATTCTTCACGAATATTTAATTGTACATTGTTACCAGTACGTTCAATAATTGCCTGATACCATTTATTATCAGCAACATATTTTGGATTTATAATTTTCTCTGAACCATCGCCTAAATCGATTGTTAAAACTGGATAACCATTTTCTAATTCTAATGCCATAAAATCTTCATTCTTTCCATAATGTGGTCCGGTTAGATTTTCATTACCTAAATACATTAAGAAACCATTTGGATTTTTTGTATTAAAATATGCTGAAATTTTAGATGATGTAGCTAATAATGGTAATGTTTCTGGTGGTTTTAATTCTAATACTGTTGATCGTGAAAATTGTACACCAACTTTAATATCATTTGCAATGCCACGAGCCATTTCAATTTGACGTTTTAATTTTTCAATACGATCACCTAAATCACGACCACTAGCTTCAATAGTTTCTTGTTTTTTATCTAATGAATCAACTAATGCTTGTAATTGTGGTACTAAATCTTTAACACGTTCAACTTGTTTTGTTGTTTCATTTATATTTGTATTAGTTAAATCAATATCTTTTGACATATTTTTAGCTGTTTCTAAATCTTTTGGTATTTGTTTAACAATTGGTGCTAATATATCTAATGTTAGATTTGCATTATATTTAGCTTCTGATGCTGCTTTATCAGCATCTTGCCAAATTTTACGCTGTGAATGTGTTGGTAATTGTTCCAATGATAAATTAATATCATTTAATTTTTTTTCAGTTTCTTCATTCATTTTTGAAATATCATTAACAGTTTCAGATGATTTACTTAAATGAGGTTGTAAATCTGTTTGTACTTTATTTAATGCAGTTCTAGCTTTTGTTAATAATTCACTAGCAGTTTGATCAGATTTACCAGCACGTTCTTTAATACCATCACCCTGAAAAAAATAAAATAAAGAAAAATTGTAACATTTTCTAAATAAACTTTATACAAAATAACTAACCAAATCAGTAGCATTTCCGGCTGCATATTTTGCATTTTTAACTGCTTTTTGTGCTCGAGTAACTGCATCAACAATATCTGAATAAGATGTTGCTGCTTTAAGTGCTGATTTTTTATCAGATGTAATATCAGAATATTGATCAGATAATTGATTTGCCATATCAGATAATTTAGATGCTTTGTCATCAGCATTATCAATTAATTTTTCTAAATTTATACTTTTATCAGCAATTTCTGGTAATAGTTCATCTACATGTTTATTAGCTATTTTTAAATCTTCATGTGTTTCTTTAAGATTACCCATATTTCTATCAATTGTATCTAATGTTAATTCACCATTTATAATTAAATTTTTTGTATCATCAATATTTTTATTTGTTTCTTTAGCTTGATTCTCAACAGTATCAAATTTCGAATTATCAAATGCAATTTTATTATTATTATTTAAATCATCAACTTTACGAGATTTATCACTAGCTGCTTTACTCCAATTACTTAAATCATTTAATTTATTTTTATAAATTCCAATATCTTTTTTTAAATTATCTAATGCTTGTGATTGATGTTTTATTGGTATTGTTAAATCATGTTCAATATCATTAAATAATTTTCCAGCTTTATCTAATTGCTCAGCCGATTCTTCAAATTCATTTGCTTTTTCTTGTAATAAATCATGAATTTTTTGTGCATCAGCAATAGCAGCTTCACCTTTTACTGTTGCTGATGTATCAAAACTTGCTGATAATATTTCTACTTCATTAATAGTATTTTTTGTATTTATATTTACTAAACGGCTACCATCTAATACTTCTTGAGCATCTTTTGCTAATTTTCCACAATTTTCTGAACTTTGTTTAGCATTTTCATTTGCCGATGATAATTTTTTCATTAAATTTTTCGAATCCATTTCTAAACTTTGTAATTTTTCTAATGCTGGTGTCATATTAACACCATTTGGATCTAATGCTCTAACTTTTGGTTCTAATTCATTGGTTAAATCATCATAATAGTTTAATTTTTGACCAGTAAAATATGCTAATGCAACTGAATCAAAATCTTTAACAATTGGTTGTAATTGATAATATAATTTATCAGTTACATTTAATAATGCATGATGACAAACATCACATTCAGAACATCCTTGATCTTTAATTAATACCCAACGATGTGGACAATTGTCACATTTTTCACCAATTACCCCAGGTAAACATTCACATTGACCAGTTTGTGCATTACAACCAAATCCTCGAGAATAACCTTTATTGCAACGGCATTCTAATCAAAGAAAATTTATGTAATATAATTTTAAATAAAAAATTAATTCAAATACAACTTACGAGTACATCCGTTTACTGTATAATTCCAATGATCCCTTGCACAACGATCACATTGTCGTCCAATAACACCTGGCTTACATGGACAATCACCTGTATGGTCATCGCATTGTGTACTGTTTGATGCAATACCACAATCACAGACACGACATCCTAAACCTGAATCAAATCCATAATGATCTGGTTCACACCGATCACATCTTTCACCAATAACATTTTGGTGACATTGACATGAACCAACAAATGGATCACATTGCATTGTACCCAATTCAATACAATCACAATTTTTACAATCTTTCAGCTTAATTGCATCACCATAATATCCTGGTGCACATAAATTACATGCTGGACCAAATGTATTATTTAAACAATTCAAACATTCACCAGATATTGTATCACAAGAACCGGGCTCTTCAGGATTTATATTACCAGAACATTGACATGGTTTACAATAGTCACCTTTCTTTTCTGGTTCACCATAAAAACCAGCAGCACAACTTTCACAACGTGCACCTGTATAACCAGGTTTACATTCACAATGTATTTCATCACCAAGTGTTGAAATTTCACATCCTGTGGCAAAGCTATTGAAAAAATTTAATTAATTAATTAAAAATCAATTTCATTTATATATGAAAAAAAATTACTTATTAGAATCAAATGGAAGTGGACAGGCACAAATCATACAATCATGTGGAGTTCCATAAGTTGCATTACCATAATATCCTTCAATACACATTTCACAGTGATCACCAGTTGTAGCGTGTGTACAATTCTTAAAAAATTTAATTATTTAATTATTAATACAAACTGAAATTTACATCTTGAAAAATGTAAAAATCTTACTTTACAAATTCCTGTATTACAATCACAAGTATCAGCATGACCATTACATTGACATGGTATACAATATCCACCATATGCACCAACTGGGTCACGATAAAATCCTGGTGCACAATCTTCACATGATAATCCAGTATAACCGGGTGGACAATGACATTTTTCAACAGGTAATTCTTTATATAAATTATAATTATCTGGATCCTCATCAGCCATATTTAATGTTACATCTGATAATTGACTTAATACAGTATGTTCCCAATAATTAGCCCTAATATATATTACTTCTAAATCACGTAATGCTACCATTAAATCAGCTCGACTAACTGGTTTTTTATCAAGTGTTTGGAAATTACTTTCAACCATTTTTATAGAAGCATGAAAATTTTGTGCATTTGCTGGTTGTTCATAACTTTGATGAATTAAAACTTTATTTTTACTATACAATAAAATATCTGGGCCAAACATTGCTTTACCAAATGGACCAGTTGTATAATATAATGTATATGACAAATAGCCACCGTAAGCTGTTAAATGATTATTTTGATTTAATAAATAATCAAGAACACCAAAATAAACAAATCCTTCAATTGGTTCTCTAAATGAAAAATCAGCATTTAATGTTGTTTCATTTATTAAAATTTGATTCATATTTATTTTCCATGGTTCAAATGAATCAATTCTACCATCATCATCAACAAATGCATTATTTACTGTAACTTTTTTCAATAAGCTAACATTATATGATCGTAAATATGCTGAATCACAACGTGTTGTTTGACCAAAACAGAAACATGTTGTACAACCATCTGGATTTTCATTTTGTAAATTATATGTACCATCAATACAATGTTGACAATTTTGACCAACAACATTTTTCTTACAAAAACATGAACCATCATTTTTATCACATATTTCAAATCGTGTACCAGCTTTATTACAATTACATATACTACAATGTGGAAAATTATAATGACCATTAATACATTCATCACATGCACGTCCTTCAATATTTGGTCGACAATTACATGTACCATTATGTAAATCACATTGCATATTACCATATTGTACACCCATTGGATTACAATTACATTCTTCACAACCAATAATTTGATGAAAACCATATGTATATGGTTTACATTGATCACATTTTTCACCAGTTACATGTTTTGGACAAATACATTCACCAGTATTTTTTTCACATAATGCTGTTATTGGACAATCACATGGTTTACAATCTGGAAAACCATAAAATCCAGTACGACATGCATCACAATGCCGACCAATAATATTTGATTTACATTGACATTGACCACCATATGGATCACATTCAAAACTAGTTGAACCATCATAATGACAATTACATGGTAATGCACCATGATTATAATCAGATGTTAATGAGAATACAGCTTTTTTACAAAAATCTGATGCATTTAATGGTACATAAAAATGATCTTGTCCACATTTAGAAATAAATTCTTGTGTTTGATCAAATGGTTCTTCATCAAGTAAAACATTTGTAAATTGATCAATTGGTACAATTAAGAAATAATCAAGCCAAACACCTTTATGACGATTATTCTAAATAATAATAATAATAATAATAAACCAAAAAAAAATTATAAAATTATTATTAATTATCTATTTACAGTTAATGTTAGTTTGAAATCTTCATCAATATCAAACCACCAGTTGCCACCTTCAGGCCGAATCAAACCGCGACATCCTGAACTTGATGGACAATGTTGTACTTCAAATTTACCATCATAAATTTGTTTATCAGTATCAAGACGGAATGGTACATTATATCTGGGATGTTTAGGTTGATAGTATCTAACCAAAATTGCATATCGACCAGGTTCCGAAACTTTAGAACTGTTAAATAAAATTATTAACATCATAAATTATTTAAAAAAAAATTTTTAGTTTTAATTTACTTAATTGAAATTGTTGCATTATTTTTATCTAATAAAATTAATTTAATATTTTCATCAAATACTGCATAAGGTGGTTTTAAGGTAGAAATTTTATCCTCATGATCAAATTCAAATTCAATCTGAAAAATTTAAATACATTCAAATTAAAATATATTTATTTTTTCCTAAATTTATTAAACCTTTCTCGAATCCGGTGCAGATCTAAATTTTGTTTTTGCACATTCACGATCATGTATTACACAAACTGGACTTGGTTGTATAAAATCAACTGACCATTGTTCTACTGGTATTGCTGTAACTTGTAAAATACCAACTTGTCCAAAATCATCATGTTCATGATAAATTTCAATTGGTTTTAAATCAGTAACATCAATGAAAAATAATTTTTCACGTGATTCAGCATCTAAAACTGGCTGACGACATGCCATTGAATATAAACATGTATATAATGTTGCTGTACCATAATCATTTGGATCATCACCAATACGAATTTTAACAAAATATGTTTCGGGAATTTCACGATTTGTTACATAATCAATAACAATAATATAACGACCAGTATGTGGAACATCAATTAAATATTTTAAATTACGTTGATTATCAGATATTGCTGGTACTAAACCAGAATGATCAATAATTGTTAAATGTTCAATATCTTCATATAATTCAGTTGGTTGAAAATTTTTATCACCTTCTGATATTAATGGTTCATTTGTTGGTTTAAATTCATTAACTGATGGATATTTATATAATCGACATAAATCTAAATTACCAATTTCACATGGATTTTCAATTTTACGTGTTAAAATTGATGCTTCATAATATGCAGCTGGTAATATAACAAAATAATCTAACATAATATTTTTTGTTGTTTCAACAGAAATCGTATAACGTCCAGGATCTAAAACAATTGGTGATGGCTTATCACCTTTTGATCCAGATACTGTAATAAATTGTGGTATATCTGATGGTTTAAATAATACTTTTGTAGTTTGATCAACTTCAGATGGATTATCAGATTGTATTAAAATTGTTGCAACAATATCTTCGTCTGTTGGATTAACATATCGTATAACTAAACGATATACTGATGATTTAAATACATTTATTTCATTGATTACTTTATGCTGTACGCCCGAAAATACAGCATATCCTTTACCACTAAAATCTGGAAATTGATCATCATCATATTGATAACGAACATGTGCACCAGATGGTGTATATCCATCTTCATATTCAAATTGAAATTGATATAATGTTGGAAAATAATGTGTTGTTAGTGGTTGAGTACAAGTTCGTCCTGTTACACGTGGATGACAAACACATTGTCCATTTGATTTATCACAATTTGAATTACGTGCACCACCAATATCACAATCACAATCCTTACATCCAAACAAACTGCCACCATTTAAATCAAATGTACCATCTTTACATTCTTTACACTGTCGACTCTGTACTGATGGTTTACAAGTACATTGTCCAGATTTTGAATCACAGGTATCCAATGCACCAACTGTACCATCCAAATGACAATCACATACTTCACATCCTTCTGGATTACTAATATTTAAATTCCAGTATAATGGTTTGCATTGATTGCATATACGACCGGCTACACGTTGTTTACATTGACATAATTCACCAGCTGGTACAGATCCACAACCACCAAACCTTGCTACAACACCAGCAGGATCACAATTACACTCTTCGCAAGCTGGAAAATTATAATAACCTTCTTTACACACATTACAAATTTTACCATCGAAATTTTGCAAACATAGACATTGACCATCAGCATTACAAGAAATTCCTTCAGATCCATGAGAATCACAATTACATGGCAAACATTCAGGATAATTATAATATCCAGCACTACATAATGTACATTGTTTACCAGCAAAATTAGTTAAACAATTACATTTTCCCAATGCATCACATGTTGTCGATGTACTACCCAATGAAGAACAATTACATGGCACACAATCAGGATAATTAAAATATCCTGGTAGACATACATCACATCTTGGACCACCAAAACCTTCTCGGCATAAACATTTTCCAGTAAGTTTATTACAAATTTCATCTTCAGTTCCATGATTATCACAATCACAATATTTACAAGTTGGATGAGAATAGTAGCCATGTTTACATATTTCACAATTATGACCACCGAAATTAGGTAGACATAAACATTGACCAGTAACAAGATCACAATTATTATTAACAGATCCTATATCACTACATGCACAAGCTGTACAATTTGGATATGCATAAAATCCTTTATTACATTCCTTACAATAATTGCCAGCAAAATTTCGTTTGCATGGACATATACCACTTATTGCTTCACAATGATAACCATCAGTTCCACCCAAATTACATTCACATTCACGACAATTTGGATAACCAAAAAATCCATAAGCACATGAATCACAATTTGGTGGTTGGAAAGATTTACGACATTCACAACGTCCAGTTTCTTCTTCACAATTACCAGTTGAATAGAAATAATCACAATCACACGGTCTACATACATCAGTATCATTCCATGATTTTCCATATGGTCGATAATATTTAGAAACACATTTATTACAATTAATTCCCTCGGTATTATGTTGACAATGTTTACAAATACCACCACCATCATAATGACCATGAATATCCAATGATAAACGGTTCATATCAGTTTCTTCATCATAGATACATTCATTTGAATGTCCATGACAGTTACAAGCTAAGAAAATATTTTTAAAAAAAATTGAAACAATTTTAAACATTCAAATAAATTTATATTATAATTTACGTTCACATTGGAATGGACGAGCCTTAGTGTTTTGTCTCCATTTCTTTTGTTCATATCCTGGACAACATTCGTTACATTGAATACCACATGTTCGGTGTTGACAACGACAAGCTAATATTCGACGTGGACTTGTAGCATCAAGTACATCACATGTACTTGCATGACCATTACACATACAACGACCACCAATAGATATATCCTTAATAGAATAGAAATACTGAAAAATAAACACTACGTTAGTACACCAGCTGAATATCATAAATTTATTGGTTTATTTTACTCTTCTAGTCACAGTCGGATCCTGTCTTGCTACTGACATTAAATGACCTAAAAGATTTTTGGTTCTAAGTAAACGAATTCGAACATTTGTAGCACGTGTCCATTCTTGTAAAACTGATGAATTGAAATATGCATTAGATGATGGTCTGTCCTTAAGTAACATTACTGGTATCTATAAAATGTTTATATAATTATTAAATTCAATTATTTCTTCTAGTTGTCTATATGTATAATACTTCTCCATTTTCCAATGGTACAATTTTAGAATATTCAGTTGTACAGACAACATCATCATCACGACTAATTGGTTTATAACTATCTCGTCCAAAATATGTTTCACAATCGGCTGGTGTATCAGAGAAATGTTGCCAAGCACTCCATGTTTTACCATAATCACTAGATTTTTCTAATGTCCATAAACCAGGACGTGGTGAATTTCCCATACGAAGGAAAAGATAAGCAACATGAAATTCCTAACATTAATTGAAACATTGATTAATGATATGAATTTTTTTATTTTATTTCTATTGTAAATAATTAATTCAGGAAATGTTTAATATTTAGTTGAAAAATTGGGTTTTTAATTAAGTAAGAAAAAATTAATTAACTTTTATTTTAAAATCAGAATTTCATAGAATCGTTATGAAAAAATTCTATATGAAAAACTAAATTTATCTTGTATTACTCGAAAATATTTATAAATTGCTTAGATAAAATATTTTTATCTCTTTATTTTTTTTATTATAATTAAAATTATGTTTTATTTTTTCTCCATTTATAAATCATATTTTCAATTTAAAAACATAAAATCAAAGTTAATATTTGAGCTCATTTTTTGTAATGATAAGAAATTATAATTGGGTTGGTAAAAAATAAATTCTAACAATATATTGTTTTCTGTTGTTCATTTTGTGGTATACAGAGTCGGATATATACTATATAATTTACCGAAATTTTTCATCAGATTAATTTATTTTACAATTATAGTAAAGTTATCCTGAAAAAAGTTTCAAATAACTTTTAAAATTTAAAATTTATTCAATATATTTCTATTTCCTTTTTAAAGTCTACATAAACATTATTAAAGAATCTTATTTCTCCTATAGTCTGGCTCTGTTGTGATAAATAATGTTATATGAGATTCGAATATGAACTGATAAGAATATGATATTTAAAAAAAAAATTATGTTATATGTAGCTATTATATTTTTAGCTATGGTAACGATAAGAAATGATTTTTCTACATTAATTATGATTTTATTACTTAAACTGTTTATGCTATAAATAGTTATGATTTCCATCTGTTTGTTTCTCATATACAACAATGTTTTAGGGTTAAATATGACTTCAATAGTTTTGCACAATTTTATTTTATTTGATATGTAAAATTTTTTGTACTATTCGTCTTCTTTGGCTCAATTGGCATTTACTTTCAATTTGGTATACCCATTTAAATAATTTTTTATAGCAACATAATTTCAAATTTTAATTTTATAATCATAACAAACAAACCCTTTACAATATTTTCAAATAACTTTTAAAATATTATAATAAAGTACATTGACATACGAATTATCATTTAAAGAGTTCCATCTCAAAGAAATTATTATACTACAAAATTTTTTATCAGTTTAACTTCCTGTGAAGCAAGTAAAATAAGTTCAAAAATGTTATCATAAATAAACCCAAGCGACAATTATAATTTTTTTCTTAAATTTAAATATTTTCTGGTTCAGTTTTCAAATTCAATTTCAATTTTTGTTCAGTTTAATTAAAAATAAATTAAACTAAATATAAATTCATTGAAAACTGAATTGTAATATGAAAATATAAAAATTCCCTCTTAAAATTTTAACTATAGTCAATTTTAATTTTATGCTGATTTAATTAAAAAATTTGAAATCTAAAACAAACGAACAATTTTTGTTGTTAAAACGATATGCTTTACAACAATGTGATAAAAAAAACATAAAATTTAAAAATATACTTTAAACATACGATGATCATATGTGTTTATGAACGTATCAAATAAACAAAATAAATATGTGAAGTCAGCATAGAGCATATACACATAGAACTTCTTACTTGTCCCCTGTTGTATATATTCCCTTTTTTTCTGGATTTTCTAATATAAATTCAATTTTTAAATAGCACCCATGTGATCGTTAAATATTGACAATATAAACACAAATTCATTAAGATATATATTTAACCATGGGGTCCGTATAGCAGTTCATCGGTTTTAGATAAAAAAAAAAAAAAAAAATTGAAAAAATTATCAATTTCAGATAAGTTAAAACAGAAATAGATATAATTTTCGTTAAAAAAGGATCAAAGTAAGTTCTTTTACCGATAATCTAGTTCTAATATTACCAATTGTCTTCAGTAATTTTTGTGGTAAATTAAAAATTGGTGCATAAAAATTATGAAGATGATGTACAGTAAAATGGAGCCTACAAACATTTAATTAGTACAATCTTTCCGAACACTATACAAATTTAATTTAATTTAAATTTCTTTTGAAATTATTAGTAATGGAATCTAATTTCTATATGCTAAATATTTAATAACCATAATATTTAAATAACTCAATCATCACGTTTGTTTTTAGCCCTCTTAAAGAGCATCATGTACACAAAAATAGAATTCTGAAAACATAAAATATCGTTATTGGTATATGCTCGGATATTTATTTTCTATATAAGAGAAAAATATGGGTAACCTACTATAGACAGAATATGGCAAAAAAATTCCTTAACATACACATATATGTATCTATATAAATATTTTAATGCCTTGTTTATATATTTTCTTTTGCCCTTTTTTCGTTTCAAATTTAAATTTTAAATTTAGTTTTTTTATTTCTTACCTGTCCAAAATCAATAGTTAAATTAACTTCATTATATTTCATTCCTCTAGATAATGGTGGACTTTGCCACCATGATTCTGTACCATCAATTGCATTTTCTGGTGGATGATTACGTTCAGGATTTGTTGGATCACAATAATCACAAACCTATAATCAAGTTTTTTAATTCAAAAAATTAACAAAATTTATTATATATCCTTTATACTTGGCCATGAATTAATGAATAATTATTATCCTTAACAAATTCATTTTCAGTATTTGCACCAACTAATTTACAATATAATTCTGGTCCTTCAATACCATAACCACAAGTAGCTGTTGAATAAATACTACGTCCTGTAGCTAAATTAAAATAGGGTGGAGTCAATTCTGTATTTATTTTTGTAATTAATCCAATTAATCCAAATATTAATATTTTTTGATTAATAATCATTTTGATTGTGGAATCTATTAGATTCCACATAATTTTTTTTTAAACACTTCTTTACAGATTATATCACAAAATCACTGTTTTTTTTTCTTATGGTAATAATTATTTTATATGGTAATATAATCCACTAAAACACTAAAATTTTATTTTCCACTCACTATTCCTGATTTTTTTTGTTTTGATTTTTTGACCATCCGCCTTGGTCGGCCGACTTCTCGTAACTAAAAATTTGAAATTATGTTTGGAAACTTATTAACTCGCCGGACCTAAAAAAAATTATGTGTTATCTTTTATATTTTCCAATTGTGTGTGCATATCCGTTCTCAACAACAATCACACATATATTTAATATATTCCAGAAGAAGATTATTTTCCCAATTTATTTCTTACATTTGAATTTGAGAATTCCGAGATTCTAGAGAAAAGATTAAATAATATTTTTTTTCGTTAATATTTTTTAGTTTTGCTGCTCTCCTACAATTCCAAAAAATATCACAAAGCATTCGAAAAACAACATGTTGCTTTTAAACATTAATGTAAACACGAAGAAGCACCCAAAAGTATTTTGTATTGTTATTTTTTTTATCACATATATGAAGATTGTCTGGCTGGAATAGGGAATTGAAATTTTGTTGATGATCGTGTCCAAATAGAAATGTAAATGTTAATAACCTTTTTTTTTTAGAAAAACTGGAAAAGGATCAATGAAGAATGATCAGAAGAAACAATGTAAAAGAAAGATAAAATATTTCTATGTGCTTGTGTTTGTGTGAAATAATATTTTGTTAGTATGTATATGTATATTATTTAATATGACTTCTATAGAAAATGACTTTAGTCCGCGCTAAAAAAATGCATATAGTCGTTTTGGAAAATAAATTACCATATCCCCACTTTGCCGAAAATGGCTACAGCCACTAATCAGACCGACGATTACTTCATTATCATTACAAAGTCGATTATCTCCTTAAAATCGCAATTTAGTTAGCATTACTCTACGTCTACCCTATCGTAAAAAACTGGTTTTAATATTTAATATATATCTTCCCAATCCTGTAATATGTGGTTTACCTATATAGAACATTATTTTTTTATCTTATTTTAATTTAAAAAACTGAACCTTTTTATGATGATTTTACCAGCTGGACAATAAAAGGACGGAAAGAAAAAGAAGACAAAAAAAATTATGAATGAAAATGTAAAATACAAAAGACTTATCTGAATTATTTACTTCATCTTACCTTTAATGATATTTATAATGACGGTGTAAGGTCAAGTATAGTATGTAATATAATAATATACCAGTTTCTTATGAAATGAACTACAAACCTATTTGTTTTTTCGTTTAGAACCTGAACAATAGAACTATTTCAGTAAGGAAGGAAGAATAATGGAAAAAATAGTGATGGGTTTGTTCGAATTTAAAAGTAACTTTTATTCAAGGCAGAATATTAATTCTATATTATTTAGAAACAAATACAATTTATTAATTTGTTTTTAGAAAAAAGGATATAGAAAGCTTGGAACCGGAAAATATGAACCATTCTATAAATTTACAATCACAATTTGTCAAATTAAATTAACAAATTAAAGTACTTTCGTAAAAAGTAAAAAAAACATATTTATTTGCGCCTGAAATTATGGAAAAAAAAATTCAAAAAGTAAAAAAAAAAGTATTTTTTACGCCTGAAATTATGCAAAAGAAAATTCAACTTTAAGAATCGATAATAAAAAATTCTTGCTTTCTCATGTTTAGACAGGAGTGGGAAAACCGGTTGATTATACTTTTTATTGTATGAAAAAAGTATTCGTTCGAATAGATTACAAATGTCAAACCAATAAATGTAAATTATAAAAATCTCTCCAATAAAATGGTTTTCGACTTAAATACTATGGCATTGACTAATAATAATATATAGACTTATAAAGTAGAACAAAAAAAATTTCCAATTTCTGATTTGACTTTCCTAATCTAATGTAAAAAATCAACGTTCAACGTGCGTTTTTTGTTATATATTTTCGTTAGATTAGGAAAGGAAATATTTATGTATGAATATGAATGACTAATATGAGAGCATGCGTGAGAGGATAATTTTTTTTATATTGAAAAAAACGGATTTTTTTTGTTTTCGCATATGTGATTGTATTGTATATATTTATGAATAGTTTTGTTGGTATTCGTGCATTTGAAAAGTTTCTAATTCATAAATAAATTCCAATTTTCAATTTTTAGCAAAAAGAAAATAGTTTCTTCTATATTGTAAGAATAGTACAGGCGTTTGGGTATTTTTGGTAATATCGATTAAAAAATATATTGCATATTTTATGATTATACAATATATTCAAGAAATTAATAATATTTTCTGATTATACAATATTATATTCATAAATTTTAACACTATATTTTAAAATTTGGTTAGATTTAATTTAATTTAATTTGAAAAAAGTTGAATTGAAATTGAAAATTTATTAATTCAATTTAGAAAAGATAAAAATACATATTTCTAAACATGTTTAATTCCTTTTAAAAAACTTCTAATTTATTCTTAAATGTATTCCCATTTTTTAATCAATATTACCAAAAATACCCAAACGCCTGTACTATTCTTACAATATAGAAGAAACTATTTTCTTTTTGCTAAAAATTGAAAATTGGAATTTATTTATGAATTAGAAACTTTTCAAATGCACGAATACCAACAAAACTATTCATAAATATATACAATACAATCACATATGCGAAAACAAAAAAAATCCGTTTTTTTCAATATAAAAAAAATTATCCTCTCACGCATGCTCTCATATTAGTCATTCATATTCATACATAAATATTTCCTTTCCTAATCTAACGAAAATATATAACAAAAAACGCACGTTGAACGTTGATTTTTTACATTAGATTAGGAAAGTCAAATCAGAAATTGGAAATTTTTTTTGTTCTACTTTATAAGTCTATATATTATTATTAGTCAATGACTATGGTAAGTAACACATCTGATTACTAAAAATTTTGATATTTAATAATAAATACTTTATTGAAATATTTCATTGTACGAATTAAATTTTATACAATTTACAATTTTCAATTGGGTAAAATGTCATTTCTTTATTTTGCCGGATGAAATGTCAATCATTGTGAAATGTCCACCAGAACTGTCAAGACAAATTAAAGAAATATCTAAAAAAAATTGAAATAATTTTTTATTTTCATCAAATTATTGTAGTCCTGGGCTATGTCATCTTACCGAATCAGCACATTTAGCCGCCATTTATTCCGGAATACTTTGATCCGCCAAAATAAAAAAATTACAATTAATCCAATACGAAATTTTGCAGCTGATAAAAATTCTATAAGAGAACCTAGTATTCTGAAATTGGTATTTATAATCAATCAAAACGTAGAGAAGTTTCAAAAAATCAATTATCAAAATTTATTATTTTAGGGTTTAACTGGTGCAGCTATTGGAATAGTTGCTGGAACTGGTTATTCCCTTTACAATAGTTGGCGAGAGAAAGGTGATCATATAATTCATGAACGTAAACATCCAAAGGTTCTCGATAAGGTTAATTATTATTCATGAAAATTGGAAATTTTATAAATTAATATACTAATAAATAAATTTTTATAGTTGCCTGATGTGAAAATCAGTAAAAAAATTATTAATCCTAGTGATAGTACAAATTTAGATTTGGTTCTATTTCAATTTCAAACATGCCCGTTTTGTTGTAAAGTTCGTGCTTACTTAGATTATGCTGGTTTATCATATTCTGTTGTTGAAGTTGATGCTGTATTACGTCAAGATATAAAATGGTCCGAATATAAAAAAGTACCAATGTTATTAGCCAAACGAAAAGACGGAAAATATATTCAGCTTACAGATTCTAGTACAATTATATCAATATTAGCTAGTTTTATGTTAGATATAAATCAAGATATTGGTGAATTAGCACATCTTTATCCAAATATATCATATTACAGTGATGAAGGTGTTAAGGTTTATGATGTAATGAATAAATACTTTTTAATGTATGGAGAAAATACACCAAAATATATGTCAAGTGAAACATTACAGTAAGTTAATATAAAAATTAAATTGATAAGGAATTTTTATTTAATTTTAGTTTAATTTTTTAGAAATGAACGAATGTGGCGTGATTGGGTTGATAATACTTTAGTTCATCTGATCTCACCAAATGTTTATAGAACACGACAAGAAGCATTTGAAACATTTGAATGGTTTGCACAAGCTGGTGAATGGGATGTATTTTTCCCGAAATGGGAACGTAATATGATGGTATATGTTGGTGCACATACTATGTGGTTAATAAGTAAGAGACTTAAAAAAAGACATGGACTAAATGATGATGTACGTTTACATATTTATGATGCACTAAATGAATGGACTGATCAATTAGAAAAGAAAAAGACAAAATTCATGGGCGGCAATAGCCCAAATTTAGCAGATATTTCCGTATTTGGTGTTCTCAATAGTATGGAGGGTTGCCAAGCATTTAAAGATTGTTTGCAAATCACAAAAATAGGTAACATATTCATCAAATAAATTATTGCTTACGATCTTAAATTTATTACTTGTAAAAATTACTGTAATAATATTTGGTTATATTAGGTTTAAGGATATTTACCATGTTTCTCAATTATTCGACAGAAAGATATTGTGTGCCTCTGATATAAAATTTCCTCATATAGCATTTCAAATATAATTAGTAAATTAATTTTTAGATTTTTTGACTGTCATACTATCGGTACTCATTATTAATTGAATTAGAATGAAATCGATATTTCGATCGTGTATTCCAATTTACTAAATAAAACATATCTAAATTTAATTTTTATTTCCAAAGCTGAGCGAAAAATAAACTAAAAATTCAAATACTCTTCATGAAGTTAATTCGTGAAATTTACCAATCATAAATTTTTTATAATTTTCTAATCTATAATTTCTTATATGTATACCAATATTTAGTTGATTTTCATTGGTGAAAAACCTAATTAACAAAGAATAATATTGCTCATGATCTCTATTATATAAATATTAAATTCTTGTGTTGTAAAAAAATATTGCTGATAATTTGATTTTTATTGTAAATTTTATTTTGCCAATTTTGCACAATATGTTAAAATTTCCTAGATTTTGTCATATATCTTTTTATTATTAAAATAATATTTCATTTAATAATTTTATTTATTTGATACTCTGTTAACCTAATAAGCTTTTTTAGTTGTAAATAATTCATTTTGCATTTCTTGATAACACAATAAATGGTAAAAAATTAATATCCACAAGTTAAATAGTTGCGTCATCTTTAGAAATATTTTAAAATTTATGTTTTAGCACAATATAAATAAAACATTTAGATTTCCAATGATTGTGTGAAGAAAATCGATAGTAAAACTGAATTAAATCACAGCAATTTGATTTAAGTAGATTTTTATTTCCCTCTTGCTGCATCCCAAATCGAGTCTTAGGTTTAAGCATATTACTATTTCAAAAATAGCTTAATATAACCAAAACATAAATTTACATTTTAAAATATATATACTAACAAACTAAAGAAATAGATTATTAATTTTATTTCACATAACTAATTCAAAAACTTCTATACGGATCTTATTAAGTCAATTAATATTTCTCTATATTTTTTTTGCAGCTGATTGGTTTAATTCTGTCAAAGCAATTATTAACAAAAATCGAGGTAGTATATATAGAGAAGGTAAAAATTTACAACCAAATATGGCATAAATTTTAGAAAAACATGTTTTTTTTTATTATTATTATTAAATAAAATGTTTAAAAATTACCAAATTTGTAAGTACATGTTTACTTTTTTAGTAGATATGGGGTAATAATAATAATTGAGAAAATTATTAATATAATTTTTATATTTATTTAAAAAAATTCAAATTTATCTTTTTTGTTTTTAATTCATAAATTGATGATTACATAAAAATTTGCAAAAGCTATTTGCCTTGAAATATATATTGAAAAAAATTTAAATTAAAATAAAAATTATTGCAAGAAAATTTTTTTTTATTCTTTATTTAATTAATAGGAATAACAATTGTGTAATTTATGAAATTAATATTTAAAAAAAAAAATATATATATATATATATAGGTATATAAAATATGGAACATAATAAAGAATAAAAAAAAAACTTATTGAGGAACAACAAAATTATTAATGTAATTTGTTAGTATTAAAATTTCGAAAAATTATTACAAAAGAAAAGTTTAAAAATATAATATTATAAAAAAAAACAATCTTTAGTCTTGTTTGAAAATACAATAAATGTTTTTATGGCTTTTTAAATTTATTTTCTTAATTTAATCCTATTTTGGTAACAGAATGCATTTTTTTTTTAAATTAATAACAAAACAAAAGAAATAATTAAATATTAAATACAGGCGTATATAATTTGTGTTAATTTCACTTAAGTAAACATACCAACACCTCGAAACTAACTTACATTACAGCTTTTATTTATAAAAAAAAATTTGGTTTTTTACTTGTATGGAGAGAAAAAGGGAAAGAATACTTTTTTATGTTTTTTTTCTTAGTTACTTTACAAAAAATTCGAATTTTTCATATCTTAATAATTTTTTTTTTATTATTGTTCATCCTTATCCTTGGCACCATGTTTTAAAATTCTAGTAAATTCAATATAATTAAATAGACCATTTTTAATTGGTGCTTCACGATACATTTCATCAACATCTTCATCAGTAAAACGATCACCCATTGTTGTTAACAATTCTCTTAATCTATCCTCATTAATAACACCATTATTTTCTTCATCAAAACAACCAAATGCATTTTTAATAACATCCTCGGGATCAGTACCTTGTAAACGTTCACCAAATAATGTTAAAAACATTGTAAAATTAATTGGTCCTGGTGCTTCATTCATCATTTGTTCAAGATATTCATCAGTTGGATTTTTACCTAATGATGCTAACATATCATGTAAATCTTCTTTTTCAACAAAACCATCACGATTCTGATCAATCATATTAAATGCTTCTTTAAATTCAGCAATTTGGGCTTGGTCAAACATTGCAAAAACATTTGATGTTGCTCGTTGAGCCCTCTTTTTGGTTGTAGCACGACGTCCAGCAGTTTTACGAGAAGACATTTTTCTTTTCTTTTAATATAGTTATAATTTAATTTAAGTGGTTATAAAAATTTGGAAGATATGTGGAATCACTTTTTTTTAATAGTAAAAAAAAACTAAAACTTTAAAATGATAAAGTTTAATGCACTTTTTTTAATTTGATTCGTTCAAAAGACAAAGCAATTGTGTCAAATAAATTAATTAACGCTGAGCTGATTCACTGAAATTCGGTAATTGAGTCACCAAATGACGAAAATTGTCGAACTTTGATCGTTGAATTGAATTGAAGGTATTGTATTATAGAAATTTTTGTTTATGGGGAGAGTATTTTTCCCAATGAGTAATTTTGTATAATTAGAAATCAATTTCACACAGTTCCGAAAATGTACATATTTGTTTCGTAAATAGATTTAAATGCCGAAAAAAGTAATTGGATAATCATTTTCATAGATATAAAAATCTTTAAATTCGCAACTTCCAATTCCATGAAAAATTACTTTTTAAATCTGACACTGGCACAACATTTCAATTTCTAGGAAATTTCCGAAGAACATCTGTGTAAATTTTTCTGTAACTATTTTTCGTAACTCAAATACGAAAAATAGTTACAGAAAAATTACAATGTAGCTAACTTCAGTTATACTTAGAAGTAAATGTCAAAACTTTTTTGATTATCATTCAATTTTCTCGTTGATACCGCAAACAAAATTTTGTTTTATTGAAATAAATATATTATCTAAAATTTTGACTAAAAATGCATAAAATTGAACAATTTCCCGAGTATCATGTTCCTGGTGCAATAAAACATAATTTTTCACCATATGAATCAAACGGAGGGTAAGTAAATTTAATATAGTTGAGCGTTGAGGTTAATCAGAATGAGCTTACAAAAAAAAATTGTTTCTTTTGATCGTACAGAAGTGTTGTTGCAATTGCTGGTGATGATTTTGCTGTAATTGCTGCTGATACTCGTCTTAGCAGTGGCTATTCGATTCATACTCGAAATCAAAATAAACTTTTCAAAATGTCAGATCAAACTGTATTGGGTTCAACTGGATGCTGGTGTGACACATTAGCTTTAACCAGTTTAGTTAAAGCCCGTATGCAAATGTACCATCATAGTCATAATAAAGTAATGTCTACAAATGCTGTTGCTCAAATGTTATCGATTTTAATGTACCATAAACGTTTCTTCCCATATTATGTATCAAATGTTTTGGCTGGTCTTGATAACGATGGTAAAGGTGTTATATTCAGTTATGATCCAATTGGTCATTGTGAAATGACTACATATCGTGCTGGTGGATCAGCTGGTTCATTATTACAACCAGTTTTAGATAATCAAATTGGTTTTAAAAATCAATTAGGTGTAGATAATCTAAAAATTACTAAGGAACGTGCTGTTTCTGTAATTACAGATACATTTATATCAGCTGCAGAACGTGATATTTATACTGGTGATGGTGTTACAATTAATGTTATTACTAAAAATGGCATTGAAGAGAAATATGTTTCTTTGAGAAAGGATTAAACAAACAAATAAATTTTTAATATAAAGTATCACAAAAATCAATACAAAATATATAAAATTTTTGTCAAATTACTTGTTCTTCTTTCTTTTGTTTCTTGGGAAATAAAATGTCTGTGAGTTTACTATTATATACCATATTTCTAAAGGAATGTTTCACTCTTACTTCCAAATCTGTCCAATCATCTTCAATGCTGTTGGTAATATAGTGAGAGATAGAATACTTAATATATAGCTACATTTTGTTTCTAGACTAGAAATATTAGCAGTCAAGTCCACGTTTCTAAATGGAATTATCCTTAGTATAAAATAGAAGTAAACACAAATATTTTTCATCATATAATATGAATATATTTCATAGTACAATTAGGAGAAAAGTTTTCTTGATTTTATATATATGCAAAAAAAAATTACAAAAATATTACAAAATGAGACACGTGACTAGTAAAATTAGTTGTGTATCTCTTTAAAAAAATAATAATTTTTAAATTATTGTGAAATGAAAAATTCCCAAAACAAAAATAAAGAAAAAAAATAATTTTTCGCCCCCCGATATGAATTAACGAGCAATTAAAACAAAATGAAAATGTTATAATAAATTCATTTTCTTGTTTGTTTTATTTATTATTAAAAAAAAAAAGTTAAAATGTAAAAATTTGCAATATTTTTTTTTTCAAGAAATTTATATAAATTTTTCTTCGAATCTACGAGAATGAAGATATGAATTTCTTTATTTTTTATATATTTTTTTTCTTTTAACTGTAGAAGGTTAAAATTACTTATATTTTTAATATATTTTATAATATAATTCGAAATGTAAATTTTATTGTATATATTTTTTTTTGTTAAGCTTTTCTATATTTTATTTTTTAAAAATTTCTTCTTTTTTTATGTTACTTTCTAAAATGTGAAGTTTACGAAAAGAATTTCATTTTTTTATTTTTTATTATTTTTTTTTTTGTATAATAATAGTAAGTATATTTCCTTTTATTGCCTTTTTTCAAAAAAAAAATAAAAAGTCATTCTTTCCAAAATTATTCTCACATTTTACTTCTTTTTTTCAGGTGGTAATAATGGTGTACCACGATCTTTGCCTCGTAGTTTTAATCCAATGACTCTTTCTATTTTACCTAAAATCATATTATTTGGAATACCACGACCAGCTTCGTAATCAGTTACAACTTGAACTTTTTCACAAATTTTCTGCAAAACCAAAAAAAAAAAGTTAAATAGAAAAAATATTTAAGTATATAGTTTTTAATTTTTTATACAGTTGCTAAATCTTTTTGACTGAGTTGTTTTGATTGACGTCCTTGTTGAATAATTTTACCAACATCAAGTGGTATTTTATCATGTTTTAATTCTTCAGTTTCACGATCAAGTTTAGCAGTATTTTTTGTTGTGACATGTTGTTTATTAGTAGCTGCACCATCTAAAATTATAATAATTCTCTCTTATTTAAATATCAAAGATTTCACAAAATGTGTTTATTAATTACGTCAGTTTTAGGGGACGTAACAAATTGGAAAATTAATAAAAACATTAATTATTTTATTTACTTTAATCTTTAAGTTTTTGGAATTAATAATTATATTCTGAATCAAGTCAATCGTGTTGGCTTTTATATTTAAATGACAAATCATTTATAGCAAAATAAAGACATTTTTGTAGAATGATATTAAACAAACAAATGAAACGTATACACCATACATTAAAACACCGGTTGCGAAAAAAATATCAATAAAACAAAAAATATGCAGAAAAAAAATTAAACGCAAAAATTATTATTTTTTGCAAGAAAATATGGTAATCTAGTCCCTAGTGACTTAATCAAATTTTCAATACCGATAATCATACTACGTTCACCTAAAACTTTAGGTTAAGATTCTCAAAAAACATTAATTTTTTCATAAAATTCTATTAATAATTGAAACCATGTTCTCATATTAGAAAAAAAAATTCTTACATTTTTGTTCCGTATCAACTTTTTGTCCTGCACGTCGAGCTTGATTAATAGACGATTCACTTTTTAATGTCGATGCTTTTGGTGGCTTTTTACGTAAAACAGTTACCGTATCCCAATCTGACATTTTTTTCTTAAGATTTTTAATTTAATCTTTGAATTTTAATATTTTTTTATTATTGTATTTTTTTTTTACATAAAAAAAATTACTCGGTGCCAAATTGCATGAAAAATTACACTAGATTTCAAATGAAGTTGGCTGAAGTTTCGTAATTTCTACAAAAAGTACAAAAATGACAGTTTCTTTTATAAATTCCCAGTAAATTATTTTTGATTATGTATTTATCAATTCCATATTTTACTTCAGGTAGTTTTTTGGATAAAGTAAAGTTTTGACGGTGACGACCAATCCAGCTATATAATTTGTAATCCTGGATAAATTAAAGCTGATTTTCAGTTGAAGAGCATTTTCAGTAGACTCGATTTATTAAGCCATAGATTTTCCAATCAATCAAAAATCTTGACAGAGTGTAAAAAATAGTTGACTATATCTAAATATTATAGATCACGAAATTTGCTACACCCCTTCTCTGAGTTGCTACTTAACTCGTGTACCTAAATCAACCCGTATGGTGTTCACGTACGATTGCTGTCAAAAATGCCCATATAATTTGAGGTACCTACGTCGCGTATCTCGAGCGTTCCACAAAATATATGGGCATGACAGAAATCATACGCCATACGTGTTAATTTATGGAGTGCCCATACGCCGTACGCTTTGATTTAGGGTCTCGACTAAACCTAAACTGAAATAAATTTCTTCATTGACTAAAATTGAATTGAATTGAATAATAATAAATTATAAATAAATAAATAAATAAAAATTCTAATAAATTACTAAAATAACTAACTAATGGCTGGCAATACAAAAATTATTTTTTATAATATTGGTAATACTCCTAGTCTTGCCACTACACAACAAATTTTCATATAAAAAAAACTCTCCAAAATGAAAGTCTACACTGATGTCAAATATTGTGAAAAAATTTCACTCTTCTTCACCACAAACAGTTGAAAATGTCAGACAAGAAGGTGTCGTGAAAGTGCATACGGATTTAAAATTTAATTATAAAATTATTTTTACTATAAAAATAATAAACTAACATAAAATTCAATATCATTAAACAATAATTATTTTGGAATGATAGTGAAAATAAGTGAATTTAAATGTAAAATTATAATAAAAAGTGTATTTGTCGTGTCTCCCATGATATAAAAAAATTAAAAGGAGACACAAAAAAAAAAGTGATTTTTCATGTTTTTCACTTCACATTGGATTTTTCCTCTCCATATATAATAAATTTAATTTTTTTTCTGTAAATTTAATTAATATTTTATTAGATTTTTTGTTTAAAGTACAAAGGAAAATTGCAATAAAAAAAATGCAAAAGAAAATAAATTATCAATAATAAAAGAAAATAATATTAAAAAATTATAAGTATATAAAAAAAATGCAATTTTATTTTCCATTTTTACATCCATCTTTAATCGTCGTCGTCGTCGGCACAGCAGCAGCACCAGCAAAAATGTCTAAATGTTTGCTTATTGCATTCAATTTTTATTTTCCTCCTATAAAAAATTATTAATTATATGAGAAGTGTTTTTTTTTGTCTAGTGATTACTTTTACGTGCAGTTTAAATAACCAAAAAAAAAAGGAAGAAACTTTTTTTTACTTAAAAGAAAAATTTACAAGAATTAAATTTTTTTTTTGTTTTTTATATACCTATATAAAAAAAAGTTGTAATATTTCCACCCCAACGTCTTTGCTGCTCCGGTCTGTTTAGGTGTGTGTGCGTTTTTTTTTTACATTTGCATTTATGTGTATATGTTGTCTGTGTTTTATTATTGTGGTAGTCGTCGGAATTGGATTGTTGGCTTCTTACTACATTTAGGAAAAGCAAAAAAAATCTTTTGCTGGATAACGAGGAATATACAATTTTTTTTTTACCCATTTCTTATAACAACAAAATAAATAAAAAATATTATGGGAGCACAACAGGCAAAGGGTAGTACATCATCATCATCAAATATTATAACTGGGGGTGGTGGTGGTGGTGGTGGCACTGTTGGTGGCAGTAGTAATAATAGTGAAAATCAAGGAGATAAATATTTTGTACAAACCGGTAAAGAAATTCATATTGGTTGTAATGCATTGGGTGCTGGATCAACCCTTCGTGCCAGTCGTATTAAACAAAGAGTACCAAAGGATAATCGTGTTATTGGATCAAATATATTTACAGAACATAGCGGTAAGTAAAAATTGCTTTTCTTAATTTATATAAATTTATAATTTTTTTGTTTTTCCATTTTTCTGATATTATTTTTTAAAAACAAAAACAAAAAAAAACATGCAATGAATTATTATTATTTATATTTTTCTGATTGTGGTGCACATTATAAAATTTTTAAATAAGTATATACAAAAAAAATATAAACTAAATTATTCATTACGTGCAATTGGCAATAAAATTTACCTTGAGTCTTTTTGTCGTCATTTAAAATTTTAGTTTGTTTTGATATTTTATTTCTTTTGTTCTTCTCCAAAATTCTCTTTTGGTTTATTGACGTCGTGATTCAAGTAGCCCCAATTTGCACATTATTTTAAATTGATCATATAAGTAATAATAGTAATAATTTTTTTATATTTATAAATTCATTTGGGAATTACAAACAATTTTATATTAAAAATCTACAAATAGGAAAAAAAATACTTTGACTATAATTTATTACAATTTTTTTTTTTTGGGTGCGTGCAGATAAAATTAAATTAGACTTTTGTTTTTATGCGTTTTGATTGTTTAATTTCAGTTTGGAGACTAATTTTATTATTTGTATATTTTTAATTTTACTATATTATTACACGATTATTTTATTTAACCTCAATATCAAAATTGTTTCTTTTGGGAATTTTTTATTTTTGTATATAAATCTTAGATATTTCATAAAGCATTTAGTAGTTTAATATCAAAACTTTATTTAATTATTATAAGTACCTAAGTATATAAATCATATCAATTCCAGGGTATGTAATATTAGTTTTAATTGGAACATAAGTATAATTTGAATTTTTTTAACTATTAGTCCTAATGTAATGATTATTATAATTATAAATGAAGACTAGGTAATTTATTCGTCTCGGAGACATAATTTCGTCTTAGACGCTTGAACTTGGTCATTACCGTCTCACAATTGCATTGTCAATTACGTGATAGACGAAAAAATTGCATAGTTGCATTCATAAGAACACAGTAGATCATGTGATAGACAAAGAGTGTTTAGATTTTTGATTGCCCAGTCCTACGAGAGTTCTTATTTTCTTCCAGAAGAATTCAAAATTATGTTCAGTTTTCTTCTATTAAAAGAGCTGGAGAAAAATACTAACAGAACATTATCGTTCTAATTCTAACCCCTTTAAATTTTCACCATAACAAAGCAATCATATTTGTATCTTAATTTGCCAAACAATTGTAATATATGTATACTAATACTTAACGCTAAGTAGTATACTTACTTACTCAAATATAAATTTAGAAATGGATTAAATTCACATTTTAAAGTCCTTCTGAATCGAAAACCTTAAATCAATAATATGCAACCTTATAAATTAAATATTGACATTTTAAGTATACAAAATCAATATTAGCGTAATTCCAAAAAGCCGTACAAAATATAAAATTCCTAATACTTATAAAATTAGTTTATAAAAATTTATGTATTTAAAATGATAAATACAATTTATATACTATAAGTCCAAAGTAAACAAATCATCAATTTAAATTATATACTTATAATATACTATTTAAGCACACCTGATTTGAACATTTTAAATTAAATAAAATTTTGTCTGTGTTTTCGTCTGCCTCATCATTTGTGAAATTGGTCAATTTAGTTGAATTTATTACTATACTCTAAAATGTTTCTTTGATTTATAATCTCATGTAATACTTAATAATAATAATAAAAAATATATTTTATATTAAGAAAATTCCATTGTAAAATCTAGTTGGGATTTTAACTTTCATAACATAATAAAAAAAAATGATCAAAACTTTTTTAAAAAAAGTTAATAAAGTAATTTGTAAAAATTTATTTCATATTTGAAGTGAAATTTTACGTAATTTTTTTTTAATATTATATGCATGATAAAATTTTATAGAAAAATTTGTAGTATCAAATTTGTAATCTTAATTGATATCATTTAAAGTATAATTTCAACAAATTTGAATTTGGTTATATAATCTAATTTTTCATTTTAGATATTAACAATATAACTTAATCAACTGACAGAAATTTTATTGAAAAAATTTCCTTTTTTGTGGGAATTTAAATTAGTTATGCTGGACACCTAAAAATTACAAGAATTTTCAATTAATTAAGTATATCCACAATTTTTTAGTCTTAAATACGTTTTGGATTATACTGGAATATTTTTCGATGAATTAAATTTTAGAGACAGTTCAGTTAGCCAATTGAAAGAACTTACTTACATATTTCTTAGTTTTTTTGAACAATTAAAATATAAAACCTTTTCAAATTAGTTAATTTCAAAGATTCATCCTCTACTTAGCTGGGATATAAAGTAATTGGATAAAATCTGCCGGTTATATATAAATTTTTAAAATAGTTTATATATAAGTATAATTTATTAAAAATTATCTTAATAAAATTAAAGGGAATCATTAAAACGCATCACTTTGCACTATATACTTATTTCCATTCCCAACATTATTTACATTCAACCCGCATTCATTTCCCATCTGTAAGCATTTAGTAGTTCAATTTTTAAATCACAATTTTTTTTTTTTTTTTTAAAGCAAATAAAAATTGTACATCAACATTAAAATTTATATAAAAAATTGTTTATTTTGAACTTCCGCAATTAAATTAAATATTTTATATAAAAAAAATTGTGAGAAAAAAATTATAGTATTGTGATCTCTTCTATACTTAATTTCTGTAAGAGAAATGTAAAAATATAATTTAAAAAAATTTATTTCCGAAAAAAATTAAATATTTTTTAAACAAAAAAAAAATTTTTTATGTAGAAAGTGTTAAAAGAGTTTTTTTTTTAAATCAAAATATATATATATGGAAAACTGTAGGTAGTCTCTTTTATAAAAGATCAACATTAATTCCAGTTAAAATCCCTATTGCCTCCTAATATATTTTGTACATAAACAAATTGAAAGTGGGTGTATAAATATTTATAGAAAGAAATGTCTTTTTTTATATACTTAATTTGTAGCTGTAGTAAATAACGATTTGAATTTTGTTTTATATTATAAAAAATCATTTCTTTTCATTATGCTGGCAATTAAATAATTACATTTAATTAAATTGCTTTTTTTTTGTTTGACAATTTTATGGTTGTCTGAATTGATTTTTTAAATATACATATTTATGTACGTAACAGTAATTTATTGTCTTTTTATGGTAATTTATTGGATTTGCAGAGTTAAAATATATAAAATACAAAAATGTTAGAAACAAAAAGAGTTTTCAATGACATCACAGCAGTGGTGAAATTTTGTTTTTATTATTTACGAGGACTAATTAGAGATTTAATGTAAATTCTAAAATACAAATGGGATTAAATTATAATTGAAATATTAATTTTGGAATTAATTTAACTAAAATTACAATTTATTATCATTTATATATAGGCAAAAACTTTTAAATATTTTAACTAAACTAAATAAAAATCGTTTACTCATTTAATAATTTAACATTCAATAAAAAACAGTTAAAATAAAAATCAATTTTCATCCTGGGTGGTCTTCATATTTATATTCACCAATTATCAACTTTACTGGTTTCTTTCTCTCATTTTTTTTTGTCGATCAATTTTCGACGATTTCTTTCTTGTACAATAAAAAAAAAAAGGTTTCCAGAAAGAATCCTAAAAAATCAAGAAATTAAAATTCTTTACGGGCTTCAATCTTGTTCGTTATCAGAAATTGCTTATATGTCGAGTGTTTCTTATTTAATTCTTATTCAGAAGTTTTGCCAGAATCTTCAAAAACTAAACTATAATAAAAAAAATCAGGTGAAATTAAATTGAAAAACACTTTTAACATTTTATTTTTAAGTGCTTCTGGAATTTTATGCTTTGTAAAATAACCGCAACAAATAAGTATAAAATTAATAAAAAAAATCATTTTATAATCAATAAAATTTTAATTTGTAATTGAATGAACGTGAATATGGTTTGATAGTAAATTAGAAATGGGATTTAATAGCTTGTGCTGCCTCCTGTCTGACATTTCTTTGAATTAAATTCACTATTTACAAGTATTCTGAGCTTCCTTGTAAGCATATTGTCCTCGAAACCTTAACAAAGATTCAGTGGTCAGGGATTAATGCTTTCTTCCATTTTCCCTCAATAAACAGCGTGAGTTCCATTACAATTGCATTGGAATTATAGTTATTTGAGATTTATCAGATATATATATATAAGAATTTCTGATGAAATTTCATCACAGTCCAATTAAGTTGGAATATTAATAATGAATCTAATATTATATCCATCTAGTGACAGTAAATTAATTAATTAATTTAATCTATTAAGTCTGATTCTGTGCCAATATTATACATTTTCAATTAAGTATCTACTACTTCTACTTCTATGTAGTAAATCCCGATTTCAAACTGTCAAAGAAAATAATATTTATTTACATTTCTTATACCACATGTCTTCTAAAAAAATATGCCACACTGCATAGAGAGAGAGCATAGTGTAAGTAAAGCATAGTATTATTTATTTCCAGTCTTTTCAAAGTGTAAAATAAACGCCATCACAGGAATTTATGTTGACTCTTCTTCACATTTCAAATTCAAAAATGAATCTATTTTTAAAAAAAATCGTTTTTTAAGTCCACTTTTTTTTTTTTTTAATTGCATTGAAATTTATGAGAATTAGACTAGAAAATTGTGAAAATTATAAAATAGTAAATTATTATTTTATTTTTAGGAAAAACAAAATTGTTTCGTCAACCATGTTTCTTGTTTGTTTATTTATTATAGGTGGTAAAATTGAAAATTTGTTTATATTTTTATATAATTATAGTAACAAAAAAATTTGTGTTTTTTTAAACAAATTTAAATTGACAGGAAACATTTTACAATTAAGAATTTTCACATTTGAAGTCACTTTGATTGAGTAATAGATTTGAATTAGTAGCCGAAGTAGAAGTGTTGAACTTTTAATAGCATTTCCAAATCAAATTTATATAATATTCTTAAATGAAATTAGTCCCTTTCCAAAGCTTTGGTCATTACTTATAATATTTTAACTTGGAATTTGTCTTCTATTCGTAACAATTTTCTTCATTTATGAATTCAACATTTCTTTGAAGCCAAATAAGACAAATTAGTCTCATTACTAACTAGGCTATCATTTCAAATATTTTTCTCATAATCTTTTCACTGGTCCACATTGAAAATTTACAATCTGCAGTTCCACATTTATATTTGTCATCCTCCTTTCTATAAATAAATTTACTGGAAATACTTACATTTTTTTTTGGGTGGTTTCTCTCTCTCAATTTCAAATTCTAAATTTAGAATTCCAATATAATTTATTGGCATGACAAATAGTCACAAAAAATTTCTTATCCAAACAGAAAAGATGATTTTTTAAATAAATAAAAACTGCACAGCTGAATTACATTAAAAAAATATTCACAAATTCAAATTTAAAAAAATGAAAATAATTTGTCAAAATAGTTTGGAAATGTGGTAAAAGGTAAATGAAAAAAATCAATATTTAAAAATTATGGTCTTTTACGATCTTCGTTATCAAAATATTGACTCAATTTTCGATATTATAAATGGTAAAACTGATTTATTACCATTTTCTTCTTTTTTTTTTACCCACTCAAATTTAATGCCTAATAAATGGGAGATTTTATAGACAGATGTTTACAAGGCAAAAGAAGAAGGTTACTGTTGGCTGCATGGATGGTAGGATAAGAATTTGCACCTAAAAAAATTCTAATTTGTATAAATTGAAATTCAATTTGAATCGAAGAAATTATGAGTTTTGTACTTTGATTTGGTAAACTAATTGAAAGGATGTCATTTAAAAGATGTCTGAAATTTTGTAAACGAAATAAAGGAATTTCCGCTTTTTTGATTATCAATTTCTTTTTTTTATTGTGAAAATTTTAATAGTTTTTCTTTGTCTAAATAAATTTTGATTATTCACCCTAAACACATTTAAAATCTATAAGGTAAACGGACCATTAGTGGAGATATAATTACGGTGTAAGACTTTGCAGCTTAATTTAGTAAAGAAAAAATATTATAAACCCTAAAAATTTAATTTTAATATATTCTATATTAAATTGACTTTAATATTTTAGATCTAAATACAAGATATATTAAAAGATATTTAAAATATAGCTTCATAAAGATATTAAGTCGTGTGTTCCAGTAATGGAGATACACTTTTTTCTTAGTGACCGTATAGTGGAGATAGCACATGTCTGTATAGTGGAGAGAGCACATGCCCTTAAAAAATAATAATATGTACTATTAGGAAAAATAATACTTGTATTTAGTGTGTCGAATTTGGTAATAATGCGATTAAAATGATTTGTTCCTCTTTGCAAAACTTATGTGTCAAAGTTAAATGCGATGCATGACCATCAAGAAAAAGTTCGATAAGTAATGGTATTTTAATGGAAACAATCCATGATAAAATGAATTGGCTAAATTTTTCACCAGCCTATTCATCCTGATTCACTTTTCCCAATAAACCAATGATTGAGCTATTAACAATGGTATACGTTTGTACTGAATTATAATCATAGGAGCAGGAAGTGTTAAATTTTGCATTGCCAGTAAAAAGTGTAGTTAAATATTATTTATCATCATTTGCCACATAAGAATAAACAAAATTGTCTCCTTTTTTGTCAAACCCTGTTTCAGAACTATATCTGGAATATCCACTCTACTAAATATGTTTCTGCAAATCAGTCTTTTTCTGGTATTTAGATTATATTTTCTAATATTTTTTACTTTTTTTCATTATTTGGCGACATTATTATAAATGCCCTAATAATGGAGACATATGTTCTTTTAGTGGAACGTATCTTAACATAATTTATAGTGGTGGAAATACTTTGTACCGAAAGTGGAAGTAAATTTATTCATTGAACTTAAATAATATTTTGAGCACTTTTATATTAATAAAGTATATTTCCACTTCTGGTCTAATCAAATATATAATATTTACAAACATTATTCTTGATTTAGATTTAGTTGTTTCTTTAATTTTAATAAATAATTATTAATTTTAAAAAATATAGCGAGTGTGTCAATTATGGAGATATATCTCCACTACTGATACATAGTATATTTTTATTGTACCTATAGTGGAAATTCACATTTTTAATTAATTAAAATAATTTTTTAATGAAATATTAGTTTTTATTCATTTTTTAACGTAATTTAATTATATAAAGAATGTATTTACTTAAATTGTATATACTAAATCGCTGGAAAAGCAAAATATAATTTTCTCTTTTGCTTAAAACTTTACTTAGCAAATTCACTTTTTTTTCACCAAAAAAATTGAAGGCACGACTTGTCGAAGTAAAATGAATTTTACAAAAGATTTCAAGGGTTACGTAGATCTGGAGCATAATACTTTGAATTGTTAATATATTTTCGTAATAATAGCAACTTAAAATTAGAATTATGCTACTTAGTTTTCTTATTTTTTAAAGAAAAGATCTATTATCTCCACTATATATCCAACCTTCCACTAATGGTTCGTTTACCTTATAAAGTAAGATACTTAAATTCGCAATTGGCCAGACATTTGAAAATTTTATTATTTTCGTAATTTCCTTTTACATAATTTTGTCGTGTGGTCCGTCATTAAACAAACCAAACACAATTTCCAATTTTCGGGATAAACCAAATTCTATTATTGATTTTGCTGTGTTTCGTTTTATATTTGCTTTTTTATTTGTTTGCAAAAATAACATTATATTTATTTATCCTTTTTGGTCCTTTATTCATTCTATCATTTCGGAGATATGTATATAAAATATTTTCGGATTTATGTATGTACTTTGACAATAGAGCATTTGGTTAAATTATGATGTGGTGAAATTCTGTATTTAAGAGCATATGGAAAATTTATCTTGGAAAGTTATAAGACTGCGATGAATTTACCAAAACACGAAAGTTTCCTCTGTGATGAAGTTGCCAAATATTGAGAAATATTTTAAAATTTCCTTAATGGAACAAGATAAATGGACTGCACGTTTTATAGGACAATAAAAGCATTTTTTTAGGGAATAATATTTCTTGTTTTGGTACCATTTTCATTTTTTCATTTACTGAAGAATTTTAGTATACCTACCTAACAAGGAAAAAATTCAATTTTGAAAATTTTTCAATTTTACTAGACATGTGAGGGTTTACATTAAATATTAAATGACTTTGTACTACCAAATTTTTATGTATACTTTTCCAATAAAGAAATGATATTTTTCGGAAAGATTATATTTTATTTTGAGACATGCTGACTTGTTAATGCCAAGAAAAATTTGTTCAGGTATAAAGATTGCAATATGCATCAATAAAAAGTCATCTGGATGTTGAATACTTACTCAGTCATCATTTTATTCAAATATATAAAAATAAAACTCTTTAAAAAAACATTTTTCAATATTTTAAATTAATTATGCACTCATTTCGGATGAGTGGAAGCACAAAGTTGTTAGGTTTTCCTATTTTATGTCTTAAAAATATAATTATTAGTTTCCCTTGATTTAGTTTTAATGTTACAGTTTTAATATGAAAATTTCAAAACAATGACAACCTTTTACTATAGTTATAGAAGTTTTTGAGATCCCGGCGTGGATGTCTTCAGTACTTACTTCATTTAGGTTTACAAATTATGCGATTGTTCAATGGTCAAACCATTTATTGAATGTAAAATTATTGTGTGGCCCTAAAGATGAAAGGATTAAGTACTCACTTAAATATAATTGGAAATAGCAACTTTATCGATAGATTTCAAAATCGATTACTCACATATAGGAAAACCGAGCCCAATTTCTAATTAAATGAAAACACAAATTTGTTTTCATATATTTGGAGAATTCTCATTTTCGTTTTTTTTTTTTTTTTTCGATTCAAAATCTATCATGCAACTTGGGAACTGTTGTCCTCATAAATGTCTTGCCTTATGTTATAAAACCAACATTTTTCATATTTACTTTAGTCCATGTGGACTGCAACTAATGGATTAGTTTCAATATATAAAATTTATCACTGGAATTTCTGTTATTTATTTAGAAAACTTGCCTTTATTCATTCTATCATTTCGGAGATATGTAAAGTCCTCTATAAATTATATTTTTATTATGAGCTTTTCTTTCTGTCACATAATTTTTTACTCTCCAAAAAAAAATTCATAAATAAAATTTGTCTAAATTTTAATTATTCATAAAGAAATATTTTACAATATTAAAAAAAAACTCTGAAATATTATTAGACTCTTGAGTATATCTATAAATTTTCCTAAAAATATAAATTTTTATGGGTTTAACAAAATTGTAAACAAACAAAATATACTTTGAAAAATAATCTCAACTTGCACTTTACAGAATACGAAAAATATGGAAAAACTATATTCACCTGCGATCCTCATTTCTGATGGTTTTATGTTGTATAGACATTTTTTTCTAGTTATCCTCTTGCAAGCTTTTAAAAATTTAAATTTATTGCACCATTTATAGTAATTAAAGGTTTTTTTTGTTGTCCAAAATTTATGGGCCAGCATTATGATTTTTTTTTATATATTTGAAATCATTTAGGAATTTTCTTTAGAAAGTATATAAGGAACATTAAATATTTTTGGTAACTATTTGTACAAAAACCATCTGGGGTCATAATGAGCATTTAACTAAATTTCTTTTCAGGTTGTGCAGTATTTTGTGTATAATTAAAATTTGTTGTAGAAAGTGCAGAACAGAAAGTTTTCTATAAAAAATTTGAAAAGAATTGCAAAAAAAAAAAATGGAAATAAGAGAAAAATAGTTTTTTGTGGAACCAAAAAAAATTATAGAGAAACAAAAAACAAAATTAAAAATATATAAGTGCAAATTATTAACGATTAAAACTAATGGGAAATATAATTTATTTATAGTGAATATAAAATTGCCTAAAAAAATAAAATAAAATAATGAAAAAATTATGAAATAAATTCTTTCAATGGATTAGCGTTTTTAATAGCTTTTAAAATTTTCAAACCAACACAAATTCAAAGTTAATTTAACTAAATGGTATTTCAACTAAGTAGTAGATTTTTATAGGTAGAAAAATGTAGGTACTTAATAAAAATAATGGAAATTTGATATTTTGTTGAAAAACTATTATACTTAATTGGCCAGCCTTATGCAACCTGCTTTGTTCAGGTTTGTTAAAAAGTTGATGATTGTGATCTCTTATATAAAAGAGTCATCTAGTGACAAATCTCGACATCTAAATGCTTAAAATCCCAATAATCTAACCATAAAATAAAAGTTGCCATATAGGTAGATTTCGATATATAATTTTCGACTAAAATTAAAATTCTGAAAAAAAAATATTTCGAATTTTCAATTTAAATAAATTTTTATTATATTTCAAAACTCTCAATAAATATAAATATTTGCTACAATGGCAAAAAAAAAAAACTATTAATTTAATTTCAGGGTCAGAACAATCTAACCATGATTTCATTTTGAAGTACATTTAAATTTTCAATAATATTTAGTACTTATAATTAATTTAATTTACTTTAATTATTATACTTATTTTCAATTAAATAAAAATTAACAATATATGAAAATTTCAATTTTGTACAACATAATTATTGTGGCCCTCCAGCAAATTAAGCATAAATCACAAAAAATTTACCTTTTTTGTAACCATTTCAAATATAAAGCAATAAATTTATTTGTGGTTTTGAATATATGCTAAATTCTCTTCAATATAAATTTTAACAAAATCATTTAATTTCCAATAAAAAATCAATTACATAAAATACTTTTTTTTTGGTTGAATGAGAAAAATTTTCATTTCCATTTCACCTGTTCACCACCATATGAAAAATTGCGTGAAGTAGCATAAATTTGTTTATTTATTTTTTTAGAAATTTTATTGCGAAATGTTGAAAACATGTTTTACTAAAAAATAATGTTTTTATGCTACTATTCAAACTTTGTACATAATTTTGTACTTGAAATTTATAAGTTTATATAATTTTTGTTCGATATTAAAATCTAAAAATTGTTTATTAAATTTTTTACATTTCACTTTTGTTCAAGAAAAAAAAAATATGAAAGAGAAATTATGATTTTTATCATGGATTTATGGTTAGTTAAATATCCATGCAAAAAGTGTTAAATTTTTTATGTTTTTTTTTTACTTTTTACATAAAATATTCTCTTACTTATTTTTTATAGATTTTCTACTTAATTACTTTTTAAACGTCTTAGAGCTATAAATAAATATGTATATAAATGTAATTAATAATAAAATTTATATTTAAAGTATGAAATTCACTTTTAAGTGGTTATAAGTTCAGTTTTATTGGAGTGTATAATAATTTTTATATAGTAAAAGTAAGTACTTATAAATATGCAATTAAGTAAATGAACTTTTAATAAGATGTTTGTATAACTTATACTTCAAAATGCTCGTGGCTATAAATAATAAAAATAATAAACTATTAGTTGAGACAAAATTGATAAAATGATTGTAATTTTTGGTTGAATTAAATTTTAAATAATATAGTCTTTTTGAGGGAAAAAAGAGGGTGAATATAGAATTTTGTAGAATTTATAGTTGACAATTTTAATAAATTAAGGTTTAATTAAATTTTTAGGGATATTACGACCTTGTAAAGCAGTGCTTGAGGTCCTAGTTTCGACTCACAGATGTAATGTTGTTCTGAATTGACTCATCCTTAAACAATTATTGATATAATAATGGAAATAGCTACTGGTCGGTGTCCAATTGCTCAGACAATATTGACTCAATACTAGAATTTAGTTAGTTGCAAGTAATATATACTCCAGGTATCAAATTGTAATTGAATTTCAGAATGACTCTTTGCATGTAACATCAACTTGTTGAGCCAATAACTAGTTGAGATCTTCAGGAAATTGAACCAAGAAAAAAAGATAAATTTCCAATTCATTATTTCGTCAATTCAGCATTTCCTAATTCTCCAGTTTCTCTAATTAACATAGTATACGTTCAATAGGTTAAGGCAAAATAATTTCGATTAAATTTTTAACTAGAAAAACAAGTTAATTACTTACCTTTTTTTAATTTCAAATTTTTTGAATTATGAGACCACAACAATAAAAATAATTGAGTTATCTTATTTTTTAACAAATCTTTTTGCCTAACATTTCCAGTGAACAATTTTAATTATTATACCACCATAATTAAATTTAATTTCTTACGTGGTTAATTTTAATTATTATTATTTTGTTTTTAACAATAAATCTTTTTTTTTTTCTTTTTCTTGTTGCCATTCACTAAATTAATATTCTCGCAAAAACATAAGAAAAACAACCGAATTGTGAATAATAAAATAATTTTCAAGTGAAATTTAATATTGCAAACAATGAAAATCTGCAATGTGGATGGGGTGGCAATAGTTTTTCTCATGGACTAAAGCATTTTTTAACTATCTATGGTAGATTTTCAGAAAAATTAATCTTTGTAAATATATATGAATTTTTAATGCTACTTGAATATGATTTTTATTTTAAAGGATTTGAATGTTAAATTTAATCTATTAAAGGGAAATTCTCCTTAAAATAATTTCATAAATTTTGTAGTAATTAATTTTTGGAAATATTGAAAGATATTTGCATTTTAAAAGCACAGACAGTGCAACTGACATTTCTGTTTAACAACAGAAATTTGTTTAAGCTCAAAAAATGAACATAACTAAAATTCGCTTAAGTCTTTCTAGCAGTGTTTATGATTATACAAGGATTTCTTTGATAATTTAATTAATTTGTTATCAAACTTTCTAAAGTTATGATTGAATTTGAAAAATTTTTAGGAAATAATGTTGAATATATGATGGCATTTGAAAGGTTTCTGTCAATTTTTTATCATTTATTTTCTTTATTGTATTTTAATTAGACACAAAATTAGACAAATTTCAATAGCAGGTAAGCAATTTTAACTACTAAATAGTCCATCGTCGACAACTTAACAAAAAATCATTCATTTAAAAATATATTTTTATATACAAATTTAATGTAATTTAATACTCGTGCACCAATAAATATAAAAATTATAAATAAGATATAATTTCTTTCCATCGTAATAGTCAATAAACTTTCATTTTATTTATAGAAATTTTTTTTTTTTACATTACGTTTAAGCGTTTCAATCTTTTCACAAACAAAATAAAAATATTACTCAACATAAATCGAGCATAAAAAATAGACATAAATAATAATAGATTGATTATCCCGTATATTACATATCGCACCATAAAATTCTCATGTTTCACATAAAAGATTTTTTTTTCCTAGTTTAATATTTGTTGTTGCGGTTTGTTTATACATATTATAATTTTTTCCTTTACTTGTTTTGCGACAACATAAATGCATAATTTAAATATTATTATTTTGCATAATTATTCAACATTAATTATAAATTCATTCTTTTATGTTTATAAGAAATTATGTGTACCAACATTAGATTAAAAATAATAATTTCACACGTTTTTTTATAATGAATTTGTGTTGAAATATAATTTTGATTCGTTTTGAGTGTTGTGTAGACGTGTCTTAACTTTTCCTTTGTGGATGGTAAAGAAATCATCCTCATTAGCAATTTTAATTTCGAAATAGGATTTTTTGTTTTTTTTTTTAATAACTAGGTCAAAGCTCATTAATATCAAAATTTTTAAATGTCGGTTAAGGATTTCGTTTTACTGAAAATTTAATAAGATTAATTTTTGTTAAATTTTTACAAAATTTCACTGTCAAAATTTAATGAGAATCCTTGAAATTTTATGTACACACAAATTTCTTGTACATAAGTATATTTAAGTAAATTTTAATATTCATTCATTCATGTTTGATCATGTTCAACAAAATAAACCATCATTTATCCTTATCATCATCATCGAATCGACCATTATACAAATACGTATAATACATTTTTCCGGTCTTTCATACACTTTTTTACTATTATATATTTTACAATTTTACGTCTATAACGTAGAAACTTTTCAACATCGCATACAAAACAACACACAAAAAACGAACGTATTCTCGTATAACCTCAAAATGATATCCCTTTTTTTTATTTTAGGTGAACCAGACTTCCCTTTGTTCTTTTGCGTGTTTCCGACAACATGATAGCATAATATACGTGTATACGTACAAAAAAATCTATAATTTTCTCCTCCTCATCCTTTAAATATTGTACAACAACAACTACAAATCCTTTTATAGAAATCCTTAATTTCACATACAAATACGCATGAAGGCATTTTTAAACTTATAACAAAAAATGTTAGATCCTTTTTAAAGTATAAATGGTTTTTTTTTTCTAGATATAAATAATAATTTTTATAGTCCACCCCCGTAAATAATTTCATGCGCTATATGCTTTTGAAATTAAAATGAGTGCACCACGATAAAAATGCATATTACAAAAATAATATTTTAATATAATATGAAAAGAAGAAGTTAAAAGTACGAGTAAGTATATTTATTTTTTATGCTTCTGTTAATGTTTAGCCTATAGCAAAGGGTGACGTATTGAAATTATGGTTTGAATTTTGCAGTGGGAACAAAAGGATTTTTATATTTTTAGTAGTACATAGTACATTTATACAGAAATATTTTTTCAAACCGACGCAAATTGTAAACAATAGAAAGAGAGTTCATTTTTATATAGAAAAAGTTATCCTCCTAGAAGAGTTATAAAATTTTTTTTCTTAAGGTGCAGTGTTGAATTTTGATAATTTAAGGCCTCTACTTTAAGGCGTATAATCATTAAACCTATAAATATAAATTTTCTGGACATTTACTTTAGTGGGTTAATTGAAATATAATTAATCCTAGACAATTTCGTATAACATAAAATTGAAAGAATTTTATTAATACATATATAGTGTCAAAAATATCCTTAATTATTTTGGGTTAATTTAATTATTGCTGATTAACGCATATTATCTTTCTGTCTCTCGAAATATTTAAAATTAAGGAAAAATAATCAATTTTAAATATTTAATTACCTACTTACTTACCTAATTGCTATTTTACAAAAAGGAAATTAGAGTAGTTGTGAATTATAATTTGTATACTTACAACCAAAGTTATGTCACTTAATAAATTCTAGTTCCTGAGTTTATTTCTAGTCGTTTTTCACTCATTTTTAGTAGTTTTTCCTTAATATTTTTGTAAAATCTTCTAATTTTACTTGACTTTCCAGCCACTAGAATAATGTTTCCTTTATAATTACAATCTAACAATGCACCCTAGTAATTTAATTCCACAATCCGTAATAGACATTGCACTGGAAAATTTCTGTATACACAAAAACCTTTTAATGTCGGAAAAGGAATAAAAAAAAAATATATACATACTTATTTGTGTGATGTTCGTTCCCTAGGATTAATTATTATCATTCCCTTTTTTTCTTAGTTCTTGAAATTATTGTTTCCCCATTTTTTTTCTTTCATTATCTTTGGTATACTTGCAATTTGTCATTCAACTCTATGCGTTCTTGAATTTCCGTCAAATAACACTTTGCAAATATGAATGCAAATATAGAAGTGGTTTTCTTAGTCCTTCGGAACTTTTTTTACTTATTTTTGCAAATTAAGTAATTTCAGAATTTTAAGGATTCAGATTGTGAAATATCGAAGCTATTAAAATTAAAGCATTTTCTTTCGTTTCAAAAAAAATTTAAATTTTTTATACAAATTCCTTTAGTCTCGTCTATCCGCTTTAAAGAAACTTTCCCAAGGGGTTGAGAGTTGTAACAAAATGTAACAAAACTTTATACAGACTTTTTTTTAACAAATATCTTCTCATATTTCTTCGTTAAGGGATTAATACATTTTTATTGGAAATTTTAGTTTCTTGTCGTTTAGAGAGAAAATGCTTTTTCAACATTTTCACATGACTTTTTTTTTATCTAATGGTAAATAATATGCACAAATGAAATCCCTTTTTGCCCTTTAACACTGTACAATTTTTTTTTTTCTCTTCTGTTTTGTAGTTTTTCGTAGTCCTTGTGGGATTTCTTTATATACTTACTTATTACTTATATACCAGCTTTTAAAATATTAACCAGCGTACAAAGTTTGTTTTTTTGGGGATTGTATTTAATGGTTAACAGTATAAGACTTGGTAATAAGAAATGGTTTTAGTATTATTGAATATTATAAGTCAAATTAACATTTCATGAAAATTAATTTGTGAAAAGTGAACCTACACATAAAAAAAAATTAATTAAAAATGGTAATTAATATAAGGAAAAAATTACGGAAAATGGCAAATAATAAAGAATTCTGCAGAGTTTCACAAAAAGTAAATAAAATAAATAAATGGTTTAAGTACCTACATTATATTTTTCATAATGTGGAAACAGGGAATTGGGTAGAATGAATATTCTATGAAATTTTTGGACTTTAACAATGCCAATAATCTATTAAATTATTTGTGACCGAATTTTACATTTTGTTGACATGACTAACAATTAATCTCTACAAGAGTAAAGTAGGTATACTATGTATAAGATCTAACTATTATACTGTCTTCGACTTTATTTTGTAATTTAGCAACTCCTGTAGCACTTGAAATACATTCTATATCTCCACTTCATGTTCTTCAATATGGTTAGAAATTCTTCGTCAAAATGTAAAATTTGTTATAAACATTTAAACCAAATACTTTATCAATAGTAAACAAACTTTTTTTGTTAATTAGTTACTGGCATATTTAATTCCTATCTCATTCCAACGTCTAAATGTCGCAGTCAATTATTTTGAATTTAACAATCAATAAAAGTTACCCCATTACGCGGTTTATATAATGTACAGCCTAACGACCAAAGCCGTAAAATTATTATAAATATCGTAAATTTGTATACCATTTAATACAATTTTGTAAATAAAAGTATAAAATATCGGATAAATTGTAGACAGCCTTTTTAATTACACATCCAAACTAGGTACAATAATTGAGTTTTACTTTTATTGCATTCGAAATTATGTTTATTTTCTTATTTTTATTCGCGTATCTTTGGGTCATTTTACACAGCTTGGTTTTTTAGTATAATATCAAATTTTCATGGTTAATCTTTTACTTAGGTAATTGTATATTTTTTTTTCTTTATGGATATATAAAAAATCCGATATTTAATATCCAAGTAATAAAATGTACACACACAAAAAATATACTAAGTATTTGAATTTATGTTTTTTTTTTTCCTAATAAACATAATAAAAATTGAATAGTCATTTCCTATTTTTGACTTCTCTAGGGGAGCACAAATTAATATCGAACGTGAATATACAAGTAAAATGTTGTCAGCAGATACTTTTAGTTAGGTAAAGTAAAGTATAATTGAATGACTCATTTTGGTATTTAATACTTGAGATTGTATGCAGCCATTAATTAGGCAATTTTTATATAATAAATGAACAGAAAAAAAAATTGAATTTTGTATCTTGAAATTTCTTATCGAAAATTTGTGCAGAGTGGAATTTTGAGTTCTTTATCGTGGAACAATGAAAGTGTAAATACATTTAATGTAGCTCTTTCTTTCCAATATATAATTCAAACTTCTGTTTTTCTGTTAAGTCTTGACATATATTTATTCAAGTGTGACAATTTAAATTCGATTATTTAAATGCAGTTTTTTAATCTTATAAATTTTACTTATTATTCGATAATTCATTTATTTATATAAAATTATTAACAACATTTAATTTAGTTTTCGATGTATCATATTGATGAAGACTCATTTTTTCATGCACGATATTTTATCAGTAATTTCTGGTTTATTAAAGTTTATTAAAGAGATTTCATTGTTAATATTTATAGGATTGAAATTTTTAAATCTTATGTGAAAAATGTTAAGCATTTAATTAAATTTTTCAATTGCAAAAATGCTTGCTTGAAGAATTATAATGAAAATTTCACGATTTTTTCGGTAAAAAAAAATTACATGTTTCTGGATGGGAAAATTCAAGGTTTATTGTAGGGCCAAAAGTTAGTTTTAATCATTTTACATACTACTTACTTATATACGTGTAAATTCCATCCTACTTGAATTTTATTACAATTCGTGCTATCATATAAGTCATTGTAATTTGTACCTACATTCTTCGTAATGGCTCAGGAAATTTGATTGAACGAATTGGTAGAATTACATTTTTTTTGCTATCCAAATTCTTTACTTTGAACCAGAAAAATTTTTATTATATATGATTATTTATGAATTCCATTTCATTTTTCTAATCAAATTCAAAATAAAAAATTATGTTAAATATACAAAACCATAAAATTTATGTATGTAATCTAATAATTTATAATAAAAAATCCCAGTTGTTTTCAATCAAGAAAATATAATAACATAATTTTTGGTATAATGTAAACATTTATAAATTTTTTAAATATTAAGTTAAATGTGTAATATACCAATCCCTTTTTGCCGATAACATTGCTTTCTTCATTTCGAATTTTATGTTATTTTATTCATCAGCATAAATATTTCAATATTAACTACGTTACATGTGTGTATAAATATTTTGATTATGATTATAATATGCCCTTGGCCTTTTGTTATCACACTGTATATTGATTATTGTAATATCCTTGTTTAAGGACGACATATTTTCTATATATATATAAAGAAAAATAATACATTTTATCTGCACATATGGAAAACATTCAGCACTTGTGCCAACAAATTATGTAACCACAAAAAAAAATCCAATGTTTAAGGAATTTAATCTTGAATTAAGTTACAAAAAAATGAAAATATAAATTTTTACGAGCGTTTCGTATAATGAATAAAGAAATCTCTTAATTTCTATTTCAATGACAAAAATTAAAAAAGAATGTCCTTTAAGAGTCTTAAAATTATGGTATATAAATTATGAAAGGACAAGGTTAAAAAGTGATACAACAATTTTATAGTATTTTTAGTTTGCATTTACGTACTTAGAAATGGAAATTTTATTTATAGAAACTCTTTAAAAAATGAATATTAAGTATGTTTAACAAAATCCTTTTTGAAAAATAAAAATTTAAGACTTTTTTTTTTAAGATATTCATTGGAATATTTTAGGATAAATTTAAATATGATTTTTTTTTAAGAATAAATGAAATAATTTTATTCAGTTTTGTAGACATTCATAAAGAATTAAGTTTATAAAATCCTTCTATGGGCTCAGAAAAGGACAAATAACAAGAATTTACATTTAATTTTTATCTGAAATATTCCGAAAAACTTAAAATTTTCTGTTAAATTTTATTTAAATAATTTTAGTGATAATTTAAAAGCACAGAAATGCAAAAAATATAAATAAATAAAAATATTTTTACTATGAATAAACGTCCTTTAAAAGAACACTTGTAATTTTAATCAAAAAGAACTTATTTCAAATAAGTATCTATAAAAAATATTTATTGAAAATATTTCCAATTTTGTAGAAATTTGTAATTTAAAATTCATTTGCAATCTACAAAAATATATTTATTATTTAAAATTTTCTCCTGGTGACTCAATCAAATCAAAGTATTTTTATTGCTTTACTTTATTTTGTCATTTTGATTAACCTTTTGGTCATTTTATAAACCACAGTTAATGACTTATGTCACATATTTTTCAATGGTATATAAGTATGTATATAATATTTAAATTTACTTGTGTAGTATTAACTATATAGCAACACCTAAATAATATTTGTTTGCTGCACATAAATCCAACAATACTATATAATTCCCCCGAAGGGTGACAGGAAATGGAATTAAATTACACATTTTCCAAGTCAATTTTATATTTCATATTTATAAAATGTTTTATGTGTTTTTTCGAATCTAAATTTACAATATATAATTTTTTTATTATAATTTTTTTATGCTTGCATTTATGATCAAAATTAAATTTCATATACGTGTAATACTTAATTCATTTTTTCTACCGGGAATCGTCAGTCCATATTATATCTGGAAAAAAATACACTAAAAAATTATTGAATTTATTTTATATAAATTTTGATTATTAATGTAAAATGAAAAAATGAAAAAATATAAACGCTTTTAGAGTAGAGAGTAACGAATTATTATTATTACTATATATTTCCAATTTGAATTTATATTTTTTAGTCTATAGCTATACAAAACTCTGAGGGTCAAGGTCTAATAATTTTTCGATTCATTTTAGTATAAATTGCAATTAAAGAATAAAAGCTTTTCAATTTTTGTTTCTATGTTTTGATAATTTATAAATAAATAATAAAATTTAAAGTAATAAAAATGAAAACGAAAATCAATTTGCCTATTAAAAACGAAATGATTTTGTGATATACACGAGTAAATTAGAGAAAACGATATTAAATGTTTCTGAAAAATTTCAAATTTTGAACGATTTTAAATTGAAATTCATGATCGTTTGCTATGGAATCATTTACCTCGTTCAACAAAATTGTGTACTTAATTGTATTCAATTGCTATTTTATCTTAGATATACTTCAAAGATTTTTGGTTAATAAATAAATGTGAGACCAATTTTGGCTATTATTATTTACCTTATTAAATTCTATTATTTTAATTTATAGAATTTATCACGCGATTTTTGAAAAAGATTTTTCACCCCGTGCTAAAAATGTCTTTAACTTTAGATTTATAATTATTTTCCAATTTGACGATGGCTCCAGGTTACAAAAGTTATTTTTAAAAAGATTTCGCTGCTGTAAATTTTAATTTTGTTTTTCTGGTTAAGATAAAAATTGAACTGTAAGACGCTATAAAAATTTATGCTCTTGGCTAACAAAACTACTGCGCATAGTAGGTACATAAGTAGTTCAAAATTTTTGATTGATTTAAGAAAATTTTTGTTACACATTTTTCATTTTTAAGAAAGTTTTCAACCCATGAACATTAAAAATTAAATCTGATGTGTTTTTGGTAATAATTATGTTGTTAAGTTCTTACCAAAGAGAAAGATGTCATTTATAACTTAAAAATTATTATTAAACAGGCAATTTCGGTCTTCACAGTGAATTTATCTCGCAACAAATTTTAATATATTCGACATTTCAACGCCACCTGTCGAACAATGAAATTTTCACTTAAATTTCTAAATTTTTTACATTTATACTTAATTGTGAATGTGTCGAAATTTTGAAGAAGAAAAACTTTAAATCTTTATTGTATATTGAAATGGTGGAACTATAAATCACGTATTTTTTTAAACAAAATTAAAAACTTCTCACGTCGAAAGGTGATTTTTTTAAAAGATAATTTTCAAATTAACTCAAGCCATTAAAATTTTTTGGAAGATTATATAACAAAGTTTTTGGCACAAAAAAAAGTAAATCATTCAAATAATTTTGGTAATTTTTCTTATATTCAACAAAACAAGATTAACTTTTCGTTAAATTATTTCAATTTTCTGTATCGACTGACGACACATATAACTTTATTCCAATAGCTTTAATTTATGGTTTAGTTGTTGAGTTCACTTGCTTTTTGAAATGTAAAAAGAATTCCAACTTCACTTGAATTTTGAATATTGAAAATTTTTGTTTTGTTTATGTTCTTCACATATTCACATAATGTTCTCATTCTGGGTTTACCTTTTAATGCTCCACAAAATGTTATTGTGCAAATGGAATAATATGTATATCAATGGGTTTTTGTAAATTTTTGTTGGAGCATCACGAATTTATCCAACATTCATTAATGATGTATAGAAATATTTAATTCATTCATAAAATTAGAGAAAGAACCTTAAAAAATATACCACTATCGCCTCTGCTGATAATTTTTCAAGTTGCAAACCAAAGGGAAATGACTTGAAAAGCTACAACAAATTTTGTTGTTTTGTTGTTCTCAGGTCCAATTTTTTAATGTGAACTTTGTTTTTTTTTGTTTTGAAACCAGAAACAGGAAAAAATCGAAATTCATATAAGTAATATTTTTTTTGTATGTTACAGAAGAATGACTTTTGGGAATTTTCTTTTACATCCGTACATAAATCAGAGAATTCTGATGTACATATATAAATACAACAAAAAAAGAACAACATTTTTGTTCTGTTGTTGGTCTATTAGAGTTCTATTTAAAAATTCAAGTATTTCTTTCTAATTGGAATGGAATAGAAAAAAAAATTACATATGTGATATGAGAAAAATTCCATTTAAATTCTTAAGAATTATTGAAGTGAGTTCTATTTGTTTGTGATAATCAAGATTTGTGGCATTTTTAAATAGTATTTCGATTTACCTACAGATAATTCTTTTGATATCAAATCTGATTTATTGTATTTAATTTTTAAGTTAACAAGTTGAAACCAATTAAATTTTGTTGCTAAAAACTTTTCTTAATTATATAATGCAAATTCTTATCGAAAGAAAAAATTGTCGTTATAGATGAGTCCTTGATCTTTTTTACAATTTACAGCCAAAATTTAACTCTTGATATTTATAAAATTAATTTGATTTCATTGATTAATCCTAACCACGACAAAGAACTACTAAAAATTATAAAAAATATTGAAATAATTGTACAAAATTGCACATAAATTAAGTTAAAAGTTTAATCCTTTCTCTCATGAAAAGGATAATGCACTGTCAGCATGTAGAGAAAGCAATTAATGTCCAGTCTGTGCCTGTATTAATGCCTGTTTAAGACTGAATAGTCTTCATTCAGTTTTGGACTAAATTTTCTGATGCAAATGCAATAATCTTGATAAACATTTTCCTCTACATCCAAGTTATATTTTATCTGAAAAACTAAATCAATTTTGACATGAAAAGACCTTAAACTGACCTTTTTGTCCCAACCAATCCATACTCTCCCCACTAGATTATCTTGATTCATATACGATTAACTTAATTGTGGTTAAAGTATGATTACCAAATATACTAAATTAACCACAAAATTTAGTTAGTGTATAAATCTAATTAACAAGAAAAAATTTTTTTCGAAAAAAAAAAGTTGTTTACTTCATAAATTAGCGTATTTGTGCGGATTATTAAAAAAGAATAAACCAATTAGCTAAACTTTTTTTTCATTTGTTATAATAAAATTCGAAAATTGCGCAACCTTTTAATAGTCGTTATTATCAAACAGGCATTTTTGATATTTATTTTCATTATTATATCGACATTTATAAAAAATTACTTTGCAAGTTTTCTTGTTGTTGTTGTTGATTCATCTTTCCACATTGAAAAAAAAAGCTTACGATATTATTTTAATCTAAATTTCACAACAAAAAAAATTCAATCGAAACCGGACGACGAGTGCAAAAAACCAATTGGAAAAAAAGATAACACAGAGAGAAAAAAGTAAAATGAAATTATTCGTGAAATTAAAATAATTGCACGAATTTTTATTTATAATAATAATAAACTTTAATAACAAGATAAATTCTGCTTTTTTTGTTTATCCAACTTTAAAATTGTCAATTTAGGAATTTAAAACAGAAAAACTAGAAGAAAAATAAAACCGGAAAAAGTTAATTTTACTTTAACTGGGAATTAGATTTGAAATAGTAGTTCAAGAAACTGTCAGAATTATTTATAGAATTTATAGGTGAATGGTTAAAAATTATGGAAGATTGTGAGAATGTTTTAAATATATTTCAAAATTTAAGCAAAAAATTTTTAGTAAATTATTTTGATCATCTTTGACCAATTTACGAGTATATTAATATGTTATTTAATTTGTTTTCACAATCATCCAATTATGAGTCTCTGTAGGCACAAACGAACCTCTTCAGGGTTAATTTTTATTCGATTTCAAATTAGAATCCCGGATCTACTAATTTGTATTTGGCACGTTTGTGTTCCTAAGGTTTTTACCTAATAGAGTTTTCAATGTCATTACCAATTTTATAGGGACTTCACACTGGATCAATTTGTGAATTACAAGATTGATTTGATTTAACGTGATACTTTTAGTAATTTTCCGAATTTTAAAATTACATTACAGTATTTTTTTAGTATTGATATAATCATCTTATGATGTGTACTATCTACAAATTAAATTTAAAAGAGTACTTCATCGTTATTTAGAACCCAACTATATTTTCTAAATCGAAGCTAATGACAATTCATCTAAATTTAAAGTATAATAGTAGAACCTGATTGAATTTTAGTATAATATGCAGTCATTGGACACGAGTTGTTTAGTAGTCATTATTCAAGTTTTCAGTTTGAAACTTATTTTTTTGCATAATTACACCAAATCACCCTGTAACTTTCCCAAATTAAATTAAATTATAAACATTTTTTTTTTAATAAATCTAAATTATGCCACACTAAAAGACTATAATTACTTACATATAAGTATTTCTAAAATTTCACTTTTACAATAAAATTTAAAATATTTTCATGGAAACTATAATTAATTTTATGATCGAAAGGAAAATATTTTAACGACAAGTGTGAAATGTAAAGTGAAATATGTAATAATAAAAAATTCGGTACAACAAACAACAATCATTCCCAATCCCAATCGAACACTTCAAACTTTTGTTTCTTCAACACTGAAATTAAGATATAAAAATTGTTATAATCAAAGCTATAAAAGTTTACATAATAAATTAAATTTTTTTTTGTTGTGCTCGGGTGGCTCGGCTCGCTCATCTTATGAAAATAAAGTAAGATAAAAAAAAATTATATAAGTATTTCTGGAACTTTTTTTTTATTAATTTTTTTATATATTTATTAAGCAGAGTTTTGGAAATAATAAATATAATTAACATTGTTAGCATTTTATTATTTATTATGTGAAATATTTTTTCACCTTTTCCATTTTTTGTTGGTTTGGTTGGAAAAATTCTATTAATTTTTTGTTGTAAAATTTCATTTTAATTAAAATAAAAATTCAACCATTAATATAAAAAACTGACAAATTTAGTAAAGAATTAATATAATGACCTGTTAGTGAATGACTATACTACAAGGTGATTTGGTATTTATATATGGCAAAAATGTGGCTTTTTGGTTGAGGGTTCTGTCAATCGAGATATTAATGCGAGATTTAAATACTAATTTGATAATTCTTCGTGTAAATGCTCAATCGAGAATGAATATCCTTAAATATATACACCAATTTTCTAGTTTTGTGATGTTTTTTCCTTCTTGAAATTGTTGCAAGTACATTGGACATTTACAGATGTAAAATCACAGACAGATAAGCTTGTAAAACTGATAGCCAGAGAAAGATACATAACAAAAAGTACTGATTGAAACTCGTATTGCTTACGAGCATTAGAGAGAGAGAGACTTACTGTCTGACTTCTGGTGTGGTCAGAGTCAGATTTAAACAATTGTGGTAAATTCTTGTGACTTCACTATTGATTGACCATTCGCGATACGACTCTCTCTGCTGCGACAGAATAATTTGAATTTAATCATAAAGTTTATGAATATCTTTCTTAATTACTCTGTAATATTTTGATATTTTAATGTAAATATTGCCTACCGGACACATAAAACTTTTTGACAAGAAAGAACTATAAAAAAAAGAGGAAAACTTTAAACGTTAACAAACCAAAATAATGTCAGCCACAAAAAAAAAGACCACAAAAATGTTTTGTTTTCAGTTATGTTTTAAAATAAACTTCCGCCGGCGACTGATGATTGTTTTTTTTTGGGATATCTTACTTGCTTTATACAAAATTTTGTAGGGACATAAACTTATTGGTTGGGTTGGGAGTTCAAGGGGATGTGCTTCGTCTTACAACAAACTTTAAAGTACTTATTACTTTTACTTATTACTAAAATTTCTCTTCACACAGCACAGCTCCTCTATTTCTTATTATATGATGCAGAGGGCAAATAAGTCAAGAACAAACTGAAATTTATTCCACAAAAAAAAAGTGAAAAAAATGGGATAAGTTTTTTTTTTCCACAATTTTTGAAATTATAAACTTTTTGTATATTTTTTTTGGGAAATGCTTATAAATGGGAAATTAAATTCTCTCTAGAAGAATATTAACAACAATATGCAGACAAATCAACAACAGTAGCAGAACATGAAATTCTGGTAACGAAAAAAAAAATTTTTACAAAAAAAAAGGCTGAAAAATAAATAAAATTTAATGATAACAAGAAAAACTCCTTGGCAAAGTCCTTTCTTCAGCCTTGGAAAGTTATGTAATTTTGAAAAAATATTATGAATTTTATTATTGGAATGAGATTGGATGTATAAAACATGAAAATTGATTCTTATAAGCTTTAAAATATATAATTATGTTTTTTTAGTTTTAAATATTTAATTAATTTCTTACAAATTATCTTAAAAATGTGGATTACACATGGTCTAAAATTGATTCAACTTTAAATATTGTAAACTAAGTAGTATTTTTGTTGTGCTCGTGTGGAAAATGTTATCGGTTGAGTCCAATTGTTGACAAAAATTCTCTCACTGCCAAAAGTCAGTAACTGGTTGCCATTAATAGTTTCTTCACAAGAAGCTTCGTAATTCCCGTATAGTAGGTTCCTTACTGCAACAGAAAGTCGACTTATTATTTCGACTTATTATTAAACTTATTATTACAATTCCAATTTATAATTGGGTGAAATTTCATCTTCTTTACATCAGAAATAATTTTTCAACAAACAGAATGTAATCTTCAATTTAAAATTAATTAGATTTGTGTATATATAAAATTATTACAAATATAAATATAATAATCTTTTTTAAAACTGTGAATAATCAGCTATTCAATAATAAAATTTACCTTGATTACACACCTGGTATACATTTTTGCATATAATGAGTTTTTCAATGGTAATTTAATTTATATAATAAAAAAAAATAGAAGTTTTTCCATCAGCATAAATATCAATCTCATATATACATATAAACCTTGTATCACTGCATAATTTTTTTTATGGTAAACTGTAGCGGATTGCAATTTATGCAATCAGTCAGCAAAAAAAATAACAACCAAGAAATTAAAACAAGAAAAATTCAATAAATTTAAGTAAAAAAAACAACAGTAGGCAAAAATATTTCAGAAGGAAAAAAAACTGAATGGACAAGTTTCCATTTTTGACTTAAACGAGAAATTCTGAAAATAAAAAAATTCCCCTCGGTAAAAGAAAAATTATAAATTTAAGATTAACAAAAATCATAAAAATCTGAGCTGCTATTGATCCCAGACTCAAATATTTCTCTTCTAATGTTCTCTTTTGTTTTAACATTCTCGTGTTTCACAACATAAATTTGACCTGAATTTTAACTAACAATTAATTTTGTTGATAAAAAATTTATTGTCATTACTTTTATGGAATTGACAAATATGGCGTTAAATGTGGTTCAATAGTCTTTGTTGCTATTTAAATCGAAGTTCAATAAGTTGTCATATAGTACAGAGAAATAATATTCATTGACACAATTCTCTTCTATTTAGTTTTTGCAATTTCCTCTGTCATTGTGCCGGCTCTACTGTGCCCCACATTTTTTTGGGATCAAAATTTTGTTTTATATATCATTTATCCATTTTCATTTATATGTATAAACAAAGTATTTTAATAAATTTTAATGTTTGTTTCAGAAGCACTTCTTCAATCCCGACCCCTACCCCATATACCACCTTGTAGTACACCATCATCATCATCAATATTAGATAATGATATTATAACACAACAAATTCAACAGGATAGTGGAATTGTTAGTGGTACAAATAGTTCAGGTGGTGGTGGTGGTAATGGTGGTACTTTAATAAATTCCACCACTATTCACAACAATACACAAAATAATTTAAATCAAGGTATTGGACCACCTAGTTCAACAACATCTGGTTTTGAATCTGCCCACCGATGGACATCTAAAGAAAATTTATTAGCACCAGGTCCAGAAGATGATGATCCACAATTATTTGTAGCATTATATGATTTTCAAGCTGGTGGTGAAAATCAATTAAGTTTAAAAAAAGGTGAACAAGTTAGAATATTATCATATAATAAATCTGGTGAATGGTGTGAAGCACATTCAGATTCTGGTAATGTTGGTTGGGTACCATCTAATTATGTAACACCATTAAATTCATTAGAAAAACATTCATGGTATCATGGACCAATATCACGTAATGCTGCTGAATATTTACTTAGTTCAGGTATAAATGGTAGTTTTTTGGTAAGAGAAAGTGAAAGTTCACCAGGCCAAAGAAGTATTAGTTTAAGGTAAATTTTGCATATATACATAAAAGAAAAATTAATTTCAACTAAAAAATATTTTCCTTAAAGATATGAAGGTCGAGTTTATCATTATCGTATATCTGAGGATTCAGATGGTAAAGTTTATGTAACTGCTGAAGCTAAATTTAATACATTAGCTGAATTAGTACATCATCATAGTGTACCACATGAAGGACATGGTTTAATAACACCATTACTTTATCCAGCACCAAAACAAAATAAACCAACTGTATTTCCATTAAGTCCAGAACCAGATGAATGGGAAATATGTCGTACTGATATTGTAATGAAACATAAATTAGGTGGTGGACAATATGGTGAAGTTTATGAGGCAATTTGGAAACGTTATGGTAATACAGTAGCTGTAAAAACGTTAAAAGAAGATACTATGGCATTAAAGGATTTTCTAGAAGAAGCTGCTATTATGAAAGAAATGAAACATCCAAATTTAGTACAACTTATTGGTAAATTTAATTATTTTTTATATTACGTTATCAATATTTATATTTAATTTTCCGTTGTAGGGGTTTGTACACGAGAACCACCCTTTTATATAATTACTGAATTTATGAGTCATGGTAATTTATTAGATTTTTTACGTTCGGCTGGCCGAGAAACATTAGATGCTGTTGCATTATTATATATGGCAACACAAATATCGTCTGGTATGAGCTATTTAGAATCACGTAATTATATACATCGTGATTTAGCAGCAAGGAATTGTTTAGTTGGTGATAATAAATTAGTTAAAGTTGCTGATTTTGGTTTAGCACGTTTAATGCGTGACGATACATATACAGCACATGCTGGTGCAAAATTTCCAATTAAATGGACAGCACCAGAAGGTTTAGCCTATAATAAATTCAGTACAAAATCTGATGTATGGGCGTTTGGTGTATTATTATGGGAAATTGCAACTTACGGTATGTCACCATATCCAGGAATTGATTTGACAGATGTTTTTCATAAATTGGAAAAAGGATATCGTATGGAAAGACCACCCGGATGTCCACCAGAAGTTTATGATTTAATGCGACAATGTTGGCATTGGAATGCACAAGATCGGCCAACATTTAAAAGTATTCATCATGCACTGGAACATATGTTTCAGGTAATGTAAAATCCTGAATTTTTAGTAATTTCGAAATTTCGATTATAGATTTAAGTAATTCTTTTTTTTTTTTGTAGGAATCATCGATTACGGAAGCAGTTGAAAAGCAATTAAATGCAACACAATCATTAACACCACAAATGGGTAAAAAACCACAAATGGGATCACAACATTCATCGCATCATGATTCACAAGCTAACACACCATTATCGGGTAAATAAATTTTTGTAATCTTAAATTAATTTAAAATTTCGATTGTAACTTTTCAAAATTATTATTTTATAGAAACTGGATCAAATTCAGCAAAACTGAGTACATTTGGCAGTCAACAACAGCAACAAGCAAAAGCAAATGTTCAAATGCGCCGGACAACAAATAAACAGGGTAAACAAGCTCCGGCACCACCCAAAAGGACCAGGTGATTTGATTTTAAAATATCACATTTATTCATCATTTTCAATTACATTATTTTATTTAATATTTTTAGTTTGCTGTCGACAAGCCGTGATTCAACCTATCGTGAAGATGATTGTAAAAATATGGATGAACTAAATAATACAAATGGTACAATTAAAAAATCATCATCTTGCAGTAGTTTTATTATCGATATACTATTTCGAGGTATTTGTCATATAAGTAAGAGGAATATTTGATCCTAAACCAAAAATCAAAAAAAAAACTAGAATCTATCCGGCTTCATGGCTATTTTTGTTGTTGCATACAAAATTAAAAATAATAATTAATATAATAAAAAACTTAATGTCGAAGAGTATTTAGTAGCACGTTCTCTATAACAACTTTAAATACTAAAAATATTCTTTTTGTTATTCGAAAAAAATAACAACATAATTTTTATTAATTTATATTTCATCTTTCCACTATTTTTTAACCAAAACACACATTCAATTACATTTTCTTTATTTTCATTTCTATTCTTATCTTACTTTGTTTAGATTGAAAATTAGATTTGTACATTATTTTGGTTTCTTGGTTTAATATTCATAAATAGTTATTTTCAAAATTCTAATCTTTTTCATTTGTATATTATTTCTTATATATGAATTTCCAATATTTTAAATTATATTTGTAGATATTTAATCAGTTTTTTTGGGACAAATTATTTACAAGAATTTTATATTCAAATTTTTTGAATTTGTCTTGGTCCTCTTTTTTCAAACAAAATTCATTTTAAAGATGATTTATATTGATTCATTTTAAATTGATTCAAGCACTAATTAAATAATTACTCTTAACATACCTTTTATAATTTAAATATTAATTCATTATTTATTTACAATTTGTAAATGAAATTTCATTTTACAACAAAAATTCTGTTAAAAAATTTATTTAAAAAAAAAAAAAATTCGTTCCAATTTTAGGTTGGCATGTGATCCCTAATAAATTGTAGTATTAATTTTTTTGTGATTATTAAAAGCATGAAATTCAAACCCCCTCCACATTAAAGACTTACAAATTTATTAGTAATTTTCATTAATTTTTCTTTTAATTTGGTTTTTATTAAAATTAGAGAATTTTAATTTTCAAAAAAAAAAAACTAAGTAGAATTCAAGTATCACAGGATTTTACAATAATTCATTTTTAACAAAAAACAATAATAATAGTAATTTTCCTTTTTAAACAGCAAATTGGTAAATATTTATGCAAGTTTTTTTATGGTAAAGAATTTTTTCATTAAAATTAACAAGAGAAAAAAAATTCCTATAACTTTGTGACAAATACTTACAAAAAAAAAACGTGTGATTTTCTGTTTTTAAAATTTTTTTTTTTGTATTATATTTTTATCTTTGAAATTTTTGGTTTAATTTTTTTATTATATATTTTGTTATATTGCAATATATATTCACGATTTAAATTTTTACAGAAATTTTGTTAAAGAAATTCGCTTAAATAAAAATTAAATTATTTGAAAATATTAAAATAATTTTTCTTCTGTGTGAATATTTATAAATATATAACAAAATATGTGAAAATCCTAAATTTACCGAAACAAAACAAAAAAAAAACAACGAAAATTTTATTTTCCTTACTTTTTCCCCCCAACAATTTTAGGTTTAACACGTGACATTGCAAATTTTACAAACCGTGGTGGTTGCGGTGGTGGCGATTCAGAAAATGAGAATCCCGAAATGACACCGGACACAGACAATGAAAGTTTAGAACATAATAAAATACAACATTCATTGGGTCATCAGCAACAACAGCAGCAACCACAGCCACCACATAATAATAAAACACAGCATAGTTCATTTAAACGGCCAACACCAGTAATGGGTAATCGTGGTTTAGAAACTAGAAATAGTAAACGATCACAGCATCATCCAATAATTAGTGGTCAAAAATCATTAGATCATCCACCGCCTCAGCATCCACACGGTACATCAAATCAAATAACTGTTGGAGCATTAGAAGTAATGAATGTAAAACGAGCAATAAATCGTTATGGTACATTGCCAAAAGTAGCTCGAATTGGTGCATATTTAGAAAGTTTAGAACAACCAGATCCAACAAGTTCGCCAATATTACAACCAGCAAATTGTATGAATAATGGTTTATCGCACCAACATCAACAACACCAACATGATAGTCCACCGCCACCACCACCAATAATTGCTGCAAATGGTGTTGTAAATCTTCAGCGTAATGCAAGTAATTCAAGTAGTTTTGCTAATAAATCACAACCACAAATGATTCGAAGTAATTCTTCAAGTGGTGTTACAATGGCAAATAATGCATCAGCAAGTTTAAATAAATTACAACGGCATCGGACAACAACTGATGGTACAATGATGACATTTTCGTCATTTCGTGGTACCAGCGGTAGTCCAAAACGTACCCAACAACCGACTTTAGCTGATTTAGAATTTCCACCACCACCATTAGATTTACCACCGCCACCAGAAGAATTTAGTTCAATGGATACAACACCACAAATAATATTACCACCAAATTGTGGACAAATAATAACAAATTCATCAATCATTCCCATACCACCACCAGTTCCACAAATCAATAATGATGTCTCAAATACAGCACCAAGTGTTGAAGAGGCCAGTTCCCGTTTTGGTGTTAGTTTAAGAAAACGTGAACCAAGTACAGATTCATGTAGTTCATTGGGCAGTCCACCAGAAACAAAAGATTCAAATTTAAAAGAGAAATTAGAAATGAAATTAATGGCTGAAATAAAAGAACGTACAGAAATTGTGAAAAAAGATTCTATTAAAAATAATTTCGATATAAATAAAGAAAATGGTAATTCAGTTGATCCAGTAACAAAATTAGTTACCGAATTAGCAGAAACAATGAATATACCATCACCAACACCAACACCAACGACAATTCTAAATAATAAAGAAAATACATGTAAGAAAATTATTAATAATATTATTATACCACCACCGAAACCAACATTACAAAATAATTGTAATAATATAAATAATATAGTGCCATCATCTATTGGTGATCAAACAACAACAAATCAATTTAAAGCTCAATTAAAAAAAGTTGAACCAAAAAAATGTGTTAAAACACCACCACAAAATGATCAAACAAATCAAATAATTGATTTTAAATCACGTTTACGTAAAGTTGATAATAATAATGAAATAATATTAAAAGACCAACAACAACAACATAATGATAATAATGGTATAATAATAACAACAGATGATAATAATAAAATTCTAAATATAATTGATAAAAATAATTTAGAATTAAATAAGAAAATTAATCAAAATTTAAATAATCATCAAGAATTAAAAAAGACTGAAATTAAAATTGATATTATAAATGATGATAAAAAACAACAACAACAACAACGTACTGGTGATAATGGTGGTGGTGGTGGTAATGGTAGTGGTGGTGATTCAGCTGAAGAAGATAATAAAAGACGTAGTACAGGTAGTATAAATAGTTTGAAAAAACTCTGGGAAGCTAAAGAAACACCAACTGATGGTCAAACACAGCTTAGTCCAAAATTATCTATGAAAAATAATAAATTTTTAAATGCAAATGATGATAATAATGAACAAAATATAATAATGTCATCATCAACAACACAAATTGATGAAAATAATATACAAAATTCAACAATATCAACAACAATAACATCATTTACATTAAATAATAAAAAACCAGCTGTACCATTAAAACCAACAAAATTTACAACAATTTATGCAACACCATTAGGTCAAAAAATTAATAATCCAACATCAATAACAAATGAACAAAATTCAAATAATCAAACAACAACAACAACATTATTACAAACAAATACAACACAAATAAATCGTGAAGGTATATTAGAATTAGTTGGTTTACTTGAGGGTAGCTTAAAAATACCAATTAATTCAATATCAGCATCACAATGGTTACAATTAAGTGATAAATTAAATATATTACAAAATTCATGTGTTTGTTTTGCTGATAATGAAACAATGCCACCACATTCAAAATTTCATTTTCGTGAATTAGTTACACGTGTTGAAACACAATCACGTTCATTACGATCAGCAGGTAGTAAAAATATACAAGATAATGAAAAATTAGTTATAGAAGTTGGACAATCATTAAAACAAATATCAAATGCATTACATAGATAAATTCTCTTCTATAATTTTTTTTCTATCATATAATATTTTGTGTTTCTAATTATTATTATTATTCGCGCGAATAGAAAATTATAAATTCTTGAGTTTAGTAAACGGGAAAAACAAACAAAAATCTAGTCAAAATGAGAAAAAGAAAACTTAAAAAAGTTGATTAAGAAAAAAAAAATGTAATTTCATTTCTTCATTTTCATTTTTGTTTCTAAATTTATCTTCGTGTATTTTCGAGATCATTTTAAAAAAACAAGAAATACGTAAAAAAAAAAATCAAATTATAAAAATTCAAAAATCTTTTTTTTTTATGTTCAAATTTTTCACTTAACTAAATTTTATTATAATTTTTGTTCCATATTTAAGTCTGTGATATATACTGGAACACAATTATTTTATTTTATTTTGGTTTAAAAAAAAAGTCTTCAATAAAATAAAAATCCTTAATCTAAATTTTATTATATTTGCATGAAAAATTATATTTTCGACTGATGTAAATAACTATTTTTTTGTTTTAAATTTCTCATATATATTTTGTTTGTTAAAATTTAGGTTCATATATTTTCTCTTTAAGTTACAATTCTTATTTTGTTACAAATATTTGATATTAGATAGAAAGAGATTGCAAAAATTTGAAAAGTTTATGACTTGCCTAATGCAAATTAATTTTTTTTAGAGATTTTAGTTGTTATCATTTTGCATGACGATTTTATTTATACTCAACAGATTTAAATTTTTTATTTACCTAAAAGTTCTTTGACTAGCAAGGAGATTTTTCAGTTAAAATATTTTCCAATTAAATGATTTATTTTTTTCGAAATCATTTAATAAAGATTAATCGATAATTCAGGATTTAAGCATTTATAGTAAATTTAGAAAAATCCTATTTTCCTAATAATTTTAGTTTTCTATTAATTTTAATTCATATTTAATTAAATGGAAAATAAGAACTTTATATCAAATCTGACAATTTTGAATAAATTTTTTTAATTCAAATTTTTGCAACTCTTTTAAAAATTTATTTCCATCTTTTAATTTAATTTTTTTTTGAAATTGTAAATTATTAATTCCTTTGTTTTATCAATTATTTATTATTCACTGCCACAAATTTCTTGCCAATTTCCAATTTTTCACGAAATCCTAAATTAAAATATAAATTTTGTTTACAAACAAAAATTTATTTATAAATTGCATTAATTTTCTTTTAACATTTTTTTTTTATTATAGATTCTTAAACAATGAAAACTATTTTAAGAAAAAAACTAAACAAAATTAAAATTAAAATGAAATGAAACGAAAACATTGAAAAAAAATTAACCGCATATCAAAAAAAAATCTAAACAAAAAACAATTTAAAATTTAAAAAAAAAATTGATATAAATTCTAAGAAGACAATTTTGAAAAATGATGTAGTAATATTTAACCTTCGTTAGTTGTCAAAAGTAAAAATGAACCAATTAAAAAAATATTAATTATATTATTAAGGAAATTAGTAGTTACATTAATTTTGATTTTGTAAAGCAAATAATTTTTAATTATTGTATTCTAAAAGCATTAAAAGATAATTGACTTGTCATATAATTAAATATAAATATTTAAAAATGTATTCATGACGCGATAGCTTAGACAAAGAAATTATTTTGAAATAAAAATATTATTGTAGTTAATAATTAATTAATTAATCAATCAAAAACAAAAAAAAAAATAAATAAAAAAAAAGTATGCTAGTCGTATTCGTAATGGTATAAAAATAAAACTAATAAATATTATGAGTTAATTAATATTTAAGAATCCTATTTACTCTTGTAACTAAATAACTTTATATTATTCTTGTAACGCATAATTTGACGGAGAAATTGTAAAAAAAAAGAAAACATAATTTGACCATATTTTCAATTCGTAATTTATTAAATAGTAAAATAATTTGACATAAAAATAGAATCATGCGAGTATTTAGGATTCTTAAAAGATTATGAAAACTATATTAATAAAATTTCATTTGATCGCAATAGCAAAAATATAATTATTAATAACAAAAAAATAATATAATTACAATTAACATTTATAATCCTTTTCTAGTTATAAATACCAATAAGACACATTTTTTTATTATTATTATTATTATTAATAAAAGAATTTAAATTCAAAACTGGAATTTATAATTATATATCCAATAATTAATTATATAATATACGGTACATATATATAAAAATATAATAAAAATTACATAAAATAATAATAATAAAAATAATTTAAAATAATTATTATAAATATTTTTGAAAAATTCTTATTAAGACTTTATTTTTTTTTTTGTACCATTTTTTTTGAATAGTTTTCAAACAAACAAGAAAAATGGAAATCAAAACGAAAATGAAAATAAATATTTTTTAAATTAAGTTTAGTCATTATTTTATAAGTATTAATTATATAAAAAACAAACAAACTATATTATAAATTTATATTTAATTAGAATTAAACACTATAAAAAAAATAATAATCAAATATTTTTAAAACAATTTTTTTTTTTTGCTTTATTCAAATTTAAATAAATAAAAATGAAAATAAAAATATTATAATTTATATTTTCTCTTGTAATAGGAAAAAAGTAAAATGTATACCCAAAGATATTTATGCGATAGAAATTGATTTACAAAAAAATATTCTATAAAATTATTATAGAAATTTCATTAAAAAATTTATTTTCCTTCAAATTTTATAATTAATTTTGTTTTAACGAGTAATTTTTAGTTTCTAATTTTTGTTTGCTTCATCAAATTAAATTTTAAGCAACGACAATTTATTTTTTAACAAAACACTTATAAAAAATTATAATTATAGAATATTTTTTTTCTTAAATTTAAATAAATTAATGATAAAAAAAATGGAGCAAAAATAAATGAAGGAAAGAATGGATTAATAAATTTATGAATTTAAATATTAAAAAAAAAATAAAAAATACTGAGTGTAAATTATATAAATGTGTGTGAAGAAACAAAAAATTTTTATTAATAATTATAATTATAATAATACATTATATATAAATACGGAAAATACAAAAAATTAATCAAAAAAAAAAAAAACACAAGAAACTATTTTAATTCATAAATTTTAATAATAATTTTCTGAAATTTGATTTTAGAAATGAAGGAATTAATATATTAGCCAACAGGTTATTGTATTTTGGAAGAAGATAGTAGGTGCATCTATCAGTACCGACATGTATTAGATTGAATGATTGCCATTCAAAAGCACAACACAATGTGGCCTTGTGAATATTTTTGGGCTTATCAATGTAATGACAATATAGAAAGATGTTCATTTTAAATTTATCGAAGAAGATTATTAACTCGATCAATTTTTAATCGATTAATAGAATTTATTTCTACTGTTTAATTGTAGCAAAGAAGACTGACTACTACCTCCTAATGTTATGCAATTTTTGTATATTAAAATTAGCATAAAATAAATATTTATATAATTTTTTTTTTATTCATTTTTGTTTCTATAAATTAAAATCATTATTATATTATTTTTCTGTATCGATGTTTTAAAATTTAAGATAGACCTATAAAAGCTGCAAAATATTGAAGATCGACTTTACTACTACATGAAATTTTAGATACACTTTAAAATCAATGATTACACTTTATAAATACCAAATTTATTATTATAAAAATTATTTACTTTTAATTATTTGTTAATCATTCGCAAGCAAGCAAAACTGGTATTATTATAGTGGACATAGTTTATTACCATACCATAAACATAATTTTCAATTGTTAGAACACGATAGAAAAAAACCACAAGCCAATAGTAAATATTTAATTAATAAGTTAAATATCACAAAAAAAAACTTACTAATTATAATTATCACTTCTTTTCATTACGCTTTATGAATTTTAATGTATAATATATTTTTTTTTAAATCTATCAAAGGCCAAGTAGAGGACAAACTTATAAAAAATCATTTCAATTTTATTTTTTGTTTGGCTAATATAAAAAAGAAAATTTATGGTTAGAAAAATTTAAATGAAAAATTTCACTGATACAGAAATTTAATTATGAAAATAATAGAATTGCAGGTTCAATAGCACTGTTGTTTTGTTAATCAATTTGTCACGTATAAATCATAAATGATGATTCAAATTGAAAACATAATTTTCTACATTTAATCAAATTAACATTTATTTAAAATTTATAATAATTTCTTTTATTTACACACAAATAAAAAGTATAAAAAAATAATATTCGATATTCAATTGAAATATAATTAATTTTTATTGAAAAGTTGAGCTACTGGAACTGGACGAACAAATGTAGCTGGATGTGGTTCTTTCTCTGGTTCTTTGTTAGTTTTTGTTGGCTCTGTCGGTTCTGATGTTTCTTTTTTCTCATCCTCAGCTGGTGGTGCTTTTGAGCTTGGTTTAACAGGTACTGGAATATCACGTTTATGTTGTTTTATAACTGTTGGAACGGGAACAGGTTTAGCTAGTATATTTTGTGGTTTTGGTGCTGGTCGCGTTTCTGGACGAGGATTTGCTGGAATATTTTCTGGTTTAATTTCACGTTTATTCACTTTTGATGGGGAAATATTTGCAATATCTGGATGAGCTGGTAAATGTTGTGGTTGTTGAGCTGGTAATGTTTGCGGTTGGGGATTTGCTGGTAAATTTTGTGGTTTATCTTCCCGTTTATTTATTTTTGCTGCGGGAATTCTTGAATTATCTGTATGTGCTGGTAAATTTTGTGGCTCTGGTGCTGGCCGAGTTTCTGGACGAGGATTGGCTGGAATATTTTCTGGTTTAATTTCACGTTTATTCACTTTTGATGGCGAAATGTTTGTAATATCTGCATGAGCTGGTAAATGTTGTGGTTGTTGAGCTGGTAATGTTTGCGGTTGGGGATTTGCTGGTAAATTTTGTGGTTTATCTTCCCGTTTATTTATTTTTGCTGCGGGAATTCTTGAATTATCTGTATGTGCTGGTAAATTTTGTGGTTCTGGTGCTGGCCGAGTTTCTGGACGAGGATTGGCTGGAATAATTTCTGGTTTAATTTCACGTTTATTCACTTTTGATGGGGAAATATTTGTAATATCTGGATGAGCTGGTAAATGTTGTGGTTGTTGAGCTGGTAATGTTTGCGGTTGGGGATTTGCTGGTAAATTTTGTGGTTTATCTTCTCGTTTATTTACTTTTGCACTGTGAGCGGGTGAACTTACTACATCATCAGAGTGTGATGATACTTTTTTTTCTGGCTCATTTGATGATTTTTTAACATTTTTCAAATTATGTGGAACATTTTCACGTTTGGAAACATGTCCACCATAAACAATATCAGCTGGAACTCTTACAGGTCCCGGAATTTCAGGTTTTATGTTTTCATTATTTTTGGGTGTATGCGCCTCATGACTTTCAACTTCTTTTGGTGTAATTAATTCAATTGTATCTGTATCCTTTGGTTTTGGATCGCCAATAATATCAGGATTTATTGGTGATGGACGGGCAAGAACAGATGCTTCACCAGATCTAACATATCTTGCTTTATCCAAGCTGGCTGATAAACAACATGTTACAGTCAAAGCCAATATTATCTATTAAGAAATTTTTATAGTTTTTCAAAAATAAATCACCAAAAAAATTATTATATTTTTATACCAAAATCTTCATTGCGTTTTTTTTTGTGTTATTATTTATTTTTCACTGAAATTCTCTAAACTTTATGCAATGTTCGAGATCGATTTCAGATCTTTTATAGAGTTTTTTATTTACTCTCTGCTAAAATTTTAACCCTACTCTTATTTAATATGCCAGTTAGAAATAAATACGATAATTGTACATCTAAATATAAAATATATAAATTTACAAATATATTTAAATGTGAATTAGTCAGATAGTTTATTTTAAATTCAACCGAAAATAATTTTCACAAAAAATTAAACAGTGAATTTTAAATTTGTAAATTTTCCGGTATTAAAATAAAATTTGAGAATTTATTTTCAGGGACCGTATAGTAAATAACGTATTTTGCATACTTTTAGGCAAACAATTGTAGACGTCATTTTGCTTTTTAATTACAGAACAAAATTACGGGCGTATAAGAATTGATTTACGAGGATAATTAAACTAAATGTAAAAACGCATTTCATGGGAAAATGCTGGAAAATTTGGCTTCTTGTCTAAACTCCGGAAAATCGTTGAAACATTGACAAATTATTACAAAGAATTGGAAAATTATTAAATTTATTTCAGCTACAAATTTTTTTAATAACTTTTTTTAAAAAAATATGATCCCATATTTGTTATAAATTATTCGGAAACTAAGAAATAAATTTTATTAATTCTTCGGAAATATTTTTCACAAATATTTCCGTATTTTTTAGAATTAAATTTAGAATTTCTGATGATTGAATACACATCAGTAATCTGGAAAATTAGAATATATATAGCTTAAGGTTGATTAGGGTTTAATTAGTGTGAATCGCTTGAACTAAATCGTGCTATAAATTTTTGTATATATTTTTCTTATAGTTAGAGAATATTAAATTAAATTTATTATTATATACCGTATATTATTCTGATTCTGAAATGTTTGTATACCAGCTACAAATTCATAAGATTACTGCAACATATGTTGATGTTAACAACATGTTGACTATGTACATTTCTATAGGTTGTTTGAAATATTTCTAACCATTTTTGTGGACTACACAGCAAATAGAATCATCTAATTATGTCTTATATTAAATATCCAATAACCACACCACACTACTGTGACCTACAGTATGGTACATGCAGTCAGAGTTCTTTTGAACAGCAAGGACTTTTACAAAATTAAAATATATTAAAATCTAAATTTAAAATATTTCTCAGAAATATCAAGTATACCATTAAAATATTTTATATTTAAATGTTTATTGATAAATAAAATAAAATATATACACATTTAATAGTGTTTTGAAATTATTTTTATTTTTCATTATTATTTGCAATTTTTTTTGATTATTTGTTTGAGTATTTAACATAATACCAAAATGTCTGTAACTTTTTTGATGTGTGAATTTTCAATATTTGTGAACTTTTTCACAAAATAACTAAAAGTTTTATGATTCTTATGTAATCGAAATAATAATGAGAAAAATAAAAATTATATTATTGTTTTTGGTTTTACGAAGATAGAATTTTAAAAACATTTTTCAAATTCTTATTTTTTTTGGGGGATTTTTGATATAAAATAGAATTCTGAGTCATTTTTTTATATATATATAAATTAAATTTATTTATACAACGTGCCAAAAGGTAATATTATTTAGCGCAATTAGCATTTTCTATTGAATTTCTGGAATCTTTTTTCTATAATATATTATTTATTTAATTATAAATTTAAACTATTAATCAACTGGAGCTAAGTTTTCTAAAAATATTTACATTTATAATAAATATTTATATAGAATTAATTTCTCGTATTAAAATATAAAATGTAAATGCAGAAAAAATTCTAGTTATTTTATGAATTTGGATACGATAATTTTGGACATCTTCTAAAATTAAATGCAATATTATAAGTAAAATTAAAAACAGTAGCTGATTGAGATCAAAGTTCAAATTTGTTTACTCATAAATTCTATGCGACTATCAAATAACATACAAAAATTTCGAAAAATCAGTTATAAATTCAAATATACTCTATCCAAACATTACTTTATTATAAAATAAATGAAAAAAGCATGTATTTAGGAGTAATTTTATAATTTAAAAATAAAAATAAAAAAAATTACAAACAATGCATATTTACAGGCGATAAATTTTAATTTAACATGCTGCTAATACCAATTTTTAACAGGCATTTTACTATAGTTATTTCCACACGCCAACTCTGATTAAATAAATAAGAATCTCTAGTTCTCTTATATGATACTAGATGGCAATGTAGTTTCTTTGCACCATCTATTACCATCTAGCAAAACAACAAATTAAAGGTTTTAATATTTGCTGAGGTTTTTCCAATCGGGTCCAGGATAAAAATCAATGTGGATCATATATTCGGGTTTTAATAAATAAATTTGTACACAGCACAGCACAGACATTTCAACAGATGACGTTGCCGAGACCGGTTTGTCATAATTTCAATTTTATTTATAATATAGTTTTGGGTTTAAAAAAAAAGGTTAATTCCTTATCAACTTAGCCAATCTGTCATTTTGCTGACCCAAATAAATAATAGGGTTTGGTTTTTCTAAAAAAAATTGCATATTTTTACATTGTTCTTTAACGCCTAAAGTTATGTAAAATTTATAAATAGTTCCGCCACTTGGATACAGATGGCGTATTACATTGTTCTTTAACGCCTAAAGTTATGTAAAATATATAACTAGTTCCGTCACTTGCAAAGAGATGGCGCATTACATTGTTCTTTAACGCCTAAATTTATGTAATATATTTATTATGTAGAGCGGTAATGCAGTTCAATAATATCAGTGATGCCAATTAGTAATTTAAAAACTTAAAAATGTTTTTTTACATCCGTCAATAAAGTATTTATTATTGTCATTGTCATTCCTTAATTTAAAAGTACACGTAAATTTCTATAAATTCCGTTTAGATAAAAAATAGTGATTTAAAAATGTCTTTAGTGACATATTTATTTCTTTATTCTGTATTAATTTTACACAATGTAAATATTATTTAATTCTTGTTTATATTCCTAACAAATAATTCTTCCAATTTATAGTTTTTAGCAAATGCCGAATTGACAACTGAAGAATGCACAACACTTGGATATGTAAAATCAGAATTAAAATGTTCATCATGTGAGCAATTACCCGAATTTGGATTAGATCAATTAAAGTAATAATTAAAATTAATTTAGCAAAATATGAAATAAATTAAAATTCTGATTTATAGACCATCTTGCTTAGAATGTTGTCAAAAGGATAATATTGCACCAGTTGAAAAACGTTATCCAAAAGCTGTTCTAGAAGTGTGTACTTGTAAGTTTGGTGCTTATCCACAAATTCAAGCATTTATTAAAAGTGATCGACCATCTAAATTCCCAAATTTATCAATAAAATATGTCCGTGGTTTAGATCCAATGGTAAAATTAATGGATAAAAATGGTCGTGTACAAGATACATTATCAATAGCTAAATGGAATACTGATACAGTACAAGAATTCTTTGAAACAGTTTTAGAAACTCCAAACAAAGATGATGATTTTTTAAAAACTAATATAGTTTAACATTAAATGATGATACATTCTGATTATAATATTAAGTTTTGAATAAATAAGAACACAAATATTTTATAAAAATATTCCTGCTTTAGTATTATAATATTTCACTTTGCAGTTTTAATATTCAATCATTCAACAGAACTTATCCAGTTTACCCAGTAAGTTTGCTATTTTTCATATATTAAATTTCATTTCAAAGAATTTTAGTGATCGAAAATATTATGTGAAAATGTTTTTGACTTTACACCAATTAATTTTATACTGAGTATATTGTTAAATTTTTATGCAAGAATAGGTGCCACTTTTATTATTATTAAATGCCTTCAAAAAAGAATAAACAAATGTTTTGCAACTATCAGTAGAACAGCATTAGTTAAATATTAGAGGATAATTATGTTCCACCGAATTTCATTAAAACAGTAATATTCAAGCATTCAAGGTAATTTATTTATATAAACTATATTTGGTAATATAATCTATTCCTTTCTATCTGAAACTATATAAAACTTTTCAAACGGACAGCAGAGTATACCTGCAAATTTTCTCTAATTAAAAATAATTGCAATGCTTTTCAGTTTGTTATTTTATAGATAATTATTATAATTTACAAATTTATTTTTAAATTGTTTTGCCACCATTATTAAAATATTTATAAAGATTTGCAATCAACTTTGTACAAAACAGATTTAAGACTAACATAATTAAAATTTTAAATCTATTATTTCAAAAATATATTTTTCTACCATTAAATTTATATAATTAATATTGTAGAAAAATAAAATGAAATAAATTATTTGCAGTTCATATAAATATAAAAGAAAGTATTATAATTAAAGTCCAATTAAAAGTTAAACCACATTATAATTATTTACTGATTAAATTTTATTTTATATAAAACATTTAACTACAAAATATCATTAATAATTTTTAATTATATCAAATTTATGAAATTAAATAAGAACGGCCGTTTTCGTTAACGCAGTATGATCGAAGTACTGCAATGTATTAATTCTTTTTACTTGTATTTTGACTATCGTGATAGTGAAAAGTCGACAAATTTAACTTAACCAATGCTCCTTCTGTCGACTGGTTGCTGGCTTGTTGATTAAACTACCATAAAAACGAATAAAAACATTGCAGTAATGCGATCATACTGCGTTAACGAAAACGGCCAACTTCTACTTTTTCTTGTTTTTGTACAAGTGATATTGTCTTCTTATTTAAGTTACTCACTACTGTATTGTACTCGACCCCAGCATTTTCCAGCCTTAAAAGTACCTAGATTAATGTATATTTTACAACTGATAAAATTTAAATTTAATTGTCGACCTCATGCACTGAAGCATAGTACATTATGCATAATGCATTATGTTAATTTACACAAAAAAAAATATTAAAAAATTAAATTAAAAATTCATTATTACATTACATAATTTTTTTTAATGGCTCTCTCAGTCTTTTATCTATTTAATTTATTATGAAGTTGTGACATTCAAAAGCTGCTGATGGCTTTTATTATTATTTATATATGCAGTTATTAAAAATCACCCAACAATCCTTAAAATATTTTTTATTTCGTATTTTTCATTAAGATAAAATATTATTTCAACATAAAAATTAAGTATCTACAAAATAGGAGCATCAATGTTTTCAAAAAGGACATAATTACGATTTAAAATTTAATTATTGTTGCTGAACTATTCGTATAATAAATTAAATATAAATTGTAATGAAATTAAGGACTTTTCATAAATGAAAGAAAATTATAATGAAATTATATTTATCTACAAAGTTTATAAATAATTTCTTCATTTGAACTAAAAGCTTTTCTTTTAAAATTAATAGCAATGATGAATGTAATATTTTCTTTAGTTTTCTAATAATTATTTTCAGAACATAAAAATTAATAATTTTGAGATAGAATAAATCAGTTTTTTAATATCATAATTGTGTTGGATGAAATCTGGTCATTTAGTATATTTAGTATACCAGCACAGTATTCATTTGTGACGAGTTTCTAATATCTATTCAAATTTTGCTTTTCTCATATAAGGCCCATCAAAAACGTATACCAAAAAGAAGATTTTTCAATGCATTTGGGAATCGAAGAAATAAAAATGTTTCGTAATATCGTAATCGATTAAAATTATTCTTCTTGTCGTTGCAATACATACATAAAATGTATCATCATTTCCTTTAAAAATCATCATTAAAAGTGCAGAAAAAAAATCTATAAAATAAATGATAAATTACTAAAGAAAAACAAATATTTTGATCAAGGTTTTTTCTAATTAGAGAGAAAAGAAATATAATATTATTTATTTTTTTACAAAAATTATGATCACATTTGATAAATAAATAGATTTATATATTTCTGTTCAAACATAAAGATACAAAAAACTCATTTATCATAACACAAAAAAAAAGAATAAATATAAATACCAACGAAACCTTTAACCTTTTGCATTGCTTTCCTATTATATTTGTCGGGGTTTTTTTTATTGAATATTATCACAGAAAACAATTGAAGGAGTTTGTAAAAATTTAGTAATAATATTTTTTAGTTAGTTGCTGCAATGGTGAGAAGTAATTTAAATAAAATAATATATTTATTCTAGTCTCAAACTTTAATCTTATGTCTTATCCTTTGCAATATTTCACAAGTGGACAGAGTAAACTCCAATTTATATTAAAGAATATCCTTGTTATTGACTACAAAAATATTCTACAAAAAAAAAATTTATAATTTTCTATAAATAAAAAGTTTAAATTGAAAAACTCTTAACTAGTAGTGTGAAAACTACTCTGAAGATCTATAAAAGTGTAATTTTTTTTAACTATTCGTTGATACCTTTGAGCTTTGAGGAATATCAATAGATAAATTTCCGTCCCAGTGAAAGAAAAAATTAGAAAAATAAATCGGTGTGAAAGAATTATATATATAAGATAGAGTCTAAAAACATTGGAATAAAAAAAAAGACTTTTGTAGAAATAAAAAGTTAAATGTTGAAGGAATGCCAAACTTTAGATGAGTAGATAAAAATAATAAATAAAACTCATAAGTCATACAAAAAAATTTTTTTTTACACTTAAATTATTGTCTGGTTTGTATTTTCGACAGTCATTTAACCGACAAAATTAATAGATCTACGAGTAGAAGAAGATTACTTTATAAATTAATTATAAATTTGATAAGAGAACTTAAATTTGATTTAATTTGAACTGAAAAAAATTATAGAATAATCCCATGGCCAAATATTACCCACTTCGGAGAATTTGATTTGATTTGATAAAGGATTGAACGAATTTAATTCTGAATTTTTAGAAAACCAATTCGAATTATAAAATTACTTTATTATCGAATATATCATTGTCGGTTAATTGAACGTCACCAGAGAATCTGGTTTTATGAAATAATAATCAGAGAAAAGAGAAAAAAGGATCATATTTTATGTACATATATATATATTTATGTATATTCTTTTATATTACACAAAAACATAATTTTTGAAGGAAAAAAAAATCAAATAAATAAACATGGTGTTTGTTTATTTCTCATTTAATACTCCTTGAAGCTATATAATTTTTTTTTTTTTTATATTTTCACTCTTCCAGCATTGCATATAAATTGTTTAAGTATGAGGACGAGCTATAAGGAATAAACGTAGCCTATACATAACATTCATCATTATTATATTTTTGTCGTAAATTTTGAAAGGAAATTCTCCTTTAATATTATTATTATTATTAATAATAATAATAATAGAGATAATAAAGAAAAATATAGAAAAGAATGGCTCTCATCTTTTTTCATTATAATACTTTTTTTTTTATTAATAAGTAAATTATAATACCGATTTATCTCCGATAGAAAATCCTGCTCCTTATGGACAATATATAAAATCAATTTGGTGGCTTCAATTGATTTAAAAATAAATTAATGGTATATTATTTTGATTTTAGTGAAAAATATTTATAATTTAGTAAAGATATTAATAATATTAAGAAATTGGTCTTGTATTAGTAATCAAGTTAATTACAAAATGCTTAGAGCTAATTAAAAAATTATTTAATGGAGTTTTTCAAATATGCAAATTGCAATTTACTAATTCATTTTTTCTATTCTTGACAGATAAAACTACAGAATTGTACAGAAATTTCTATACGAAATATTACATATTTTTTATTTGAAAATACATAGATTTGTTTCTGATAGAAAATGTGTAATATTCGTAATGAAATTTCTGTAAAATTGTATTTCATCAGTTGTGTTACTTTACTTAACATTTATATAACAATTTCTTTAACATATTATGCAAAAGTTATTCAGTTATATTATGTATACGTATGTATATGAATTTGTAATGTGACTACTATAATAACTAAATTAGAATTCATGAGATTTTTCTTCATATTAATTATAATATGGATTACTTTCTAAATAGCAATCAGCACTTATAATTATAAGATGAAATAAGGGAATAATTTTAGTAAAATTCAGTTTCTGTGATTAAACTGGGGGGGTTTTTATTGATTACATTTCAAATGACAAGACATTATTTTCAGTTAAAATAAGGGAATATTAATTAGATAATTTAAAAGATTTGTCGTTATAAAGATTAGATTTTGAATGAATATTACAATTACTTATTAAATGATTAATATAAATATAAGACAAGAAGAATATTTATTTTTGACTATATTATATAGATTAAATTTTCAATAAACGAAGGACCATTGACGTATCATCTCTGAATAAGTGCTTCTCATGAAACAGTATAAAATTGTCAATTATATGTATAGCTTAAAAAGTTTTTGCTATCAACAAAATATCATAATCAAATTTTGTTTTTTTTTCCTTATCGGAAAATGATTCGACAATTCTGAATTTCGGGGAACTCAATAAGTAAATAAATTATTTTATTGTACAAAAAATATTATATAAATATTATTATTAATGCTTTGATTTAATTCGATTAGATACACTAATTTTTTATGTTCCAATTTTTGAAATATAAATTTATATAGTTGTCAATAATATTGTTCAATTATTAACGTTTTCCTTACTTAAATTATGGTAAATTTTCCTTTATTATATAAAATATTCAAACTAATAGACCAAGCAACTTAAATACACAATTAATTCGCATTATTTAATCTATAAATAAATGAAGTAGAAAAATTCATAAAATTAAAATTAAATAGAAAGAAATTTAACATATTTTTATTTTTAGATCTAAAAAAATAAAAAAGAATTCTAGAATGGAATTTGATATAATAATCAAATGATAAAATCAAATTTGATTCTTTTCTCAAGTTTAAATGGACAATTACAGTCAACTGATAAAATATTTCAATCACCAGGTGTGTGCAAACTACTCTATAATATTTTTCGTAATTATAAACTAATTAACTTTTCAAGATTATTATTATCAAAAATCATATCTTGATTCAGTATATAGATTCAATCTTGACATTTTAATGTCAATTAAGCTTTCACAAAACAAACAAAAAATCACAAAATTGAATTATAGTCGCGGTTTTATGGAAAAAACGTTTCATTTTTTATTTTAAATAATTGCAACTTTTTATTTCTTTATCAGTCATTTTTGAATAGAAGATAATAATTATAATAAAAAATATTAAATTTAGTATCGAACCGAAATAGATTTTTAGTCATTTTTATTTTTGTAGACTAGGAGCTATATATATTATCAACGTAATATCATCAACTATCTTTTCGTTATATATATATATTATCAACGTAATATCATCAACTATCTTTTCGTTTATCAAACATGGTTTATCAATATAATATTTTTTTATGATCACCTAAAAATATATTTGTTGTGGGGATTAAAGGAAAAGGAAACTGTCATAGAATTTTATAGGCTTTATAAATATTTGAATAGATATAAGTTTAATGTTTTTTAAATGTATATTAATTATTAGGTCATATAAAAATTATTTAAAGATATGATTAGATATTTTATACAAAATTGAAAGTAAAAATATTATTTATATATATATGAAATCAGCTAAAATAAGTATCATATAGGGAAGAGGTGCAATTTAGCTAAAAGTTTCTTATCAGTAATAAACAAAACAAATTATTTTATTTATAATCACCACTAAAACTTCATATTATAATTTTTTTTTATGGGAATTTCAAAGTAGTTCTATGAAAATTTAGTTATTTAAATATTGATTAAGTATTTATTCGAAATAATTTTTGTTACTTTATATTTGAACATCCTAAATCGACATTAAGAGACTTTAATTATACCAAGTTATAATTGTTTTTAGTACACATCACGAAAGGATCTAATCTAAATAGTTCGTTTATGGTCCAAAAATCTAACTTATAGTTTGTTTACCAATTACCATCATAGTATTAACTGAAAATTTTCTTCAACAAGAGCTCTACTAGTTAGTTGCATAAAGTTAGTTGCTATAAATTGTAATTTTTATGTAGACAAACTATCAAACAAGTCTAGACTCATATGGTATCATACAGAAAATATGTTATAATTATATAAATATTTGTTAATTCATTAATTTTTCTCTAAAATTAAATTCTTATCATATCAATTATTATTTATAATTGTTAAGTAAACTTTATTTTTTAGTCAATTAATAGGTTTTCACTTTATAGTTCAATACGTTTCCACTTCGTAAAGTAGGTTAAATTTAGTCTCTCAACAATTATAAATTTAATTTGAAGAAATATAATAGTTAATATAATTTATTTTAACTTCAGATTCAAATTAAATCGAACTGTGTAAATAATTTGCATATATTTGCTATAGAGACAAACATAATTTTGCTCTGATACAAAATATGTGATAAAATGTGGCTCTTTTTTTCGAACACGTCCTATAGACTTTGATTTAGTTTCTGAATTAAATTTACTTAATGCAATAAATTTAAATATAATTTTGAAAAATTCTCAAAATTTTCGTAGAATAACGCAAACGACATTTCTACATTTATAAATTTTGATGTTATATTTCGGTGTTATTAAAAAAAAAACATTTTGGACACATTATATCTTTCCGAATTAAAAGCAAATAAATTTTCAAACTTTAAAGCCTTTAAAGCTTTACTTAACTTTGTGTTTTTTTTTTGTTGCTGTTGAAAAAATTGTTGTGTTGTGTGTCATTTTTTTGTTACTTGGCAAACAACTTTATTTAAAGGTTTTTCCTTATTCGAATTGTATTAAGTTTTCGGTGTACATTCCAACTAAACACCTGAATTTGTGAAAATATATATAGAAAATATTTTATGGTGTATATTTTTTTTAGTGTCAAATAATTTTTCGTGTATATAAATTATTTTTTATGTTAATTTCGTTTTGGTTAAGATAAAAAATAATAATAAAAAAAAAATATTTTTCTTTTGGTTTTTATAACAAAAAAAATATTTTCTTCAATTCCCACACGAAAGGAAAATAATACAAAAAAAAGGTATAAAAAATGAAAATAGAAAATGTTATTTATTATAGTTTTGTGTATTAGTAAAAAAAATAAGGAAAAAACATTTTGCAATTTTACCAGACTTTTTTTTTTATTAAGTTTGGTATATAAAACGAGAAAAACAAGGATAGATAAATTTTTATCCTTAAGGTGCAAAAAATAAAAAGATTAAAAGAGTTTTGTTTTTTTTTTCATTATTTTGTTGGATAAAAGTGCATATTTTTGTTTTGGATTCACAAGGATTTTTATATAGATTTATAATTAAAAGAAATAAAAAAGGAATTAAAAAAATTTTTGATATTCTTTTTATAATAAAATTTATAACCACAAAGCATAATAAATTTAAATATAAATTATTTAGAAATTAGATCACGAATTGCATGCAATTTTCTTTTTAAGAAAAATATACAAAATTAATTATCATTAACACTTTGCAAATTTGATTAAGAATCGTTTTCTTCATTCAAATTAGGGTCAGGTCATTTTTGGTATACTTGTATATTTGTTTTGAAACCGATTGACGTTTTTGTTGGGGATAATTTCGATTGTAAAAGCTAATATAGTATATCCTAGTTAAAATTATGTATTTTTCGGATACCTTAATGGCCAAATACTAAATATTTTAAACCACATTATAATAATTATCTCAAATTTTGTGGTACAAGTTGAAATTATCTACAACACCCTGTCTTGTTAATTAATTATTAATATCATATTTTGATATTAAATCCAATTATGTTGAATTAATTTATATGTAAATCTAATTTAAAATCTGAAAAATAAATTATGTATAAATTTTTTTTCTTATCTAAAATTAATAATTATTAATTTTATGTTAATTAGAATTATATATATTTTAATTGAAATTAAATATATTCTATTTATTGAATCATAAATAAGCATCACATAATTTGATTGAATACTAAAGATTATAATATTTTAAATTACCAATTAAAATTTATTTTTATTATTCTACTTGTAAATATAATAAAATAATTCAATTTTCTTTGTGTCAATGTACAAATTATTAGTAATCTTTATCTAATAATCTTTATCCCCCTGACCCTTAGCCTAAGGTGTTTTGGCTAAAAAATATAATTTATATTTATACAAAATAAAGTAATAAAATGTTGCTAATTTATAACGATAAAAGAGATAAGATCAAAATATATAATAATTTTTAGGAATTTAAAATTAAATTTATTTATTTTTTCTTTTAATATTATGTAAATAAATAAAAAAACTGAATTTAATTGATTCAATTATGGTTGCATAAATAGAAGCATAGGAAAAATATATTTTTATAAAATAGAATTTGTTGAAGCAGTGATAATGAATTACCACTGGTTCAATAAATCTTATCAGTATATTCGAATGGAATATTCTGTAAAATTGCAATTTATAAATTACTATAAATATATTTTTATGTATAATCACTTTGAGCTGGTAGCTTGAGAATTCACCTATAACATCAGGTCATTTTGGAATGTTCTACTATTTTTTAATTACTTTTAAGCAGAGTTTTTACTAATAAAGTAAAATACTAATAAAGATTATGAAGCTATACAAATAAATAAGCTGCCAACTTAAGTTTTATTATTAAAATTAAATGCAAACGTTGCACTTTCAAAGTTCAACGACTACAAAATTAAATTAAATATTAAATTTTTTCAATAATGCCGAATTAGCATTATTAAAGTGCATGATCAGGACAAGTGAATTAAATTAAATTGTCTAATTCAAAATATCAAAGTTTAAAAAATATTTTCAATTACAATTTTAGAAGTAGATAAGTTTCTCATGTATTTTCTCCCATTTATATACCAAATTATAACATGCTTGCAAATAAAACTAATATATTATCCTTTTAAAAAATTTTTTGCAGTACTAAATCAAAGGATTTTCTTTTTGCTATCAAACGAAATAAAAGAAAGAAAATCTATAGGAAAAATTATATTTAATATATTTAAGTATAGAAAATAAAATTTTCACAAAGATGATATTAGCTGGCAAAAAACCAATTCTTATTCTCCTGTTCAATTTCTTAACGTTAATACAATTGGCTAGCCTAGCACCAAAAATTAATGAACACAAAATGTGGAAAACACCTGCACAAATTTTAATCGAATCTATACCAAAAGAAGGTAAGTGAAATTTCCTATATTTACTAGAGTTAATTTCCGTATTTCAGTAAAAAAAAATAATCTCACCTTTTAAAATACTTTTATTTGTCTGATTCATTTAATGTAACTGTAGGTACGAAGGGGTTAAACATTATATAAAAATTCTAAATTTAAATATAAATTGAAGAAGTGATATATTTTTGTGTATAGTCGCTAACCCCTTAACAACGATTGAAAAACATTAAAACTATATATAAACATATGAATTTTTTGTTCAATTAAGGATCTTTAGTGAAGTGCAATGGACTGATTTCATATTGTTTTTAATAGACCAGACTTATACAATAAGCTTTTTTTTTGTATAGTAGACACTTTTATTTAGGGTTTTTTTTTAAATGAATTAGTTAAACATAACTTTAAAAACTATTGACCTGGACAATTTCTCTATTTTTATTTATTTTTAAACAAGCTTTTTTCCCAACTTAAATTTATATACTGAAGAAATTGAATGAACTTTAATGTTCACTATTATAGTTTTATATATACAACAATATTTATTTTTAGAGTTTGAAATTTTTCATTTTAGAGGAAAATTAAATTCAATTGAATTATTTTTTCAAATATTTTTCTAAATCATTTTGAAAATTTAGTAAATTGAATTTTGTGAAAGTTTAATATTTAACATTTGGCCAATTAAACTTTGAACTAAAAAAATAATTACATATTAAATCTTATTATAATTTTGTATTACATAAGTTCCTGTAAAGGATTAATGTTAATTGCAATTCTATAATATTAATCCTTATAATTAATTGATTAACACATAATAAACTTATCATAATTAATGTAAGTATCTAAATAAATTGAATTTTAGCTACTGTTTGTTAATGTATTAACACATTTTTATAAACTACTTGAAAATTGAAGTGTGATTGTCAATTAATTGCATATTATTTTATGCCTGAGTATGTTTACAAATAATTTATCGACAGTAGTTGAACATGGTAATATGAAAAAATATTATATTAATCTTTATCGTTACAAAAGTATAATCCATGCACAATATAATCAATCAAATTTAGATAAAAAATATTATGTAGGCACTATGATTATTTAATATATACTTTATTGGATAAGGAAATTAAATTGCAGGTTTTAGCTGTTTTGTCGTCAAACTTCTACAAATTATGTATAATAATTTTCACTGCAAAATTATACGTTGTTATAGGTTATAGTTAGGTTTCACATACGGTCAATTTTTGCCAAGTCAGTTTCACTTTATATTTTAGTCATAACAAATATGATAAAATTAATCTAAATTGCGAACTAAAGTAAATCATAATGGTTTCTTTCAGTAAAATTCATAATTTGTTTAGAAATTATACAAGATTTTGTTGATATATGATTTAAGAATATTTCTGCGTGTAAATTAATTTATATTGATAAAGGATATAAACTGAAAATTTAGATTATTATATAAATCATAATTTCTAAAATCTAATTACAATCAAAGATAATTGATAAGAACATGAATAAAACAAAAAATATTAATCTCAAATATTTTTCAATAATTCAAACAACTTTTTTCAACAACTAAACATAAATTAGTAATCTACTAAATAATTATTTATACTATTTCAGAAAATTAAATTATGAATTCATTTCGATAAAAATTTAATTTATATTTTCCCTGGAAAATATTCTCATTTTTATTACTTATTATTTTTATGGAAATGAAAATGAAAAAAATTATATTAATTACATTAATTGAGATTGATTTGACAGAAAATGGTAAAATAAAAGGAATAAAAAAATGAAATATTATGTTTCAACGTTTCAAGTCTTTATGAATAAATAACACTAAAAATAAATTAATGTAATTTTTGATTCTTATTTATATTATATAATTCCAATTTTTACTAGAGTGTAGTCCTTAACATAAAATATCCTTAATGGGAATTATTTTACCATCTATATATGAGCATTTATGTGTTATATGAATAACATACCTTATGTTAAATATGAAATTTATGTAAAAAATATACATAAAAATGCTATATAAAATTTTGTATATGGAAAGTTTTTGGGAATAAAACAAAATTTCATTTATAATTCATTAAATTTTATTAAATGTTATTTATATTAATTGATTTAATCATTTTGGTAAATCATGAAAAATATACCTATATTTTTTTATTTGTTAATTCAGAACTTTTAGATAGAATATTTTATTTTATTATTAAAAATGTTTTTTGCCAAAATTTTATTTGATAAAAATTCATTTAAATGATTTTCATTTCCAATAATTGAATTATTTCTAATTTGGATTGGATGGATAAATAAGTTATATACTAATAAACGTTTAGAAATTATATAATTAACATTTCGTATATTTTTTTTTTTCAATTATTTGATCAGATTAAAGGGTTGTCGATAAAGTTTAATAGCTTATCTCCTGTAGAATGTCATCATTAAAATATTTGAGGTCCCAACTAATGTTTGGCGACAAATATAATTTTTTCTATATTACAAAGTTTTAACTTTGTAGATATCTGAAGATATCAATAGTCTGTAAGTATACCAGTGATCAGTTGACTCTGCAGGGAACTATTTGCTAGTTGTTACTGCTACTATCCATTCTGGTTTACCAATTATGCTTTAGTTCTCTTCCGTAATAAATCCATAATACAATTTTTTTTCAAAAAATAAATTATTTTTTCATTAAAATTTCATATATCCTTTTTAAATGGTTCCAAATTTGTGGCTGTTATCTCAAACCAAAACCGTCTCGTTAAAAAATTCTACTTAAATGTTTATAGTAGCATAAATATACTTTTTTAGATATAACATAAATTTTAAATATTATTTCACAATTACTTTACTATAATATAATATTCAACATAAAATATCATCCACAAAATTATAGCTACATAAATTCTCATTTTCATTCTCTCTTAACGCGAAAAAATTTTCATTTCCTTCAATCAATTCACTAACTACTATAGAAAAATGATTTTTCTTCTAAAGCAATTACAGTTCATAAAAATGAAATAAAATATAAATATAATTTAAGGATAATTTGTATATATTTATAAAATTTCTCTTAAAAAAATATAAAATTTTACTGGTATACAAAAAAAAAAACCAAAAACCCCACAAAATAAAATTTGAATTTAACATTTTTTCTCATTATATATTTTCGCCTTTAAAAAAAATATAGGTCCTTTTGCAGTGTTTTATTGTTGGGTTTTAAGGAGTCCTATATAAATTGTAAACTGAATAAATATATAATTTTTTTTGTTTCTGGTTCTTCTGTTGAGGTAAAATAAAAATTATAAATGGCAAAAGTGTGTAATAAAAAAAATTATTTGTAGAAATATGATACATATATATTATATTATTTTTTTGCACTTGCTTATCTGTGGCCATTATCGTAATTTTTATGAAAACAACACACTACTATATACCCCAAGTCTCCAATAACTACACCCCACCACATTAAACAATATAATATAGAAAATTTATTTTCCATATTAGTAAAGTTGAATATTCTTGATGATATACAAATAAAAATGGTAAAAAGGAAGAAATAACAAAAACAAATAAATTTATGGTTGATTGTGGTAGAAAATATAATTTACTATCCCCTAAAAAAAAAAGAACCAATATAAAAGATACAAAATTTGTTTGTGATAAAACAATAAAAAAAATGAAATATTTTGAAATAGTAGTAGAAAAAATAATTTACGACAAACATAAAAAATGAAAAAAGAAATTTGTAAAATGAATTAAAGGGAAATTTAGTTAATAAATTTTGATTTATTACTGGTTATATTTAAAAATTATGATCCGAAATAATTTGATTACATTTCAGAACTGTTTTAGAAATTTATGAAATATTTGTTTTTAAGATATTTTTGGGTCAGTCAGTATAAAATTTTTTGTGGTATATTAAATTGGCATCATAATTGAGCTTAAGAATTTGGGAAAATTGTAATTTTCATTTTTAAAGCTTAAAAAGTCTTTCTGTAATAAAGTTTAATTTACCAATTTTTATGTTAATTGAATCAATGTTATTTTAAATTCAATTTTTGCTAAAAAAAAATAAATTTTATGTAATTGCATATGTTTAGGCGTTTAATATTGGTTATTATCTTATCTTGTAGTTTTAATATTATTTCTAGTTTTCATTAATTAAATATAATTGTTGCCTATCATTTTGTTTGTAAATATTTTAATTTTATATAATTTTAGGATATTTGAGTTTATTTTTTAGATATTATGTAAAGTAGTAAACCTTATTTTTGCTGTAGAGTATTAACCAAATCAATTATATTCATTTTCTATTCTTACCATATATTTAACCCAATTGCATTAAAGCACTAAATTATCCTTTATTATATTTATTTTAAATTTTAATAGTATTTCATTTTTTATTAGATCGTGGACATTTTGTTGTTTATCATTTATCTAATGCACTAAACATTAATTATAATCGTGTACGTTCAACGACATATCCATTACCAGTAGAAGCTAAAATACCAGAAGAAAAATATGAAATATTAAAGGTAAATTGCATTTTAAAAAAAAAATTATCTCTAATAGTGTGTAATATTATAAAACTCTAAAAGGATCTCCTTTTTTTTAACAACTATTTATGCTTTTCCTTTTTTGAAAAATAAATGTGAAAATACCATAAAATTATATAACGAAAATCATCAAGTTAATGTTGACATGTTTTATTATGACCGAGAACGAAAAATATAAATATCGTCCCTAAGAATCCATTATCATAATCATTTTTATTATATATTTTTTTTTGTATAAAACTATACTCGTATGGGTGGAATCTTTATTATCATGTGTTAATGTGACACAATTGTGCAAGTGAAATATAATAAGTAAATGTGGACATGATGTGCATTAGGAAGGTTAAAACGAAATATACGAACAATTCACATGGGATTGCATATTATATATTAAGTGACAAAGTTGTATAAAAATAATAAGAGGGAATCATGAATTTTTCACTTGGTCTACTAATTAATTCCCAGTCACGAGAAAAATATTATTAATTATAAATTAGGTCAAGGTAAGCAGTAAATTGTTATGTGGATGGAAAGATTAATTATTCTAAAATTTTATAGAACATAGAACATATACAAAATTTGAAATTAATTTGAAAATGCAGCAAATTTTTGGAATTTTTTGAATTAAAATTATGATTAATTAATAACGATATTTCAAATACTTATTTATACAACAAGTAATTTTGAATTTGTTAAAATTAAACTTTAGTCATATTGAAATATAAAAAATAGTTTTATATTAGTAACAATTTCATAATTTTCTCTCTAAACAATTTATTGTAAAATTGCCTACATGAACTGTTATATTAATACCAAGTCCATGATACCTTATACATTTCTAATATTCCTATACGGGTATATATAGGATCATAATTCCTTATATACATAGATTAAAAATTGCCGGACAAAATTTATTTAAATATCCTCTAAAAAGTTAATAAAAAAAGAGAAAACCCTAAAAAATAACCTGCACAAAAAAAATTTAACGTAAACTTCAATGATCCTTAAATAAATGTAATCAAACCTAAACATGAGGAATTCCGAAAAAAATAAATTTTTTAAACCACATTTTTAAACTTGTGTTCGTATATAATCCGTAGAAACTAAAAAAAATGCAAAAAAAAAATTTACACCGTCATACACTACTAAAAAAACATCAAAAAGATAAAACTCTACATAAATTCATTCACCTTTTTACATTATATGTACGAATCCTGACAACATTTATATAGTATGTTTATATATCAGTATATATGCTGAGAACGGAATCAGGAAAAATATATATATTAAAAAAAATCCTACTGTTCATTCACAAAAGGATTTTATCCGTTTTTTTTTAAAAGCATATTCCTATGTTATTTTAAGTTATAAAATAAACGGAAGAACTTTATATATATACATATATCATGTAGAGATACGCTTTTAATGCATTAAAAAATGTATTATAAAAAAAAAATGTTATGAAAAAAAAAAAGGATTCCATTTTTAAATGAACATTATATAGTTGTGCCAGTATACCAGTAAGTTCACTTTAGTATATCAAACAATTTTTATAGTTTTGGCAACAAAAAAAAAAACATGGTTCTTCTTTTTAACCATGATGGAATTATGGTGAAATAGAAAGAAGGAAAAAAACTAACTAACCAGGATTATCTTACTCATTATGGGATATAGTTAAGTCCTTTTTATATAATATGTGAATATTATGTGTGTCTGTATTTATGTTTTATTAATTTATTGAATTTAGTTCAGATGAAGTAGAAAATTTAGTTAACATACTCGTATAGTTTATTTCAATGGTAAATATAATTTAAAAAGTTTATATAAAATTTAATTTTTAATGTTAAAAGTTTTGTGATTTTGAGGATTTAAATATTTAAATAAAATAATACTAATTAAAAGTTTCATGTTATATATCTAATTTATTGTTATCAGTTTATTAGTAATTTATCAAATATAAATTAACTAACTTGATTTTGTTTGATAACTGATTGCATAAGTGTAGGAGTTTTTAAAAGTACTTAATTCTAGAAAGCTATTTCCAAATTTATAAAGCAAATCTGATTTTTTTTAAGTTTCTTATTTTAACTATTAATTCACTGTTAAATAATTGTTAAAAAGCTGTTAAGTAACTGTTACCCTTTAAGGGACTGTTTCACAATACTAAATAATTCTACAGTCTGCCTATAATATTCCTGTAACCAAATTTATATTAATAAAGTTTTGATATTACTACTTTTATCACTAGTATTTCTACAATTACCTCTAATGATATCCTTTTAAGGATGCTTCTCTTATCTTGAAACAACCATAACATTTCATAATCAATAGCTATGTTAATGCCTGATGAATGGACGAGAGCAAAACTCCATGATGCATTACAATATAATCATGATTATAATAACGACTCACTTCGATAAATTAATATTTTAAATTAATTATGCCAATGATATAATTTATTCATTTTAATTTGCGTTTAGTTTAGGTATAAAAATTTGAAAATTATATCATGTCGTTGTAGTTATTAATGCTTAACAATTAATAACTGCTCTATAAACTTTTCAGTTCTATCATTTTTCATATTTAAAAACCCTCATGATTTTAACATTTTTCACGATGAAAAGTTCAGAAAATTGTTAAATTACCATCTTGTCTTGACCTTATTTTAATTTATTAAATGTAATCTTTTTTTCCAAGAAAATATAATATAAATTCCTGCTGTTCAGTTGTTTTATGTATACAATGTCCTGTTTTTCCTTTTTAAGGTAAATTTGTTCGTATTCCTTATTACATAACTTTTTAGATGAAATATAATTTCTGCTTGCTTGCAAACATTCATGAAAAAGATATCATTTTCTTAATGGATTTCAAGCTAATTGAGAAAAATAAATAAATATTGCAATCTTTTAGAAAGAAAGGAAATTATGTTACACAAAAACAAAAAAAACTTAATGTTGCAACTTGTAATTTTATACTATCATTTATCTAGTAAACTAACCGAAACAAAAATTACCAGCAAAGTATAACCTTTTAGCTATATGAATGTATAGTTCAACTAACCTTGTAGTTATATACCAGGACAGGACAATGAACATACGTAAGTTGAGGTCGTATTTTTGAATTGTTGATTCGAAAGTGTTTTTATATTAGTTTAGTTTTGCCTAGACAGGATGAAAAATGTAATTTTTTTCTTTGTGGTAAATTATATATGAAAACTAAAAGTGGCTAAAGGGATGAAAAAACTGAAAATGAAAAATATCTACATTTTCGCGGTTGCTTTGATTTCGAAAACAAAAAAAGATTTTTCCTTGTTAATTTGTTTTATTTTTTTTTTGTATATTTTTTAGAAGGTAAAAATAAAAAATTAAAAAAACTTTTTCAAAACCAATTTTTTGTTTTTCTATCGTACACCTGGAAAATAACATAAGCCAAAATGCACTAAGGATAATTGGAAAATATACAAAAAAAAAGCAAAATGTAATATAAAAATTGCACATAGAAAACATAGATTGCTTTTTTCATGAAAAAAAAAATACTTAAATAAAATGTTTAAATTAGATTTTAAATGTGGTTTGGTTTTTAAAAAAAATTCTCTTTTAAAATTGTAAAATATTTATTTATATATTAGCAGTTTCTGGTTCATATCTTCAAGTTTTAGTATATACTTAGATGCGTTTGAATTACTTTTGCAAATAAAAGAAAAAAAGTCTTTTAGAAAATTCTCTTCGTAATGCAGGGAGAGTGTTTTGATTAAATTTTGTAAAGATAATGTTTTTTTGGTATATAAAAGTAATTGCAACATAAAACATTTTCTTAATAAACATCTGCTTTTAGGGCAAATAAGTAGTTTAAGGACGAATTAATTTTAGAATGAAAATATTTTGAATCTTGAATTTGTATAATGTTATTTAAGTTAACTTCTAAGTATTGAAATTCAATGCATATAATTATTATAATTTTTTCTTTGGAATTTTCTGTATACATTGTCAAAATAATATCAACTCAAAAGCTTTAAATATTTTCCTTGTTTAATGAATATTTCTCAAAAATCTTTAAATAGTTATACAATTTTAAGAACATTGGTTAAAGAATCTCTTCAAAGTATAGTCAATTATACCAAATACTTAAAAATATAAATTTCTTAAGAATTATTCATAAAATGTGTACAAAATATAAACATTTGAAATTACCAAGTAGTTTTTATAAGTATATCATCGTTATATATCTTCGGAAGAGTATTTTGTTGTAATATAAGATAGCGACTGTTTGGTATAATTTAAAGGACGATATACAAAATTTATCCATTATTGAAAACTTAGATAGGTTCTTGCAATTATTATAATTTTTAATGATCTAACCAATTCAGAAAAGGAGCCTTAATTATTTTCCAAATCTCTCGTATTTTTTTTTTTTACGAAAAAATTATCGTATGAAGTAAATCACTATTCTATCAGAAAGGCCTTAACTATGTATATATATTGCACATTGCACTTGTGAACATTGCTTGCTTAATATTCATAATTCTAAAAAAAAAAAGTTTTATAACACTTAATTGTTTCTCATGTTTTCATTCGTTAAAACTACGAAAATCCTTAAAAAAAGAGGATGTTTAGTGTTTATAAACATTATTAAATTTACTATAAAAATAATTTAACAATTTTTTGTTGTATCATTTTAATGTGAATCATCGTGTATCATTCTTAAATTCTTTAGAGAAATTATATTCATATCTATGCAAAATTTAAAATTATATATAATTATACTACAAGTGGTCGTCTAAGTACACACTTAAATATAAAAAATTTTATATTTTTCCTAAGAAAAATCATCATCAAATTAAATTAATTCTTCTACTATACAGAAAATAGAAGGAAAAAAAAAATTTCTCTGAAATGAATTTACATATTTTTCTAATATAATATATATAATTTTTTTTCTTCTCCTACGACTTCTTATAACACGCTTTTTAAACAGAAAATTTTATGCCATAATTGTATAATTGTATCTGCACTACACAGTAAAAACTATACGTATACATTTCGTATACGTTTTATGTATATTTAAAAAAATAAAATAAAGATACAATAAGAACAACGACTTTAATGATGTAATATTAAGTGGTGGGTGTTTTATACAAATGACAACAATAATGGATAAATTCCATGACGAATTTCAATATTTATAATAAAATTTAATTTTTATACTTTACCAGGTGGTGGTGGTGATTTAATCAGAATTTTTAAAGGAGATATGGTAAGACTTCTATTTGGGATTTACTGGTATATAGTCGCGAGAAGAAAAAAATCATTTTCCTAACATTTTTAATTTAAATATTGTACGTTTTAAGAAGGTAAAAAAACGTGCTGCTTTTTTTACATCAATATTTAATTGAAAAATGGGTTACGTTCTGAAAAAAAGTAAAGGATATATAAAAAATATGTTTTATAGCTTTTTAATCTTTTTACATTACGAAAAAAAAGGAGTTAATATTTATTTACTTTTTTCTTAAATAGATTTTTTTTTGTGTTATGAAATTTAAGTAGAGATTTCAACATTCATTAAAAAGATTAGTTGAAGGATAATTAAAAATAATATTTAAATAAACATATAAAAGTTGATTTATAAAAATTGAATTAATGAAATAACTATAGTCAAAATCAAGCTCGAGATTTCAGCAACAATTTCTCGAAAAGTTGTAGAAAATTGTAATAAAAATATTCGATGAAAATTATACTTTAGTAATTAGAAAATTATTTAAAATAAAGTCTAATTATTTATTAAGAAAATTCTATAATAACAATAATCATAACAATTATTTTAATTATTCATTTGCACAAACGATAAAAATTTAAAATGAATTAAAAATTTATTTATATTACATCTTCAAATTTTTTGAACAGCTTTTAATATTCTCATTTAATTCATATATCCTTTCATCTTTTGATTTGTTTCTGTCACTTGATGCTCTTGTGTCTCGTTTCGATAGATTAAGACCACCAGAAATCCTTCAGTCTTTTTTAAAATCCACAAAATATCCCATTGCAATTTCGAAGCCAAAAAACAAAAAGTCTGTTATAAATTTTATTTCTATTTTAACAGTTGGGATTTGCCAAAAATAAGGACATTTGTTATTGCCGTTGACGGTCGTCATATATGTTCGTTCGTATATAAATAATTTTATATGACAAATTCTTAAGGATAAAGCATCCTTATAAATTTATTATGTCCTTACTTTCCATCTGTTAAATTTATAATGTGATTAAACATTTTTATATTCGATAATCTTTAATGAATTATTTAACTTTAAGGACTCTGTAAAATTCCCAGATTTTAAGAGGCCTTGGAAGGATAAAGTTTTTTTTTAGCTGTGGACGATAACTGGAGCTGTAATTATCGGATTTTGATGACAATAAAATATTTTGCTTACACCCCAGAGTCCATTTTTTTCGTTTTTGGCCTTGGCCTATGTAATTCTTATGTAATTCCTGAGGTTTATGAACAACTTTATATGAATTCCTGTTGTTAAATAATGTGTAACCAAAATTAGAAGTGTTTGGCAATATGATTGGTATATCCTGCGTGATTGAGAAGAAGAACCATTTAGTAATAACCATATTTATACCACTTTTAATTTAAATTCATCATTTTTTATATTAAATTCTTCACTGAATTCGTAACTGAAAGATACCATGCGAAACTAAGATATAATACAATTCTTTGATAATAGCCATAAATTTATTGATCTCAATTATTTTTTCACTATGCCAGAACTATAACACCAGACATCACTCTGGAATTAATTTTGTGTGCAAAAAAAGCTCAAATATAATTTTGTTTTTATTATCCGCTATAGTTTTTTCTTTATTTCTTAAAATTATTTTTAGCCCACCTAATACAAAATTCATCCCTTTTTTTTATTACTTACAAAATTGTTCTTTTTTTTCTGCCAGAGCATAAATTAAGACAATATTTTTTCTCGTGCTTCTATCTTCATTATTGCAGTAATAAATTCCTGAAATAAAAACAAACAAAAAAAAAGAAGAAATTTCACAATTTCCAAATATAATAAGCTCTATTAAGTTAGAGAGAGAGAAGAATTTGTGGAATCAAGGATACAAATATAGTGATGAACCCTTAAAAAAAACAGTTCTTTATTTTTTTTTATATATATTTTCCTGCCAAACCAAAAAAAAAAGGACTTAGTTAAAAAAAATAATGAAAATATATATGATCGGGGAAATAAAACAAACCTTTTCGCCAATTTATGCTTTTCAAAAAAAAAGAAAGGTAGACTTTGATGGGTGGTTGGTAGAGGTAGGAACCTGATTTAAGTCAGTTGAATGAATTATATTTTTATTTTATTTTGTTTTCTTTCTGTCCAGAAAGTTTTGTTTTACTTTATCAATAATTTTCTTTCGAAAATGGGAGGAATGAAAAGATTGTGGTTATATTATTTTTTTTTTGGTTCTTAAATTCAATTTCTTCTTTTTCGGTTTTTTTGTTCTTGGGGAAAGTCTAATGGACCGCGCCAAGAAGCTACTCTTTTTTTTTTTAACATTTTTATTGCTTATTTGTCACCCATAAAAATTCAATTTTTATTTGTCAAGGCATCGTCAGGATAATAAAATTAAATTAGGAAAAATTTGTACATTTTTTTATTAATGGTATTTGTTGTTGTTGTTTTTGGGTTTTTCTTCAGTGTTAGATGATGATGTGACTTTGAAATCATTTAGAAATATGAATAAATTTTATTTTGAAATTAAAGTATATTTGGTATAATAAATTTTAGTTTACATTTGCTAAGATTACTTTACTTTTGCTTAGTAAATCATGAATTTAAAAAAAAAATGAAAAGGACAAATATGATTTGGGAAAGGATTAATTTAATCTTTGGAAAAAAAATGCTATAAATTAATTGAAGCTTCATTACTTTGTTAATGAAATTAAATTCAAATTTCGAATGATTCAAAAGATTTTCATTGTTTTATTTTAATTCTTTACTCTGTTCAATTTTAGATTTTTGTTAATTAATTTGTGATGAATTACTTGTTGTAACTAAACTAATAACTGTTACTGACTTAATTTCTAGATTCTCATTACTTAATTTTACAGAATTTCAGAAATAATAAAATTTTTTGTTGACCATAATTATTTGACTACTGTCACTTTGTTACCATATAATTTTACTTAAATTTTTTTCTCTAATTTCCCAAATCATTTTTCTGTTTAATCTCATTAAAACTTAAGACAACATAAATATTTGGTTGTTTTTTTTTTTTTTGGGTTTTAAAATGTCCTTTTACGTATTTTATGATTCAATTTTGTTTTTTAATTCCCTTCAGTGAAGAGTTAAGAGAGAATATAAACTAGAAAATATTTTCTTAAATTATTATTCTATTAAAAAAATTGGTTTTTTATCCTGATTAAAAAAAGGAGTAGAAGGAAAATATTATAAAAATAAAACAGAAGCTTATGAAATTTTCGTATTTTTCCTTTCCCACCCAGGAAATCATGTTTTTTTTAAAAAAAGGTGTTGAAACATTTTGTAATTTCTTCGTCTTTTTTCTTGTTTATTTCGGAAAAATTTATTTTTTTATTATTTTACAACTCATTTTCTTAGTAAACTTTTAAAAGTTTTTCTGTGCTAATAAAGTTTTTCATTATGGCATTTTCTTTTTTCTTTTTTTAAAGCCCGGAAATTAAATTTTTCTGCACTCTATTAAAAATGTAGAAAAATATAAAATACAATTTTAATTTTTTTTGTTTTTTCCGAAATTTATTTTTGTTTCTCTTATAAAAACGTAAAGTAATAAAAAAAATCAAACAAGGACGAAATAAACAACAGAAAAATAAACGACAAACTTAGAAGAAAAAAAAAATCTCTGTTCTTCTCTGGTCCTCTGTGCATTTTATTACTTACGAAAGTTCCTTTTTTTTTTGATAAATTCCTAAATCCTCTTTTAATATTCTATGTTAAGATACTTAAAAAATTTTTTTGTTAGAAATTTTTTTTTTTGATATTTTGAAAGCAATTTTGTTGCATGCAATAAAAAAACAATTTTGTAAAAAAAAATATAAGTAAATAAATTGGTTCAAAACAAATTTTTTTTCTTCGTAAAATTTCATAATAAATTTTTGTTAAATTAATTTAAAATTTATTGTTTCGCTTTATAAATAATTTGCATAATGTAAAAAAATGTTAATGTTGTGGGATTTTCTTATCTAATTTTTTTTTTGTTTAAATGCAAATTTTCTGTAAATGCTAAACTTTTGTGTAGAAAGATTTTAATTTATTAATGGTTCACAAAAAATTTTGTATTTAGTCTAGAAAAACAACAAAGTTTTAGCATAAATCTGGGTCTAAATTTTATGAAAGTTTTCTGGTTTTTTTTATAGTTTTAAATGAGACAAATTTTATAGCTTTGATAAGTCAAAATGGAAATAAAAAATTTCATAAATAAATTTTATGTGTAAATTGCTAAAAAGGACAATGAAATTTTGGTAATTGTCTGAATTTAGTCGCCTATATTTACTATTTTGAAATGAAATTTTAAAGTTAAATATATTTTTGAATTGCGAGGCTTTCTAGCAGAGACAGGTAGGGTGATCGAAAATTTTAAGAATTTTTTCTATTTTAAAGATCCCTAAGAATATTTCTTATTAATTTTTTTGAAAATTTTCCGATAAAATTAAACTTTAATTTATTTTTGTATTTGTTGGTTAAATTATCAAAAGAAATTTTACTTGAATTTCAAAATAATTTTATTATTTTCTGATTAATATATTTTTTAAAGAAAAAAATTTTTTTTATGGTAATCTTCTTAAGTAAATTTACTTAAAAAGAACGTTTTTTTTTTTACCCTCAAAATATTTTAAGGGTGGATTAGTTAAAAGACTTTTTTCTTCAAAAAGAAAAAAAAATCGTATATAATAAGATTGAGGGTAACTGACTTTTTAATATATATTAGATTAGGTTTCGATCAATTTAATATTATAAATCTTTAAGATTATTAAAAGTTTTTAGTTGCTTTTTGAAATAATTTGACTGCGGAATGGTTAAAAGAGTTTTTTTTTAAGAAGGTTTGAGTATATTTACATTTTTGTTAAATGCTAATTTATCAATTCTGTTTTTTCAATAATTATACTGAAATTACTTTTCATTGAATGTAAATAAAGTTGAATTTAATGAAGTATTAAAAAAAAAATCATTCTGAGATTTAATTTACTTAAAAAAAATCAGCAGAGAATATGAGCACGAAAATCATTATTATTTTATAACCCAGCAATTAATTTAATTACATTTTTTTAAGGTTTTAGTATCTCTCTTATTTGTACATGAAAAAAGAAAACTAATTAAAATGTTAATTAGATTTTATATTCATTAATTATAATTAATTCAATTTTTTTTATCTGACACTATTTTTCCATTAAGCAAATTTTTTAATAGACCAACAAAAAAGAAACTAAAAGTTTATCAATTTTCATTAATTCCATAATTAATTTCGTGTTTCCATTAAATTGAAATTTTATATTAAGAATTTTTTAAAATATATTTTTAATTACAAATAATAATTTTTTGAAATTTTTATCTTAATATTTACAGAACATGACAACATATCCACATTTATCATCGGATATGCTAAATTGGACAAAGAAAACATTTAATGCAACTGATCAGGATGTACATAGTTTAGTAACAACATATTCAGCAATTTGTCCACTTTGGGGTTGTTTTGATCCAAATGATATTGGTGAAATGTGTTGTCCTTTTTAAGAGATAAACTTAATATACCCAGTGTGTGTCTAGTACATCCAGATGAGTTTTTTTTGTATAGAAAAAAATAAAAAAGGATATTTTTCCAATATTTAAATAATATAAAAAATATATTTTATGGAAAATCATACAAGAGAATTTTTTTTTATATTTTTATGATTTTATTTTGTAATAACAAATATAAAAAAAAAATAGCAATAAATTTTTCCTTAGGTAAAATTTTCCCATTTTATGTACACCAAAAAAAATACAAATCTGGTGCAGATTTATGCAGATAGAAAAAAAATTTCCTTTCTCTCTCTTGGCAGTTTTGTAAATTTTATCAAAAACTTTTTGGTTTCTTCAATATCAGTGATTTATTTATTTTTATTATTATTAAATTTAAGTAAATTTTTTTTTTATTTTATTTTTAAATATTTATATAAATTTTTTATTACTTTTGATAACAAAACCATTTTTTTATTGCAAGTTGTTGCATTTATTTTATTTTTTTGGTTAGAAAGAAAATAAGAAAAAATATTTAAAATTTATGGAGATTGTATCCAGAGTCTAGATTGTAATATTAAAAAATATTGTTTTTATTATATTAATATAGAAAATATTTGGATTTTGCACATAGGAAAGACAATGTTTTGGTATTAAATAATTTATTCATAGCAAAACTTTTGTTATGTAGTCCAGGAAAAAGTTTTTCTTTATTATTTTGTTAGATATACAACATATACGTATACGAGAAAGAATATTGCATATATGTTGAGTGAGAGAAATTTTATGTAATTTAATATTTAGAGATGATATTTTGTAATATAGTCAAAAGTTTGTTGTGATGCTGATAAAATTTTATTTATTGATCTATTTGTTTTTGAAAAGGAAATTACATAAGGAACAATAATGTCTTCATAATGGAGACTTGGTTTTAGTTTGGATTAAAATCTAATCCGAAGAGAGAAAATTATGATATTTACAATTACAATATCTAAGCTTTAATTACTCGTCAGATTAAATTTATATCATTAACTTATATCTGTAAAATAATAATTTTTAAATTCTGAATATCAAATTTGCCTAAATTTCTAATATTCTCAACCTCCGCTGCAGTAAGAGTACTTGTACATCAAATATAATAAGCTTTTTTTTAAAGAAATTGTATAAATTTAATCTACAAAGTTAATTTTATTTACAGACAAAATTTTGATTTATTTGAATTAAATTTTTTCATTAATTTATTTCCTCATTTCATTTTCATTTGAATTTTATATAACCAATATAAATAAAAAGGATTGCCATGCTTTAGGCGTTTACATTAATTTAGTAAAAAAAAATGAAATTACATATATTAATTTTTATTTATTTACATTGTTAATACATATTTTCGAAAATATAATCATTTAATTTGTTAATCCGGCCCGGCAATCAAAACATTTCCTTTTAAAATAAAAATATAAATTATTATATTTCACGATTTCACCAACAGAATTTATTATGCATTTTTAAAACCCCTAAATATATGCAATATTATAAATATATTTATATTACTATAGAATAAATTGGTTATGAAAAATTGAAATTAACTAAAAAGAAAGATGATTTTCGATTTTTTGTGAAAAATTAAATTAACATAAAAATTAAAATAAAACATTAAATTAATTTATATTCATTGTTATTTACATAACATAATTTTCAACACAATAATTACATGTTATAAATTTTCCTATACGCTTATAACAATAGTGAAAAAGAAAACTATTCTCCTAAAGAAAAAGGATTATAAAATGTTGAAAAAGAAAGAACCAATTTTTTTTGAAGGATATGCTTTATACAAAAAATATATACATATATAATTTATATGCCCAACAATATAATATACGTGAAAATTTTAGCACGTTCATTTACATAACCAAAATTATTATTATATTCTCGTATATGTAAATATGTATATACAAAAACTAAAGTTAATTATGGTTTTCTTTTTTTACCTTTAAAAACTCATAAAACAGAAGAATATCCTTTGTACATTTTTTTATATATAATAATAATTTCTTTGAAATATTCTACCATAGAAATATATTTTATTATGTACATAAATACATAGATAAATGTTATTATATATGTTTGCAGACTAAATTTATTTACATATTAATATAAAATTTTTAGAATAAATTAGTCGTAGCAAAAATTTCACAACTAATAACACTCAACAAACAAAATTATTATATACATAGAAGAGAAACAAAACAAAAAAGTGTAAGGACGAATATTTAACTTGCCATAATCCTTTATTTTTTGTAAAAATGCTCTAAGTTTTTGTTGTTGCTACAAAATTTTGGAATAAGTACATAAACTACAAGTATGTATGTATATATATAATATTTTTTTTCTGTTTGGCACTTTGTAAACTTTTGCAATTAAGAAACATAAAAATTCATCATGTACTTATGCGCAATTTTAACGTGTTGCGCCCTTGAAGTTTATATATAAATCCTTTATAGTGGATTTATATAAAAAACAAACAAATTCTCATATGAATAAATTCAAGCCTGATGGAACAATTATATATTATTTTATATTTGTGAAAGTTTTTATAAATTTTGTAATATGTATTTTCATAAAAATTCATATAAAAGAAATATTTAATATTGCACACATATTATATATGTATAAAAAATACATTAATTAACATAATTTTTTCTACAAAGTTTTTTTGGTAAACTTTTTAAAGAATAGAAAAAGTTACTATTTAAAATATGCAATTAAAAATTTGTTTTATGATTTTTTTTTTTTTTGTAATTATCGTTAATTGTGTAAACGTTTTACAGCTTCAAAAATTTATATTAGATTTTAATTTTCAAAGAAATTATTATAATTAACCAAAAGTATTTAAATAATTGTAGAAATTTTTTTTTAAAATTTAATATATAATTAGTTTTTTGAGTATTTAATTTAATAAATATATTTGTACAATATTTGTTTGAACGTAAATAAGGACATTTCTTTATATATGAAATATTAATGTAAATATTTAACATACGAATGTAAATAAGATTTCAAATTTTGTGGTTTCTAATTACGAATTTCATTTCAAGCATCAAATATCTAGAAAAGGAATTGAGTATTTTGTTAGTTATATGACCCTTAAGCTGTATAAGGTAACTTTAACCAATAAAATGAATTTATAATTAAATTTTCTTCCGATCATTTAAACCATTTTCACTATACTAATTTTATCAGCTCTTTTTTTTATCAAACTTTCCCAGACAAAATTTATATTTAAAATTTGCCAATGATGAAACAATATACAACAACAAAAAAATCAATGAAACGTATAAACATTCCATTAACTGCAACATAAAGACCGGAAATTAAATTTTTGCAATCTTTATCACTATTTTACCACTGGAGTATCACCACAAGGCATATAATACAAATAACTTTGCAGATATACATAAAGGTTGGTATTCGTATCGTGTAGGTATATAAATTCAATTATACACTACTACACCTTACTACGTAAATATACAAAATATTTTGTTAACCAAACAAAGTTTTGGTATACTATGAAAATCGTTAAATTTCAACACTGTTCAAATCAAATTTTACTTTCAAGGATGTTCAAATATTGATATATATAAAGTTTATATTCAATTTTATTATACGATATTGTTTTGTGGTATAATAGTAATAAAATAGATTTACCAGTTTTGTTTTTTTTTTTTGTCACCCGAACAAATTAAATTAGATTTTTGTTATACAAGGGTGGCAATATATTATAATTTAAGTTTTTACTATATGACATTTTGTTTCATTTAATTGATGAGAAAACCGTGTTGCACACAAAAAAACATAAAATTTATATTACATAACATCACAATAATTATAGCTTTGGGTGTGTAATTAAAAAGGATCTAAAATTATTTGTTTGGTAATTTTTATTATATATACTAAACAAATAAAATGGATTTAAAAAAGCATTCTGAGTTTTTCATTAGTTAATAGTTTGATATATTTTGTTTGTCTGTCATGTAATAAAATAATATCGTTTGTATATGAGTTGTATATATTATATTATATATACTAGACTTTAATTAATTAATTTTTAACGAATTATACGACAAAGTTTTAAATTAGTAATTTTCCAAATAACTTAATTTCATTTTATACTTAATTACTAGAACATTTAACAATTCACTTCATTTATTTAAATAATAATATTATATTTAATATAATTTTTTGTAAAAATATTTAGTATTTTAAATGATAAACATAATGTACGGTTTGTCATAAGGATATTTAGTTTATAGTATATATTTTTTATTCATATACATTTATGTATAATATTTTAATAGATCATTTGAATTTTTCGATTAAATAGTAATGCAAAAAACGAAATTGTTATAAAAAAATTAATGATATTAAATAGAAATTTTATATTTAAATTTAAAATTACCAACTAAGTGGACTTCTTGTTATTTAATACCAAAATTAATGATAATATAATCTTCATTTTGTATATCATAAAGTTTATTTTTAAATATACCAACGTTTCATGACCAGCTGCACGACAAATTAATAGTCATAGTTAATAAATAATGTTAATTATTTTAATTATAATGTCGACAATAATAAATATTTAACAATTTTAAGATTACTATATAAAATGTCATTGAAAATAATGTGACATTTGGTAGTATACTATGCAGAATGTATACTATAGTTACTTTTTCTGTTATTATTCCGGATTCTATCAGTTTATAATTATAGACGTAGTTGTAAAACTTTTAGTTAAATCACAAAAACATAAAATATTTCTTATAAATAAATCTGTTCCATGTATGTGTTCCATCTAGATTGATTTAGAATTAAAAATAGGTAACATTATTTAATTAAAGATAGATCTTAAAAGAAGCTTATACATACTTTAATATATTGAAAAATATAAGTGAAAAAAATTAAATTTAATATATTTCTTACCATCATTTAAATTTAACTTTATTTCGCTAATTTCATTCATTCGTACAATTTATATAAGAACAGATATTTAATTTAGAAACTGAAATTAATTTCATTTTCTTAACCAAAAACAAATTAACAAACAGAACAAAACATAATTTTTTTTTATATATATATATTTCACAAAAACAAGGAAGTTCAATTAAGCAATTTCCTTTATTTCTTGTTTATATCCTTTTAGTAAATGTATATAAGAATGGTTATTTAAAGACAAACTTCGTGAGGTTAAATAAATGACTTAATTCCTTTAACACCATCAATTCCAAAATGATTTTATACACAAAATGTTTCTTATTTTCCGAATTATATAAAATTATTCAAAATATAATTATAAAATTTAATATAAAACAACAGAATTTCTTACCAATCCTACAGCAAAGAAGGAAAAACAAGAAAATGATAATTGTAATTATTATTATTATTTAGTCTAAAGGCAATGAACCGACCGCATTATCAGTTTACCCATTTTTTTTCTGGTTTCGGTTTCTTGGTAAGAATTCCCGCAGCAACATTTTGGCAAACCTTCTTTATTTTCATATATATTTTTTATGTTTGTGTTGTACGAAGAAAGGATAAAATCGAATCTATATTAGATATATTTATTTATTTATGGTTAAGTATATTATACAATTTTGACTGAAAGAGTTTACTCCAAAGTACTACAGGGCATATTAAAATATTTAAATAAAAATAATAATTAATTGATAACAGAATTTTTGTTTTTTTTTGGTTATTTTCCTTTAAATAGCGTAAAGGTCCTTTCTGTATTTACACTGAAATGCTTTTATTACCAAAAATAAAGAAAGAGAAAACTTTTTTGTGGAATGGCTGTGTTTGTTTGTATAAAAGTTTATTGAAGGAACGAACAAATATTTTTTTATATCTCTTTAATTATTTTATAGATTTTTAAAGTCTATTAAGCAATTATTTTGATTTTGGTATAATAAAATTGTTTTTAGTATCGAAATTAATTCGGTTCATGATAATAAAATAATTGGAAAACTTTAAAATAAGGTGGAATTTTTTGAAGGTGGTAATTTAGAAGAAATACTAAAATTAATTTTAAATTGTACTATATACATATTTTTATTTAAATGTTTAATTAAGCATAAATACAAAATTCATTAAAAAGTTTGATCATAAAACGAAGTAAAGTTATCTTATTCGGAAAAAATGGATCGATTTAGGCATAAAACAGGCATATAAACCATCCCAATTAAAAAATGTTGTAGATGTCTTCGGGCGAAGATAAATTTGTGGTCAAACCATAGAGAAACAAACCATAATTTATAGGACGAAGTCGTGGTAACATAGTTACGAAACTTGGCCGTGATTTGGATTATTAAAATTGCAGGAGAATTTTTTTATTATTTGAAAATTTAGTAAAATGTAAAATCTTATAAGCAAAATAAAATCAATTATTAAAACAATTTTTTATTCTTAAAGAGAAATATCTTTTAATTTTCATCTTGAGTATACATTGAGTAATATATTTTTTATCTTTTCATATACCATAAAAATTTAATAAATCCCTTTTATTTATCCAACTGTCAATTACACTTTGATAATAAGTTCATTTTCCAACTCAAAGTTTACACAAAAATGTTCCTCTTCAATTTGATATTTTATAGAAAAAAAATTGCATTTGAATCCACTTGTGTCATCTCAATTCAATTGCATATGAAAATAAAAATTCAGGATTGAATGTTCAATTTTATTTAATATTTAACATTTACTTAACAATTGATGTGTGCAATAATTTATAATATCAATAAAACTGATGGTAAACTTATAAAAACTTTATTAAAATGTTCAAAGAATTTTAATTGAAATATTTTATTTTATTATTTAAAATTTATTGAGGAAAATGAATTTCCTTTATTTTTAAAGCCAATTAATTAAATTTATATAACTTAATTTATAAAAAATTCTTTATTAAAGTTTTATTTTGAATACCATTAAAATAATTTATTTAAAAACACAAAAAAAAAAAAATATCTGGGAAAAGGGAAATTAAACAATTTAAATTAAGAAACCCAGAATTTTTTTCTAAAGGATAATAATTTATGATATGGTCAACCATTTTATGGTTTCACATAAAAATTTTTTTTTAATATATACATATAACAAAACCATACGATATCCTTTATTAGTTCAATTTAAAATTCATAAATTGATACATTAAAAGTACCTCTTACCAATAAGAAAGAGAGAAAAAAAAATACATAAAAGGACATAAATTTACACCACAAAATACAAGGAAAATAATAAAATAGAATGAGAATAAATTTTGTCCTTAAAAAAAATTAACTATAAAAAAAGACTCTCCACATATACGAATATCTTATATAGATAAAAGATATGATCCATTAAATTAGGTGATTTGTCTATATTGATGGGTATCATGTCTACAATGCATAAAAAAAAAGGATATATGTAAATACATAAAAGTATATATAAAATATAGAATAAAACTTAAAGTATATATACTTAAACTGGACTTCCAATTTTGATGAGTATTTTGAATAAAATATATATTGAAAGTCCTTAAATATTCCTTTTTTTATATACATGCTATTTCCTATATATTGTACATATATTATTTAAAATTCATGTTTATGATTATTTGTCCTTTTATGATATATAATATATTTATTCTAATATGTAATGTATGTCGTTATTTTTGATATTTATACTAATATAGTATAACCAGATAGAGGATAGTATATCAAGTCAAATTGGTAAAAATTTAAAAGACAAAAAAAAAAATCCCAAACTTTGACAATACGAGTATAGAAACACCCAAGGAGTTTAAAAAGTGTAATTTTAATTTTTTTTCAGAGATTACAATAATTATAATGTATATTTTTTTGGGGCAAATAATATTGAATTTAAATTTTTACAATATTAACAAGGACATTGAAATGTGTGTAGACGACAGGAAATATTAATTAGATTTGATTATAGAAAAGGTTAGATAGCATTATTTTCCATCCAATAAAAATCTAATAAATTAGTTAATTTTATAGTAAAATTCCCTATTGGGCTATGACATAACTGAATGTATAATATTTGGTTGGAGCATACTCGTACATTACGAATATTATAATTTATTGCTATAAATAGAAATGAAATATTTTTGTACATTAAATTTTATTCAGAGTGAACAAAAATCAATGACGTCCCACATACAGTTTAATATAAAACTAATTATATACATTATTAGCATTGGGTGTTTTCGTCAAATGATCACAGAACTGCAAATGTTTGTATTCATTTTTCTCGTATTTTGACAAATTTAGCTTCACTGATTAAACTACTATAACAACAAAAATGAAAACCATTGCAGTATTGTGATCATTTGACGTTAACGAAAATACCCATTAATTAATTATAATTTTATGTTGTTGGATTTATTGTAAGTAAATTTCTAGATAAGACTAAATAATAATTAACAAACCAAAAATATATTATTATATTTTATAAAATTTGGAAATTAAAAGTAACAAAAATTTCACTTTAGCATGCATAATAAATCATGTAATTCCAGTATTTAACATAGATTCAATTTCAAATTTTATAAAATTCAATAAAATAAACATTAAAACCAAACAAAATTTAAGTTTGTACTTATACAAAATTAAAATTTTAAGTTAATTTAAATATTTTCAATATTTGCAAATTTCATATATTTTTTATCTAAAATATTAAATTATTTATATTTATGTATTTACAAAATTAAAATTTCATATCGTCAATTTCAATTATTTGTACTTATATAAATGATAATAATCAATTTCTTTTTTTGGGTTCGAAAATAAAGCACAAATAATTATTAATTTAATTAAAAAAAATATTTATAGACAGATTATTTGAAGAAGGAAAAAAAGGTGATCAGGATAATATTACAAATCATTAATATTTTTTCAAGTTCGTACACGTATATTTTAATAAAGGAGTTTGAAATAAATAAAAGGGTCTCCGGAACCATGTACAATTTGTATATAATTTTTCTTCTTCTTCGCAATATAGATAATTAATTATTTAAATATAATTTTATCTACCAGACCGGATATAATTTTTGTTTGGTATTTATAACCATGTACCTCAAACCTTATATACATAAATATTTATGTACTCCATAATAATATTACAACAAAAAACCCTTAAGGGAATATTTCCCACTTATAATGTGTAATACTAAAGTATATAGAATAAATTTAAAGATAAAGATTAATTTACATCATTACTTGAATTTACTAATAAATAATGTACTTCTATAAATAAAATCCTTTTGCTGCTTTTATGCGTTATACGGTATAAGGAATCCAATTTAAATTTTCTATATAACTAAAGTACAGCCACCAAAGACAACAGGTCCTTAACTTCTTTTTAATATACAGGAAAACATATATAAATTGTATACCAGATTACAAAAAAAAATACTTTTGCATAACTTTTGGTATAAAAAAACATTCAGTTTTGTATTCTTCGTGAATTATTTACTATTTTTTTGTTATCCTTGTTTTTAAAAGTTTTGCACGCTTTTTCACACAAATAAAACAGAGTAGAGAAAAAAATGATCGGTAGAGATGCAATTTTATAATATGTATGTATTATATTTTTGAGTTTAGAAAAAGTTTCAACAATTTTTTATTGTTGTTGTGCTTTTCAAAAGTATATAATTTAAATATACCAGACACATTTTTTGTTGTGTCCTGTTTTTTTATTATTATTATTATGTATTGCGAAAAAAAATATAGCCTCTTAAGAGAAATGTTAAATTGTCTGGTGCACTGAGATTTGATCGTATATTCTATTATAGTTTGTAGTTATTGTGTTTGTGTTTTACATAATAATTCTATCGTATGGCAATGATAAATTTTTTGCAATTTAAAAGTTGTATTTTATTTACATTTGGAAAAGAATTTTATTTATTCAGGTGAATTTATATAAATTATTGTCTTATTTCAGTTAATTTATAAAAGTAACATAATTCATTATAATAAAATAGTTACAGGATTTCAGCTATTCCCACTTTTAGCTAAAAAAAAAATAAATCTCACATTTTTGAGAGAAGTTTCTTAAATTTAAGTCATATTTTTTCTATAGTTTTATTTTAAAATAAAGATTAATATACATTAAAACTTCAAAACTATAAAGTTTCCATTTTGTATATTATGTTCATCCTTTTAGTATTTTTAAATTATACATTACAGAATTAATACCATCAAAATATAACCTAACAAATTTATGACTATTCTTTCCTTTCTACAAATTATTAATCTAAATTATATTGTGCCCATTAACTAACGAATATTTTATTTACATTTATGAATATTATAAAACAACGTCAATTATCCATGAAGTTTTGCAATAGTAGTAGTAGTAGTGTTATAGTAAGTAAAAAAAAGGACTTTAACAAATTCATCATTGATTAATGTACCTTAACTAAACTTGTTTTATATGATATATACCTTTTTTTTTTTTTTTTTTTGCTTTTTGGGTGTCTGGGGTTAAATTTATTATCCCTTTATATAATCAGGACTAAAAAATGATATATAAACTTAGGTAATTGCCTGTCGGAGGACTCGTTTAGTATGTTAATTTTTATACTGTATAATATTCAGGTTAGTAAAATAGGTTTAATTAGAATTTTCTTTCGTTTTTTGGTTAATTTATTTACATTAATTCAGGACACTGAGAAATTATAAATTTTAGTTAATAAAAATTTTGTACTTTTTGCTGTTTTTTTTAAATAAAAGTTTAATTAATTCTTCATTTGGAAATTTAAAATTGATATTATAAATTGATATATGTATATTATATTGATTTAATATATGTCTTTTTTCAAATATTATTTTTTTTATTAATAATAATTAAAGTCATCATACACGAGTAGGCAGAAAATTGTCCCTAATTTAGCATTAATATGATTGCACTTAGTTTTTGCTAAGTAAAATTACTATTTATTACTATATTATGGTACTGATACCCGTCCTTTCGTTGATAAACAAACTTGGGATCTAATTCACCGAAGATCGCAGAAGAGTGTACTATGCTAATATACCAGTAATAAGGATAATTTATAACTTATTAGTCACTAATTAAAAGTATAATTAATTCGAGACTATGTAATTGCAATTATTGCATGAATTAAGTAAAATTATTCCATTTATGGTTATGTATGCATTGCATGTAGTACACTTTGAATGTAATGAAGTTACGGCTTTGGTATAGAAGTATAATTCGACTTCTTCGCCATTCTACGTTGATTGGTGAAAAATATACAAACATGTTGACTATTTTTATTATCCTTAAATCTATAAAATGAAAATGTATACATATATTTTTTAATTAATTATTCAATTAATTTTACCATATATAAAGTAAATTTATTTAATTTAATTAAAAAAAAATAATTTTATCGTGTTAAATATATTATTATGTTAATTAAACAATTTAATTATCTATTAAATTATTTGATTTAAAAATGTAAAAAAATAAATAGTATATTAATTGAATTGTCCAATTTAGCATAAAACTTATTAAAAATCCATAATTTATTTTTCACTTCTTTTATCCTTTATTTTTATAAATTCACTAGCTACAAAATTCATTTGTTTTTTTTTTTGACTATATCTAAAAAAACATTTATCCAATTTTCCAATTTATTAACAGAAAAATAAATACAAAAAAAAAGGATTTATAATTTTTAGGAAAAAATTATTTAAACATATTTCAAAAAAATCCATTCACACATAGATTTGTTATTTTAAGGATAATAAAGAGAAAAAAAATTGATGAAAAATAAATATTTTCAATTTGAGGATAATACCCAGGATATGTGTTAGTGTTAAATACATTTGAAAATACGAAAAAGTATAATTAGATTTTGTGCCAGTCAATTGAGGTAACAAATTGACAATTGAATATGAAATATGTGATTTTAATCGATTTTATTTTTTCATTTTAAATAAATTTAATTGGTTCTTTATTTGTTTTAAGGATCAAAAATTGAAAAAATAATTTTTCTTTTGATTATTTATTTGGAAATTGCACAATTGTAGTATTTCTTTTTTCCCTGTGAAATGTAAGAGAAATCAATAAATTAAACAAATAATTTTAATTGAAGGATCAATATTAAAAAGGATATAACGATAATTTTTTTTTGAATAACAGTTGAAGGCAATTAAATTTTTGTTTTATTATTCATTAGGTAAAATTATTCCATTTATGATTTTTAATTTTTATATAATCATTTTTGCTAGACATTATAATTCTTCAAGTAAAAAAAAATTCCAATTAACACAAAATATTCGTTTGAAAAAAATAAAATTACAGCTGACATTGAAATAGGTGAAAATTTTTTTGTGAATAAAATGATGTAAATTTGTTTACTTTATCAAATTTTAAATTGCTTAAAAATATTATATTTCAGTTCGATTTTTTAAGTACCATCATAATTTTATGATCATTCTTCTGGCTGATGTTATTTTGTAGATTGCTCTTCACTAAAGTCTCATTTGTCTGAACAATAAAGTATATTTCTTTAAATCTCTTTCATTTCTTCGGTATTCAAATATTTTCTTTAAATTTCCAAATAATGAATAGTTGCTTATTAATTTCTTACTAAAAAATTATGAGTCCAAAATAATCCAAAGAACGATAAACTTGTTCCATTATTCAATACACAAAAAATCTCAATTTATTTAATGTTCCATTTCAAATTTTTATAATTTAATTATTTTTGTCTACATACATTATAATGGTATATTATCAAATATTTCCATCAATTTAATTTCTAAGCGAGCTGCTCATCTTTAAATTAACAATTTACAAATAAAAAAAATCTCAGTATTTGAACCCCTACCCTAAATTTAACATAGTATATATAGAAGACTCTTGTCTTGTATATGTAGACAAACCAGACAATAATAATTATTATTACCACCAATTTTCTTATGATTTACAAATGCTCCATTTGATGACGACTTGAATTTCGTTTTATTTTTAGTTCTCTAAAGATTATTGAACTAGCTGGACGCTTGTACGTTTATTTATATTTTAAACTATTTAGTTATCTATACATAAAGTAATATAATTTTGTTAAGCATCTGCATAAATAAAACATCTATCAGTCAAAAACGTGATAACATATAATTTAAATAAATTATTTTTGGCATATAAAATTTTCATTCGAACTTTTTTTGTGACGCCGGTTGAACTTATAAATAAAATTTTATATAAGTTATTATTGTTTTGGAGAGTTGATTCAGCTGTTAGAAAACATCTAATTTTTTTGTTAATTAGTAAAAATTTTCAAATGTTTAGAAAACAAAAATTATATTCAAAAATATTTTATTTGGATATAAAAAAAAATTGATTGATGACAAATTTTATTATCTAATCGCCCAGTCAGTATTATTATGTACAACACGAATCTGTTACATGCCGGCAAAGTGTAACATTTATGAGGAAATGAATGTTTATTAATATATAAATTTTTTTTCTAGTTTTTCTTCAATTTTAATAAATAAAAGTGAATTTAATTTAAATTGCTGTGAAAATTAATAGAAAGAGAAATAAATTTTCGCATATAAAGTGAATAGTTGATTTTTATTTTTTGATTTACGAAATTTTTGTATAATTTTTTAATTTGTGTTATTTTGAATTGAAATTGTTTAAGGTAAATGATTTTTAATTTGTTAAATATATTAAAAATGAATAAGGAAATTTCTATTTCCGTCCGAAAGATTAAAAAATAAAATTTTCTAATCTAATTATAAAAATCAAAATTTTTATGGGAAATTTACTAAATTTTATTTTGCGACATAATTAATTGGATTTCCCAAAATCTGATTAACTTTGTGCTTCATCAATTTTTTATAGATAAGAAATTATTATTAAAAAAAAATTGGAAATGATAATTTTTAATTGATAAAAATTATAAGAACTGAATTGAACGCATTTTATGTATATGATTATTATAATATGGAGTGGACTTAAAGTTTAATTTGTATTTAATACTTCATGGCACTTTGCAAAACTTTCATCAAAAAATATTAATAACAATATAATAATTTTGTCTGATTAATAAAATAATGTTACTAATCCAGTCTTCAATTATTTAACCATAATATAGTAATATTGATCTCTGCTCAGTCCGTTAAAAATAAATTGGTTTTATTAAGAAAATATCTTAAGCAAACCACAAAACAGTTGAAACCACATAATAAAATTCATCCAATTATGATTTTAATTAAAATTTGGATATTTCACACTTAACCAAATCCTATTATGTATTTTGGTATTATTTCTCAATAAAATTTATGTTAACACGTTCCAAATTTTGCAAATAAACTATTAATAAATAAATTTGTAATGTCCTTAAATAATAAATAATAATATAATATTAAAATAATTTCTTGGTCTATTTACCCAGAGAAATCAATAATTTTGTATTACATATAAATTTATGATGACAAATAAGTGTGATAATTCTTGTCAACACATTTTCGATTATGGAATTTTAATAAATTCTATATAAAAGGTTATGTTAACAACTACTTAAACAAGGACAAGGACCACCAATTGTGATATACGTGATATATACATTTTCAATAAATTTTATTAATTCAGTATCTGAAAAAAAAGAAATCATTAATTTTCATAAGATTTATAAACAGCATATTACTAATATTATATTGTAAATTGTTACATTATTAGGAATCTGTTTATATGTTTATGAAAATTAATGATTTTCTGCTATGTTACATAAGAATAATAATAAAAAAATTTCAGATTCAATTAGTCTTTTTATAAATTTGAAATTAGAAAATATAAATATAAATTTATTAAATATAATATTAGAATAAGAATTTCTAGTGGTTAAAATAAGTAAAAAAAATTTTATTTAATAAAGTTCTTTTTTGCTTTCTGCTGAAAAGATTTTTTTGTTTGATAAGAAGTTATTTTTATCAATAACCTTAAATTGACTTCTCTAATTATAATTTATTTTAATAACGAAATCTGAATAGTGTACTTAATGATGACATCTGTGTATTATCTAATCTATACGAGTATACAATTATCACTTCAATCGCTGAATGCGCAATTTACAAATAAAATATTTAACACAAACATTGATTTTATATTTATTATATATTTTTTGCCAATTATCTAAATCAAAAATTTCTTTGCTTCTTTTCACTATCAAATTAAATTAATTGCTATAAATATTTATCGTAGTTTTATTAATTAAGCAAATATATATAATTAGTAAACCTTTTTAATTATCATTAAGAATTTGGTATAAATAATGACGGTTTTCAAATGAATTCAGTTCATTAATAAGTTTATAATCGAATGGCAAAGGTTCGTTGTTGATGTTTTTTTTGTTTTTGTTTTGGAATATTCTATGAAAACAAATAAATTTTGCTTATCAGAATATTTGTAATGAATTATTTTTTTATATTTGTAGCGAAGAAGTAATCTCAAAAAATTAATTATTTGATGTGATAATTCAATAAATAATTTGTTATTAAAATTAAAATTAAAAAAAAATTTGACCTCTTTAAATTATTATTATGAATTTGAATAATATTTCGTTTACTTAAAATAATTAAACTGACAGTGTAAACTTTGTACATTTTGTTGTGTGCGCTGCGCGAATTGTTAAAGCTGCAAAATTCAAGTTTTGGTTATAAATGCATTTGAAGAATTTTATTTCATATAGAATAGAAATTCAAAGTACAATAATTTTTTTGAATCTTAATTAATAAATTATATACAGGATATTCTCACATTACAAACATGGTTCATAAATCTTTAGAATCTTCCTGTTTAATTACTTTCTAAACGATATCTAATACATTCAACATTATTTTGTTTCTCACACGATGATTTATTACATAATACACTTTGAAATTTAATCTGGGGGAAAAAATAGTATGTAAAATTTCAATTTATGTTGTGAATTACATAAAAAAAAGCACAAGTAAAACAAGACGAAAACAAAAATGTTATCAAAAATGCTGCTATAGCATAATTTATGAAAAAAAACTTGATTGTAGAATTTATGTTATGGTATTTATGATTTTTTGGACATTAGTGGGAGAAGTGGAATTACTGGCTATTATATATTCTGTTTTCATTTTCGTTTTGATTTGGGTAAAACGTTTTAAAAACGTGCTTCAAACGTGCACCTGTTTTGTGGTTTTCCGTTTTGTTGATGATACTTTGTATTATTAAGGTGGTCCGTACTAAAGAAGTACTCATATAAAATATCGAAAAGTTTGAATCAAAATAAATGGCAAAGAAAATATTTTATTTGAATTTCTTATTTTATTATAATAAAATTTAAATGTTCTTTTTACTTTATAACAAATTTAATTATAAAAAAAATTATTTATTTTCAGTTTATTTCGAAAATTAATAAATATAATGAATTTCATTCAATACATTATTATCTCAATTACAATATTTAAATAAATCTAATTGGTAACACCTAAAGCTATGCAATCAATTTCATTTCTAAATTGATTTTTTTTTTGGTTGGCATAATTTGGAATCAATTCTTTTTGGTTACCAATAATATTTTTATGATATTATACAACCAAATTAATCAAGACGTTTTTGAAATATCAAATTTTTCATTTAATATTTTAATACCACAATTAAAATTTTGACATGTTAAAACTTTATAAAGGTTTAATCAAAAAATAATAATAATCAAAGTAACCAATTTGTTATCCATAATCAATGATTTATCCATATTGTAAATTAGATTGCGCTGTGATTAAAATATCTAATCAAAAAATAATAATAATAATTTAATATTTAATCTATATAATAATTTAAATTTGAAACTAAAATTAAATCATATTTTTTTCTCTTTTACAGACCAAATGCTTATCATAATTACTTACTATACTGAATCAAAATAATCTACTAATACAAAAAACTGATCAAAGTAAAAAATAATAATAATAAATACATACATAGTGCATAAAAACCTCATCCAATATGGCTTTCAAATCAAAATTTTTAATAATTCAGCTTATTGTGCAGTTCAGTTTATTAAAGCTGTTTGTACAGTGCAGTCCAGTAATTATTGATTCATATCGACCACGTATAATAACAGTATACAAACAAACTGAATCATATAATAAAAATATGGTTGATAAAAGATTAAATGATTATTTTCAAAAACGTGATGAATTTATAAAATCTGAATTTGATTTATCATTTGGTGCTGATATTGTTTTAGATGAAACTGAATTAAAAGTAAATGAAATATTTAAAAAATTAAAAAATAGTGAATTAGAAGATGGTTTTAAAGATCCATTAAATTTTACAGCATCACAACATTTTTTTAATGCATTTGATAAAATTAATAAATCAAAATTATTTCAATTAATTCATTTAATGCCAAAAGGTGGTGTATTACATGCTCATGATACAGCATTAGCAAGTGTTAAATATATTGTTAATGGTATATTAAATAATCAAAAATATAAGGATATATTATGGTATTGTAATAATGTTAATGAAAATATAGTTAAATTTCAATTTGCACATGAAAAACCTATAAAAGTTGAAGATAATAATTATACAGATTGGATATTATTTTATGATGTTAGAAATCGGACACAAGATAAAAAATCATTTGATGAAAAAATGATGAGACATTTTTCATTATATACACCAGATCCAATGAAAGATTTTAAGGATATTAATGATGTATGGAAAAAATTTATAAATATTTTTATAACATTAGATCCATTACTGAGATATGTACCAGTTTGGGGTGAATATTTTTATGAAGCATTAAAAGAATTTAATAAAGATGGTGTACAATATTTAGAATTTCGTGGTTTATTACCAACGGTAAAGTTTTATATAAATTAATTATTACAAAATTATTATTCAAAAGGACTTTTTTTTGTAGCTATACGATTTAGATGGTAAAGTTTATACACAAATGGATACACTTGATATTTATGCAGAAACATTAAATACATTTAAAAGTTCTCATCCAAATTTTATTGGTGCAAAATTTATTTATGGACCAGATCGTCGAGTAAATAATTCAACATTTGAAGAATATATGACAACAGTAAAAAATATTAAGGTAAAATTACAAAAATGATAAACATAATCAATGCAAAAAAAAATACAAAAAAAAAATATCCTTTTCAACAAAATATTTTCATCTCTCTCAAAACCCAAATCCAATTTTTTTATGATCCAGATCAAATTATTTTTCTTTCCCCTAACTAAATCCATAAATTCTAAATTAAATTCCCTTTTAACATTAGAAGAAGAAGAAGAAAAAAAAAACTTGTTGATGTCAACAAAAATGTTTACGTTAATTTGATGACCAGAAAATTTTTTTTTTCTGTTACCTTCTCTATATAATCTGATAAATTTACTTTTCCTAATGCATAAATAAGAAAATAAGAAAAAAAAACGTACGAACCTTTTTCATTAAGTACCATAAAAATAATACGAATTTTTTTCTTTCCTCTTTATCTTTTTTTTGATAGAAAAAATATCCAGATTTTGTTGCCGGTTTTGATTTGGTTAGTCAAGAAGATAAAGGATATCCACTTAAAAATTTTATACCACAATTTCTTGAATTAAAACATACAAATCCAGAAATTGATTTTTTCTTTCATGCTGGTGAAACAAATTGGATTGGTTTATCAACAGATGAAAATTTAATTGATGCAATATTATTGGGTACAAAACGTATTGGACATGGTTATGCAATAACAAAACATCCAAAAGTTATGGAAATAATAAAACAAAAAAAAATTGCATTAGAAATAAATCCAATATCAAATCAAGTATTAAAATTAGTTGATGATAATCGTAATCATCCAGTAACACATTTTTTTGCAAATAATTATCCAATTATAATATCATCAGATGATCCAAGCTTTTGGCGTGCTAAACCATTATCACATGATTTTTATATTGCATATATGGGTATGGCATCAGCACATTCAGATTTAAGATTTTTAAAATTATTAGCAATAAATTCAATTGAATATAGTTCATTAAATAATACAGAAAAATTAATTGCATGGAAAAAATGGAAACAACAGTGGAAAGAATTTATAGAATTTGTTAATTTAAATTATAATAGATATATTTGAAAGAAAATTTGATTAATTTAAATGTTTTTTACAAATAATATTTAAAAAATAATAATTTTGTATTAAATTAAAGATTTTAATTAAAGATAAAAAGTAAATTATTAAAAAAAAAAAACAAATTATAATTGAAAAGTTTTAAAATTTATGGTTTTTATTTACTATATATAAAAAAATGTTAAAATTGAATTATGATCAATTTGTTTTGGTTAATTCAAAAATTAATACTAAAGTAATCAGTGGCAATAAATCATATTGAAGTAAATTAAAAATTTTGGACAGATATGAAATGGAATAAATATTATAACGATTGCCAATTATAAATATAATCAAATTTTGCTGATATATTAAATTGGTAACAATAATTGTTCGCTCGTCTAAATAAATATTAAGCCTGTAATAATAATAAATCATTTAACTTTTCTTTGGAAAAAACCTTCCAAAATATTTATAAATAAAAATTATTTTTCTTATATCTTTGAATTTATTCTGTCTGCAAAAATGGCAATATATAATTTCCAATAAAATTGCAAAATATAATAGACGAGAAAATATACTTTTAAATGAGATTTCTGTTCATTTATAGAAAACATTTTTAATCCTTATTTAATGTGGCATCTGTTGTCGAGGAGTTTTTTGTTTTCAAATAAAATTCTTTAATTTTGTTTAGGCATAAAATGAACAAAATTATGAATAGTGGGAATGTTAATAAATGTATTAATTTTATATTGACCAACTTATGGGTTACTCTAATTGTAGAAAAAGTTGTGGAAGTTATCTCAAAGTTACTTCACTTCCCAAATACAGACTTGTTTTTATCATTATTTAATTTTATATTTCTTCAAAATGTTATAACACTTTTCTAACAATTTTTTCCTCATAATTTATTATATAGATATTATAAATTTAACATAATTTATTTTCACCCATCAAAAAAATTAGACAAGAGTGTTTCTATTTGTGATGATAAAATTATAAATATTTTCTAATGCAGAAAGTGACAATTTTATATATCAAAATGACATAATGTCCTAGTAATAAGTATATTGTAAATGAATGGTTTTTGAAATATTATTAATATTTTTTTGATAGTATACAATCCTAAAATATGCAGTCAGAATTTTTATTGTAAATTTATATTTTATTATTGTATATTTACGAAATTAACAGACATTTTTCAACTATTATCATCAACAACAGGGTAAGTATCTGAAACAGACTATCACAACTGGTACAACAGAACGAAATAATTATTATCTCTAAAATGCTTACTATACAGTTTTGTTATCAATATGATATACTGACATTAAAAATTATATTCGAAATATTATTTATATATTATGTAATTGTTGGTACAGCAATTTCAAATTTTATTTTATTACTTATTATAGTTTAAATATGTTCAAATAAATTTCATGGTAAATATTATACATATATATAGTAAAAAACTTTTAAGTCCAATCAACAAAGAGGAATTATCACACATGAAGTTATATCCTATTTAAATAATTGATGGTTTTTTGGTGTCGTTCGTGTATTATATTTTTCGAGTTTATACATATCTTTGTTTTATTATGTAAGGAAAAGATTAAAATCAGAAATTTTTGTACAAAGTTGTGATTGCTTTCGAAAGCACGCCAAAAATCCTTAATAAATATCTAGCCAAAAATATTTGAAATTTATATTATGACTTATTGATAGGGTAAAACTATAAATGTTGGGACTAAAATTTGTGAAATTTATTTCTATAATTTTGCTTGTTAGTTTACGAACCTATGTATATATCGGATTTGAATCAACATTTATTATATGATTTGAATTGGGAAGTAATTGTAATAGGTCCAAAAGTAATAAACTCTCAATACGCAATTTTCTAAATTTCACTTATATTGTCAACTGGCAATGACAATAAGAGATTTTACAAAATTGTGTAATTGTAATACTTATCCTGCCAACTGATAATTACTCAAAAACTGTGGCCTCATTTGATCATAAATTAATAAATGCGTTCAAATACTTATGCTAAATGACTTAAAAATATTAGTTGGTATTATACTTTACAACTTATCCTATAAATGTATGTATATATTGTTCAAAATTAATATTAATTTTATTTTCAATTTCAATGTCCTTTGGAAATTTCTCCATTTATATTTATATAAAATGTTTTTTGTTTCTAATCTTATCATTTTATATTTCCCTATCTATTCCACATTTATATACAAGACGCGTGTTACCATACGACAAAATTAAACACAAGTGAAATATTTTGCTAAAATCGTAACAGAAAAAACACGTATTCATATATATAATGTATATAAATTTATAAATATGTAATTTTGTGTAATATTTTGACACTGATGATGCCAAAAAGTAAATTATTGATGTTGACTTTTATCCATACAAACACGAAAATGTGAAGAGAAATATTTATACAATCCGAAAACGGATCATATCCTTTTTTGTTATATTAAAATTAAAACAATTTTGTGATTTTCACCATAATACAACGACACATTTTCCAAACATATTTTGAGAAAAAAAATTAAATATAAGTAGTATATTTAGTACACGAGTAATTTCGCATATCTTCAAAATTTACAGGATATTGTATCATGTTTTAATAATATAAAGTTATCTGATTGTGACAGCTTTTAATAATTCTTCTTCTCCATCCTCTTTCTTTTAAAAAAAAAACATTATCCATTTTAAATTATTTTAATTTTCTGCTGTGTAGAAAATTGTTTTTCTTACTTTCTATATTTAAAACGTTTTGTTGTATATTGGATAGGTCACGATTTTTAACACTTTTCATTATAATGAATAACTTCAAGGATATTGGATGAAAAATCAATGCCTGGGAAAAAAGTACATGTATATACAAAATATACTTGAAAATAATTTCATATTAAATTCAAAATCACGTTCATTTACTTTTTGGGTGAACTTTTTTTTTGGATTTCAAAAGTGAACGTAGGATGTTTATAATAATATTTTACGGATTAAAAAAATTATGGAAACATTATAACGATTATATTTTATATAAATGTAATTAAATTTTTGAAAATGTTTATTTAAAATTTATTTTTATGACTGTTTTTAAAATATTGGTATTCAAATTGCTCCCAAGAGATTTTCCATGTTAATAATTTTTTCAGTTTGGTTTTTCAATGGAAAATAATTCAAGTCTTTTTCTTTTTGTCTGTTTGTTTGTCGGTTTATCTGTTTAGCTGGATACAAACTTTCAGAAACAATTAATTATTGAAATATATACACTCTTTGATCGAAATTATGTTTGGGCAAAGATCGATATTAGCTTTTGAAATAGGGTAGTAAATATTTATTTATGTGTGAAATAGAACAAAGAATATATTATAGTGTTAGTAATGATCCAAAAAAGCACATAATTTTGAAACTACTAAACACTACTTAATCTATCAGTTGGTTTTTTGTAATGGTAATAAATCATTTTGATAATTGGCTATAATTGGTAAACATTTTATAGATAATAATATTTTTTTCCTGTTTTTAAAATAGTATTTATTAAAAAAATTTATGGAAATTATTTTTGGTTAAATTTTAATGTGATTTTACTGCCCAGAAGCTTTTCAATTTCAAAATCACAAATTAATGGAAAAAATGTTTATTTAAACAAATTTAAGTATATTTTATTTATTTAATTAAAAATATTTACTTAAACGATTTTAATATACAATTTAGTATAATTTTTTATTTACGGTTGAAAATTTTATACAATAATTAATTGGCCAAAATGTTTTTTTTGTTGAAATTTTATATTATAGTGTTGCCAGTGTTGTGTTTCTTTAAAGTATTTTTTTTTTAAATAAATTTTATAATAAAAAACATTTAAAATATTTTTTATTACATTTTTGTATATAATGTTGTGTCGTTGAAAAAAAAATACTTACATTATTTTTTATGTTTATGTACATAATGTGAAATAAACATAACTCTTTTAAATGAAATTTTTATGATGTCGTTAAGTGAATGAATCCGCGGCGTGATTCACATAATTTTTTGTTATTTTCACTGGTTTCCACAACATAAAATATTGCTATATATATTCAATTTTCCATGCTGTATAATGTTATAATTATATTTTGATGTTATTTTATGTGAAAAAAATATAAGAATTTTAATGTAACAACAACAACATATGTCAATGAGATAAAAATCACCATGCTATTTTATGATAAAAGAATATTTATGTAAAAAAATCGGCAGGATTCATAATATTAAAAATTGGGAAAATTAATTCTTTTACAAAGAAACCACATACAGAATTTTTATTTTTCCAATCATAAAATTGAAAAATTGTACAATTTCCAAATACGAAAAATAATTTGGAAAATATTATTTTCAACTTTCACCAAATTTTAACTTATGATATTTATTTAATCAATTTATTATTTTATTCCAATAATTTAATGCATAAAATAAAAATGATTTTTTCCTGATTGTGCAATTATTAATGGATTTATTTATTAATTAAAATTACCAAAGTTTTTTTTATATATATGAAAGCAAATAAAAAATATGACAAATATATTAAATAAATATTTTTAATTGCAAAATGGGACAATAATTGTAATAATATCATACCGTATAAATTTTTGAAATATTGAATCATATTATGAATGAATAACTATAGTTATCATGTCAGGATGTATAGCTGCATACAGCTACAACCATACTTTCGTACACGTCTTGTCAGGCGAAATTTAAATTATAACAAAACTATCCAAACAAAATTGAAAAATCTTTTAATTTGCTCAAGTTATAGAAAAAGACATGTAAAACATGGGGGAACCTTAACCGACTTTAACCGATTCTAAAAATTTTTTATGCTATAATTTTGGACTAACTAAGGACTTAAACTGGGTATGGACTACAACTGTCGCATATCCACGTTTACTGTCTTGAATTAAAGGTAATTAAAATGCCTACATTTTGATATAGTATACAAATAGATTGTAATAAGCATTGCCATACTCAGGTCATACTTACTTTTATCATTAATAGAAAAATACTACTTTTTAGAATTGTTTTGAAAGAATTTGAATTGTTATCCATTAACTTTTACTAATAAATATACCTACCCACTCTAAACATTAATTTCAAATGTGTAAATTATAATTTAAAAGGACAATAAATACCTGTAATGATTACGCTAATAATTTTGCAATAAATACGCTTTGAAATCAAAAATGAAATAATTTTAAATAAAATGAATTTTTCGGATTTTTTATTATATGCTTTTTTTACCACTTTTATTTATCAATAAAAATTTTTTTCTTCACTGTTACGAAATCCTATACAATATTTTTATATATCCTTTTTTTGATCAATTTACTACATTTTGTTTTTTTATTTTATATTTTCTATCCTTTTTATAATATAATTTTAATTACATATACACATAAGCGTATAATTCATTTAAATTTTTTATCAAATATTGAAATAATTCCTTAAATTTGAATTAATTATAATATTTATACACAATTATTAAATATCCTTATTTGTTAAGCCTGTTTTACACATTTTTATTTTATTTCATAATTTTTATTTTATATTGTTAACAATTAAAAAACTAAAAATGAAAATTGTTTATTTTTATGTTTTTTTGCATATAATTTATTATATTTAATAAATTTTCGAAAAGTTTTAAATAGTTGCATAATAAAATTATATTCTTATTCATTTATAATCTAATAAGTTAAAATTTAAAATTTATTTATATTTTGCTTATCTAAAAAAAAATTGAATATGTTTCATTCTCATTTTGATATAATTTTTTTTTTATGTTGCCTTACAAAGTATTTTGTTTAACTGTTTTTCATTTATGATTTTTAAATAACTATATTTTTTTTTTTAAATGGATTTTATATTATTTTTTATTGATAGTTTGATATTATTATGTTATATAATATGTATGTTTAATAATTTGATTTGATATTTTTTTTGATAACAGTTTTATTATTAATTAAATGAAAAATAATAAAAATCCTTACTATACACATACAAAGATATGTAATTTTTGTGCCCATTTAAATATATTTAAACACTTTCATTTAATTTAATTTTTGTTTTAAATTAGATTTTAATTATTATATTTATTTACAAATTAATTAATAATGTTATTAATTAATCAATTTTTGGTTTTGTTTGTTTCATTTGTCATTCACCAGGATAAATTGATTAAATTGATTAAACAATATTGGAAAAAAAAGTTTTTGTGCTTTTCATTGCGGTTTTGTCAAGTCTAATTTATAAAAATTGATTATTAATAAATTACAATTTCAAAAAATTGTTTCAAATTTTAAATAAAAACTATGTTAAAGTTTTCTCCCATAACGTTAAAATGTTGTTAAAGAATTTCATTTAATTAATTATTTGTTAGATCAATTTCTGAGCAATGAAAATTCATATTTGATTTATTACAATTTTTTTGTTGTTGTTGAAATAATTCATTTAAATAATATTAATATAAATTTTTAATTAAAATTTATTGGGAAATATAAAAATTACATTGGAAATATTAAAAAAAAATAATAATACATATATAATTATCGGTATTATTTATTTCACATAATTGTAAAATATCTTTCATAATTTGTGTATATAAAAAAAATTAGTCTTTTTACATTTCAAATTTGTCTTTATGCTAATCGTAATTCCTAATTTATGTTACCATATTTGATAATATTATTATTTCTTTAAAAATAAAATAAATAGTTTATTGATAAAATTTGGTCTCTAAATAATTATAATAACCAAATTAATTAATTATTATATTTGTGAAATTATTATATAATCTAAGATAGATGAGTATAAGACTAATGTGAAATGTAAAAAGACCAATTAAAATTATTCGTATGAAATTGCTACCATAATAAAATTTCAAATATTTAATTATTGGTTTTAATATTATTAAAAACACAAAAATAAAATTATTGGGAATAAATAATATAAAAATGGCTTAAAATTTTTTTTACCACAAATAATAAAATTAATTAAAATTTGTTGGCAAAATATTATGATTATTGGTTAAACAGTAAAATAAATCCAAAAAAAAAAATATTTATATATTAAAAAATTAATATATCAATTTTATGTTTTTGTAGAACATATCAAAAAATATGTTGAAAACATAAAATATTATAAGTTTTTACACATCAAAAATCAAAGAGGATTATTAAAAAAATTCGAATAAAAGTTTAATTGATAAAATAAACTATTTACTATATTAATTTAATTTATAAGTTTTTTGATTAAGACCGATCTTCAATGTAGGCTTCAGCCCAAAACTTCGCCGGCGAAAAAAAAGTTCATCACATGGGAAACAATGTAAGTAATTTTAATTTAATATATAAAAGTAAATTATATAAAATTATTTGTATAAAATAGTAAACCAAAATTACTATTTACAAATTGAGAACATGTGTAGTAAAAATGATTAGATAAATATTTCGCATATATTTACAATACTATTTTCAAACTCAATTTAAAATTTGTAATTAAAATAAGTATTCTTCTCTTTAACAAATTTTCTTTTTCCTATAATTTTCTAATTTAATTTAAATTTTTTATATAATCAAAACTAATAAAAAAAAATTCTTAATTGCTTTATCAATCAATTACAAGTTTTTCTTTTGTCCAACTTTTCATTTTTTTTTTTAATTTTCCAAGGATTTTTAGTTTTTTTTTTAAATGGCAATTTATTTTCATCAAACAAAATTTTTTTTTGCACTTGAAAATTAATCAAACTTTGAAAGTTTTCTTTATGTTTTAATTAAATCGAATTGAAAATTTTTCTTCCTTTTTTTGTTATATTTTATAACATATTTTTTCCAAAGTTCCATTGATTTTTTTTTTAAGTTTCCTCTTTTATATTATAAATGAAAATTACTTTGAACCCTAAAAAAAATAACAATTTCCCATAAGATTTGGTTATGCTTGAATAAAAAGAGCATTTGATTGGTCAAAAAATCAGTATAAAAAATGAAAATGTTAAATTTTGCCAAAATATATCTACACGAGAGTTAAATATCTTTATCCTTGAATGAAAAAAAAAAATTTATGTTGAATTTATGTGAAAGATAAATGCTCATCTTATTCAGCAATCCTTGAAAAAGAAATATTTTATTTTCTTGCACTATGTTTTTGATTGTGTTCAAAGTTCAAAAGATTTTTCAAATGAATTTAGAAATATAAAAAAAAAATTTATTATTTTTAAAAACTCTTTAAAAAATTTATTATCCTTAAACGAAACGACCAACCCATTAATCGCAGCTGTGCACATATAAAAGCAACCAGTAAATTCTAAAAAAAAAAAATTAGATTGCCAACATTGCATATCTTAAACAAGTCCTTTTTTGTCTGTACCAAAAAAAAATGAAAACCGTCCAAAAAATGTACAAAAATGAATTTGAAAGGATCAACCTTAAATTCTACATATACAAAAAATTGCTTTATGCACACAAATTATGATAAATTTCTATTTAATATACTTATGTATATGTTTAATTGGTGAATAAAAGGGGGTAGGAGGAGGCCGGTTATATCTTATATAAAATTATCCTTTTTTTTTTTGATTTTATATATTTAAATTTTTTTCAAGGAATTCTTTTTTTTTTTTAATTCTAAAAAAATCTTTTATTTACAGCATAATTTTTAATCAATGATTTATTATATTTGATGATGTAGTCTGTTACGTCCATCTTCTGTCATCATTTGAAGTTAATCCATTTATATCGTATCCTGTTGATGATAATCCTGATGTTATTCTTCTATTATTCTTTATATATTTGTTGTAATTGTTTCTGTTGCAATATTGTGGCTGTAAAAAAAAACATTAACACATTTACACAACAACGCAAAAAAGAAACAATGAAAAAAGGACATAAATAAAACTTAAATTGAAAATTGAAAAATGGATAAAAAAAAAATCTCTCTGATGTTAATTGGAAAAACAGACGACGAGAAATATGAACTTTTGGTCAATGAAAAATTAATAGAAATAAGAATTTCTGTTGTTGTTATGATAAATGAATTTTGATTGGATGATGAAAATCTCAATTATGAAAATAAAAATTATGGGTTTTCAGTCGTGCTAACAATAAATACAATTTTTTTATTTAATGGAAAATTTTGTTGGAGGAAATTTTGTTTATATCATAAATTTAAAAGGAAATTAAATTTATTTTTGTCATTTAAGTGATTACGGAAATTGAATAATTTTTTTTTTACTGAAAAAATTAATATTGACAGAAAATAAAATTTTTTACTTTAAATTTTCATTCAACATTTTTCCCTCAGAATTTTCCATTTGCGTGATTGTCTAATTCGAAAGAGATAGTCTGATGTTTGCCTTTTGATTTTCCAGTCCAAATTAATGGTAGTCGAGTGGATGCTTAATGAAAGCTAGGAAAATATTGAACAGAGGGAGAGAGTATAGTAGAAAATCGACATATTCAATTAAAATGGGATGTTAATTAAAAAGTCCTTATTTTTTTACTTCAAGTCGACAAACAACATTTTTTCCTATATTTTCAAAATGTGACTATTTATATGATTGAAAGTATTGATTATTAAATTTTTTTGTAAGTCAACACAATTTTTTGTTTCAAATTTAATTATCTAAAATATTTTAGTTCTTATATTTTGTAACCTCAATTTCATTTCTACAACAGAAAAAAAAATCGTCTATTAAATTTGCAAAACACACAAAAAATATTAGCATGAATATTAAAAAAAATTGATAATATCCTTTATAAATTTTATAACACGCAGCAGTGAAATGATTCTCCACAAATTTAATTTTATCATAGTGAAAATATTCCAAAAATTTCATGCATATTAATTAATTTGTTGTGGAAAATTTCATTTATAATTTATATGACGACAATGTGAAAATGGTAACAAAAAAATACAGGCAAACAATGAGGGGGAATTTTATGTCCTTATACTGCTTATTACTTTTGACATAATATAAGCCTAAATTAAAAATATAAAGTAGTTTTTACTATATCAATTTTTGAAATAAATTATTTACTCTTAAAATTGTTAATAATTTTTGTAATTTTGCAAATTATTTTCTTCAATTTTAAAAATTGAAAACTAAAAAAAATTCATATTAATTAAAAATTGTTTATATATAATCAATTAATTGAAAAACTAATATTAACTATAATAATTTTTTGTAATTAAAAATATCAATTATTTTCTTTTAATTTTCTGATGAAAATCCTAAATTTTTATTCTACTGAGAAAAACAAATCGGAAATAATTACAAAATATTATCCGAATTTGATTTGATGTACATATACACATATAGCAAGGAAAGTTAAATTGAAATATCAGTTAATTATAGAACAGCATAAGCAGAAGGAATTTTACTCGATCCTAGAAACGTATTCCTTTGGTTTTTTTCATCTCTCTCTTTATCCTTCCACTTTCTATTCTATGCTATCGAAGCCATATAAAAGTTTCTACTTTCACCTCTCTTTCTCTTGTTTTACAAATTCAAAAATAAAAGACTTGAATGGAAAGCGTGAAAATAAAAAATCAACAAGAATTTTTTTTAAGAAGAATACAACAACAGTAAAAAAGCCAACAATTTTCCACGGATAATTATCTCACTAATGACTTTTAAATTGATATTTTACTTTCAAGGATTCTTTTTTGTTATTATTGTTTTGTTGTTAGTCTTGTGTTTGTTGTGTGTTATTAAACTTTACGTTAAGGACTCAATTTTCTTATTTTTTTTTTTTTTTTTGAAAAACGACAAGGAAAAAAATATATAATTTAGTGAAAAAGAAAATTTTTTTGTCGATGATATACAAATCAAAAGGAAATTCGTAAAGTATACCAGAGAATTTTTGGTTAAAAAAAATTTATTTTTTATTGTTGGTATAATAGTAGCAAAGAATTAAGTTAAAATATTTGAAGGAAATATGTTTTTCCATTTTTTTAGGCTTGTTTTTCAGAAGGAAATATAATAATGACAACAAAAAAAAAATCAGATTAAGTTTCAGTGTGGTGGGGGAAATGTAGAAGGAAATATAATAATATACTTTTAAAATGCAATCTAAAAAAAAATGTTTTTCATGTGGTTTGGAATTTGAAAGGAAAATGATGGATTTTTATTTTTTGTGTGTCCTGGAGGGAAATTATGATAAAATTGAATTATTACAAAAATATGTTTCAGTTTTCTTTATTATATTTTTTTTACTTTTTGCGTTTCTCTATTCCTATTGTATCCACAACGAAAGTTAATTTGATTGTAATCAATTATGTATATTACGTAGAGGGTAATTGAGTTTATAAAAATTTGAGCAAATCAAAATTTCTTTTCTTAGAATATAATGACTTTAATTTTAATATTGATTTTATTTTATATGTAATATTTATAATTTAAAATATTTATTTAAAATAATTTTCTTACCTTTGAACTGCATTCACATTTTAAAATCCATTGAACTGATATAAATTTATTTTCAATTTGTATTTGTCGCGATTGTAATAATTCTTGATCAATTGGTTTTAATGAACTACTATTCCATAAATCTAAACCACTTTCAATATAATTCATTGGATCATCTGAATTAAGTGGGCACAATAGTTCAACCTGTTTCGGAAATTGAGAAAGAAAATTATAAATGAAAATTATAATTAATTCTTAAATCAAATTGGAAATTTTCATTATTAAAATAAAATATAAATTTATGAAATAATAATTTTTTGTTACAATGAAATAAAAAAGTAAATTGTCCTTTTAGCCCACTCAAAAGTTTAGGCAAATTAAAACAAAATAATAATAATCAAGGACCAGTAAAATAATCTAAAAGAGAATATTTTGTTTTTAGACTTTTGTATACTTTTAAAAGGTTTTTTTTTGTTCAGACATTTTTATAAAGTGAAAAGTTTAATTTTTGTCTGGGAACAAGAAAAGTTTTTTTTTATATACAAAAGAACCAAAACAAAATTGTTTATAAATTTTCAAAAGAGTTTGTTGAAAAGTTTAAGGGTCAAATCAGTGGCTAGGTTGGTTGCTTTGGAAACAAGACTTAATATGCCTGATTTGATTGGGCCATAAGACCATATTCAGCAATCAGCGATTATGGCTCACTAAATCTTATACAAGTGAGTCGGAGGACCATTAAAGGCTGGAAATATTAATAACAAACTAAATAATAAAATGAAGAATTCATTTATGAAGAATTCATCTTTACCAGCAAAAACTTAGAGCAAAAACTAAATTTAATTTCAAAAACTTTCTAAACGTAAAACTATTGATACAATTTATTTACTTATACCTCACTAGATTTTTTAATTTTAAAACTTTCTAAATCAAAAATTTACTTTCCTGAAAATGTTATCTAAAAATTTAAATATTAATTAAGATGATATTCTCATAAAGAGTCCTTTGAGGATAAATTATAATTAAAATTTATTCATAACATATACCAGGTCCTTTACTTCTTATTCATCTTCGAATATGTTTATCGAAAACTTTTACTAAACTAACAGAATATTATTTTAAGGTATGTCCTTGTAATGTATATAAATACACAAGGACTAGTTTTAATATTTTCGTTGAGAAAATTTACAAAAAAATAATTTATGAAATCATAAGATGAAATGCATTTATGCAATGCTCGAAGGAAAAGTTTATTTAATATGCGAATATATAAAATATCCTTGAAATTAATGATAAAGTTATTATCGTTTACTTTGTAAAGGAAACTTTTAATGATGTGTTTTATAATTACATAATAATAATTTGACTTTTTTTGTTGTTGTTGTAAGAAAGGACATCCTATATCCTTGGACAAGTAATTTTACAAAAATAATTTCAATAATTATGTAATGAAAATCAAGGTATGCCCCTTGGTATTTTAAATAACTTTTCATTATTATTATTTTGTAAACTTATTTCAAAATTTTAATTAAATTACTTGGATAATATAAAATGCAATTTATTTGTCAAGTTCAGAAAGTTTAAATTTAATATAAATATTCTGAACTTTTTTTTTTCAACTTTTTGTAATTTCCGTCAATTAATTTTACATATTTTTTTACAAATTGATTTTTATCAAGAAGAAACAACTTAATTTTCATTAAACTTTAATTAAGTTTCCTATTTTATTATTATAAAGTAAATTAAAATAAATTCTATAAAATTTAATGAAGAGTTTTAATTTTTTTGCTATGTGATTTCTCATCTCTACTTAATAATTTATTGAATTTTTTTTTAATTACAATAATTAAATTAGAAAGAATAAGAATTTTTTTGAAAAAAAAAATTATCATCCTTCAATAAATGTTTTCAAATTATTCATCCTGCAATTAAAAAAAATCGTTTTCAAGAAAACTTTAAAACAATCAATTCTGCACTGTGTACATTATCCATTATCCTTCACAGAACAACAACAAAACAAAGTTCATTAAAGTTCCTCTTAGAGTATATTTTTTATGTATTTGTGCAGGACATTAGCTTGTTTTTGAAAAAGAAATTTGTTCAAATTAATTTTTCTCAACAAGATGAAAAAATAAAAAACTCTCGCACGTTTTCATTCTTAACAATTTCAAGATATAAAAATAATTTTTTATGATGAGTTCTTCCCAAGGACTTGCAGTCATTGAAACTGATTGTCCTTTACTGGTTTTTCCGCTGTAAAAACGAATTGTTTTACAAAAACATATTTCTTCGTTATTATATTTTTATGATGAGAGGAAACAACAATTATTTTCTTAAGATGAATGAGTTTTCAAAAACATTTAAACATTTTTTTAATTTTCCCGAAAATTTTATATTTTTTTTTCTTCGAGGATACAAAATTATTCTGTACATTAATAATAACTTTAAGGGAAAATTATATTTGTTGTAAATTTTGTGGAAAATTAAATTTTATGTTTTTGATATCTAAATAGAAACTAAAACACAAAAATTATGATAAATTCAATTTTGTAAAAATTAAATTGAAAAAATTATGAAAAATTTTTCTATAAATAAGATATTCACTAAAGTGGAATGTAAATGTATACATATACAATCTCCTTTAATTCATTTATTAGATTTAATTTGAAATCAATCATGTTTTCATGGTAATAAATTTTAGTTAAATTACTCCTTAAATAGATTGATATTGTTTCTCCTTTTTCATTCAATTTTTTCATTCACTCGAAAATAATCGTAATTATTTCTAATTTTATCCCCCACAAAACGCAAAGTAAAAAATCCTAATTTTTCATGATTAATATTTTATTGATCAATTAATGCCATTTTGTTTCACTTGATTAACTTGCCACCAATTATAATTAATGATAGTAATTTAAATGAATAAAATAATGAGGAGATCTTTCAGTTTCCCTTTTTTTTTTTTGTTGTTGAACAACAAAAAAAGTTTGTTTTATTAGACGATTAAGTAATTAAAATCTGAAAAGGAACATTTTCTTTTCTTTTAAATTAATTTATGTTTATTATTTTTTTATATAATCCTTTTTTGATTGAAAAACAATTAAATCAAAGTAAGAAAAATAGAAAATTTATTTTAATTTTAATATTAAAAAGTATTAAGGAAAATAGAAATTTTTTGGAATATTTTAATTTTGTACACCTTTGATTTAAAATTTACTCTAGAAAGACCCTCATCACTCTACAAAATGAATCAACAGCACAACACATAACCTAAGAAGGGATTTTTAATAGAAACTTTTAATTTCCAATGAATTAACTCTGATGTGTACGATAGCAGTAAAAATAATGATTATATAAAATTGTTGCCTTTTAATGTCTGGGATAAATTTTCATTAGTTTCTGGGTTGTTAAACATTTTCTAAACTCGAAAAAGTAATCACGTGAAATGAGGTAATTTGGGGTTAATTTATGTGTAAGTTATTTGGAATGAGAAGATAATAAATAATATTGAATAATTGGAGTTACATCTAAAAATATACTTCATAACTTGCTGAGCATTAAGCTGAAAGCAACAATCGTTAATATTATTGGTAACATTTTATTTATATGAAACTTATTGTGATCCAATCATCCAACTGACGAAGAAACTAGTAATTGAAATAATCTAATGGCATATAGTGAGATATGTGTAGTCCAAAAATTGTAAAATTTCACACTTTTACTCATTGAAATTATAATTTTTTAAATATTTATTATAGGTAAATATTATTAAGATTTGAAACTTAGGTTACTATTAACACTTCGGCCATTAAAATATGATTGAACAGAAATTAAATTTTGAACTTTGTCGGAAAAATACAGTTTTTTGATTAATTTTTACAATCAAACTTATTCCCCTATGACTGTATATTAAAATATTAATTAACTCTTTAAATTTACTAAAAACTTTAAAACCCCAATAAAATTTATTTTCTCTACAAAATAAATTAAAGTTTTCAAAACTTTAAAATTTCTAATTTCTCTTTGAAAATAATCTAACGTATACATACGTAAACTCTGACCACACATAAAATAAATATAACAAATTCGAATACTAATTGTGCTATTAGAAAATTACATAAATCATTATCCTTTTATACATTTAAAAAAAAAAGTATTTTTCCAATCAATGTTTCTTAGTTAAAAATGGAATAACTATACACATATAACTTTATGGGCTTGTTATCAGGTTTTTGGTATAATTTCTTCTGTATTTTATAGTCCACAAAAATTAGAAATTTGGTTTATACAAAAGTTAAAATATTTTTTTTTGCATAAAACTTTATCCTATATCTAAATTAATGTATGAGGATAGGAAATTTTTTTTTATATATTATTATTTACCACATATATATTTTCAATTTGAAATTTTCATAAATTTTCATCCTTTTGGCATTTTCTAAAAAGCATATATACATATTTACCTTTTAAAACTAAATTTCACCCTTAATCCCATTCTATCTCCCAAAGTTAAAGTATTTGTTAGGTGAAACAAAAAAAATGATTTTAGTACCAAGGATATCAGTTATTACAAAGTTTACTGTAATGCAGAGGAAAATTTATCCTTTTGTATACTTATATAATAATAATTTTTTTTTGTTAAGATGAAAAACTATCTTACCACCTTGTGGAATAGCTTTTAGACATAATTTACCTTTTAAATATATACTTATATATTTGTAATTTTTTATGTTGGTTATATATATCCTTACAAATTGAATATATATGAAGATATGAAACCTTAAGGGATATTTTTATTATGTGAATTGTGTGAGTGTAAAAAGGATATAAGTTTAATGCAGAATGCTAACATTGATTAAATTTAATTTATTTAGATATCTATATATTGAATCATCTTTGTGTCTCTTGGTATAACTAACAGAAAAATGAAAGGAAAATCTTATATTTAAATGCAATCCTTCTTCCCTTTTGTGTGTATATTCTAAACGAAAATTTATTTATACACTTATATACCGAAATTTTGATATATTATAATGAATTGTAATTTGTGTATAGATGTGAATTGGTTACATAATAATAATGAGAAGAGTATAAATAAAATGTTTCTTACGATTTTTGTTTTTCCTTTTATTTTCCTGGTTTTAATGGTTGTGTTATGTTATGTTTTTTTTTTGGGTTACGTTATGGATAAATTATTGTACGTGCCGAAATTTATATTTTTGGCTAAAGCTCAATTAGATTAGATAGAAAATTATTATTACATATAAATAAAAGAAAAACAACATTTTTTATTTATATAAACTTTTCAGTATCAACGAAAATTTAAGTGTGTTTGTGTGCGATGTAAATTAATTTATTTCTAAGAGTTAAAATGTTTTAGATTCTAAAGAATAATTAAAAATAATTATAATTGTTCTTAATTTGCATAAAGTACTATGACCATTTGCATTTCTGCATCTTAAATGTCTAATGTTTCTGTTACTATGAGAGGACTGCCCCCAGCCTGATTATTTATGATTTTTTGCTATGTATTTGCAATGTATATAACAGAAATTTCAAAATTATAAACCTGAATGAATGAGATTAAATATGTATATGTCTACGAAGGTTAGAACAGATTGTAATTGGCAATTTGAAACGAGTGACAGTGTAATTATAATATAATTTATTAAAAAATTTCACTTAAATCTGACCTTCTACCGATGAACGGAAAATTCTCTAATATGTAAATTAGTTTTCATATCTTAAATTTATACAGTTTAAATTATCTTATCTAAAATTTATCTCATTCTTTAATATATTTTATAAAAAAACTAAAGTAATATATTTAAAAATTAGCAAAAAGAAAATCTGTCTCTTGAGACAAGCTGTAAAAAAAACGACAAGAATAATTTTTTAAATCAAAATTCTATATATACCAAACGATCATAAAAATATATCGTAAGTCTTTACCCTAAGAAAATTCTTCTTTATAATTTAAATTAAAAAAAAAAGATGAAGTAAATTTTCATTTAAGAAGAAACCCATTAAAAATATATTTAAAATAAAATTATATAAATATGAAAATTTACTTGAATTGTTGTAGATACTGAAGGCACACAGCATTTATTTGAATGATGACATCTTCCACATGTTTTTGGATGATATAATTTTCTAGAGACACATGAACCCAGACGAATTCTCGCTGGACCTAATTTTTGTATGCTACGACATTCATGTCCTTTCTGTTAAAATAAAAATTTTTGATTTTTTTTGGAAAATATACAAAATTTTTCCAAAAATTTTCTTTATGCTTACCCTTATTCTATGCTCGTGTAATGGAAAATTTCTATCAACTATATTACTAAATTTATTGTCATCACATTTACGATTTTCACATAACCGGATGTTGCTTAGCTTATGACATCCGGTTGTGGTATTTGTTATACGCGTTGATATACCAATACCACAATATTCTGAACATTGTGTCCAGGGACTTGATGATGTATTGTGGCATGTTGCTTTCACTTTTTTTGTTATGCGGGAGGGGGGAAATTGATAAAAACCAATAAAGTATTGAATACAATATATTTTAATACGTTCCAATAAATCCAAAAGCCAGTGTTTTTTATGTTGTTTTGATAATATGGCGAAAATATACATAAAATTGAAAAAAAAAATTTAGTAAGATTATTAAAAATATATTACATATTTTTTTTAAAAGAAATGAAAAATATGCTTTTCCTTGTACACTGGGAGTACTAAAAAATATTATTATATATTTTATGACCTTTAGTATATCTTCCAAAAGTCTATAATATTCTTTTTATATATAAATAATCCATAAAAAAATATGAAATTTTAATATGTATATGAAAAATTATTAAATGATAAGAGGAAACTTGAAATTTTATGATTTGGGAATTTATTTTTCTAATATTTTTTGTTAATTTAAAATTGGTATAAAATTGTTGAAATTATTCAAAACAAATTAATTTAGATATTTATCTAAACTAAATCATATGTCAACAATAATCATCGATTCAACGATCTGGGAAACAGAAACAAAATTATCAATGTTTAAAAATGGTTAATTTGATATTTTCTTGGAGTTGAAAAAATTTAAAAATTTTCATTTCAAAGTGTATATTTTTTAAACCACAAACATTTTAATTATTTTGCCAATTAAATTTAATTAGTCAAATTAATAATAAATTTATTTAAATTATATTTTATTGCATTTTCAATTCATATATTAATTTTCCATCTAATTACAAAATTTAGAAACGAAAACCATAATTCAATTTCCAAAAGTTCAATTTAATTTCCAATTATTCCTTGTAATGAGATATGAATCTCTTTTAACTTTCGACAGCAAATTTTTTACAACCATTTTGAAAAGCTTAGATATGCTTTTCTTTATAAAAACCAGAAAAATGTTAATGTTTAATTTTTTATTTGTGTAGTCAATTCACGTTTCGAATTATATCAAAATTTACCAAGATTAAAAATTCACACTAACGAAATATTAAATTTTAAATCATAAGAAAAATCGTAGTTAAACTACATATGTAATATGATTATGTAAAATAATCAATTTTATCCTTTAAATTTCTCATCATACAATCTCAGTGCAAAAAAAAGGACATTAGCATACAGAAAAATCCCTTTTTTTTGTATAACCTTAAAACAAATTCAAAACATGAAATTCATATTTTTAGAAATACAAAAAAAAAAAAAATCCCATTTACAAATGTTTAAAAAAATATATATTTCCAACTGACAAATGATGTGCACAAAAATTCGTGCTTTTTATGTTTATTTTTTGTGTGTTTGTGTGTTGGGAAGAAAACAAATTGAGAAACATTAAATTTTTTTTGTTTGTTTTTTCATTTACATAAAAACAAACATAAAATACTTTCTTTCTATTATTTTATAATTCTTACCGTCAGCTGTTGGTCTCTCACATAACCACATTTTACAGCAATGGCCAGGCACTTCAACTAATCGTGGTGATCTACATGAAACTGTATCCTCAGGTGCTGGTAGCTGTTCCTTTGGACATAACGATGAACATGCATGTCGACCATTCTTTGTTTTTGGTTTTTTTTTGAAAAATTTAATATTAAATTTTTTTATATAATAAATTTTTAAAATGAAAATTAAATTTTTGGTATACAAAATCATGTAATTTAATATTAAATTTCAAGAATTAATGAAAATTTCATTAACAAAAATTTAATATTTTATCTAAAAGGAATTTTTAAACATAAAGGAAAAATATAATGTTAGAAAAAAAAGGATAACATAAAATTTTACCTCACAGACACATTGTGTTTTGCAGTCCAATTTGAATGTTTCACCATGTGAATATGTTGTATTTCCTACTGTACAGTTTAATTCTATAAAATTAGAATATTGAGAAAATATGAAAAAATTATTAAAATTTACGATTTATTTTCTTATTATTAGAATAATAATTTTCGAAAAAGGATGCATAGAATTTTTATATATTTTTTTTTTTTTTTCTAGTGAAGTAAAGTAAATTTTCGTATTATGATTTTTCTAGTGCGTGGTATTGTGGTTATTTCATTTTATGATTGAAAATACTAAAAAAAAATTAAGAAAAATTGAAAATTTAAAAATATTTAATACAATTTATGTTGGGATTTTAAAGTATCCTTTGAAATAGAATTACATATTTTTTTTTTCATAAATTTTTTTATTTTATTTTTATTCCTACCGTAAAAATAATTTTTTTTTATTGTCGATAAAATCTTCTGGATGATTGAAGGATTTACATTTTTTGCTTGCTTGTATCGATAAAATAAATATTAAAAAAAAAAACTGAAAGATAAATATACCAGGGAGCTAAGAAGGCTTAAGGATTTTCAAGTTCTTTTTTTTTTTTTTGGTTGTGAATAATATTTATTCAAGTTAACGTGAACGTAAATCGGTCAATAAGCAGGATTATTACTGTTCTGGAAAATTAGAATTTAACAAAAATCAGTCAGAATTTTTTAAGGTGGCATATACGGAGAAGAATTGTGTTTTTTTATAAAGTAATATGATTAGCTAGAGATAATCTTAAAAATGATAAATATTATAAGAGAAATAATCGTAGCTTTTTTATATTTATTTTCCTTGATTATTTTTCATCATTCAAATAAATTTCTTATAAACTTTTTAAGATTATTTTTTGAGAAAGGTTTGCGGTCTTGCGCAATGAAATTGTTTTTAACTATATAATTTATATGAAGTAATTATAACTCCCAGTACTTCTGATTTAGGTATAAGCAAATATACCAGAACCGAGAAAGTTAGGTAAGAAAATCGTGGTAATCATTTTTATGGCTCTCTAATGTCTCATAATTTTTTTTTGTTGAAGAAAATTATTTTGCATGAAATTAAATTGAAATTTTAATTTGCAGTAAAAAGTAAATACGTGCAATTCAAATATAATAATGAAAATTTTTAAGTGAAATATAAATTGATTTTTTTTTAACTTAAATTTTATATATAAGTGAAAAAAAACCCGTATCCTTTTTATAAATTAATTAAAATGTTTCTTCCATTTTATTCGAATTTTCCCACTTTATTCCAATTATCATTTCTATTCAATATATAAGAAAACTTTTCTTCTTTTTTTTTTTGGAAAATGGTATACCCTCATTTTCACTATAAATATATAATTTTCTTTTCTGTTTTTTTATATAAAAATTTATTCTTAATCCAATAATAAAAAAAATAACAAAGTTCATCCTTATTTTCATTTCTACACCCACCAGAAATAAATATACGAAAAAGAAAATCCTGGCTACAAAAAAAATAATAATATTGTAAATTACCAAGATTATTACGCGTAACAAAAACGTATATTAAGCGTAATGTTTACAAGAAAATTGTTTCCACCTTTCACATGAACAATCAGAATACAAAAACAAATAAAATATTTTGTATAAAATTTTATTTCATGTGTAAATGTTATATACGCATATAAAGACATTTATAATATGATATCCTTTTTGTTTGTTTTTGTTGTTGTTCAAATAAGAAAATATTCTACAAAATTTTTTATTAGTTTATCTTTTGACTTACTTTATGATTACATATGTCCAAGGATCACACCAAATAAAATAGAATTACTTATAGTTTTCTTTTAGAATTGTTGTGGGAGGTTTTTGTCTCCTTAAACCTAATATCATAAAGTTTAAGTGGTGATAAGGATATCTTAATGGAATAGTTTTATGTATAGGATAATATCTATATAGAGTAGTATTTTAAATTGATAAATTTAAGGACCCTAATATATACTACTAATTTTTTTTGTGAATGCTGCATAAATTGAAGACTCGATCTATTTCGTACAATTTTATTGGTAAATGAAGCATTGATAGTGAACAAATTTTTCAATTCATTTTGATAACTTGTATACAATTTGGGTTCCTATCAAAATGTAAGATATAATAAGCTAATTTAGCTTTTAGCATTCTTATATTGACAGTTTCATATTCATAACACAAAAATTTCTTTCATTTATTTCTCAAATAATAATTTTAAAATAATTTACTTGAAATTAATGATTGCTCATTCATTTGTAAAAAATCAGTTAAATTGAAATGTAATCAGAAATTTCCTTGTATAATCAGAAAATTCTAAAATTAATGTTTGTTTATAGAGAAATTTCCAAAAAAAAAATAAATTCTAACAAATTAAATTTCATTGGCAAAATTGAATTATAAAAAAAAAAAAATTTCAACAATTTTCCAGCCAATAAATTCCTTGATAATAATTCGATATTTGTATACAAATAGCAAAAAATATATTTCAAATGAATTTAGTAAATAATATTGATTTTAAAAAAACTTTAATTCCAAAAAATTCTTTTACTTAAATCTTTCAATTGAATTTTCAATCTTCTTAATTTTTAGAAAATATATACTCGTACTTTCCGACACTCTAATTTGGGAAAACTTCTTTAATATTAAAAATTCTTTTTGAAATTTATTTGAACAAAAAAAAACAATAATATAAATAATTGACCTTTTTTTACTTTGTTGACCAAAAGAATATTTCAACTATTTTCAAACTTTCAACTATTTAACTGAAAAAAAAATAATAATTTGAAAGCTTAATAAAAACTACTCAATAGAATTTCCTTGATCTCAAAACTCAATTTAGTATTTATTTTTGAGTGTGTGTGTGTGTTAAAATGTTCGAAGTCAAATATCCATTAGAATAACAAATAACATACTATAAAATATTTAAACAAGGATTTTTTTTTCCTTTCTATTATTAGAAAAATAATTTTTCTCTTTTTCCTTTACTTCAAAACATAGAAAAATGTCAAAAACTTAAATTTTTTTATATACAACAAATAATACGATGTAATAACAGGAGGAAACAGCAAACAAAAAAAAAGGATAATAATAGAAATTTACATTTATTTAACAAATTTTTATTGAACATTTATTCTCAAGGATATGTTTACAAATTTCTTTTTTTGCTTTTTATAAATAATTTGGTTATTTTCAGAGGAGAATTTGGTACTCTCCGTTCGTCCTTTTCAAAATTGTATATATTTATATATTTTGTATTCAAAATGCTTAAATGTGTAATTTTCTTCATTCTTTGTACATATATAAAAAAAAAAATTAGGCCAAAAAACGTCTTTTGTATATCAGCACCAGAAAAAAGAAAAAGAAATCTTTTAAATAAAAATTGACTTCGTCCTTTTTTTTTCATATATACATATTATTGAATTCAATTTTGTATTCAGGACATGCACAAGAAATGTATATAATTTTCTAGAACATATAACAAACTAACAAGGAGCAACAACAAAAACACTTCTTGTCTAAATGGGCGAACCTCCTAACTATATATACAACACCAACATTAAGTGCCGATGGCTTCTCTCTGTTTGATTATTATTATGATTATGATATTTTTTTTCTGCTTTTTGTTACAGGACCAAACAAGGGAGGAGACAGAGAAAATTTAAAGGTGGTATTGGATTTAATATGAAAAAACAGAAGATTAGATATATTTAATAACAAAGAAGGGGGTAGGGTAGAAGGTGGTGTTTAAGGATAAAATTATATATAAATGTATATATGATGGTTCATATAATTTTGTGTGTGGTGTGTGCTCCTCATACATTCAAAAGAAAATATTGTAGAAAATAAAAAAAAATTATTTTAATATGTTGAATTGTTTTGGAACAAGAAAAAAAAAACTCATATACAAAGTAATAAAATGGAAATGTTTAAATTATACAGCAAAATAAAAAGAAGAAGAAAAATAAAGGAGCATAAGGCAAAAGGATATCATGTCACTCTTGTATATAATAATACATAATAATTTTCTTTAACTTTTAAGTTTCTTTTCTATGTGATCTTTCATCTTAAAAGGCTAAAATTGAAGATTCTGAAGAAGAAGATGAAAAAAAAAATGATGAAAATATATTTATAACATTGTCCCCCAGATCATTATAAAAATTTAATGTCTGTGTGTGTTTGTATATACTATATATTTTAATAAGTATTTTTAAGGACTTTCTTTTTGTTATCTTCTTTTTTTGATCGTTATGGAATTATGGTTTTGGATTTTTTTGTCATAATAATTTTTCGGATGGCAAATGAAAGAGAGTGTTGAACTGTAAGAGGAATGAAAGAAAGATATTATATCTACCCACTTCTTTGGAATAGACAAAAATTATGTTTTTGTTATAAAAAAAAAATGTTTTGTAGTAATAACATGAAAAATTATGGAATATGTTATATTGAACAATAAAAAAAACATGAGAGACTAAAGAAACTGAAACAAAATAATAAAGATTAGTCAGATGAATTTATAGGGTAAATTTATAATAGTAGCTGAATGCTTTTATTGCTGCAAAATAATGTGGACTTGATTACGAGTTACTATAATAATAGCCACAACATATAAACAGTCAAAATTAAATCTATTAATTCAAATTCTACTTCTAGGCAAATGAAGAATTTGAATTTGTTAAACAAATTCGAATTAATAAAAGACTAAAAATGATGAGTAAAATCAAAGATTATGTAGAAACAAGTACTTTATCATTTAATTTATGATTTTCCAGTGAACGAATTCAAATTTTAAAAGATAGTAAAACAGAATCTTCAATAGAAATGCTTACAAAAATATGTGTAAAAAAATTTCAATTCAATTTTAATAATTTAAATAATTTAAATGATTCAAACACAAACCTCCCACGACCTTATTTCCTCCCAAACAACCAAAGATCGCCTTACCAAACAAAAAAAAATTACAAAATCATCAGAATTATAAGAAATTTTCCTATAATACATAAAATTAAAAACAATATCCTTTTTTTTCTTTTGGGTAATTTACCAGCAAATTTACCCTAATAAAATTGAATTTCTACAACAATAACGGATATTAACTAATATATATATAAACATTATCGTATAAAAAAAAATTAATATAATTTCGTATAATTTGACAATAAGGTTATAAAAGGTTTAAGGATTTAGTTTCATTATCTTTGATGAATCTTTTACGTTGACATCTTTCATGGTTTTATATTATATATTTCTATATATATATTGTATATAAACGAAAGAAATTTGGAAAAATTCATCATCAGGTCGTCGTCCTTCTTAAATCTTATTTTTTATCATTTTTTTAAAAGAAAAAAATACCAGATTCCTTAACAGAAAATTTTCAACAGTAATAAATAATGAACTTAAATTTATTATATTAGCTCTCTGGCTGAGTGAGAAAAGACTAAAAACCTTAAAAAATTATATTTATTAGAGGTATAAATATGTAAAGGTAAATATTGTCTTTCACACACAAAAAATTCATACTTGGAAATTTTTGTAAAGAAAAAAAAGGATATGAAGAACATTTACTAAACAAAAATAATCATTTATGTATATTATTTCTTTTTTCCTTGCTTATATTTAAAATAAATATTTTAATGGAAAATAAATTATGAAAGATTATCCTTAAAAGACTATACTCTGGATTTTTTATTTGCATCCCCAGTACCACAACCTCCCACCACCTCCAACATAAAACGTAAATATAAATATGAAAAGTCATAAAGAATTTTGGTTTTTAAAAATTTTCACAACACCACATAATAGAAAATTGTATATTTTTTTTTGGTGTATGCGAGAATTTTATAAAACCAAAAAAAAAATAGATTTAATTTATCCTTAAATGAGTTAAACATTAATGCCGCGTTATTTTATCCTTGCGACGTTGTAATTGTATTAAATGGAAAAGGATAAAATTTTATACAATATAAAATAAATTGTATTTATGCTTCTTCATTTTTTTTCTTTGGAGAGAAAAACAATTTTTATTAAGTGATACAATTTTATATTTCACATAAAAATAAAATGAAAATTGAATATTTTCTTAAGGAAAATAATTTTTTTGTTGCTATATTTAAAATATGTATTAAAAACATAAATAATAATATTTCTTTGCGTTGTTGAATTCCCTAACTAAATGAATACTTTATATATAGAAGAAGAAAAAAATATGAAAAGGATTAAATGACTAAATTCAAGAGAGTAAGGATAATTTTCATCTTAATAGCATTTATTTATTTTTTTTGTTTAATTTGTAACTTTTAATTGGCTGATAAGATGAGAAAATGTTTTAGAAAATTAATTTCTTTCTTGGTGAAGAAAGAAATTAACCAAATGAAAGGAAAATGTATACGTTTAGATTGTACCAGTATAGGGTGTTTCATCAGTATCAAATTTCTGGTAAATTCACAATTAGTGATACAAACTTATATTGTATTTCTTGTATTACAAGCATTTAATGGAAATGTTTAAAGTAACAAGAATAAGTCAAAAATATGTAAAATTATACTTTAACTATATAACGAATTTTGTCGCAGAAAGGAAGTGATTAATTCCAATTATTTGGTTGGTTTTCCTTATTAATATATTGTTTTTGGCTCGAAGAGTGGAATTTTAATATTATATTTTGGACTTATTAAGCTATAGAAAGCATAAATATATCTATTAGTTAATGTCATCCAAATAAATATATCTAGTAGAGTTTAAATTTAAACCTAGATCATCTAGATTTTACTAATAGTTGAAAAGTATTTAAATTTAAATTAAAAGTCTTATTTACTGCAAAGAAATATAATTTTAATTACTCTACCGAATGGTTCCTAGTTAGTTTTTTCTAGCTAGAAACTTTTTTTGAAATTAAAGAACGGAAAAATTTGATTTTTGCAATATTTCTTCTTGAATATATTTACAATTTAAACCAATATTTTTCTGATCAATTTCAGTATAAAACAAACAAACAAACAATTTTCATATCACAATATTTAATAATTTCCTAAACAATTTTCACCGCGAAAATTCCATTATTCCATAACAACAACAAAAAAGTTATTTTTATACCATGAAAAAAAATAAACTGAAATTCCATCAAAAGTTAAATTTCTATGTAAACATAAAAATTTTCATGTCAATGTTATTTTCCCAATTTATTTATAATTTTTTCCTCAATTTCTTTTTTTTTTTTTATATTTTGAAAATTTGTTTAAATGCCATGAGTATATTTGGGAAATTGTTTATTTAACTTTTCGAACTCCTGAAACAAAACAAAAAAAAAATCGTTTTCTCCCTGTTTTTTATTTGGTTGTTTTCAAACATTAAATTTTTTGATATCCTTAAAAAATATTTTTTTTTGTTCCTACTTTTTTTGTATCAAAATTTATTAAAGGAAAATATTTACTATTGTATATTTATGTATACAAACAGAAACTCACTTACAAATTAACAATAAATATTTTCCACATATTCGTAAATATATAAATACTGAAAATTATAAATACACGCACCCAAAACAAAGTAATACGTTTTTGTTGTTCTAGGAAAAACACTTTTTTTTTCCTAATGTAGACTTTTCCCCACACACGAAGACAAGAAAAAAAAAACCACACTTTAAAACCATTAAACATGTTTGTACATATACAAATATAAAATAATATTTTCTTCTTCTATTGCGTATAAGGATATAATTCCCATATATAATGAGGGTGGTTTAATGTCAGTATAGAATATTAAATATTCTTTTTATGTACTTAAATAATTTGTACCGAAAAAAAAGGATATACAGGGAAAATTGTATTTAGAAAAATAATTTTATTTACTTAAAAATTATTATTAAGTGGATAAACTGGTATACAAAAAAAAAATATTTTGAAAATTCTTATGAGAATTTCTTCTTTTTTTTTTGGAAATCGTAAAATGGAAAATATTTTGATTAACTTACCCTGATAGTATTCCCTTGTGCTACTCTAGAATTATAAGAAAATAAAGAAATTTAAAAATATACAAAAATTAAGGATAAAAATATATGAGAAAGTGAGAAAAGTTTAAAAAAATATTATAATAAATTTTAATGTGTAAATATTGAATATTAAGTTGCATTAAATTTTGAATAATATAAAGGAATTAGGTTAGAGACAATGTCATTTTAATATTAAAACTGCAATATCAAATATGTATATAAAATTCAGAAATTGTGTACAAAACATAAAATATGTCTAGTAAAATATTAAAATTTATGACTCAACTGAATCTTAATTTTAGGTAATTGAAAACTTGATGAATTGACATATACTTTTTGTTAATCAGATTGCAAATTTAGTTACTATTGAAAAAGTGAAAAATTATAAATAAAATATGAGAATTATTCAGTATTTTATTTAGTTATAAATATTTTTTGAATATTTAATTAAAAGTTGATTAACAGGTGGTTTATTTTTAATTGAATAACTGTCGGAAATGTTGAAGTATTTGTTCATTGAAAATATTGGAAATTCCTAAGCCAATTTTTATTTGATTTTTCTTTGGCTCGTGAGATATTTCAATTGTAAATAATTTTCACACCAGCTACCAAAATTCTATTGTAAAAATTTTCCGGAAAAAAACACACTATTTATTTATGCTAAACAAAATTTACTTCAATTGTTAAACAAGATTTTTTTTTTTAGGGTGGTAAGAAATTTAAAAGTACCCTTAAGAAAATAAAACTACTTAAAAATGAAAGGATTTACTTTTTTTTTTATTTTCTTATACATATTAACATATTTACTTACCCTAAATTCTGCTCCTAAAACGATTGCTCCTCTGTCCGAGAAGTAGCTAAAAAATATTCCTACGAAAGGCAACAGCAGCACAAGCATTTTACTGTAATTTTAAAAAAATGGAAAATTTAGAAATATATCTAAAAGAAAAAAATTGTAATATGAAAATTTATTGAAACGGAAAATTGAAAAAAATAATTTAACAAAAGAAATGTAAAAACATTTGAGAGAAAAAGAATGGTAACATTTTTCTTATTACGGGAAAAAAATTCAAGTACACATTTTAGTTTTGTAAAAGAAAAAAGAAAAATTATATAGTGAATATTTAAAAAGGTTTAATGTATAAATATTTTGGTAGTTTCCACCCACTTAATTCGTTGAAATTGTTTTGTATAGCAAATTTATGCTGTCAAAAGACTGGTCGACCTTTAAAATTCATTTTTTTTTATGTTGGAAAATTGTAATGAAGAATATTTCCTGAGGAAAATGAAATATTTTCTTATCAATCTTTTTTATGCATTACACGGGATTAATAATTTACTATGGTGAAAAAGCAAGGACTTTACAAAAGGATAATAATGGAAGTATTAATATTGGTCACATCTTTGATCTTAGATATTCATCAAAATGTTTGGAGCTAATTAGTAATTCTGGAAAATGGAAAGAAATATTAAAATTAGTAAGTACCTAATTGCAACAGAAAGTATGTAGAAAAATCCAAAAGTATATCAATCATTCCTTTACTATCTTTCTGTAATATATTGAAATTTAATCTTTTATCTCTACAGAAACTCAATTTGCAACTTTACTCAAAATGAAATGAACTTAAACTGAATGCGTACTGTAAAATTCTTGAAATATTATAAGAGGCTGATATTCTAAATAGGATTTCTTATATAGATTTGCATTATTAAAATATTTCTATTCAACGTGTAAGTTTGTATATATATTTTCAAATATAATCTGAACTACACTTTTTCTTTTATTAAAATCCTTACAACAAAATTCTAAAAACTCAAAGAAAGAAGAAAGAAAAAAACAACAATTCTGTTCCATTGGTTAAAAAAAATGGCACTAATTCCCTAAGGACATTAAATCGTTGTATACACTTATATTTTCCTGAATGAGGCAACAACAAAAAAATCATCTAATAAGATAAACAACACTGATAAAATTGTATACGGCAAAGTAAGAAAAAAAAAAAGGATCAAAAAATTAAACAGAATGTGGAAATATTTGAATTAGATCCTTTAGGAATATCGTAATTCTTTCTCTTCAAAACGGAGGTGCTTCAAATTCCTTATTTATATTATTTTTTGTTGTTCTGGCAAAAGGATGCTTAAGTGACCTTCTCCGGTTTTGTTTTCACACTTTTTTTCTTGTAGTTTTGTTAACCTAAAGATTCCAATCTTTAGTTTCGTCCCGAAAATACCTTTTCGTCCTTCTAATATGCAATATAATATTTATTTTATTTTAAATATTTTTTTTTCTACCTTTTTTTGTCATTTTTTTCCTTCTTTTTTTGAGTGTTCTTATGTTAAACATAAACCAGGGGAAAAAAGGATCTTATTTTTAGCACGGCATAATATGAAACCTAAAGCCAAAAAAGATTCTTTTTTTAAAAAATGCTTTCAGATTTTTAAATTCTTCTTTCAAAAGGACGAAATTCTTGTTTTTTGTATATAATTAACACATCACACAAGAACTAATAAATACGAAAAATTTTCTTGAAAGTGTTTGAATGTCCTGAATTTTTTTTTTCCATATACTTTTTTTTTTATTTAGCTTTTTGAAAATAATTTTGTTTGTGTTGACATAACATACTTAACGTTTTTAAAGAACTCAACTAGAAAATGACCCTAATTATATTTATTTTCGACATAGGACCAATTTATCTTCGTTTTTTGATATTCGTAGAGAAAGAGGGGGTAGTTCGTAGTGTAATGATTGGACAGGATATTTGAAATCTTTGTTTTGGCTATATTTGCTGCTTTCAGTCATAGATTCTTTTATATGTACATATTTATTTTTACTTGACATTTTCATGATTATTTAGTCTCCCGGAAATTGGTATTATAGCTCAAGTGGGAATTAATATTAAGGAAAGAATTTAATGTCCGTTTTTATAGATTATTAAGAGACAAAAAAAAAAACAAACTAAGGAATAAATGACATTTAAAGTTGTGCCTTGTGCCGTGTATATAATGTAAAAGGACTAATAAATAAATATATTTAAGAAAGTAATATAATAAAAGGAAATTAAGGTAAGAAGATTTTTTTTTTGTCGTAATTGTCTTTTACATAATATATTGGATAAGTTTATTATAAGCTTTTGGTATTTTGATTATTTTGTGTAATTGTTTAGAAGATTATTTTTCTAAGAGATTTAATTGGTTGGTTTTTACTCAAAATAAATTTAATGCTCTGGACTTGTTGAATTTAATGAACATTCTTTTATTTTTTTTTTAATGATTATTTATAATATTTAAGTTAATTTAGAAATGGTGTTTGTGGTGTATAAATTTTCGGATATTTTTTTTTAATTGTAGGCAAAAAAAGTTTATTGTATAATCTAAATAAATGACTGGAAAATTAGATTTATTTTATTTAACTTTTTCTGTATTATTTTAATTTGAAACAATTCTCAAGAGACAAATTCTAAAAACTTATTTGTAATTTATCAAATTAAAAAAATTATATTTTCTTTTGTAATTAAGTATGTATAAAATTTAAAAGTTATTTTGCCTTGTTTTGTTTTAAACATTAAATATACTTATTAAAAATTATAAAAATTTAGTCTCTAGTAGGGCATTTTAATGTCCTTGACCTTTATAACCCACTTTTCTTCATTATCTTAGCATTTAAAATTTAAATGTTATCGCGTATGTGAAATGTTGGCATCAATATAATTGATTAAAAATTGTTTAGAATTATAATTTCTAAAAGATTGGTTAGATATTTCTATTACTATAAAATTTGATATTATTCATATTCACAATTTTTTCATTTAGGCAAACTTTACACAAATTTATAAACTTTTACAGAAAAACTTAATAATTATTTCCTATATAAATCCATTTTACTTTTACAAATCTTATATTAAACTATAATAAATTCTTATCAATATGTAAAATATTTTCGATTAAATCTTTGAAACTTTTTTAAATTTCACATTTTGAATAAAAATATAAATTTTTCTTTATACAAATTTCAAATGGTATCAAAAAAATTGATATTTGAAATCCTTTTATGACAGAATTTCTTATATATATTATCAGGAAATTTATTTGAAAATATTTATTTTTTGGCAAATTTCCAGAAGAATTTCCAGAAGGATTAAATTATTATCTATGCATAACAAAGATTAGTAAGATTTTTAAGTTTATTCTATTTTATAATTATCAAAAATGCTTCTCATTAAATTTAATTATAATTTTCGAAAAATTTCCTAATTGAATTGCAATCCCATATGTTTCCAATTAAATTTATTATTATCAAAATTAAGTTAAATTGTGAATTGAAATATTAATTTTTCTATCCTCATTGGTAATCAATTTTTTTAGTAAGAATGATAAAGTAAGTATGTATATGTAATTATTTCTATTTCCCATCAGTAACTGTAATAACTTTATTTTAATAAAAGTTCTACGAATTTTCGTAGTGATTAATTTGGATGAAAAAAAAAAATTTGCATATTATTGAACTGAACTGAATTTATTTTATGGCAAGACACAAAAAAAAAATTCAGTAAAATTTCAAAATAAAATTTCACATTATTCATATGGAGATAGCAAACTGTATAATATTAAAAGGATAAATCAAAGGATTTTTCTAGATCAAATTTTACTCTAATATTTAATAAGGATAAACTGTTCTCTTTTCTGGTATAATTCAGATTTTTTTAAGATGGAAAAGATGATCTTGCATAATTTTTTGGAGATAATGTTTATTAACGGAGGTGTAAGGATTATTATAAAGAATATATTTTTAGAAATACACAATATGTTTATATAGGAAATTATATTTAATTTTACGGATATGCTATTATTAACAGAAAATTATCTTTATTACTTTGTCGGGTAGTTTTTTCCGGATTCTCTTTACTTTAATTAATTTGAAATTTTGAAATAATAATAAGTTCATTATCTAATATTCTCCTGTTACCAGTACCACATTATCCTTTTTAATATTATTATGTAATTTTTTTTTTACAACAATCGTCTTAATGACATCACATTTTCAATTGACTGATTGTATTTTTATGCCAAAAAAAAAAGAGAGAAGAAATTCTATAAAATCTGTCAAAACTTTCTAAAACTTTTTACAATCATTTTTCACAAAAAAAAAATAAACTTAATTTACTTCATTTTCCTTCAAAAGAACATATTTTTTTTTTTTTAATAATTTTTTTATTCATTCAAAAGTTCACACAAAGGACATTATACATCCTTTTGCTTAAAAATGAATGAACGAAAAAAATAAAAAAATATTATGAAAAAGAAGAAGAATTTGTTTTTTTTTTTATTTAATGATCCGTAAAGATGATAGATAGTCGTACTATATACTAACTCTTTTTAATACTCAATTCCATATCAAAACATATGAACTCTCTTTACCCAATAAATTTTTCTTGTGAAATAATTTGGCAATCAAGTGTCTAGTATGATAATTTATTCAAATCGTAAAGCAAAAAAAAATCAAGGGAAAAAAAATCGGATAAAGTAGCAAATTGATTCCCAAGGAATTTTATCAAAAAAAAAAGGAGACGTCGTCTTCTTCTTTATTTCTAATAAAAGTTTAAGTGTTTCGTTTTTTTTTTTATAAATCTAAATAAAATGTATACAACACAAATTTCTTAACTAAACAGTAAAGTTTAGTCTTTCACAAGAAAGTAAACGAATAAAATTATTATTCCTTCGACAAAATATTTCTTTACTCAATAAGTCTTATTTTCAGTTGTGTTTCTTTATCTGCTTCCCTTTTGCATAGGGGCATAAATTTTAGAAAGTTTCTATCGAAAATTCAAAAAGTGGATTAATAATTTTATTCAGAAAAAGGATTTGAAAAAATAGTTTATGATTATGTTCGACGAAAAATGATATTCATTTCAGTTCGGAATGAGTTCACTTGTTCAATGTGAAGTGATACTTTCAATTTACAGTGACAAATTCTTCTTCTAATTTCATGTATTTCGATCCTGAATTATTAACATTTTTATTAGTAATATTTGAGATCAAAATATGCTGAAATGAAAATGTTGACAATATATAAAATAGCTTAAACCAAACTGTCGCATAGAACGAAATATTATTCATCTGATGAATATCTTTTTCATATGAAGACATCCTTTATGTAAATACCGTCACATTTCTCCTACAAAGGAATAAGTATAAATAATTTTTTTATTTAAATAAAAACATTTTCCATTTTTTTTTTTTCAATTTAAAAAAATAATGTCATTGGTTCAATTGCAAAATAAGAATTATTTTTCGATTTTATTATAACAATTTAATAATGTTTTTCATCTTCAATTCTCAACATAAAGGAGAAAATGATTTAATACTAAAGTTAAAGAGGCCTTAGAAGGATAAGGTTTTTAGCTGTGGACGATGATAACTGAAGCTGGTAATTATCGGATTTTTGCAAATAGTTGGTAATAGAATATTGTGCTAAACCCCATCAGCGACTCGTTTTCATTTATGGTTGGTATAAAATTTGGCAAATAGATATTTGGAATTGGTTTGGATACTTTTATTATAATTAAAATTCCCCGTCCATAGACACCGAAATTCATCTTGAAAAATCTTTTAATTTGGCCAAGTTTATAGCAAAAATACCTAGAATAAATTTTGATTTTATTTTCACAAGGACTCCTTTTTCATGTTAGTTAAAAATATAGAAATCTTTGTCCGATATTTATGAACTATATGCGAAATTAAAGACTGAAATCTCTATTTTCAGAATCTGTATACTTTTTTATTGTATTATAGTACATTGGCTCACTCAGAAGGTGGCTCCCTATTTGCAGACTTTTTTTTTCAAATTTTTTTGCTAAGCATAACGCAGGAATTATATATTTTTTGATGTCATGTAAAAATAATTTCCATCCTAACATAAAAAATTTCTTTAAATTCTTTTTGATTTTGGCAATTTTCATATTGTACACACATAATTCTAAAATGATTGAATGTGGAATCAAAGTCAATGGTGGTTTTTTTAAATATAAATCGTGCTCAAATAAGGATTTTTTTTTGTTGATGATGTAATTCTTTCTCTTTAGTTGTTTTTTTTTTATGTCGAGTATCATTCAATTTAAATGTTCAATGAATATTTTGTAACTTAAATGAAGCTATTTTTGTGTGATTTTGAAGAATTTTCTTCTTATGAGACTCGCATATACACACTTAAATTTTTTACTGTGATTTTATTATTTATAACAAAATATTCCTATTGTAATATCCTTCTGGTATTTTTATAAGGGATTTTAAGGAAATTTGGTTTTATCACAGTTACTAACTATAATATAAAGATGTCACATTTAAATATTCATGGAATTAATATATAAAATAATGAGAATTTCTTTATTCATCAAGAAAACAGATCAACAAAAAATGTTGCAGGTCTACAAGCAACATGTTATGGGATGTAAAACCCATGGCAAAAATTTTTACGATATCATTTTGTTCGCAGTTTGACATCTTTTTATTTTACTATCTTTATGAAATCAAAATATGATCACAATTGAATAAATTAGTATACAAATATGTTCTTACATATCTGATTTTGATATTAAATTTATCGTCGTAGAAATACAAATTTATGTATGGTTTCTTTACGTACGAATGGAAAAATTCAATGTTAAAGGAATTATACTATAAATACGTGTAGATATTAAATTGAAATTTATATGAGAAAAATGATAAGAATAAGACTTCCATTAAATAATATGTAATATTAATTTAAATAATTTTTTTAAATGATATATAAATACTGGAATTCTTTTTGATATCATATAATGTACAAATTCCTTCGATTCTTATTTATACAATTTTTATCAAAAATGAAGAAGAAAACCGCCGCTTAATTATCAACATTAATTAACATTATTCACTTGACATTTGATGCAATGATTGTACAAATGTAACTACAAATTAAACAAAAATATTAAAACAAATTAAAGTTATATACAAATGTGATAAAAATCTCCAGACAATATTACATTATTCAGACTAATATTTCTACAGGCAAAATACATTAAAGATAAGATTTTCCTAGAAAAGAAAACTGTATAGAAATGTTTTTTTTTCTATTGAAAAACTTTTTAAACTTTCCAGAAAAATAAAAGAGAAGTAAAATTTTTTTAAACGAGTTAAGGAATAAAAAAGAAATCCTCGAAAAGAAAAACTCTTTAACTATAATTTAATATACATCAATTCCACATCCTTAACGCAAACTATATATAATTTCTTCTTCAGGTAACTAATTATGCGACTTTAATTAATAAACGATCATTTTATTTTAAATGTAAATGACATTTTGTTATACACGTTTAAGTTTTTATGGTGAAAAATAATTTAAATTATTTAAATTTCCAAGTAAAATAATTTTAATAAAAATAGAAAATAAAATTAATTTTCTCATTTTATTAAAAAAAAAGAAATGAAGGGAAAACTTGAAATTTAAACCAATGAGTAGGCAAAACAAAAAATGTAAATATAAATTGAAAATGAGCAATCAAATTTTCTATAACAAATAAACATACACAACATGGAACTGTTTTTTTATTATTATTGATATATTCACGTGTTCTCTCAGATTTTATTATAATTTATATATCCATAGAAATTCTCTAGAAAGGATATAAATACGAATATATCGAATATACCATATATTAAATATGAATTACGTTTAATATGAAGGATATGTCACAAAATAAAATAAAATTTGATGAAATAAATTCTATATATTTCTATATACATCTTCTACGTATATAGGAATGGTGGTATATAAATGTTGATATAGTTCTATTATATTCATTCGATAACAAAATAAATAAATAAATAAATGAATAATAATATTTACCTTCGGAAATTTAATATGATTTTTTGATGGAAAAAAATTGTTTTTTTTTTTTTTTTTGCTGGGTAAAAATGGTAACTATGAGATAGTATCCGAATATTATATTGAAATATTAAAGATGACATAATTTGATTTAGTATTTCAAGTATCAATATCAATATAAATAAAAGAATTTCATTTTAATATTTTAATGAAATGATATATTGCGGAAATTCTATATATCTAAATTTTCTAATGTCTCGAAGTTTTGATACAATTTTTAAACATTTAAAATTTACATTAATTATTAATTAATATATTTATTTCATATCGTAATTAATATTAAAAAAAATTATATAATTATTTAGTTTAATTTTGGGAAACTAATAATATTAATCAATAATCAATTTTAGTCCTTAAATTTTGTTGTATATATACTTTCTGTTATAAAACAAATTCATTTTAATGTATTCACTGATTTTGTCCTTTTCCTTTTTTTTAGAGGAGCTTTCAATTGTCAATTTTATTTGTGATATCGATTTAGTTTCCTTTGACTATTCTCCTCTTCTTCATTTTGTTTTTTACTGCAGCATTAAACTAATATACATTTTCTGCTGGATCTACCTTTGTCAATTTTCATTTTACGATTGTCTGATTTTGATCTTTTTTTAAACAGATTTTACTAATGTTCTATATATCCCAGAGCCTTTAAAAATAAGAAAATTTTATACATAGCTATAGTATCTTGGTTAAAGAAATCTGGAAATTTCTTTAAAATAATTTTTGCATTTTATAATAAATTTCTGTATAGCTAAAAGTTCATTTTATTATTTGTTATAAAAAAAATCATTTATGTTCAATTTTTTGTTGTTGTAATAAGTAAATCCTTTTTGAAGACATTTTTAATTAAGATAAAAAATGTTGAGTACAATGAACTAATCAAATGGTGATTACAAGAAGATATGTATTGAGAAAATATTGTAAAGGACACTGCAGTTTTGTACATAATATTTTACTGTCGTACTAATTCTTGTTTTTCATTTTATTTCTTAATTTCACATTGAAAATGTATGTAAATATATTGAACGTAGCGTGTTTGGATGAATATTTTAAATTTCATATTCTACAGGACCAATTAAAATGACATAAAACTTCAATATTTAAATTAGAAAAAAAACGATAAATTCCTCAAGGAATAATTTAACAACCCATTAACAATTAAATGAAATTGTAGTAACAAAAACATTATAAGGTAAAAACCAAAATTATATTAATTATTTTATATACTCAAAAATATCCTTAAAAGTAATTAATAAAGATTTTCCTTTCCTATACATAAAACTTATATATATAAAATGTTTACAAAAAATCTTTATATTCTCTTAAAAAATCCAGATTATCCTTCTATATTATGTATGACATTAAACATCAAGGATCTAAACACCTTTTTGTCTTTAAAGTAACATTGTTTTTTTCCCCCATAAGAAGATAATGTTACCAGCAGAGAAAAACTAAAAATATTGATATGAAAGAGAAAAAGTTTTTAATAATTCATAAGGATAAAAAACAACAACAAACAAGAAGAAAAAGTCAAGAAATCAGTTTAATTTATATTTTAGTGTGGGTGATGGTTGTCCGGTCAATATCAAAAGGAAAATTATTATATATCCTTCTGAGAAAAATATTATTTTAAAAAAATATCTCGAAGTTTTCATAAAATTTCTTTCTGTTCTTTTTATGTTATAATAAATATTTACTCAAAAGTCCAGAAAGCTATTTCTTTTATGTCCTTTATCCTTCATATTTATGTTTGTGTTTGCTGTGACCAAAAGATGTTGGAGAGTTTTATATTATAAAAATGTAATTTTCTTTATGACCACACTGAATCAATTTATATCCTTGAGTTGTGAACTTAAACAATTTTTATAGATTTATAAATATGTATTAGTTTTGATAGAAAATTATATACGAGTATAAAGTAAAATTGTGCAATTTTTAAAAATTCTGTAAGATATAAATAATGCATAGACTCTTCTAGTCCTTGTATAAATAATTGTATCCTTAAAAATATATTATGTGAAGTACAAAAAGAAAAAGATTGAAACATATTTATATAGTAACAATGTTGGAATCATTATATTAACCGAAAAATCGATTTAAAAGTGGATTGGTTAGTATAATATATTCTTTCATGTTCTAAAGAAAAATAATAATAAATATAAATTTTTATTAAAGTAGTTTTATTTTTTATTAATATAAAAATCATAAATAAAGAAATTTTTTTTTTTTAGAAATATGTTAAGGACATTTTAAAATAATATAAACGTTTTTGATTTTCTCAAGGGAAATCTTATAAGTATATTTTTTGTATATAATATAGTTTTGAGTAATGAATTTAAATATTGCAGATATGCCTTTGATAACATGAAATCAGATTAGTGCTATGGTAGACATTCGGGTATATAATTGTGGACAGAAATTTTCCGGAACTTCCCAAATGAAAACATTTTGGTTAAATCATAATTATAAATGCTGAATAAAAATGATTATACTATTTTGTTTCTCAAATCATCGCACTAATATAACTTTTTCAAGACTAAATAATTTTTAAAATATTTTTTTTTCATTTCAAGGACCTACAACTTGTCGAGGCACAACATTTATAACATCATAGAATTTAAAAATTAAAATAATTAAATTTTTTACATGACTAAAATTGTTTCTAAAAAATTCTAAAAAAAAAAAATAATCGATTATACTTTTTCAAGCATTTAAAAACTCCATTATAATATTGTGCAAGGACATCATAGAAAATTTTTTACAAAACTTTTATTTTAATAATTTTATTATCAATGTTTTTACAACCGGAATTTTATTACTTTCCACAATAAAAAAGTATTCAAACATAATTTTAATTAAATTTAAAAAAAAAATTCAATAATTAATTTACATTTTGCTTATTTACGTGTTACGGCGGTGGTCCACTTTGTACTCTACTCTACTACAAATACTTATCAACAATATTTATTTTTTGAAACAAATTATTTTAAGCGGAAAAACTAACATAATTTCAAAATAACATAAAAAAGGATATTACATATAAAATGAAGACAAAATAAAAATTATATATAGAAATTATGTAATAAACTTAGTAAGGCATGAAAATAAATAATATTAAAATAGAACAAAAAAAAGTTTTTTTGTATAAAAAAAAATATTGTTTACTAGTATTGGTTTATATATTTTATTTGAGAAAAAAAGGATTCCAAATATTTTTTATATTCTATGTGTTTGTTTGTTTGTTTTTTTTTTGATATTATGTTGTGAAAAGGTTTCAGTATGAATGAACATTTATGATTAATGATTTAGATATATAAAAGTAAAAAAAAATTATTAATAAATATACAAAGTTATAAATTCAAAGATTCCTTTAGTCAGACTAATGATTTCAAAATATAAAATTTTTGTTATATACAAAGAAAATATAAAAAAAAAAGGGAAAAATAATAATTTTTCTTCTTTCTTTCTATTGAAAGAATGGAAAATTGAAGCCACCGGAGACTCAATTTTCCTATAAATATAAATAATCTGATAAAAATTTTTGTTACTTTTTGTATATTTTTTTCCTCCTTTATTAAAAGACCATTAAATTATATTTTATTTTATATTTTTTTTGGTAATTAATGATTGAATAATTTATTAATAAAAAATTTATATATGAAATATATTTAATATATGATTTATGAAGAGTATAAATAGATTGATTAGAATGATTATTATTAGTTATAGTAGATGTGTTTATAAATTATAAGAAAAGTTAATTTTGTGCTTGATTTTATTGCCATTGAAATATACATAAAAATATTTATTATTATTATTATTGTTGTTCTCAAAGTAGTCCCAGGACATTTTTAATAAATATTATAATAGTAAATCAATATTGTAATGAAAATATTTGTATTATAGTCAAATTTAATTAAAATAATATTAATAAGATAATTTTAATAATTAAAGTAAAATTGATATATTCTGATAAATGATATTATAATTATGATATAGAAATATTGATTTATGAAATAATAATATTGGAAATTTTAATCAAAAGTATATAATTAAACAGATGTAAATTCTCTAATGTTTGGAGCAATTATACATATAATGTTAATATTTTTATATCATAATTTGATAGCATTTAAATATTATGTCATTGGTCTTTTATAGTTTCATTATGAATTATAAAATATTTTCGATTATGTAATAACAAAATTATTTTATAGTGTGTCGTGGGTCCCAAAAAAATGATTTCTGTTTTTCCAAGCAACAAATGATTTGGTGATCATAGTATACCGATATAGGAGTAAGTGTTCGCCAAAGACTTAAAGTCACAAAATAGAAGAATTCAACAAAAAATCACAGCCATAAAATATTGAAATTTTACTAAATTGAAATGTATAAAAAAAATAGTTTATAAATTAAATTTTTCGATTAAATTAACACTTGTATAAATTCATTTAATATAAAATATTTGGCGAATTCTTAAAATAAATACGAAATTATTTTTTATCAAATAACACGTATCAAATAGCAAGTCTTTGTCGTGCTAATCAGTAGATTTCCTAGTATTCAAGAATAGAAATTTAATTTAAATAATTATATTTAACTTTAATAACCCATGTATTTGGAAAATTTTGTACGAGCTGATATCAATTTAGCTAATATGTATCATAATTGCATAAAAAAACTACCCAAAATATAATTCGTATCGCTTGGTTCTTTCTTATTATTATTATCTTAAAGAAACATTTATAATTTACTATGACTATGTATCCTTATATGTAATTATATAATAACTTTTAATAGGAAATTAAAAATTTATATTAAATTTTTTAAATTTATAAAATCTTCAAAATAATTTGTAATAAAACTTCAGTATAATTTTATTACTCCAACAGAAAGAATACGTTTGTCTAATCAGCTTCTTACTACACATAATTATGAAACAATTTCAATTAAAATTTATACCAATATTTTTGGTATATTGTTTTTTGTTTATCTATCAAATAAAATGCCGACGTGGTGAAACAGCAGCAAATAGCAATGTTCCTGCTGGAAATCAGATTATTGATTCTGTTAAGGAAGAAGAAAATTATGTAACATTTCAAAATTTTTTCAACCAAACAACAGAAATAATAAAAGCTGGTGATGTAATGGAATGTGAAGTAACAAAATCATTGGAATTTCAAAATAATCATGATATACATGGTATATACATTGAAACCATATCAGTTTAATTTCTTATCTTTAATAATATTCCTATTCCCGGACAGTTTATACTCCAAATATGAGAGATCACACTGGAATGACCTTTTATCCAACAACAAATAATCAAAAATGTTTTTCATTCCAATTACGTACCCGAATTTATCCGCACATCGCACTTTGTCCGAAACCTACCGGCATATCGCGCATAATTGAATTTATTCTCGAATATGACGGAAGCAAATCGATAATTCAATTACATCCCAGTACTAACCATGTTAGTACTGTTCAAAATCTGGGCCTCCTTAACGATAGAGAATTACGAGGATTTTGGATAAGATGGGATGATAATCAATTATATGAAATGGGGCGAGATACAGACCATCACCCATTTTTATCTTATAAATATGCACAAACTCTAAATGTTAATTTTATTGGAATTTTAAGTCATCAATCGGATGCAGAATGGATAATTCATTCAGGTAAAAATTATAAATCATATTTTTTTTTATCAAATAAATTTATTATTTTATTAAATTTTTTTCAAACAAATATAGAACCACATTGTGGTCCGTACAATGTGACAGCCACAAAAAAAATTGAAACAAAATGTAAAATTAAAGGAAGAACAAATATTTTACAAAAATCACAAGAACATATTTTCAATCAAATTAAATTGCAACATGAAATATTCAAATTAAGCAAATTTAAATCTAAGGAATTGATACTTGAATATCAAGAATTGATAAGAAAACACTTTAAAAAAGCTGAACAAAATCAAAATCAAATTTATGCTGGTGATAATGAAATTTATTGTCCACTTAAATCAACGACTTTCATACAAATAACTAAAGAATATTTTCAATTTTTTGAAGAACTGCAATTGGAATTGTCTTTCATTAAAGAAATAGATAATAAAAATATGATTTTACACTGTACTGGTTGTTGTGGATGCACTGCACCTATTCAGAATTCATAAACGAGTGACAGTTTAAGTTTATTTGCAGTGCAGTAACAATAAAAGTCGTAATCAAAATTATGATTTATATATTTAATTATCAATACCAAAATATAAAAACTTTATAAAAATTCTTGAAATTAAAAAGCTTTCATAACGAATTTTGTAATTGTTTAATTTAACGTATAGTAGTAATTAGCACACACCACACACACTTATGTGATTTCAAGTTTAAATTACAATATTTTAGTTAGATTATTGTGATTAAAATGAGTAAACTTAGAAAGTCTTGTGATAATAAAACTATTTCATAACACAACAGAAAAAAAGGACTTTTACCTTTAATCTTTGTAATCAATTCTAAAAAAAATTCTCAAGAAAATAATCGAAAACATAAGAGAAAAATTGATTTTCTTTAAAAAAAAAATAATATCATTTGGATTTATATTTAAATTTTAAATTGATTATCCTCTTACTGAACAATTTTCATTATTATCCTGAAAATTATATATTGGAAATGATATTATAATTATGATATAGAAATATTGATTTATGAAATAATAATATTGGAAATTTTAAGCAAAAGTATATAATTAAACAGATGTAAATTCTCTAATGTTTGGAGCAATTATACATATAATGTTAATATTTTTATATCATAATTTGATAGCATTTAAATATTATGTCATTAGTCTTTTATAGTTTCATTATGAATTATAAAATATTTTCGATTATGTAATAACAAAATTATTTTATAGTGTGTCGTGGCAAAAAAATGATTTCTGTTTTTCAAAGCAACAAAAGATTGTTAATTATTATTTTTTATCAAATAACACAATTAGTCTTTGTCGTGCTTATCAGTAGATTTCCTAGTATTCAAGAATAGAAATTTAATTTAAAAATTATTTAACTTTAATAACTCATGTATTTGGAAAATATTTGTACGAGCTGATATCAATTTAGATAATATCATAATAGCAACAAAAAACTACCAAAAATTCTAATATTATCGCTAGGTTATTATTATTATCCTGAAGAAACATTTATAATTAACTATAATTATGAATCCTAAAGCTATGTACAGACAGAAAGTGAAATGATGATTTTCTATATAAATTTTCAGGTCGTGAAAAAGTCGGGAAATTTTTTTGAATTTTTTTTCACAAAAGTAGTACATACTCGACATGAATTGAAAATTATTTATCAGAGACACGAACCTTAAAAATATCAAATATTTCACGACTATACTAGTGATCTGTACATTTATAGGATGTGAAAAATTAATAATTTGAAGTTTTTATTATAAAATATTTTAAATTTTATGAATTCAATATGATTGAAAACGATTATGTTGCTAGAGCTAGACGAATATGAGTTTGAAGAAAAAACATTATATATATTTGACTTTTTACAATAAATATATTTGACTTAAATTTGGCTTTTCTTATTTATTTTGTCAATTTCAAATTGCAGTCAAAATAATTTCACTAGGTTTAAATGTACAAATTTTAAATAATTTTTTCACAACCTATTCGCTTTCTGTCTGTACATAGCTTTATATGTAATTAATTAATAACTTTTAATAGGAAATTAAAAATTTATATTAAATTTTTTAAATTTTTTAAATCTTCAAAATAATTTGTAATAAAACTTCAGTATAATTTTATTACTCCAACAGAAAGAATACGTTTGTCTAATCAGCTTCTTACTACACATAATTATGAAACAATTTCAATTAAAATTTATACCAATATTTTTGGTATATGGTTTTTTGTTTATCTATCAAATAAAATGCCAACGTGGTGAAACAGCAGCAAATAGCAATGTTCCTGCTGGAAATCAAATTATGGATTCTGTTAAGGAAGAAGAAAATTATGTAACATTTCAAAATTTTTTCAACCACACAACAGAAATAATAAAAGCTGGTGATGTAATGGAATGTGAAGTAACAAAATCATTGGAATTTCAAAATAATCATGATATACATGGTATATACATTAAAACCATATCAGTTTAATTTCTTATCTTTATTAATATTCCTATTCCCGGACAGTTTATACTCAAAATGTGAAAGATCACACTGGAATGACCTTTTACCCAACAACAAATAATCAAAAATGTTTTTCATTCCAAGTACGGACCCGAATTTATCCGCACATCGCACTTTGTCCGAAACCTACCGCCATATCGCGCATAATTGAATTTATTCTCGAATATGACGGAAGCAAATCGATAATTGCTTTACATCCCGGTGGTCACCATGTTAGTACTGTTCAAAATCTGGGGCTTCTTAACGATAGAGAATTACGAGGATTTTGGATAAGATGGGATGATAATCAATTATATGAAATGGGGCGAGATACAGACAATTATCCATTTTTATCTTATAAATATGCACAAACTCTAAATGTTAATTTTATTGGAATTTTCAGTCATTACACGGATGCTGAATGGATAATTCATTCAGGTAAAAATTATAAATCATATTTTTTTCTATTAAATAAATTTATTATTTTATTAAATTTTTTTTCAAACAAATATAGAACCACATTGTGGTCCGTACAATGTGACAGCCACAAAAAAAATTGAAACAAAATGTAAAATTAAAGGAAGAACAAATATTTTACAAAAATCACAAGAACATATTTTAAATCAAATTAAATTGCAACATGAAATATTCAAATTAAGCAAATTTAAATCTAAGGAATTGGTACTTGAATATCAAGAATTGATAAGAAAACACTTTAAAAAAGCTGAACAAAATCAAAATCAAATTAATGCTGGTGATAATGAAATTTATTGTCCAATTAAATCAACGACTTTCATACAAATAACTAAAGAATATTTTCAATTTTTTGAAGAACTGCAATTGGAATTGTTTTTCATTAAAGAAAAAGATAATAAAAATATGATTTAAGTACACTGTACTGGTTGTTGTGGATGCACTGCACCTGTTCAGAATTCATAAACGAGTGTTATCCACCTAATGTGTAATGTGACAGTTTAAGTTTATTTGCAGTGCAGTAACAATAAAAGTCGTAATCAAAATTATGATTTATATATTTAATTATCAATACCAAAATATAAAAACTTTATAAAAATTCGTGAAATTAAAAAGCTTTCAAAACGAATTTTGTAATTGTTTAATTTAACGTATAGTAGAAATTAGCACACACCACACACACTTATGTGATTTCAAGTTTAAATTACAATATTTTAGATTATTTGTGATTAAAATGAGTAAATTTAGAAAGTCTTGTGATAATAAAACTATTTCATAACACAACAGAAAAAAAGGACTTTTACCTTTAATCTTTGTAATCAATTCTAAAAAAAAATCCCAAGAAAATAATCGAAAACATAAGAGAAAAATTGATTTTCTTTTAAAAAAAAAATAATATCATTTGGATTTATATTTAAATTTTAAATTGATTATCCTCTTACTGAACAATTTTCATTATTATCCTGAAAATTATTTTTATCATTATTCCATTTTCTGTTCTTCATTTTGGTTATTTATTTTATATTTTATTCGATTTGGAAAAAGAAAAACCATTCAAATTGTAACAATATTATTTTTATTATGCATTTTGAACAATTTTCCTTTATCCTTATTCATTTTCCAATTGGGATAAATAAATATTATTTCAAGTGTGTTATTTTTTTTATTATTATTATTATAAATACCACCATTTTTTTTTGTGTGTTTATTTGTTTCATTTGAAAGATGTCGATTATATTAACGGGCCATACGGGGCACCAATATATTATCCTGTACGCATAAAGGTATATTTTTGAAGATAACTGGCTTTGGTTAAATATAATATCAGAGCATAACAATTCATTCAAGAAATAATAAAAAAGAAAATAATTTAAGGAAAAATCAATTCGATTTTATACACACTAACACTAAGATAAACAATAAAAAGTTTTTATGGGATAAAATACAAATGAAATTTTCATTCGAATAATCTGCTTTAATTTTCCGAAAACTAAAAGGAAAACAAAAATAATAATAATAATAATAAAAATATTCATTTATAGATGAAAAAAGGTCAAATAAATAAATAAATAAAAATTATATTATACCGGAAAAATGTCTGAGTAAAATGAAATTTAGGGTTTTGTTTATGAAAAATCTGTTAATTGACAATTAAAGCAACATTTAATTTGTGATCCTTTCAAAGATATATTTATGTGATATAAAATTTTTAAGTTTATGTAGAATTGTAGAGTGTAAAAATTAGAAATTATAATTGAAGATATATAGTTAACACTCATAAGTAAAATATTTGCAAGGACACTTAAGTAAGACAATATTTTAAATCTATAAAAACTTATGAGTATGTATTCGAATTTATTTTTTTTGGAATAAGATCCTAATCAGTTTCAAGTTCCCAAAAATCTTGATTTGACTATAATTACAAGTGGAATGAGTGTAGGTGAACTGTACATATAGTATATTGCATTACGGAGTATATTATATCGATATCATTCAACAATTACTTAGATCTCACATTTAGTGACAAACAAATACTAAATGAAAATAATTTGTACAATTTTCTTGCTAAAAAATTGTACTTAAAAATCATCAAATCATATTTTTTTTTTACCCCGAAAATAAATGGTTAAGGCGAACGAACTCCTGTGGGCTTATTGTATCCTAAACAATAATAATAACAAAAACGAATACTTAATGTATAATATATAGATAGATATCCTTTTTTTCATTTTCGATCGTATACAATGTATTTAGTTTTGTTCTTCCTTCTTTTATTTCTTGGCCGCAAAAATGAAGAAAAAAAATGACTGCAAAGGTAAAACTTTTTTTTTCCAATATTCTTTTTTTTTTTGGTTTTGGTTTTGGGTGGATTTTTAATGTTTACACACTGTACACATAGAAATCCCAGCTTAGATGGTATATAAGTTTAAAGATTAATGGTTAGAGAAACATCTTTGATTGTTAAAAGAAGATAAAAAGAAGAAGAAAAAAATGAAATAATGAAAAAGAAAGAAAAAAATTACATTGTAAATATCCTTTTTTTTATGATTGTTAAGAATTGTAATTCCTTTTTGTTGTTAAAGGTATATGAGAAAAGAGTGGAAAAAAAATTGTTTTTGTTAGAAAATTGAAAAAAAAGGAAACTGATTATTAATAACACAACAAAAATATCCGAAAGGTGAAAAGCTTCTTTAGGAAATACCAGAGGGTATTACAAAAAAAAAAGGCGATGTTTACTTGTTGGGGGATGTCATTTTAGATCTTTTGTTGTTTTGATCTTTAATTTTGTCTTATAATCTTTTTCAAATTTTATCTAATAATAAAAATTGTATTTTAATAAAATTGTTAATTTATTTATATTTAATTGATTGATTAAGGATTGAATAATCTTTTTATTATTTAAGTTCAAATGTCGTGAATTTTAATTCAAATAATTTCTGATTATGATGTAAAATACAAGAACAATATTTGTTAATTAAATGCAAATTACGAGTAGATCGAGGAGAGAATCTATGATCTTTGTATGGAATATCATGAGGAAGTATAGGAAAATTTAATTATAAAACATGAATACGTTCTCTATAGGAAATTTATATTGAAAAATTATAAATTATATTACTTTATATTACATTCTAAAACCATTTTGAATCCGTATAATTTTTCACAAGGCACATCGATCATAATATTCTGCCTCTTATCAAATTAGTTTACTGACTATAATTTTTATAAAATATTTCCTAGTTTTTCATTATATAATCAAAGCTTCTAAATCTTTTAAAGATTTTATTGATTTATTTCAAAATATTCTTCTTCTTCTTTCGAATAATTTAATTTAAGACCATTTATCATTTCACCTAAAAAAAAAAAAAATAAACACTTAATCTTAAATATTCATAAATTCATGTCAACCAAAATAATTAGTAATGCCATACATAATTACCATATATATTATTTCTCAACATGACGTAAAAGTTGTTTACTATATAAATATTATAATCATTTTTCAAAAACGATAGAAAGAAAAACTTTATTTATGTAAAGTTGGTGCTTAATTAATTGCTTTATTCAAAGGTCAATAAAAAAATAAACTTTCTCTCATATTATATACAATTCTCTCTCATTAATTTTAACCATAAAATCTTTCTTTTATTTCTGTTTTTTGTTTAATTTGTTATTACCTTCGTAAATTACTTTTTGGCCACCACAAAACACTATAAATATTTAAAAGGAAGGTCATTTTTGTTATCATCTACATAAAAAAAAATAGAGTAATAAATTTTCATCTTAAACTCATTCAAGAAAATTAATATATATATTTTTTATCTATGTATATGGTGGCATTTAATTTATTATTATTTTTAGTTTATTTAATATTATTTATATTATTGTTAATTTTTTTTCCTTTCCAAAACAATATTAAAGGAATTTTTCATCCTCTGAGCAAGAGTCAAGGACGACAGACAAATAAAGAAAGACAAAAAATGACAATTGTTTTTTGTTTTTTGGTATACGTTTTTGTATAAATTTAAATGGATTAGAGAGAAAGAATGCGAAGACCATCCGCAAAGCATGTCTTTTTTTGCTGATTTGTTTACGAATCTTTTCGTTTAGGTTTAGACAGATAATTTCTTTTTCTTTTCACCTGGGCACAACTTTTAACCCCAAACATTTTTTTTTTGACGACAAATAGAATGAGGTGGAATATGTTTTATTATACAACATTGTTCTAATAAATGAGGGAAATTGGTGAATGAGATTATGCTAAAAAGTTTTCTTCTTTATTTCTCATTAGAATAATTTTTTGTTTTTTTTTATTTAAACAAGGATTTAAGGATCTGGAATGACGCATACAAAGAAATAAAAAAAAAGGAATATTTTTGTTTCTTAAAAACAGAAAAAATTAAGAAAGAAAAAATATTAACACAAAAAAAGAAAACCATTTTCATTTTATGTTTTCACGTTCTCACTGTTAATTTTGTGGGTCGCTTTGTTATGTAATAATGGGAAATATTTCATTTTGGATTTTTTTTTTTCAACATTGTTACATTTTCATTTTGAGGGGTTTAATACCATTAATTTCTTACGTAGAGGTTTAGTCAACGTCCGAAGAGACAAGATGAAAATCAGAAAAGTGAAAAATTGTTCTTCTGGATTTCACAGAAATTCCAAATATTCTTACAAGAAATTTGTTTGAATTTTATAATAAAGGAGAAATTAGCTCGTCCCTTATTACTGTTCGACATTTATTCATTGTGGTTAATGAACAAGTTCACCGATATCTGGTTTTCATTTTAAATTAATAAGCTTTCTAGTTTCATAATCAATCAAACTTTTAATTGTATCTTTAAAATTAATGCATTAATTTTATAATCATCCATAATGTAATTTACCCCTAAATTAAATTTATCTGCATAATGTTTTCCCCTTAGAGATCAATGTTTTTTATTCCCAAATTATATGCCAAGGAAAATTCTACTATCAAAAAACCCTCTTAAAAAAAATTACAATACGACAAAAACAAAATCTTCATTAAAACTTTTTCAAACCATATAACAGCAACATATAAGTTTATATATCTTTGTGGTAATAATATTCTTCTCTCTTATTGTTTCTCTGATTATCCTTAAAAAAACGTAGAAGAAGAAGAAGACATTTTATAAAGGTAAAAATTTGTTATCCTTTCCACTCCATTAAAAAAAAAAAAACAAACTAAATTCCAAAAATTATCTTATAACAAAAAAAATTAAATTTCGTGACCCTCTTATGTAGAGACTCATATCACCGCACACACAAACACACACACACGCAATTTTGGGAACATGATCCTTAATCTTTCGGTAACTTTAATAAATCTTTTTTTTATCCTGATTTTATTTCTTATCCTTACAAAAGAAATGAATCTAAATTTTTATATGTGCCAATTTTCTCTTTTGTTCTATAGTAATTATATTTGTGGTCGTGTGTAGCCCATAAAACATAATTTTCTTTTGTTTTTTTTTTTTCTGTTGCTATTTTGTTGTTTTTGTGTCTCATAACTTCGAGGCTTTCTTTTTGTGGCAAGGATTTTTCAGATCTCTCAGTTTTTAGAGAAAATTTTTGTTATTCGCACATTTCCCAGGTACAAATAATTAACAAAGTTTTACAATTAGGTAACCGTTTGTGTAGCAACTTTTTTATTCCTTCCTCATCTAAACAAAAAAACTTTATTGATATAGTAAAAAAGGTGCTTTTATGTTATATAATTAAAATAAACGAATTTATTACCTATCAGTTTTATTTGTTTAATTTAATTTATATATTTTGAGTTTTTTTTCTTCTGTGTTTTTCGTGTTTACAAAAATTTTATCTTCTTTTTTTTTTTTTTTGCTGTAACAAAAAAATGGCAAGAGGAAAAATTGGACATTTTCCTTTTGTAAAGTAGAATTTATTTGTTCCTTTTTTGGTAAACAAAAATTATATAATATACAAAAAGAACAAAATGCCTAGCAGGAATATAATCGAGGATATATTTTTTTTGGGCCTTTTTTGTTTTCAGGACATTTAAAATTTTTCGTTTTTGTTGTTGTGTAATATTTAAATTTAAGAGAAAATTTTTAAGGAAATTAGATTACAAAAAGTTTACGTTTCAAAATTGGTATATAAATTTCATTTGCAGTGACAATTTTTTCAATATTTTATTCAAAGAAAATAAATTTTGGTTATATTTATATTTATTGATTTATAAAATTAGTTGAATATTTGGTTGATTAAAAAAATTTTGAATAATAATTTTTGTAAAAATTTAATTTTTCTTTCGAAATTTAAAATTTTCGAGTAAAATGATAAATTTTTGAACAGAATAAAAATGATCAGGAATGGTTACAATATTAGTTATAAAGCTTAATGCAGTAAATTTTCTGAAATTTTAAAGCATTTATTGATAGTTTAAAAAATGTTACGAATTGGAAAACTGCTTACATTAACCACAATAACTACAATCAATCTTTATCGAAAATTTCCCATTCTGTTTAAATCTTTAACAATCTAAATAAATTCTATACAAATTTCTTTCAAATTTCAAAGTAAAATTTGAAATTCTGACATAAATTTTAAATATTTATATAATATTTTATTCAAAGAATTTAAATGAAGAGCAAATATGTTACTTAATTATAATTTATTTAGAAAAAAAAACTATATTCTTTAACTTTTCAACAAACATAACAAAAAAATTTGTAATATAATTTGAAATCCATACGAGCAAATTATAAAAATGTCAACATATGTTGCAATAAAAAAAACTTCTACTTCTACTTTTTACTTAAAAAATTATATAATTTTCTATCATACACAAAAATATTAAAATTTTCCAAAAACTGAAAGGCACAAAATGAAAAACTTAAAATTCAAATATTTAAATTATTCTATATAGAAAAAGTTTTTCCAGTTTTTCCTCTTCTATCGAGAATATGTTCATTTAAATATTGATTTTTTTTTTCTTTCTCCTTTTTATAAATATGTTAAAGTTTTTGTAGCATGCTATAATATCATTATAATATTATCCTCAAGGATATAACACACAAAAAATTAAGCAATGACCTTAAAAGCTTTATAGTATTATGGATTATTGAATAATTAATTTCTTTTGTAAAAAACTTTGGAGAACTAAAAAAAAAAGGACAAAAATACCTGCTATAAAAACAATTTCTTTAAAGATAAAATCTCTTAAAGGATTTAATGTATAAGAAGAAAATTTTTAACAACAATTTTTTTGCCGAAATTAGAAATTAAAATTTATTTGTTTTTTAAAAAAAATTTTTTTGGGGACAACAAAATCTTTTTTCTTCCTATTTTCTTCTAATGAAATTATATTTCATTAAAAAGTTATAAAGATAATGAATAATTAAATATCGATCGACCTTTTGATGATAATTCAAATAAATTTTCTTTATCAATTTTTTTTTGTAGGACCCAGAAAATATTTTTTGTTTTTGTATCTCTCCTTTGTTTATAAAACACAGACACACACATATAAAAAAAGGAGGCAAAAAACATGCAAAAGGAAATTTATTTCAAAATTTTTTTGGGCCTAAATTTTCGGTTTTCACCAAGAGCACAAGAAAAAAAAACTAATTAAAATTTTCTTTTAAATTGAGGGTAAGATTTGTGGTTCTATTTAGAATTATAATAAAATATGTTAATGAATTTGTACATTTTTTATTATTATAAATGTGAAAGTTTAAGTATTTTAGAAATGGGAAATTTTAGAAAGGGAAATTTTCATTGGAAAAAAAAAACTTTATTGAATTATCAAATGAATATTTTTTGTACCTTAATTTTACATATAATTTATTTTTTTTGTGTAGGATATTAGGAAATATTACACTGCAAAAGAAATGTTCAAAGTTAAATTGCTTTTTTTATTTAAATTTGATTTTTTTTTTTCGTAAATCCTTTTTAAATAAAGTTAATTGAATACCTATATATTGGAAAAATGAAATGTCATTTGAATTTAATTGGCAAATTACTGGAAAAAGATTAAAAGAATTGGGAATTTAATTTTGGGATTGATAATCAAATTTAATGATGAAATTTCATTACAAATAAAATGAAATTTCATGATAAATTATTTGAAAAATTATTGATTTTGATTAAGTTATTTCGGCTCGAAATCTACCTAATAGCAAATTTTGTTACAATATTATTGAAACCACTTTTTATTCAACTCATAGAAGATTTTATTATAAATCATCGAAAAATTTCTAAAAGACAATATTTTTCACACTTTAGTGCATTCTGTTTTTTTAACAGATGAATTTTTGTCTACTGAAAAATTTTGATAAATTAACAATTTGAAATTAAGAAATTTATTTAAAAACTCGTGGAAAAACTAAATGAAGAAAATATTTCATTATAAATCTTGAAAATTAATCAATAAATTCGACAGTTGTTTACATTTTCTAATTAAATAGAGTATAATATTTAATAGGAAATTGAAAAATCAATTTTATATAAAATACAAAAGCAATTCATTTTTTGGAAAGTGTGAAAATTGATTTAGAAATAGAATAATAAAAATTAAATCTAATATTATATAATAAAGAAATATAATAATTTTTAATATCAAAAATAAAAATTTAATGTCAAAACTTGAATAAAAATCACTGTAGGTGACCATCAGAATTTTCTATTATATTGATTTTATTCTATATATCAAAATGACAATTTAATTAAATTGAAAATGTATAAATGATTATAAGTTAAATGCCATTTACAATAATTCTCATCACAAATATATAAAAAAAATTGATGAAATAAATTTAGTAAATGCTTAGCAACCATATATAAGATTGATTAATTAAAATTATTGTCGATTTAGAATGTTAATTAATTATTAACATTATTAGTTTTTTTTTTAATATTGATTAAACTGCTATTAATACCAATTCCTTGAATGTCCTTTTAAGAATACAAAAATGCCCAAAAATTTACATCATTTTTTATATTTTTTGGACAAGTAAACTTGACATATTTATTATCTTTCCAAAATAAAGAAAAATCCTATACAGAATTTTTTGCCTTAAGGGAATTTTTAAGGATAATTTAAATATCATCATTTATATTTGCCCTGTTTTTTTTTTTGAATTTACTTTAATTCAAGGACAACCAGAAATGATAATAATAATAAATAAATATTCAAAATTACAATGACAAAAAAAAAAAAAGAATAATTTTATTAACTTTTTCATAAAAGTCAAAATGAACTTTTCTTTTTTTTATTATATAAAATTCTTTTTACTGAGCAAAAACTTTTAAATAATTCAAGGAAAAAAAAAAATTAAATAGAACTCATTATTCTAAAGAAAATTTTATAATATAAAAACGTAATAATTTTCACATAACAGAATAAATTATTATGTACTATATATATAAAATAGTCCTTATAGTCCTTGGGTATTAACACAATAACAGAAAGAAAGAAGAAAAAAACACAATTTTTAAATGTAATCAACAAACTAAAAATAACATGAAAAAAAATAATAAATTATAGAATTTTTATGTCAAATTGGTCTTTGTACAATTTAAATTGGTCAAATTCATAATTTTTCCAAATCGTAATTTTGTCTTTTTCGAAATAATTTTCGTCTTTTCTTCAAGATCTTGGTTCTTTATACCTGAGAAATGACAAATTTTAAATTGTAAAAGGATCAATTCTAAATGGAAATAGGCAAATTTTACAGAAAAATTCTTAAAAATGCTCTTGTTATTCTTTAAAGTCTTCGTTGAAAATGTAAAACAAAGTTTCTATGATTATAGTCAAAACATATTTAAAGTATTACTTACACAATTTTCTATTTTTCTTTTGTCGTATATAATTGAATATCCTAAATAATATTTTTCTATGTTTTTCGTCTTTTTTTTCCCCCCGTATATTATGTATTATTCAAAGATTAAATTTCCATATCGCGTGGCGTATCCTTTTGTAATTTTTTTCCACACCCTAAGCAATATTATAATAGTATAATAGGAGCAGACACGCCGACAACACAAGCTGCTTTAACACAGCAGACACAAAAGCTAAAAAAAATTCTGATATGAATCTAATAAAAACGAATTAAATAAATGTACCACATATCCTTTTTTTTCACTAATTGTTCCGATTTTAAATGTATATTTGCGGTTTTGTTACTGATTGTACAAAAAAAAATAAAAACAGGACGAAAAAATAGCAGAGAAATAAATTATAACAAATATAATTATTAGTTTACTTTCCCCCCCAAAATATTTTGTCAACAAAACTGGAAAAAAAACAGTAAAAAAAAAGGATATTTGTAAGAAAATAAAGTTTATTCACTGTGTCAATTATTCAATGTTTACATATCCATTAACGGACTTTAAGTCTAAAAGAGTACACAATTTCTTTTTTATATAATTTTCTAACAAGGATCTAAGAATTTTGTGAAAAACTTTGTAAACATTTTTTATATAATTTTTTTTGTTGTGTTCTTTTTTGTGTTGTGTAAAAGGTATAATTCCTTAATTTGCACAAAGTTTTATTTTTTTTTGCCTTTGTAAATAGAAATTGTGAGCAGAATTTTATTATCCTTGAAATGAAAATTTAAAGGGACATGAATTTATTATGTTTGTTTTTTTTAAATGAGAAAGAAAAGGAAAAATATAATATTTTTATACAATATTTTTCTGTTCTGTTATTATTTAACTTTTGGAAACAAAAATTGGCAAAAAAAACTTTATTACAGCACAACAACGACAACAACGAACAAAAATTCTTCAAAATATAATAATTTAAAACGACATGAACTTTTTCACTTTCCGTTTTTATATTTTCGAGAGACACACACAGAACAAAAAAAAAAGGATAAAAAAGGACTTTAAACACACAACAAAACAACAAAAATCACACTTTATAAAAGACAAACTTTTTATATAAATTTTTTTTTTTTTTAAATGAAATTTTTAAATATTTTTTTTTATGTTTTCCTTTTTCTTTACATTTTCTAATAATTCTAAAATTTATTTAATAATTTTCACCATCATAATTTTTTTGCCTAACATTTTTCTATCGCACTAAACAAACATAAAATGTTCTTTCTTTTTAAAAATTTTCTTTGGTTCGATTTCATTTTCTCGTTTTTTGTGTAGTTAAATTTTGCTATGATAGAAAATTTAAATGAATTTTTCAATATAATAAAGAAAAATTATTTCTATATGAAAATTTCCATGAACTAAAAAACAAAAAGAAAAAGTCTTAAATTTTTCTAAGATTTTCTTATATTTACCGAAAAAAGAAAATCGTTTAAATAGTATATAGAAAATTGAATAAAGTACACGTTCGATTTGATAAACCGACAATTTAAGACTGGCATGAAATATATTTCTGATGATGTGGTAACAGAGTAAGGATTAAAGTCTAGTTTTACCACTAAGTAAAAATAAAAAGTAATATTGTTATTTAGTTTGTGTTAAGTGAAGCGCAAACTCAAAATATTCTTGAGCTTTTTTCTAGACAAAATATAGGGGAAAGATTTTTGGATATTTGAAACTGTTATAATCCTTGAAATTTATCTGATTTTCTCTTAATAATCAGAATTAGAAAGTGAATAACTTTTTAGATATATGCAATTATCAAAGGATCATTTTGCAATGATACTTATTATATAATCTAATGAAAATTTACAAATTAGATTTTTTAATTTTGTGTGAGCATTGAGAATTTTATTAAATTTTGGAAAAAGGATTTATATAATATAAATTTCATTAATATGTTCATGTAATTTTGCTTGTGGTATATTATAAATTAAATTAAAATGAATAAACAGTTTGCGTCCTTTGGTCATGATATTTGCCTATAATTTTATTAAATCGACATTATAACATTTATTAACAAAACATTAGCCGGTGTAAAGTCAGAAATTTGAATTTAATATTATATTAGCCATAGTAATACCTATTGATATAATTCATTTATTGTATAGATCTGAAATTTCCTGATAAAATTAATAAAATTTCTTCTTCACATTTACATTAATTTAGCAATTTACTGAAATAATAAATCAATTTATTAAAGTTTTTGAAAACTAAACTACTTATTATTTTAGATTTTGTACCAATTTAACCAATTGTTAATTTGCAATATGAAATTTTTGATTATCAGAAAGTTAAATATTAAATTTATATTATTTTTCTCTTAATAATCAGAATTATAATGGCTACAATTAATAATATTGAAATTAATCATGAAAAACATATTACATTTAGAACAACTTAATAAAGGACACTTAATTCTCATCTCTTATTCTACAAACTTAATTCAATTTTGTCGCATTACTATTTATATCAAATTCGTAAATTAAACAAATTTCATTAAATATTGTTCAAATATTTATAGAAATAATAAAACTTTTTCTTATAATTAATTAACATCACCAACTAAAATAATGTTGGATTATTTTCTTTAAATTAAAAGTCTAGTATGTAACAAACCACAATTTTCAATTAAACATAAACTTCATTTATCACAATATTTATATACTCACCTCACAGTTCTTCTCTGGTTCATGTTCTACAATTAATTAGAACTTTTCAACAAACAACCATAACCAAAAAAAAACACAAAGATTCATTAATGTGCAGTGGATTTTCATTACCGAAATAAATATAGTAAATAATATCCTTATCAAAATTTCACCAGTTTATCTGCAATCCAATTAAAGTTTAAAATTAAAAGATATATAATTTTTTTTGTTTGTCTGCTTGAGATTTTTCTTCCTTTTATTTTTCTACAAACACAAAATTTTCGTATTCCTTTAATTATTTTTTTTTTTGGTTTCATTTTTAAGTTAAAAATTGTTTTTCGATTTATTTTTTGTTTGTTTGTTTGTTAATAACTGAGATTTGTCTCTACGTCAATGTAGAAAAAATAGCAAAAATCTAGAAATTCAAATCCCAAGAGAATCATTTATTATTTTCTTCCTAATAGCAAGGAAGTCTCTGTAGGAAATAAAACAGACAATGATATCATTTTTGTTCGCTTGCAGTTTGGTTTTTGTTTATTCAAAATTATTTTCAGATTTTATGAAAAAAATTTATATTAAAGATATTTTTGTGTAGAATTTTATTTAGGTAAAAAATATTACGAAAACTTATTAAATTTATCGTATGTTTAGAATTCGATTTTCATACTTTATCGCTTGATTTTTATAAGGTGAAAAACATATTTTGTGTATATAGAAACTTTGCTGATTGTGTTTATATTATTTTGTTCAATATTTTATGTAATTTAGTAAAAGTTGAATAAACTTTTATTTTTCGATATTATCCTTAATCGGAAAATGAGTTTCTATGTATTAGAGCTTAATAAAGGATAGTAAATTTATTTTATGAATTTAATAGAGAATATTTTACTATTTAATATTGATTATAGTTAAGTAAATTTTTTGATATACTATGGTAAATTTTATGATAGTTTCAAATTATTTAATTGCAAATCATCTTTTTTTAAATAGTCTTTATTTATTGTTAAGACTTGGATATAAAATATCGATGGTAATTTTCGTAATTTCGAAAAAGCAATTACAAAATCTCCAATTTCTATTTTAAAGATTTATGTAATAACAATTTGTCAATTAAATTTAGTTAAATTAATATTCCTAAATTTATACATGATGTAATACTTCTTTAATTAAATTATATTTACTAATTTAACATCTCATTTCTTAATGGACTTATAAGTCATTTTGAAAGTATATTACAACTAATTTCAAATATAATAAAAGATTTCATAAAAAAAAATTAATTAAAAAGAACAAAATTCTCAGAATTTCATCAAATTCAATGCTCAAAAAAATACACAGCATATTTAATTAAATAACCAAAAATGTAAATAAAGGACATTTTTAATAAAGTGCACTCAAAACATTTTTTATGTTCATCTAAGAATAAAAATGAAATCAATTAAATTTATATTAAAAAAAAATATGTCATTTTCAGAATTAATGTTTAATAAATCATAATTACAGTAAATTTACATAGTTATATATAAATTTTTTAAACTTAATTTCCGTTTTTATAATATAATAATAATTTCCTTTCATAAACAAAAATAAATCTTTAAATTTATGAACTCTAAAATACCTAAAGAAAAAAATCTACCACAAAAAAAAACAATGTCATTTTATACTTAACAATTTTTTTTTTTAAACATATAATAATGTATTACCTATGTTTTTCTACCCATATCATAATCAACATAAATATCCTTTGTATATGTAGAGTACCTCTATAATAAAACTAAAAATAACGACAACAAATAATGGTATTATAAAAAATGCTCTTGCACACGCCATTTATCCTTCAACATCAAAATTGTTATAATTCTTAAAGGAGGTAAAACCATTTTTGATAATATACAAAATCCGGAGCCGAAAACCTAATTTTATATTTTTAAAAAAAATCCTCCAATGTTACAAAATCAAAAAGTTACAATTCTGTTTTTTTTTCGTACCCTTTTTTCTTTGTACCCATAAAACATTATACGCAGTAATAAATCACATAGCAATTTGCAAGTTGGCTAAATTTATACATGATGTAATACTCTTTAATATATGTCCTTTTTTTTTGCCATACATATGTATATTTATTACAAAACTCACACACCAATAAATAATAACAACGACGATAACATTTTGAAATGGTTTTGAACATTTTTCTACGAGAATATTTTTCTTCTTCATTTTTTCCATTCATCTACAAGAAACAAGGAAGAAAAATGTTTTACATGGTATAAACAAACAAAAAAAAAATATGTTTGTTGTGTGTAAGCTCCTTTAAGGATACTTATAGAAAATACTGTTCCTCAAGTTGTCAGGTATAAGCAGCTTCTTCTATAAGCTTCTCTCTGGTATACAATATTTAAAATGCTTGAAATTTGTTTGGTGATTTTTACAATCTTGTTTTATTAAATGTCGATACATTAAATCCTTCAAACAGAAAAAAAAATACTTAATAAAATAATTCCTTTTTTTGTTGCTGCTGTTATTGAAAGAAAAAACTTTTTTTATGAAAATATTTTTCGATAAAACTTTCAATTTTATTTTATTTTTCTAACTATGTAAATATACAAAAAATATCCTTTATATATAATAAATATTTTTGCACCTTATAAACGAAAGATTTTTGTGTCACTTTCTTTAGTTGGGCAAAAGAAAAATTTAGGAAGTTTTAGTTTGTAGTAAATTTTTGGTTTTTATGCATATCAAGAGGATTAAAGTTTCAGGAAATTATATAGAAAAAAATATAGGCTTCGAATATGAATATCCTTCCTATAAAAACCAAAAAATAGTTAAGTAATATTTACAGATTAAATTAGTAATTTTTGCAACTTAAATTAATCTTGTTTCAAATAAACAAATTCATTAATAGAAATATAAAAATATATTATGAGCGTTTTTAAATTTGAAAAGGATGTGATTAAATGATTTAAATTTGAAAAATAATTAAAATTTGATAGTAAACTAAATATTAATTCGATATAATATTCACAATTAAAATGATAAAAAAAGATATTGAAAAATTATTACTCTGACAATAGTGACTCGCTACTAATTTCCATTTTGAATATTGATTTTCCGAAAAACGACTAATTTATTCTGTAAATTATATAAACATTTAATATTCTAACATGTCAACAACTTGTACACAAGAAACTTAACATTTTAAGTTTCTTAGCAAATAGAAGAGAGAGAAAAAAAAAATATCATCTTATCCTGATCCGAAAACAAAAACAAGGAAATACACAGAAAAACTTAAATAAAACTTTTGACATTACACAAGAGGGAAGAAACAACAAAAACGGAAAATAATAATTATCTTTATTTTATTTTTATTTAATTTTCTCCTATTTTTGTTATTTTTATTTATTCATGTTTATTATATCTTTTTACATCCACAAAAGTGATCATAAATATTTAAGAAGCAAAAAAAAGGAAACTCCTTGATTATAGTTTTTTCTTTACAGAAAAACTTAAGTAGAAATTATTCCAACATATAAAATTCATCAATTCGATACTTTATCAATATTTGAACATCAAACATAAATTTACATTGACCTACTATCACGTATAATACTTTGTAAATTTTATCATAATATTTGATATCATCAGATGGATGTCCTTCTTCAATCGAAATTAGTTTCCTTTTAATAAATTTACGTATATATTTTCTTTTACTTACTCTCCTCTTAATGTCCTGGAATAAAATTTTATTTTTCAATTTTTTATATATCACATAATGATGTGTAAGAGGCTATTGGCCCTAAAAGGAATCATTACAAGGATATTGCATGTAGAATTTTTTTCGTTTATAAATTAAATTCATTAATCAATTTTCTTTGCTCTTCAAAAAGTCAAAGGAAATCTTTTTTTTCTATATATACTCGTAGTAGTAAAATGTGACTATAAAAAAAAAATTATGATTTTATGAGTTATACAACATAAAAAAACATAAAATTATAATCTTTATAGCAATATGGTCTCTTTTACATTATTATTAATATTTTGTCAAATGCGATGAACATTTATTGATATGAAATTTAAAAGTATGAGTCAAAGAAAAGAGGACATTATACATTAGTAAAAAAAATGTTGGTCTGTTTTATAGTAGTAATAACAATTTTAGCATGAATTTAATATTGAATTTATGTTTAATAATAAATTTATTACAGTTGTTTAATAAACATATAAAATCTATGTTTTTTTGTATATATAATTAATATTTTTTATCACAATTTTATATTTAAATTTTGCGGATAAACTTTAAGTACAAATCTTTTAAAGTTACAATCTAAAAATTTTGAATATTTGAAAAAAAGATTATACTATACAGAAATTTATTTCTTAGAAAAACGAAATGTTTAACTATTGAAAAATCAATTAAACTTTTTTAATTTTCAGAAAACCAAATTAAATTAACCAAAAAATCTTTGTAAAAAGGTGAAAATATTTAAAAGAAAATCGCTTAAAGTTTAAATATATTTTAATAAATAAAAACCACAAAAAATTTTATAATCGTTTATACTTTGTTAACACCCAAACTATAAGGTTATATATACCCATAATTATGTTATCAGGTGTTTATTGAAGCTACAGTAAATCTCAAAGTTAAATAATTTAACATGAAAATAAGTGCATGGAAAAACGTTCAGAACAAAGTTTTTTTGCTTCAGAAATTATCTACTTTACATAAAATGAATTTACATGCAAGCAAAACACTATATAGAGACACTATAAAAACAGCATCATTCTAACAAGACAATTTCTAACCAGACCCAGACTAAAATTCTTTTTCAAATATCAACAAGTTTAAAAAAAAAATTGTTTTACAAGAATATAAACTTGCACAAGAAAAAACACATAAATTTTTGTAACCTTATCAAGAAATATTTATGTAAAGTTTCAAAGTTACTCGAGAATGATGATTTTTTTTCTTAAACATATAAATCAAGAAACAATTTTTTTTTTGTATTATGCTATACAAGAAATTGTCGCAAGTTTAGATTGCATAGAAATTGAATTATTTTATGTTGATAGAATTTTCAAAGTGAAATTGGTCTTTTTATAATACAAATTTGATTTTTCTAATATTCAAAAAATTTGTATTTTTTATAAATTTCTAATTGGTATTTTTGCTTCTTAAAGAAATAAAGTTCGTTTTTTACGAAAACAAATCGTCCTTTCTCAGATTCATCTTAATTTTTGGGAAAAAGACTTCAATTTGAATTGTAAACAGTCACATTTAATCCAAAAACGTTTTGTAAGAGGAAAAATGAAGATATCTGAATAAATCTTATATAATTATTTTCGACAATTATTAGTAGAAATGAACTAAAAAAATTTTTTATACCGAAAAGAAAAGTATTGCCGCCATTTTAGAAAATTAATTTTAAAACAAAAATCCTTAATTAACAGTATATTTTATATACATATTTAATCGTTTATACTATACAAATTTTATCCCTCCAGAGAAAGAGCATAATATATTTATTCTGTCATGCTATTAAATATGATAAACAGCTCGTGCACAGACAAGAAGCAGAATCACAAAAAAAAATGATTAAACTTTTATTTTATCTATGATAAAAAAAATCTTTAATATTTTTCCTACCATAAAAAAGAAATCTGAAAATCCCAAACAAAGGACTATGGAAAAAAAGTTTATGCTCAAAATTTCTCTTATATGTTTTTATAAAAAAAAACATAATTTTATGTAATCATTTTTCACAAAAAAAAAAACAAACGAATTATAAAAGACGAACTATATTTTTTTTTTCATCTTTATGTCAGAGTCAGTGACATATTTTTCTTATTCATCTCTAATATTCAGTTCCGTTCTTCCACGCATCCTTTTTTTTCACACTACTATAGACGAAAAGTTTTATATGTAGAGTGAGAAAATTGAAAATTTTAAGTATAATTTTCTTTTAAAAAAAATATTCATCCTCATCATCACAGAAATTTGTCCATAGTTAAAAATACCATAATATATTTTCGCTTTTCGTCCTTTGGTAAGAAAAATAATTGGTCTGACAAATATCCTTTCCTCGTTTTCGTTTGTTTGTTTGAAATTTAATACCGAAACGTTTTTCATTTATATAATATATTAATGTTGTTACACGCTTTTTATGTATACATTTGTGATTTTCGCGGAGAAAATGTCCAAAAATTAGAAAAGACATTTTTTTTTATTAGATTTTTTTCTACCCCAGACTATAAACGAATTAGTATTTATATCCAGAAATGATAAGAGTCCTTGACAATGATATAACTTTACATTACATTTGTTTTGTGGGTGGATATGGGAAAAATACATAATATAATATTTTTTTTAAGGAAAATGTGATCGTATATGAATTTGAGTTAACTAAGTAGACTACGTTTTCTTTGTCTTCTATATACCAAAGGGAAAAATAATACATTAATGCTTTATGGTTTTTGTTATATTAAATATTTAGTTTTAGGTATTTTGGTTCTTTGATACTTTTCTCTGTTGGTGTGTACTTCTTTCAAAATTATATTTTCTAAAGAATATTTTTAATATTAAGTTTATGAAATTCTTTTATGTTATGAGCTAATCTTGATAACAAAAATCTACAAGAAAAACTTTTTTTATATAGTATTTATATACTTATATAATAATAATTTTCCTTTATTTTTCGGAGAAAATGATATTATAGTTTTTCCAAAAAAAAAATGATATAAAAATAAAGTGAAACTTTTCTTTTGAATATTACAAATATAAACATACACAAATATATTTTCTTTTCTATATATATTTTTACTAGGGAAAGATACCGGAAATTTTTGTACAAAATAATAAAAAAAAATTCTCATTGAAAGGATATGCAATTTTCGAAAGAATATTGTAAAAAAAAAATTATAGTTAAAATCGTAATTTTTTTTTTAACAACGAAAATGAAAAAATCTCTTATATTGAATTAAAATCAATTTAAAAATGAATTTTCTTGATTAAATTTTTCTCTTTGTAATCATATTTGATAAAAAAAAATCAGGTAATTTGATTTCTATAAGAAATGTTGCAGCAAATTTTCAAAATTTCAAAATGTTAGTTTTCCCTTCAAAATGTTGTAACATAAGAGAATGATTATACATAATACATACTAATATGGATCCACTAAATCTGACAATCATTGAATAAAATTTATATACTTTGAGAAATTTGTTCAAATCAAATTAAGAAATTTTCAAAGAATTGCAAAAAAATTATCGTCTCTTGGATAAAAAATATCAAACGTACGATTTTAATGTATACCAGCAATTTAAATTATATCAAGAATTGCTGTCGGATTCGCAATGTTTTAATATTATTTTAAATATTCCATTAATTAATTAATCGTGTTTCAATAATTTGCCTAAAGGACGATATCGAACGGTTCTCTATTTGATAGCATAACTTACACATTTCGCTCGATTTTTAAAATTCATAATGTAACTATAAAACGTCATCATAAAAGTAATACTTTACGTTGTTAGCTAATCTATATACAATGTATTGGAAAATTCCTATACCAGTAAAAACATTTAATTATTTTATCCTATACACAACAAGAAATATATTATACCCATATCAATTTCAGCAAAAACAAAAAAAAAACAATGATCCTTTTCCGTAAAATTAAACATAGTCAAACCATATAGTAATACAATTATTTCCAAATAATTTATTTTAAAGTCATCAAAATATAATTAAAAAATAGCACTTCTTTTTTTTTGTAGAAAATTTGGTATACATGATAGAAATTGTTTTTATGCCCCTGTTATTTTGGCAATTGTCAGCATCAATTTGTTTCCGTTTCCTATGGGACATTTTTACAACACCAAAAAAAAAAGAAAAGTGTAATTTAAATTTATTTTGCATATGCTAACAGCCAAATCGTTTCCATATATACATAAATAATATAAATATATCCTTTTACGTCTACATTTTATACAATACATAGTATATAGTACCATTAGTAGCTAACAAACGACTTAAAATAACAATTAATGCCTTGACACAACTAATTCTTGTCACACTTTATATTTAATTTGAAACACTGACACCCAATTACCGTAACACACCGCGAATAATCAACACAGTTATTTGAGATTTTCCAGGATTTATATTTGTTTTTTTATTATTATTATTATTATTTTTGTATTTTAAATTACCTAGGCAAAAGTGTATATTTTTTGTGTATAGAAATCACCAGGTGAAACGAAATTTGGTGAATTCGAGGTTTTGTGTAATATGGTAAATTTATATAAATATTTGTATTTTGATTTTTGTTTATTTGTGGAAAAATCATTTTATAAAACAGAGAATATTTCTAAACATTTGGTTATCCTATTCCAGAGTAAACTAATGATACAAAACGCAAAATTATATATTCTCCTAATGTGTTACACGATCCTATTATATACCATAAAAATATCGACTGAATTATTTTGTAGACAAATCTAATATTTTATAAATTTTTGAAAAACAATTAGAAACCATGACAGTTTAAAAAATACATTTAATCCTGTCAGCAGGATTGAAAATGTTTATACTTTTGTAGAATACAAAATGAGAATAGTTTTCACTGTTCCTTGTATAATAGTTTTTGATATTTTAGAAAATGAATATCTAATTTCCATTTTCAGTATTTTTGCTGCTTAATTTGCCAAATTGAATTTTCAAATTAATTTTGGAAATTTAAAGTTTTCCTTTTTTGTATGAACACGAAAACAATTAGAAAATTAGAGTATTAAATGAATTTATATGTCTAGCTAATAGTTATTAGATTTGGATTATAGTAGAAAGTATATTAGTGTAATCCTGAGCATAAATTAGGAAACGTTTTTTTTTTTTTACTTTTAAATTTTTACATGTTTTCTATTTATATAAATAATGTTAACATTCTTTTATGAAATTTTTTGTTGCCACTATAAAAAATCAACCAAAAGTACTGAAATTGTTTCGAAATGAAACCAAGTTAAGTGTTCTCTATTATTTTTATTATTTTCTTAACGAATGAAGTGCGCACTTTAAAAATTGTTTAAAATTAGTTTTCTTACCACAATATTCTTGTTAATTTTGAAATTCTTAATTGGTAATCCTTTGTAGAATTTATTTTTGTACTTAACTTTTTTTTACTTCAACGATTTTTAATATAATTTTTTTAAATAATTAATGAAAATTTTTGTGGATAATTTAGTCTGGTTCTTAGGTTCTTCTTGCCCATATTAATACTCTTTATGCCAAATAAAATTTGCTGCTTATAAAGACTTACAGTACAGAACAATTTTGCTGACGATAATATATTCATAGAAGTGTATCAAGTTGTTCGGTAGTAGCAACAAATTTCATCATCATAGAAGCAAAATATCCACAGTAGATCATATCAAATGAATATTAACTAACAAAGTTTCATTTGCAATTTTTGTTTTCATAAATTTCCAATAAATTTTAGACATTCTATAATTAATTAATAATTTTCTAAATTTCTTAATCATTTAATTAAATTTTTCTAATATATCTTCATTAAAAATTAATTTTTTCAGTTTTATAAAAAAAAGTTTTGCCCCACGAATCTTTACAAATATCTATTATTGGCTGACAAGTTAAAACTTCTTGATCACCATAAATATTTTAAGTTTTAATTAAAAATATATCTTCAATATTAATGCATAAAAAACCCCCCCAAAAAAAATTAAATTACTCAATTTCTTTCAAAAAGGATTAAAGTTAAGCGTTCGAACAAATAATATAAAAGTTTTATCTATCAAATATATACAATTAAAAAGAAGTTACCCTATATTTAAAAATGTTCTTGCTATTTTCCAAAACTCAAAATCCATACAAAGAAAATTTTTATAGTATAATGAAAATATAATAAAGAAATTTCTCGGAAAATTATTTTCTATCAACTTTTTTTCCTTGACAGTTTAAAATTAAAACTTTATCCTTTTGATTATGTCATTTTAATGTTAATATAGTAAAATGTGAATAGGAAAATATTCTAAGTGGTATTTCAAGTATAAGTTAATGTGTGTAGGTAAAACTTGCATCATTTCTATTTCTGGCATATACATAATCGACTAACAAACTTTTCAATAGTATAAATATAAATTATTGATTCTTAAAAATTTGCGATTTTTAGTTTTCTTATATATAGAAATTTTAATCATAAATTTCTTAAATATAGAGAAAGTTTTTACACGTTACATGACAGATTGTATGCATAATAATGTCACATATAAAATATTTCAATATTTTAGTTAACTAAAAAAATATATAAATAATTTTTATTTTTTTCCAATTTTGTTTCTCTGTTTATGATTGTGGTATAAAAGCATATTTCAAAATTTCAAACAGAGTTACCAGAAACAATTTAAGAAATTTCATGTCAAAATGAATTGAAACATAAAAAAAATTATATTTTATAAGTTTATATGCTTAAACATAAATAATATCAATCACAATTTTTTAGAGAAAAAATATGTTTTATTACTATCCTTAAAACTATATTTAATACTTGAAGCACGCACCACATGCACATTTATATATAAATCTTAAAACATTAATTTTCTTTCTGTTGCTCTTCATAAATTTTTTTTTTATTATTATGCGATATAAATTTTAAATAATTTTCCATGAATTTATTCGCTCAAATTTTAGTTTGGAAAACATCAATTTACATCAGAGAAAAAATAAACTTCCTTCTTTTATTTCATTTTTTTTTAGTGGTATATAAAGAAAATATTATGAATTCACTTTTCTTTCGTGAAACTTTCAAACTTATATTATTCACCCAATTCAATTTGCATCGCACAGAAAAGTTTTTCTTATTCGTTGAATTTTCATTGAATTTCAAATTAGGTGACTTACTCGTCGTTATTTTTCTTCCACACAAAAAGAAAATATTATACATGAAATTTTCATTTTCTTCTTTCTTTCTTTTTTTGGGAAATGTCAATTTCTAAAGTAGGTAAAATTTGAAACTAAATCGCACCTTTACAATCATCTTACACAACCAATAATGCAGTGATGTAGTTACAAACTTTTTTGACATGACAAGAATATCGAAAGAACGAAAAAAAATCAAATGAATATTAAAATTTATTGGCAAGTTGTAAGAATCGTAGAAAACTTAATTTTCCCTTAACATTATTTGCTATATGTTAAGGGAATAAAAAATAAATATGTAATTTCTATTTTAATATAAATTTTGTGACAAATTTGAATTTTTATTACAAAAATTTAAAATTGACAGTGTTTCTGTGTTCGATTATAGTAAAAAGTTTGAAATAAAAATTATGCTAAATAAATAATATTTGTAAAACATATTACAGACACCTTCTGAAACTTTGTTTTACATAAACATATTTACATTATTATTATTGTAAATATTTTTAATGGAATAAATTAACGTAATTAAGAATTTCGATTATATTTAAATTAATTTATCACAATGATAATTTTCATTCGAAAATTACAATTTGTTATAATTTTATTAAATACATTTTCCTTCTCGTAATCTTCAACTTCAATTTTAACTTTCTAAATAATGTTTGTATACCACCAACTACATAAAAATACTCAATTTTATAAATTACATAAAATTTTAAAGAGAAAATATTAAATATGCGAAAAATAATGCTTTAAAAAATATATGTACATATTTTTTTGTTTTACCTATCAAATTATTCTTGATGGTGAAAAAACTTTTCCAATAAATAAGTATATTTCATATTGAATTTTCCATTAATTTTTCAGAAAATAAAAACTTGAATTTTTGGTAATTTTTCATGCAGCAAATCAACCTAGATCCAATCCAATGTTGTTTTTTGTAGAATATTAAAAAAAAAAAACAGAAGAAAAATATGCAATTATAATTTTTTTTTTATTCACATCCTTAACAATAACAAAACGTAGAAATTATAATTCAAGGATTTTATCCTATAAAAAAATATATATAAACAAGTAAAAAAAGTAAATAAATAAATATTTTTATTATTTACAATTTCTTCTTTTTGTGTGTATGCGAAAGAATGAGGAAATATTAATGAGAGATACTGTAAAATCACACAAAATTGATCCTTTTCTATGATGGTGTTATATATAGGATGGTTTATGTGAAGTTAAGTGGAAATTATAAAGAAGGTAGGATAATAATAATAATGATAATAATAAGGAATATAAATAAAAACAAAATATAAACTTGATTTGCCATCAATCAGGAAAAATTCCGTGCATAAACATAGATCCATCAAAATTGACGACAAAGTTTAACAATACATACTTTTTTGTTGTTGTAAGAATGGTATATAGAAATAGAGAAGAACTGAAAGAATGGAGGAAAAGTGTTCACGAAACCATAAAACATAAATACGTAGAACAATATAACATAAAAATAAATATGCGATGAACAAACAACAACAAAAATGATGAGAAAATAAAATAAATGAAAAACTTCAGACAATAATATTGAAAAAGTAGTAGGTGGAATAAAAATAGGGGTTGGAAATAATACGTTTTCTTTTTGATAAAGACAATCATTCATCCTTCTTAGTCCTAGAATGGTTCATAAATTTTTAGATTGTTAAAGAAAATTTATATTTGTGTAAAAGTTTTTCATTTACTCTCCTCATCATAACGACTTTTTTGTATGCGGGAAAAATATTATAAAAGTTTAAAGTAGGAGTGAATATATTTTGGAAATTGTTATTGCTGTTTAAAAAATCATAAAAATAAAACACTTCAATAAAATATTTTGTAGATGTTTCAAATATACACTTCACTATGGTTTAGGATAAAATATTGAAAGGTTTTGTATAAAAGCTTTATTGTTAATTGTATAAGAGTTTGAATAGTTAAAGAATATTTTCGTATTGAGCCAAGGGAGGAGACTGTTGTAATCATTTAAAGCTGTATAAAGTTATTACTATTGTCTCGTTATGGAATTTATAACTATTATATGCTTGCTTTTATCCATATTTTGAAATTATCGAACTATATTTCCACATTTTACCTTAATTTACACCACCAAAAAAAAAAAAAGATTTGAAAATTTATTTCTGTAAAATTTTCGTTTTTGTTTATTTATGTGGATATAATGATGGCAAATGATGAATTATTATCCTTAAACAGTCTGTAAATATTTGGTTTATATAAATTCAATATTCATTTACCTATAAACAAGGTTTTTATATCACAAATAAACAAAGTTAAAAGCAACGTAGAAGAACATAGAAAAATAATCGAAAATTTATTTGCAGAATTATCAATATTTATATTATGCCATGCCGCCTTCAACCAATGCAATTTTTTTCCTTATCATTGTTCTTCTATTTTGGTTATTTTTCTTCGTCTGCCAACTGAATTGACAATTTGTTATTTGGAAAGAAAACCAGATAAATTAATAAATATTGAAATATTTCTTTCGAAATTTCTACATAAATTGACCAAAAAAATTATGTAAAAATAATCTTCCAAATATTACAAATGTTTTTCTCTATTAAAGGAGTAATTTAAATTTAAATTACTCCTTTAATAGAGAAAAAATTATATTACATTTTCTTTAATGTGCTTCCCAAAACAATTTTATACTATAAGCATAATCAAAAATTATGCTTACCATAATAAAAATTAAAATTTATAGAATCATTAAATTTATTTTACCTATAAAACTTTCATTTATTTTTGCTGTAACCCTACAAAATTCATAATAAAATAACTTTAATTACGTAAAAAAAATTTAATTAATACACAAATAATATTTAGTAAATATCAAATAAATCACTTATTAAAAAATATAGTTAAAACATTAAAAAAAGGAATATTAAAACTCAAAACATCTTAAAAATTTTCTTCATAAAACATATAGTAGAATTTTTCTTAAATTTTTGTTCCACCCGCCGCTCAAGGACATTAATTTTAATATTACGTTTTTACCCTGAAGCAAAAAGAACAAATTTTCACTTCTTTTCTTTTTTATTTTGGAAAGACAATGATTTTCCTTATTTTCTACAACAAAAAAAAGGAAAAAAAGTAACCTCCAAAATTGCCTAAAATTCAATCTAAAAACAGTTTCACCTCAATTTTTTTTTTCCTTGGAACAAGTTAAAAAAAAACAACAATTCAGATGTCTAAAGCGTGGTATCATAAAATTTAAGTGAATGAAAACAATTTAGGAAATATTTTCATTACATATATCCTTCAAAAAAGTATAACAAAATCCTTACAACCAAAAACTTTTAGAAGCATGAAAATAATTTAATATTTTTTTTTCTTGATTTTTTGAATAGGGAAAACCGGAAAAGAAAAAGACTTTTATTAATTTTAAACTGTATACTTTTTCAATTTAGACGGAACAAGGATAACTAGAAGGTATGAAAAATGTATCTATAGAGAAATAGTTCGAAATGGAAATGATTGTGAAGTTTTTTTCGCACATAACTAATTTTAATTAAAGGATATTAAATATTGTCAGAATAAGATTAAGGAAATTTTATCTGAAATCTTAATCCGATTTAATCTTTTTTATTTGAAAGGATGAAAAGTTTAGGATTAATGGAAGTACTTTTAAATATTCTTAGTTTTTTACTTATAAACTGCTTTAAGTTTGAGATTTTGATCAATTATTTTGAGTTGACTCCATAATTCTGTTTGGATAAATATAATAATTAGTTCGTAGATAAGAAAATATTTTGAATTCAATCTAAGTAATCCGTATCAAAGATTAAGACTGATTGATCGTTAAAATAAATTATATATGTATATAATTTTTCTCAATTATTTATCAGTACAAAATAATTTAAGTTATACCTTGAATTTTTCCATTATCCTTACAGTAATTCCAAAAACTAAACATAATATAAATTTAAATTTAACCAAAAATTGAATAAATTTATGTGCATATTACATTTATGTCGCAACTCAAATTTTGTAAAAGGCCATTAAAAATATGTCAAGGTTGGATGATGATTTTTGTCTAGCTAATATAATTTACCTAAACAAAAATAATATTTTTTTTCATTTAGATTTATAATTCCCACAGTCAACATTCTGGGGATAATTTATTTCTAAAAATATTCACATGAACGCATCCTTCCTTTTTTTTTCCTTCTATGATGATTAAGTAATAATTTTACTCTTATATTTTGTTTGTTTGTTTGTTTTTTAAACAAATTTCTATGTGTCCTTTCGACCTGATTTTTATTATACAAAATTTCCTAAAAAAAACGAAATAGCTACACAAATTTCCATCGCAGAGTAAAGTCTATATAATTGTTTACTTTATAAATAATGTGACTATACTCTTACTGATGATGATCCATCCTCATTTCATTTTTCGTAAGTTTTGTAAAAAAAAAAATTTCATTTTAGATTTTAACCTCACGTACAAGAATCCGTTGACCCATTTTTCATTTAATAAAAAAAATAATAATTTTAAAACAAATTTTTGTATATACATATTTTTTTTCCATATCCTCCTCTTCGTATCTACGGAGATATCCTAAATTTGATGATGTAATTGCTAAGAAGTTTCATCATATTTCCATAAAAAAAAAATTATTAAAAGTTTGGTTTTTATTTCAGGATTTAGTATGTATGTGTGTATGTGTTTTTATTTATGTTTCGAAGGTTTAACTATATCAGACATTAAGTTACCTAATATCCATGAATATTAAATCTAAAATCCAGAAAGAAACCAAAATAATAATATACAAAAAAAAAAATAAAGAAACAAAATTGAAATTTGAAATTTGTCTTCCTTTTTTACGTGAGTTAATTTGAGGAGTAGAAAATAATATGAAAAATATTATTATAATTTAATATTATTATTTTTTTCGCATGAATTATTTGAAGAAATTAGATAATATTTCATTCAATTTTTTTTTTAACTTTTCATATTTTTTTTTGAAAATGGAAAATGGACTTTTTAATAAATAATATGATGAAAATATTTATATGTTATTTATATAGGGAAATATTATGTATATGAAAATGATTTAGTGTTCTCTAGAGATTTATGGGTAAAATATACAATTTACTATGCTTCATTCATATGACAAATATTTGTATTATTTGATAAGAAATATATAATGTAATGCCTCATTTGTTTAGTCACTTCACTAGTTTGGGGAGGTAGAGAAAATAATTAAATGACAAGTAAATAAGATTAATGTATGTCTTGTATTTAAAGGAAGGACATTGAAATTGACCTTGAATAGTAATGAGTAATGACAGCTACCACAAATTTCCTATTACTTAATTTCATTATTTTAAATACTCATCAGAATTTTGAATATTCAAGAGGTGATATTGACTGGAAAGTGTATTATTAGCCGTCATTACTCATTACAAGTGTACTTGGTTCGTAAGGTTTAAATTTCAGTACACTAATTAACAACGACATAAATCTGATTTGATAATCTTGCCCACTTTGATCACCTGGCATGATAAACAGGAACTGGCGATCAAATGTCAAAATGCTTATCTAATGGAGTCAGAAAACTTCTGGAGAAATGTAACTAAATCCTATTTTTAAAGAAATTAAAGTATTAAATAATCAGAATTATTAATCATTTGTTTTTGAATATATAAAATCTAAAAACAATTCAAATTCATTTTAATTTCAATATGCTAGAAAGTAATAATTCAGTAACCAATTTAAATCAAAAACGATAGCAGTGATAATTCTGAGTCTTCCCCAACTAAAATTTCTAATTTAAAATCATCCTAAATAAATAAAATTTTCCTCAAACTGAAAATTTCTGTTAATTTTCATTCATAAAATCAAAAAATTATTGTATAATAAAAAAATTGTTGTCTAATGTATTTCAACAAAACTTTACCTTCTCAAAAAATCATAAAATTTTGTTTATTATACAAAATATTTTCATAAAATCTAGCAAAAGATTTTATTATATAAAATTAAATTAAATTAAATTTTGTAATATACCAAATTTTCCAAAAGAGAAACGAGTAAAAAAAAAATTGATTATTTAAATTAAGTGTTTATATATAAAAACAAAAATTATTGATTAATTTTAAAGCGAATTTATATTACATTTAACTAAAAAACAAAAACAGGAAAATATTAAAATTTAATTATGTAATTAAATTATAAATAATTTCACCATTATATAAAATATAATCTTTTGAAAATTTTCTAAAATATTAAATGTATATATATAGCTATATTTATAATGTATATTTTATGTTCACAATTTCATATTTTAATGAAAAGCGATGAAAATTGTGGTGTAGGTAAAAATAAAGAATCAAAAAATTAAAAATATTGAAATGAAAATTTCTTTAAACAAAATTATAATAAATAGAAGACAATTTTCACATTGTCAACTTTTACTTATATCTTAGAGATTTCTGCATCCTGTTCTATCTCAAAAGGATAAAAGGAGCTAGATGAAAATATGACAAATGAAATTATTTGAATTTTTCAATTATGATTTCTTTCCTTTCACTTATATTGAAAGTGATGCAACATAATGTTAAGAGGAAAAATATCAAATGAAAATGTTGACTATATAAAAACTGGTACATAAAACATGTAAATAAATTTAAGTTATAACAAAGTATATTTCGTTTTTGATTGTATATAATACCAAAAAGGAAACTCCTTTACAAAATATTAAAAGTTTTTAAGTAAGTTTTTAATATAATACAAAATATAGTGAATTTTTGTTGAACAATTATTTTCGTTTTGGTTTCAGAACAACTACAACAACAAGAACAACAAAAACACGGTCTTATGATTTCTTATGAAAAACTTGAATAATTAATGATATTTATTGTCTAAGTTTGTTTTTCTTTGAAAGCAAAAATTAGATAGAACTGGAAATTTTGAGAGATTGTAGACTAAAATTATCACATTTTGTTCTTTTCTGCTTGAAATATATAAAAGACTTTAGATTAAATTGCACAATTTTTTGGGATATTCTTTATTTTTGTGATTATGCTGAAACTATAATTCAAAAATAAGAAAATCTTTTCGGTTTTTTATATAAATTTATATCAAATCTTTAATTGCAATTAAAAATCCTTTTAAAAAAAAATTATATAGTGAAACTCAATATTCGCAATCGTTTTTAATTACTCGAAATACACAAAAAGTATAAACTTAATCCATGTCGTAACTTAGTTTATTTATCACTAAAATTCATTAATTTGTTGAATATACAAAAAAAAAATTGTAATATAATTTTAAATTTAAAAAATATATTTAATTAAAATAAAATTCTTTCTGCAAATGTTTTTCAATTAAAATTTTAGCGACTACACTAAACTAAACAAAATACAAAAAAAAATGAAACAACGAGAAAAAAAAGGATACTTGAAAAGAATTTTTCAAATTAAAATGTTTAAGAGGATATTATTTTGTCCTTTTTACAAATAAACAAAGAAAATATCTGGATATATAATTTGATTTAAAAAAAAATGTTTTGTGGGAAATCATTTTCTATAAAATTTCAATGTAAGCTAAAAAAAATGCATAAGGCATTTTTATATTGAAAAATAATTTACATATGAAACACCAAGTACGTGAGCCTACACTACAAAATGGATTAAAAAAATTGGTTAATTCTACCACAGAATTAAAACTACTAACATTTATATAATGTTAACTAGAAATTGTGGAAAATCGGATGAATAAACTAACCATATATGCTTAGTGATATATTTATATTAAAGTTTGTTGATTTATTCATTTTAAACGTACACGAAAGTAATGATACCATCCCGCATCATGGGTTAAAATTAATTTTGCAAATAGCTAAAAGTTGAATGCCAAATAAAAATTATATTAAGTTGGTGTAATATTGTGGATACTATCATTACCTTAGCTCTTAGCATAGATCCTTAATGCTTAACTATGATATTTGGATATCGTGATTGAAATATTATCAAATCATTTCATTTTTCAAAAATTTTAGCATATAGTTAAATTATCTACTTAAATACCCCCAAATTACCTATTTATATTCTGCTCTACTATGAGATCTTACTCTGCATCTTAATAATAAAATTCCATTTCAAAAAAATTAATTCACCTTCAATCAATTTCCAATAAAATATTTATTTATTTTCTTGTATAAATATTTATTTATAATGTCTAATAATAAAAAAAAGGGAAATATTATACATAAAACTTTATATACCTTTTTCTGTAATTCCCAATAGACTAACATATATAAAATGAAAAACTTTTCGATATAAATATTCGTGGTAAAATGGTAAACTATAAAATATTTTCGTTAACATTAATAAAAGTGTTGATTTCCGATATAACGAGTTTGGTTCTAAATATTTCTATTTTCTATACGCAATTATATAAGATAGAATTATTCAATATAAATTTATGGGTAACTTTCTGAAAACTTTCTCATATACAAGGATTTATATACCAACCAAAACTGAAATCGTTCTATATAACATAAAATATAAATATATTATAAAATCAATATTGTAAAGATTATAAAACGAATTAAAAATATATTAGAATTGGAAATTTATATAGAATTTACATAAAATTATTCTACAAAATTTGTTGTATTTGGAAAATTTTAGAAAACTTGAAAGGAAAATTTATATAGCTAAAGATTTAAATCTATAATCTTTTAATAATATTATTGTCCATTAATGTGATTAGGAATATTAGTACTTTAAATATTTAAATTTTTTGAATAATTTAAGAGTAAATTGAGTCTAATAATAATATATAGATACTTTATATAGTTAGTTAAAAATAATTTAGATATAAAATCAAACCAACAGAGATAAATTATACTTTAATAGGCTAGATAACTCCTTTACATAACGTCAATAAATTTTCAAAAAATCTTCAGAATATTTTCAAAATTAATGGAATATATAAAATAATCAAATCCATATCTAATTTTGATATTTCTATTTTAGAATATTTGAATTAATTATTTATGATAAATTTTTACGAACTGCTGAGATTTGAAAACTCACATTATATTTTATATATTTCATTAAACCTTATAAAAGTTAATAAATTATTCAGTCCTTTAAAGTTTTTCAAAAATAAATCATTTTTCCTCTATTAATAATCTATAATAAATAATATACACACGTGTATATCCCTTCAGTAACCTTTTTATTTCCTTAAAATAAATATGTAAATATATTTTTTTGTCAATATTTTTAGATGGTGGGTGGTAAACAGCGAGCGTTAATATTGATTTTCATTTAATTTCACCTTTAAATAGCGAAAACTACTTCTAAATTCATATATACACACACAGTAAATTTATAAAGCTTTTTACAGAAATTTTCAAGTTTTATTCATTAGTTTTCCATATTTTGCAAATACTAAAAAGAAAACTTTTATATATATGTATAAAAAGTCGATATCACCTTGGAAATAATTCGCGTCCTTTAAAACTTTTAACATTTTATGACGGCCGACATTTTCAGTAATTTTTGATAAAGGTGAAAAACAAACAAAACTCACATGTTAATATATGGAGTATAATAAATATATTTTCAGGTTTTACAGAAAATTTATATTACTAATTTGATGTTGGCATGCGATCTTATTTATGTAATTGTTAAGCAAAAAACAAATACACATATGTGACTGAAATGGGTAAAATAGAATAAGAGTGCTTTTTCCTCTTCAAAATTATATATATTTTTTTGTATACCATGTTTCATTTGTAAAAAATCAACCTTGACACATTGGCACAAGGAAATTTCTATATAAGTAATGCGGATGTATTCCCAGGGTTTCACAGAAAATTGTAAACCTTTTATATCGTCAAATAGTAAAATTAAGTATGGAATTATTTATCTTTAAGGAAATGAAATATAAATAAATTTAGCTGTCAATTGGATTTCAATCATATTAACGCAGTGAAAATATTGGAATTAATAAGCTAATAGATTTTCTATTAAGAAATTATTAAACAATATTTAAACGCACTTAATAGGACTCGTTAGAAGGAATTATAGTAGACAATGTCCTTGATCTTTTCTCTACTTGGAGTAGACAAAGTCTGCATCTCTGAACCATTACAGAGTATATGTAAATCGTCTTATTTTATGCACATAACTAAAGGTTACAAAATTTCCACTTTAATCCTTAAAGATATTTTCAAAATTTTATTTATTTTCTTTTGCAAATTTAGAAAATTTCATTCACAAATATATATTTATCTGACCCATTCCAATTTCCAATCCATTCATTTTATATACTCCATCGAACAAAAAGTTAAATACTAATAATTCTCAATTTATAAATCGTTGTTTTATATTTTATATATTAAATATTTTTATTCCTGATTCAAATATTTTAAACAATTTGGCAAAAAGTAAACTTTATGAAGCCACTTTGGTAAAAAGTTTTTTGTTCCCAAAGTAAAAACAACAAGAAAAACTTTTACCGAACCGAAAACGATAAGAATTAGATACATAATATAGATTTTGTCTTTAGTCAAAAGTTTTTTTACACATAAATATAATATTTGATCTTAAATTTCCTTGTTGTGACAACAAATACTACAATGTAAGGATGTGTAATCCATCCATGATGTAATTTTAATTTAATGCTCAAAGTTTCTACATGGTGATGACACGAGTTGACTATATACCCAGAGAAGAACTATGGGATTGGTTGGATAATTTTACGCATTTTCAAATATTTTTTCATATAAAAAGTTCGTTAACATCATCTCTTAAAGAAAATTTATATATTTTTTTCTATAAATAAAATTTTCAAGAGTTTAGGAAAAATAAATTTTACTAAATGGATAAGTCTTTTTGGTTCTTCTTTTTACTTTATGGTTAAAATTATTGGAAGAAATTTTGTGTTAAAATATATAAAAAAAAATCAAAATATTTCTTTCATTTTTTGTTGTTAAAGAAAATTTATTAAAAAAAATAGAAAATGGGAAATTTAATACAATTATGTCAAGGATATAATAATAAAAAAAATTTAAAAACGTCTTTTATTAAAAATTATGTATTAATATGTGATGAATTTTTGTGTTTACTTCTTTGACGATTAATTATTAAACATATTTTTTATTTTGTAAAGGAAAATTAAATTTAATTAATAAATAATTAATTAAATATTTTTCTTTGGTTCAATATTGTTGATGAACACCTTTTTGTGTTCTTTCTGTTAGAATTTTGGGTAATTGGTATTTCACACAGTCAAAGTACATTTGACTTTGTTGACAAACTAAGAGCTCGAAATTATGGTATATTCTGGTTCTGAATGGTTCTTAATGGTTAAATGGTTCTTAATGGTTAATTATAGCAACTATGATAAAGGAAATATGCTGCCCAGCTAATTTTTCTGAAGAAAGAATTTTTGATTCAAATAAAAATTAAATTAAATTTAAATCATTAAATTATAATCAGTTTTAAACTCTTTCTTTTTATTCAAAAATTCCTCTAAAAGTAATATAAAATATCTATAAAAATTTCAATATATAAATATCTATTTAAAAATTCAATGTTTTATTTCAAAAAATAATAATCGTAAATATAAAAAAGGAAAAATCTTTAAGAAAATTCTGCTCTACACCATTTTCTTATACCGCGTCTTCTATACTATAAAAGTGATGATATTATAAAATGATGTTTATTTTCCGTATTCATATCATTATCACTGCCGCAGTAATATTTATTTTTCTTCTTCAATATTTATATTTGAAATAAAAGAAAAAATTTAAAATTTATGAACTAAAGAAACCCACAAACCGAATATAACCAAAACAACAACAGAAATTGCTACAAAATAATATTAAAAATAGATGATTTTAATAAAATATGCTCTCGGACAAGAATCATAAATAAATTTTTTTATTTGTTCATTTTAGCATAACGAAAATTTTGAAATTGAAAATTTTAAAATAAAATATTCAATGTTGTTTTGTTTTTGTTTGCAAGAAAATTGTAGTTGGTAGTAGAATTTTCTTCTGTTGCTTCACCTTGTACTATGAGAAAGCATCTATGTATATTCTATGAACATTATTTATCTGAATGAAATGAAAGTATATAGAGAACTAACTGTTATTATGCATTTTTTTTCCAATCTAATGATTTAAACTAGAAAATTTTAGTGCAAATAAAATTTGGAAAGAAAATTGAAATAAATTCTTTAATTTACGAAAATGTTTTTACTTAAAATTTAATTTATGTTACTTTAAGCTCAGAATATGAAGTCTTTAAATATTGAAGGTAAATCACGGTTATGAGCTAAAACATTTCATATATGTAGGTCTGAACAAAGTGAAAACGACAGCAATGGTGAACTCATTGTTCCTACTTTCATACTTTTTGGTTAATGTATTTTTGATATTTTTGAAGAGCTTCTACACAAATTAACAAAAATCATTTTACTACCATAAATAGTTTCCAAAATTATCAAAAATATTATTCAATTCATAAATTAAATCATTACTTCAAAAATTATATAATAAAATTTAAATTGACTTTTATTAAAAATAATATGTGTTAATCTACATAAACTACATAACATAATAAAACTAAATTCAGGATAACATAAATGGTCCATTTTCTAAAAATTAAAAACTAAATTATATTTAACTTTTACTTACTAACGAAACTTAATCAAATTATACATAATAGTCTCTCAAATTTTAATTTATAATCCTTTAAATGTCTAACTAACCAACAACAAAAATGATCGCTCACATTAAAATAATACATAAAATTTCCTTCAAAAAAAAAAAAACATTATTTTTGTATCTCAATTACCATTTATGTTGCCACAAAGTTTTATTAACAAACTTTTTGGAGAAAAACTAAAAATTTTCTGATGGAAAAACTTTTGATATGGAATTATTATTTGAAAAACTAAACTAATTTAATATGTTTAGAGAAAATTAAAAAAAAAAGTTGTATATAAGTACATATATATATATTTCTAAAAAAATGTTTAACCCACAAACTAATTAATGCGTATAATCCTTTATTTTTTCTTATACATATATGATATTTGTCATAATATTCCATTGTATCTAAAATATGATTTTACTAAATATACTAAATAATTTACCCCCATACATCAACCCCAATTTATTAACCTGTACGAATTGTTTAGACCTACCCTCAAGCCTTTACAAGAAACGTATATAGAGAAGAATTATGTATCCGTATCCTATTTCTACAATTAAGATTTTCAAATATATAGGCAAGAAGATTGGGGAAAGAATGATAGAGTGTAAAGCTGTTTTAATTAAAATGTTTTCTTTCTCGTTTTGGATTAACAATATAAAGTGTTTTAATGGAAGGAGGAATTAAAAAATTGTATTTTAATTTATATTTATGGTTAATAATAAGGATGCAAAAGAAAATTAAGGATACATACAAGAAGCAACAACATATAATGGAATATGAATATGGTACATAAAAATTGGGGTATAATATTTAACAAACTGAAAACTTAGTAAAACAAAATCAATTCTTTAATAATTGCTTGAATGTACCATGAATACCAGCAGTGCTGGTAATATTCCTTCTAGACTAGAATAATGTTAACTTTAAAAACAACCCCAAACTTCTGTAATTAGAAGTACGTTGCTATTGGCATATACTATACATATTCATTGTACTTTTGAATTGCTGCCCATACACGTTATTCACATTTATTTAAATTTAATGTTTGGGTATTAAAAGAATAATAATAATAACACTACTGGGTTTATTTATCCTTAATATAATAATGTATGCTATTAGACAAGCTATCCTCTTAATATTTAGCTTTAAGGACCACCAATACATGTAAAAAGATAAAAAGGAAATATACTGAACAATTTTTGGTGTGGTTAGGAATAGTCAAAAGTTCAGCAGACTAAAAAGAATTTGCATTCTTAAAAAGAAAATTAAATTTTCGATTAAAAAATTGGTTTGCGGTGCAGTAATTTAAGTCCACTGGATTTTAGTACACATATTTTGGTGTAGCACTGTGAAAAACTATGAAAAGGAATCCTAACTACCAATGTTATAAAGAACAAAAATAAATAATGAGTGGTCTTAATTATTAAGGGTTTCATTTCTAATTCCAATGATATTAACTCAAGCCACTATAATCTTTGATACAAACCTTTTGAATAATTCCGCATACAAAAATTAGATCGGATTCCAAAATATTTCCGCATAGGGAAATAGAAATAAATATTTTTTTAATTCGTGTAAATATTCGTAAAAGAAATCTTTTTAAAATGGTGTTTTTAACACCAAATGACAATTGAAAGACGATAGAAAAAAAGCATTTTAGACAAGAAAAATCCTTTTTATTTTTTACATAAATTGAAGTTGAAGAGGAAGTGTAGTGAATATTTCATTCTGTAATACAAAATTACTTCAAGATTTTAGAGAATTTTTCATTCTGTCTTTCATAGAAGGTTAGTAAGCCAACTGTAGCAATAAAATGAATACCAGAAACTGGAATCTACAGGAAATATGACAAAAATTATTCTAATTCTAAATTTACTAAAAAAAATCGTGACAAAGTAGGTTAGTGTCCGGTAATAAAATCGTTGTACAATGAATAAAATTAAATCAATTTGATATTTAACTATTTAAATATACAATTTTCATCATAAGCTTTTATTATTCAGTAAAGTTCCTTTGTCAAAAGTATTTTAAAAATTATAAAAGCACTCCATTAAAATGTCCAAAATTATTTAATATAATATAACACCAAATCTTATCAGATTAATTTTTCCTTATTATCAATAATTGAAATTTAAACGTTTTTTTTTTCTCTAACAAATTCTTAGCAATTTTTTAGGTAATTTGTATTTAAATTGAGAAAATTAAATTTTATGAGGATATAACAAGCTAAATTAAATATAATGAAGGTACAAAATTCTGTTTCAGTTTCTTCTTTTATTAAAACTGACTAAAATATTCTTTAACGTGTAGACTAAAAAGGAAACAATTTACAAAATTCTTAATTTTAGTGGTCAGAGTTAATGTTATTTACCATAAATCTTTTAGAATTTTTTTCACTCAAAATTTGCAAATTAAATCCTTTTGCAATTTCTGAGTAAAAAAAAAAGATTTTAGCCATAAATTAAATTTATATTTTAAAATAAAAAAATTTTAATGCAAGGATTTTTATAATATTATACAGAAAATAATGGCGTTCAAGAGTAACAAATTCTTTCATTGGCCGAAGGACTTAAATTAACAACTGGAAAATGTATCCTTTATAATATAGCACTGAAATTTCATATGAGCATACACATTTTTAATCCTTTTAAAAATAACAAAGTTATTTTATAAAAAGAGAGGTAAAAAATGTTTTTCTCAATATTTTCATTTTTTAACTATATGAAAATTTAAAATAAATATATTTTCCGAAAAAAAAACCACATCGGTTAATCTTTAATGTGTTGGAAAAGTTGAAAAAATAAAAAATTTAAAATCAGTGTACCAAAAGGAAAACTTTTATACACTCCATACAAAAAAGGAAATCCATTCATAATTTTTTGGAGTATAAAAAATACAAAATTCCAGAATAATTTTTTTTTAATATTTTCGGTAGAATTAAAAAGAAACGATTTTCTGGATAAATTTGTGTACTCAGAATTTAAATTGATCTTTTTACAATTCAAATTGTACATTTTATAAAATATACTAAGCTACTAACATCGTTGGAAAAGGACGAATTAAATTTGAAGTTTCAGTGCAATATTAAAAATTTGAATTATAAAAAGACCAAATTTTAAATTTTAAAAAACCTTTTAAGAAAGTTATGAAAAGACCAATTTGACCAGAAATTGATTTATAATACCTGAATTTTTCCAACAATCTTTATTTCACATTAATTTCTGTTCGGACAAATTAAATTAATTTCACTAAATTTTAATCTAAAATTTTTTTTCCTTTCCTTTATGTCATCATTTAATTTTTTAATTTCCACTTTATACATAAATTTTTCATTAACAAAAAAAACCAGCCTGAATTTATATTGTTTCTTTTTGTTTTTATTATTATATTATTTCTTAAGGATCAAGGAGCTGTCAACAAAATTCATACCTTGATTCATCTCGTCTCTGTTGAAATTTCCATTAAATTTTCTGTCATTGTAAATAAATTTATTTTTTGACAAAAAAAAAATTATAACAAAATTTCCTTGAAAACTTTTTCTGATACAAAATAATGAACCAGGATACAAAAAAAAAATTGTAACAAGGAAATCATGTGAATGCTTCCGTGCGTGTCAATTGAAATTTACCACCAATTTAAGCACACCAAAGGTAATAAGGGAGAAAAAAATACAAGGTAAATTAATAAGTGGAAAATCATGAAAATAAAAATAAAGAAATGTGTTTTTTTTTAATTATTTTCTAAGTTGAAGTGATTTTATTTATTACATTATACCAAAAAAAGAAGCACACAACATTTTATATATTCAAATTTGGAGTAATAGGACAATAAAATGATCAAAGATTTTCTGTTAATTAATTTATCTAAAATTTATTAATTAAATTTACAACTCAAAAATACAAACGAATGATTAATTATTTTTCAAACTTTTCAACTTAATTAAAAAGCTAAACACAAATCTACTTCTAGTCCTATACAAAAAAGAATAAAAAAAATTATACCATAAATTAAATTCTTAAAATTGTTGCAATTTCCTGATGAACGAATTTTAAGTAAGTATAATTTTTTTTATTGAAAACTTTTTTAATGTAATTTAAAATTTCCGACAATTTAAATATATAAAAACAAAAACTGATTATAAGTAAAATCTCATTTCCAAATAGTAAAACCAGGAATGGAAACGATGAAATGTGCATGTAATTGCATATGTTTAACCATATACACAGTTTTGGTTTTACCAAATGAAAAACCCCTAAAATATTTTCTAACCCATTGAAAAATAATGAACAAAAAATAAATCCGGTCTCCCCAAAAATTCTTCACAAGTTGAAGAAAAATCACATACTTGCTATCGTATACCAAAGAAAAAAGCTTTAAATTAAATACTGTATAATAAATAGCATTTTAAGACTTTTGACTTTTAAAAGCACCAAATCACAGCAAAATAAAATATTCTAAGTGTGCACTTATAAAATTTTAATTCTTAGTTTTAAAAAAAAAAATACATATATTTATGTAAAAATGCATTAAAATTAAAATTCTTATTGTATAACCAACCATGAATATATAAATGGTTAAAAAGAATATATATATTTTTGCTATTCTTAAGGACGAAAAGAGATTATTTTGTTTCGTTTTATTTAGAACTTTAAATAAAGAAAAAGTCAATCTAGTAAAAAAATCTAAAATGTTTAATTATGTATGTATATAGTAATGTAATTGTGTGTAGTAAATTCTAAATTATGTTTAAAATTATAAAAATTCATGTGTAGTTTACATTACAAGAAGTAAAGCAACAATAAATTTTTAAAATATCTTTTAAAAAGTTTATTCATAAAACCAAAATTAAAATTGTCCCGATTAAACGAAGCTTTTTGACCAACATGTAGGAAGAAATTAAATATGGATCCTATTTTTAAGCAGAGAAAGCCGGTAAGAAATTTCTGGCTTACATGCATCAATGGTTTATATCGTAGAATATAGACTATATGATATGAAGCTACTTTTTGCTAATATGGTCATATAAATGACCGAGTGTGACACAAAATATACAAATACAGCCTTTTCAGAAACGAAAATATATTATTTTGTAGAGTTGACATTTAAAATTTGAATTAGAACAGGACAAATCAACTACACAATAATAGCCTTACATCTCAAACCTTACATAATCTATTTTACTTATTCTTCAACAATCCGAAAATTCCGAACCCTTTTTTTTTAACCGAAACTTTTCTAAATTTCCCTTTCAACAAATAAAATAAAAAATTTAGTTCGAATATAACATTAAATTACTATATTTACGTAAAAGGATAAGTAAGCAGTATTTTGTAATACGTGCCAAACAAACATAGATTTATTTTTACAAAAAAAAAAGTAAACGTGGGTGTAAAACTATTATCCCTAAAAAGCATCCAGATTCCAGGAGAAAAAATAAAAAAAATCCCTTATACATATATATTTTTTAATGTAAAAGGACTAAGAATTATTCTTCATTCTGCAATTATTATCCTTTAGTATCGATAGAAAAAAAACAACTATATATATTGTTATACATAAAGACATCTCTGACAATATTTATGTTCGTTTTGGGAATTACTTATATACATATACATATATCGTTATTTTGTCTGATATCCTGGAGAGTATATATACATATAAAAGTGTTCCCTTTCGATGTACATTAGTTTTTGTCAATTTATCTATAAGGACAGACTTTTATACAATTGTAAATTGTATGTAATTTTTTTATTTTATTTTTTAGTATATATATAACGGTTAAAAAGTTATAAGAGTATTGAGTAAAATAGATATAAAAAAAATAGTTGATAAAAGGACATTAAATAGTTTTATCTTTGGATTTCAATCCCGTTGTATAACAGAAGGAATATATATAGTTTTTTTTTTAAATTTTATGATTCTAAAATTGTTAGATTGTAGAGAGATTTATGATTCCTATTATAGAATGGCAACAATTGAAGGATAAATATTATTAACTCATACAGGTGGATTTTAGAATTTCGACTTTGTTGTCGTCCTGAATATAAAGTTGACTTTTAAAGCCATTATGGTATAATTAATGTTTCTTTCACTCCATTCCACTTTTTTGTCTTAATTGATTGATTCAATTTTATAGCGAGAAATTTTATACTGTTTTATAGACAATTCTTTTCAACTATCGGACTTTTATCTTTCATGATTATTGATATATTATAGAAATAGTTCTAATCTTTTAGTAATTTACTTTGTGAAAGAATAAATAAAATAAAATTATTTTAAATATAATTTTTTTCTTTAAGGGTCAACGCTTATACTTAAAACTTAAAATTTTACTAGCTTTCTCTGTGGTAAGTATATAAACCTTAACATTTTCTATATATAAAATTAAAGGAAGTTTTCTATTTCTGGAAAATGAAATATGACTTTTTTAGTTATACGAAAAATTTTTCTGAAAATTTATAATTATTTTTGGATTTTCTGCTATGAGGAAATTATTACTTGATAATCAAATCCTTTTTAAATTTAAGGAAGTACCTACGAGATTTATAATTTAAACAGAATATGCAAATGTATTCCTACTATTATTAACACTTATCAGTGGATTTTAATGTTTTTGATTATATCTTCTATAATGTAAATTATTTGATGAATTTATTATTGATGCCTTTTTTTGTCAAATAATAATTCAACAATTTTCTTTAAAATTTATAACATTACCAAACACAAGCAAAATACAAAAAAAAATATTCTTAAATTTTATATTAATTTATTCAGAAATATTCATATTTTCTTTCTTGTTAGAAATATTATCATTTTTAAATTATTAAATTTGGTTCTAATTTAAATATATGACCAAAAAACCACAAAAAAAAAATTACCAAAAAGTTTATAATTTTTAAGGAAAATTTTGTTTTATTCGATTGACAAAGAAACCAAAAACCAATACTGTAATTCTTTGAATAAATTTTCAAAAAACATAAAATGTTAAAGAAACTCCATAAACTTTAAATTATTATTTTGAAATTTTATCCATCATTAATTTTAAATTAATTTTAGATTTCCCAAAAGTATTTCCTTCTTCCTCATAAACTTTATAAAGAAAATATATAAATTCCTTATCCTTTTCTAATATTAAACTTCATTAGTATATTATTATATAGAACCAATTCAAAAATATTGGTATATAAAAAGATTCCTTTTTTGAAATCCTTTTTGAGAAAGTTCATAAATAACATTTTTTTTTTTTTGTAAAATTTAACTTTGATCTGTAAATTTTTATAAATATTTCTTTATAGATGAAATGAAATTAATTTGTTCTGTGTATTAAGATATCCTTTAAATTAGTATTATGTGCTTTTTATGATTCTATTAACTACATATATATATTTTTCAATATATTTAATTCCAAATGATGATGAATTTCATATTTTTTTTCACATTTTTTGGGAACAATATAAAAAATCACCAAAGCACAAAACACAGATTATTTTTGTGCTTTTGTTTTCCGAAATCTTTCAATCATTTTATATGTGGTGCGAAAATTCCTTTATTTTTTTCCTCTCTGTTCAATCTCTCTCTCTCTCTAAGGACTATTACAAAAGGATAAAAGGCAGAAAGGGAATACAAAAAAAAAATATATATATATATACGTATAAATTTTTTACAAAGAATTATTATACAAACAGATTTGATTAATGAAAGAATATTTACATTTTTATTTAAAATATTATTTATATACCAGCAGGGGGTGTGATAAACAAAAGAACCTATTGATAATTTGATATTGTCCAAATAAAATTTGCCTTTTGATATTTTTATATAAACTAAGAAATTGAATTAATTGAAAATTACAATAAAATGAGATTAAAATATTATATAAAGGGAAATAAATAAAATGAATTTAGTTTATTTGATTTAATCCAGTGGAAATTTTTTGTTATAATAAAATATAAATACATATATCGCTGAATTTTCTCAAATTTCATTATGTCACAAATTTTGATTAATAATTATAATTAAGAAATATAATAATAGAATAGGCATTTCTATTATAAATTATACTAATTTGGATATAGATGACTGATGGATTATATTATGAAAACTATAAATATTAAATATTGAAACGAATGGCATATCAATAAAGGAGAACAATGTGGAATATATTTGATAAAAAAAACTCTTCATATAATATTCATGACATATTGTGAAAGGTTCATTATTATAAAATATTGGGAATGTTAAATAAATATAATTATATAAATATTTTTTGTCGGAAAGAAATTTACGAGTCTGTGATCGTAATTTTGGTGTGGAAGGACTTCGTTGTATTTCGTACTGTCCTACTTTTATTTAGAATTAAAGACATTAATAATTCTTATTGAAATATTAAACTTAAATTTAGTATTGAAAATATTTCATAAATAATGAAACAATTATAAACAAAATTGAAATTATAATTTAATTTCAGAAAAATTAAAACCAGATATTCATCTATTCGGAATATTTCAAAAAACTCACGAAATTTATAGACAAACTCAAATTAATATTTAAATAGAAATTTTGAAACAAATTATCATATAAACAAAAATTTGAAATAAAGACATTTTAACCTTAAATATTTGTTATTATTCCTATTATAAAATTTGATAAAAATCTTTTTCTATTGTATCCAAATTAACTAAAAAATGTTTACCTAAAAAAAAGCAAGAAAAATCTCTAGAATTTCATTTTTATGCTCATTGGCACAAAAAAAGGGAAAATTGTATCTTTTAACTTAGAAAATAGATTTGTTTGGTTTTCTATAATAGACTATTGTCTAACCTTATCCTTTTTTCATGATAGCCATTTCCAATACAATCAATTAATATATTGTGAAAAATTTCTATATATATATATATATCATTTATGTATAAAACAATTGATAGCTTTTATAAATAATAAAAAAAAACCTTTTATTTCCGGCTCAAACTACAAGCAAACAATACAGAATCCTTCTTAATTTTATTATATAATTGACAATCGATTTGTGTGTTTATATTAAGGATCTATATATAAAATTCATTGTATAGTAAATTAAAATTGATTTTTATTTACATTGAGAGGTGTTGATTAAATAACACTATTAATATAGAAAAAGATTTTAATTCATTATTAATTAATTTTCTAATAAGTATATTATACAATCAAATTTGATTTCTTCCTTTTTTTTTTTGCTTTGATTTCTAATTAAGACTCAAACAGAATGTGAGTAAGTTAGTATAGCTGTGATATCTCACATTTTAATCGAAATATTATAAATATACGAGATTCATAATGCAATCTTATTATCCTTGTGGTATATTTCGATAGATATTTGAAAATTTATAAGATATTTGGAAAATAATATATTCTAAATTTGCTTGGTGTAAATTCATTCAATTTAGTTAATTTGTTCTAAAAAATTACTTATAATATTGACAGTGATGCCTAAAATTTAGTTTATTTGTATTTCTAATAGCGGCAAGACAACGTTCGACTGTTCGAATGCAACTATAATTGATACCAACATTATGTATTCGACTTCTTATAATTCTATTAACTGAAAAAATATTTCTATATTTATACATAACCTTTTTTTTTTAAATAATTTTTCTAATATTAGTTTTGTTGGTTAATAATCTAACTAAATATTATCATTTTCATTTTTAGATCTCATTTAAATAATAAACTGATTTTATTACTTGGATTATAAATAAATTATTTGATTATTAAATTTAAAATCAATATTGACTATGAACAAAAAAAGAAAATTTATCAAATTTACCTTTTGTCAACAAAATTTAACCACAAAATTTATTTATATACAAAACTTATATTTATGTACATATGTATATATATTTTAAAATTATATAATTACATTTCATTAATATTCAAAACGATAAATTTTGTTTCAATAATTAACTCACGAATTATATAATCGAAAATAATTTACTCTAATAAATGTACATATTTATGTACATATAATATAATGTTTTTTTGTAGAAATTACCAAAAATCATTTCATACCATTTTTTGAACCAAATTACAATGTTATTTTAAAATTTAAATATTCATTTATATTCCTGACATGTTAATATGACATTTTCCAAACACAAAATATATATAATAAATAATGCTAAAATGTTGCATAATTATCCTTTTTCGATTCAATAAATGGAAAATATCGATTTCCATTTATATTATTATATAGAATAAAGTCAAATAAATAAAGTTATTTAATAAAATTATATATTTTTAAAATATATATTTGCAAATTGGAAATTATATTTAAATCTAATAATAGAAAAACAAACTAAAATAGTATATATTATGTATAGTTGTTATATGTATAAATTGATATCATTTTAATAAAATATTATAGAAGTAAAAGTTTAGTAGCAAAAACTCTTTTCCATATAATTAAAAGTTTATTTAATTTTTTGTAACAATATTTAAAGTACAAACACGTAGAATAGCTTATTATTTCAATTTATTTCATTTGGATTTGTGGATGTAATTTCATATAAATTCATAATTATGCTTAATACTAAAATTTAATAATTTCATATTTCCGAATTTGTCCTGAAAAATTAATTAAAACTAATTAGAATTTTATTTCGATAAACTAAAAACCATTGTGCATTATTAAATATTTTCCACGAATTACATTAATATTACAATATTCTTTAATGTTGAACATAATTATATTAAATATCATGCAATAAGTATTTTTATTTTAGTATAATTAATTAGCAAAATCTAAGGATGAAAAATAATACTTATATAATTTTTTAAATCATGAATGTATAATTAGAAAATAGTTATCATAAAATTTAAAAGTGAATGAAATATTCAAAAAATTAAATCGTTCGAATAAGGACTATTCGATTTGTTATTCCATACCAAAGATAATGTTGCAAAGTAATTAATTCAGTACAAAATATATGTACACAATTATTGGGGATAATATCATGTCTAATAGTGTCACTAATTGAACTTACACAATTATAAAAATTAATTAATAACAACTTAAATATTGTGGAAAAAATCATACAAATCATAAGTACCATTCTTTCTTACATTATCCTTCACAATTTTCTATTTATAATCCATTGAAAATTACGTTATAACCGAACTAGAAAAAAAAAAATAAAGTAATAAAACATCCTTCTTTGAATTAAGGACTAAATCTAACCACACAAACAAACAAAAAATGAACATTGTCTAACTCCTTAGAGACTCGTAAGGATATGGAAAGTAAAAGCCAGAAAAATAACAAATTCAACATTCAGCAATGCATAATTTGTCAAATAAAAGTCACTGTCAATTTGGAATCTATTTGAAAATTAATGCCTTTTTCTCACATCTATGTATACAGGAAATCCAAATACATTAATTCTATTTGTGTAAATACCAAATTTATGACCATAGAACATAGTAGTATATTCAAGAGAATATGTAATATGTAAACTTTAAAGTTTTTAGTTCGATATAAAATTTTAGTTTCGTTTGAAGAAAAAATCGCATTCATTTTTTTGTTTGTTTGAATGTGAAAAGGAAATTAAAAAGTTTGAAATATCTGCACAATTTTCTATTGATTTTTATTATTGGAAAAATTTTCCGAAAAAAATGACTGACATGAACATATAATGGTCATTAATAAAAGTTAATTGCATTGCAAGATATCGTAATAATTTTATTTGGAATTCTAATTCTAAAAATAATTGGTTGGCCAAAAACGTCAGCATATTTTTCCAAAGTATTGAAATTTACTTCTGATGAAATTTACTGAACAGTGCAACGAAACAACCGTCACCATTTGTCACTACTATACTCCATGTAAATAGCATTCGTAAATTATTCTAAATAAATATGACTCTGTGTGGTATATGTGGCTGCTATAACTTGAGTCCTTAAATTTTTGGACTGGTAATACAATGTTAAATTGTGTCATTATCTTTTTTGGCTCTCAACTCCAAGAAATGATTTTTAAATCCAGTCAATGACAAATATCAATTTGTTATTATTCACAGATAAGATCATCAAGCTACTAAAAAATGTACCAATTTCAATTCCAATTAAATGTATTTTAAATTCAAATGAACATCGAAATCAAATTTACCTTATAGCAATTTTAGAATAATAAATAATTTCTAACGAAATCTGTTGAATGTTCATAAAGATTGCACATTCTTCTGTGGATCCAATTAAATTTCAGAAACTAACAAAATGAACTTATCACTGAACAGATAAAAGTGTACATAAACTTAAAATAAAATATATATATTTGATTTTATTATCAAATATATATTTTTATATCCCAATTATATCCAGACATCATTTTTAGTAACTTCAAACAGTTAACCTCATAATATCCTTTATTCATTATGAAAAAAAAAATAATAATTCAAATCCTTTATTTTTCTTTCTTGTGAATTCAATATAAAAATAATGTGAAATGTAATAAAAACCAAAAATGAAATATTTCTATATGATGATAAATTCATGGTGAATTCATAAAATCAAATTATTCGATGTAGTAAAAAAAAAATGTTATTTATATAGTCCTTTTTGTCTCTGGTGACAGTTAAAATTTATGCAACTATATGAAACATTCTTTTGAAATTAATAAGATTTTTAAATTCAAAGAATTAAATTATATTATGAGCTTTTAGACATGCGCTTTTCAAATTATGAAAAATTAAGAGAATATTTTTTTTTAATAAGAGAATTTATATTTTTCAGTTTAGATTATAACAGTTTTGATTTAAACTTTAATAAACATAAAAATTTTTTTGATCCTTTTTGAAATTTTCAAAAATTATTATCGTGCTTTATAAAATTTTTCCTTTATTTAAGTGAATTCGTCCTTTATTTAAGAATATTTAAAATTACTAAATCAAATTACCAACTTGGAATTAATATGAAATTTAAAATGTCTACGATCTTATAGTAATTTCATAGGGATTGAATATTTTTCTGTAGAAAGATAGTTAGACTATATTTGGATGAACAACTCATTGGGGAATTATGTAATGTACCATATTTTTTATCTCATAACAATTTAATTTTTTTACATTATTTCATATTTTTTTAATTAATTATTTATTAATTTTATTATTATTATTTGTTTTATTAATGTTATATAATTTTTAAATATAAATAGTGACATAATTTTAATTATCAGAATTATTAAATTATATTTTTAATAGATTAAATTTTAATTATACTACAAAATCAATATAATTACATATTATGATAACAGATTACACGAACAAAAACCACCTGATAATAATTATAAATTGGCTTTGACATTATTCATTCATATTAACTTTGATTAAATAACAATATACAACGTTACGCTTAAATATTTTGCCACACGATAAAATTTTAAATGTTAAATTAATTAAAAAATTTAATTTTTCCTTTTTTTTGCAGATTTTTTCCAACAAAAAGAAATTCTTTTACAAATACATTAAGTAAAATTATTGTCAACTTAAGAATTTGAGAAGTATAAAATATTAAACTTTTATATTTAACTTTAATTTACCATTTTCTTTTTCCCCATTTTTAGAACTAAAATTTCAAAAAAAAAATCCTTTTTAAATGAAAAATAAAATTTTCCCACTATAAATGTAATTTTTTTCGCATATTTAATTTCGATTTACCCTTAATAGACAGACCAACATGAAATACCTTACCAAATTTAAATTATAATAAAAATTCAAGTATATTACAAAAATTACACGAAAAAAAAAACATTATAATTGTGTTATTATCAAATTGCAGAAATTTTTACATTATAATTTTATATAAGAATTTAAATTCTACAAAAAAAAGAAAAAAATATATTTAAACACATCGAAAGTAAAAGAAATTGTATATTTAAGAGTTTTTTTTTTCGTTGTTGGAGATATTAAACTCTTTGAACCCGAATAAGGAGTACGACAATAACACAAAAAAGGATATTCCTCCTTTTATCAGGCGAAAGAAGAAAAAAATATAATAATAATAATAAAATATTCTGTTAGATCGCGTTTACCACAAATTTTTTTTTGTCAAACCAAAACCCTTGTATGATTATATAGCGTGAATTTTCGATTTTATCCATAGGGCATTAAGTCGTAAATGAAATTATATTCAAGTTCAATAAATCGATTTAAATTTTACCGATAATTTAAATATATATATATATATATATAAAATAATCTGACACTGTATCACTGTCTTTGATATAAGTTTAAGTTTTAGTCTTTAAAATCATTATAGTTTTGGTCTTTAGAAATCATAAAATTACAATTGGTTAATCCAATTTCTGTTTCTATTTGTTTAATAAATTAATGATTCCTAAATGTTGTGATTCATTTTAAAAATCAATAACAAAATGTATAAAATATATTTGAATATTGGTCTAGCAAATATTTTTCATGTTTCTATCATTTGAACCCACAAAAAAAAAAGGATATTAGCGTTTTAAATGCCACTCCAAATAATATCAAATTTCTCTCACTTAAAAATTGTATATAGCTATATACATATATGTATATATAAATATATGTTGGTACAATATCATTTTATTTCTAGCAACTATAAAAACCATGTAAAAAATATCACATTATCATAAAAATTCATGATATCAAAAAAGTATCATCCTAGGGATCCTTTAACGATAGTACACACAAAAAAAAACCGAAACATAAGAACATTAAGAGTGAAATAATATAACAGGATATTCGATTCTAAATGACTTGAAATGACTGTAGTGATGTTTATATTTTTACAAGACTGACACAAGTGAAAGGCAAAATACCTTTAAAAAAAATTTCTCAAAACTACGAAAGGAAAACACTGTAATGCATACAAAACTACAAAACTAAACTATACGTATATATAAGTAGACCACACATATAAGATCCTTAAACAGCATTAATTTTATGCAAAAGCAATGAACAAAAAATGGATGCGTCTCGGTATTTTTATGTTTATAATATTTTCATATAATTTTTTTTTTCCACAAGACATTTTTCTATATACTTTAAAATTTCCATTTTACCATGCCGTGAGATAATTCTGTATATATCCACGTTTATCCTTGTACCTTATAAAAATAACATCACCGCTTGATAACCAAAAAATAATAAAAAAAAGAAAATCAATAAAATCACTTTTTTTTTGGTTACCATGTATTTCGTTTTTTCCATTTTCTTTATTCGTTACCGGTGGAAAATGTGTGTTTAACTCCAGAAAGTTTTATCAGCTAAAAAGAAGAAAAAAAAATGTATAAGGATATGGTTAGAACAAACAAAAAAAGCATGTATATTGTCTTGTATCCTTCTTGTATGTTCATATCATTTTCATTTTCAAGAAAAAGAAAAAAACACACTTTATTTTTTTTGTTGTTGTTGCTTGATGTCCTGGAGTAAAATGTCTGAGGTATAATTTTCTCCTGGAATTTAAGTTTTTCGTTTTGCTATACTAAGAATTTTTTTTTTATATATTTGGTGTGTTGTGATAACATCATGAGGCAAAAGGATATTAAGTAGAAATACTTAACTTTAGAAATTTTACTTTTTGGTTAAATGAATACAATATTTTTTTGAAAAGCAAATATTATTATAATGGTACACCAAATTGCAATATACATATACTCCCATATACAATGATGCCACGTATTTGATTAAATCTGTTAAACAAAATGACATCAAAATGATATCCTTTTTTTTCGTCGTGTGACTGATGCTAATGTTATGTCTAAATAATAAAATGTGTTTCCGTTACTGTATTTTTTTGTTGGTTAGGTATATAATATTGGTATATTGGTAGCAGAAAATTGTATATATCGAGTTTATTGGAAAGAAATTTAATATTTTTTTGTTGATATCGCAATGGAATATTATTATTAAAGTTGAAATTTTAATATTATTTGAGAATATGTTATTTCTGCTTAATGTTGTAGAAGGATATGTTATTTCTACTTAATGTATAAAATAGAATTGCATTAAAAAGTATCGAATAGAAACAAAGTTCAATTAATGATTGTCTTTTATATAAGAAGGTAATTAATTAAAAATTTAAAACAAAGATTTTTGTATTAAAAAATAATGTTTGAAAAGATATATTACAGATTATAAATAATTGAGATTAAAATCGGGTAACTATAATTCTAATATTGCTATAATGCAATAAATTAAATCAATTTTAGTAAGAAAAAATTAAAGTATTTATTTAATCTCCCCAAATATTATTCCCAATTCCTACACAAAAAATATATACAAACTTCTTCAACACATCATAAAAAAAAATCTAAAAGTAAATCCTTTAAATGTCATTAAAGATTTTGCTCGTGTTCTTAATGGACAATGTTTCTTCATCACAATGATTATTAAATTTTATATAAAGTAAAATATTAACTTAATTCATTTTTATATACAATTTATAATATTACCATATAAATATGATTTTATTGTCCTTTTAAACACTCAATAAAAACGATCAAACGAAAATTTTGTTCAATTTTTCCAATGTTATTAGTATTTATATTACGAGTCAAAATTAATCTGAAAATATAGAAAATCGAAAAAAAGAAAACTAAAAAAAAAAAACGATTTTCTCCTAATAAAATATAATCTAATAAAAATCGAAAAAAAGTCGAATTTGAAAGCTTTTTAATAGGTTACAATTCCGTGTCTCTTGACGTCCCTTATCAAATAATAAAAAAATTAAACCCCAAACTAAAATAACCTTTTAACTATTTCATCAGAATTCATAAACGTTTTAAAACAATAATAAAAATAAAAATTGTTATCCCTTAGAGAGTATATAAGATAACTACAACAACAGGAAAAACAGGATATAAGGTAACAAAAACAAAATAGAAAGAAAAAAAAAAAATAGAATCAAAAACCATCACGAAATAATAAATTAAATTAAAGTAGCAAAAATCAGTGTAAACAGACGTGACAATTTCATTACAAATTTTCTTAGATTTTTATCATTTTTCGTATTTTTATTGTTGTCTGTGTATTGTCTACTCCTTTTCTTCCTTTTTTTTTTTGATTTCCTTATGAAAATACTACAAAGTATTTTTAAAAGATTTAACTTTTTTTCTTCTATGTGATTGTATTTATTTGTTTTGACAATGATTTCTTGTCTACCCACACACACACACAAACAGAACAAACTACCGAGAAAAAACCAATTTTTATATCCTTTAATAGTTTTCTACATATTTCTCTTTGTTTCATTTTTATTTTTCTTGGATAGAAAATTTACCAAAAAAAAAAACGAACGCATCAGGTGCTTTTTTGACTACGTTTTATTCGTGTATATGTTCAATTTCTTGTCTTATATTATTATCCTTCACAAAAAACAAAAATTATTTTTCATTTTCGTCTGGGAAAAATAGATTTTTTTTGTATCCTGATGTGTGAGTGTTTTAGTTTTTTCGTGTGGGACATGATTAAATCCTTATAACAAAGCTATATTACAATTTTTTCTATTCATAAAGTAATATAATAAAAAGGATATTACTAAAATTATACTATATACTATACACACATTACTTATATAATATTCTTTATATTTTACGAAGAATTGAAGAATAAAAAATTGTCTTTACGTTATAATATCCTTATTCGTTTCAATATAATAATATTTCTATATACTCTGCCCTTCCTTAAATTGTTACTTAATGCCATTTATAACAGCACGATTTTAGTATAAATTCTAAAACCATATCAGTGACATTGATGTATAAAAAGAAAAAAATAAGAAATCATTTTTGAAAACAATGTATAAGGCAAAGGATTGACAAGGATTTAGAATTAGATATAAAATCGTTATCTCATAACAACACCAAAAATATTTGAGTGAAATAAATTTTTATTATATATGAAAATTAAAAATGATAAATTTATCGTTATCAACAAATTAATTTCAAATTGGAATTTTACAAACACCAACGAGCATAATGGATAATTGATAAATTTTAATTTCATTTTATTGTATCATCTATTTTTAAGTTATATGAGTCAAAACCAAGAGTTTTTATAATAGATTCATAATAGTATATGCTACATTATCGGTTAAACCATCGCCCTCCAATTTTTAATTATAAATACTATAACTTTTTACTAATTATGAAAATGAAAATAAATCTTTTAACTTGCAAATTGGAAGAAAATTTAAATTACACTAATTAACATAAATATACTAGCAAACATATTTTATTTTAATTAAAATTCAATCTTTAATTACTATAGTATCTAAATCTTTAATTAAAACAATTTGCTAAGTGGTGAAAATTCATGGAAAATCTACCAGAAGAAAAAATTTCGTATACTTATGTCAAATTTGTTACCTTTAAAATTCCACTTTTTTTTAATAATAAAACTATAATGAAAAGCATAGATACAAAATATTTCCATTTATTTCTCTTGTTAGTATTATAATATTTATGTATACATTAATAGAAAATTCTAATTATTTTTAGATACGTATATATGTAATATTATACGTAATGAAACAGGAAAATTGAAAAGCATGTAAAGCTTTATATTTACGCGAAAAAAATATGATTTTAATGTATATTACAATGTTTAATATAAAAAAAAAATTTAATCCTTTATGCCAAAATAATACATATAACATATAAGTTCATTATATAAAAATTATTACAATAGGATACAAGGATATTATATATCAAATATTTTAGTGTGTGGGAAAAATTATGAGCTATATAATAACGGAAAAAAGAAGAAATATTTTTTATTAAAAAGCATTGAATTTGCCAGGGACAATAGAATTTCATTTTAATCTTTGGTTAGAAATTCTCTATTCATGTATGATATATAGTGGGAGTAACTTAACTTAAATTCATCAGAGTTGGATTTGTAGATAGGATAATGTCGTCATAGCATTGGGTAGAAATAGAAATTAAGCTTTAATAAATTGAAATTCTTTACATCTTTATTGTATATATACAACACATTTTGTTGATTATATTCGATCCATTCCTGGTAATCAATTCAAAAATTTAATTATCTAAAAATTTTAAATTGACAAAATTTAATTAATTAATTGTATCCAGCCATAATTTTGTCTCTGCTTTTATATGAACAAAAACCAAACTAGAAGCTATTAAATATTTCCATAAATTCACAAAAAATCAAAAATTCAAATATTTCCGCCTTAAGCTATAATTTCTATCTACTGCACTATTCAATCACATATTCCATTCCAATTTACATGCTTTTTCTATCAATTTATTATCCTTCTGTGAAATATTAATAATGAAAATATTTGACTATGTATTTCGTCTTTATAATGAAGCGAAACATAAAAATAATTTTCATATTTTTTTTGTTTATATGAAATTCAATATTCTTAATTAAAATTATAGCAATTATTCTTCCATTTTCCCATTTTAATACACAAAAAAAAATAATAATATTAAAATTTAATGAACTCCGGTATTTTTTTTATTAATATTTCAAAACATTGAAATGGTAAATTAATTCACATATGAATAACAATCTATAATCCAAATGTCAGACTTTCTGGCACATAATACCAAAAAAGCAAAATGAAAAATTCTAATAATACAAAACAAGAAATCGTTGAAAAATAAAAAAAATTGTGAAAATTGCGAACGGAAGGAAATTACCATTTGGCCTAAAATAATCTAGATTAAAATAGTAGTGTCATATTCAAAATGAAAAGGAAATAAAGTCGACAATAAAAGATTACTTCTGCCGGAAATTTGAGAGAAAGAATAAAAACTCGAAATGAAAAATTATGATGAGTTTTAGATCATTTTTGTTCAGAATTTGTAATGGGCTTTTTTTTTATTGATGAAATTATGGTCCTTTTTTTCGGTTTTGTTGATATTATTGACCAGAAAACGGAAGAACAGGAAATTTAGCTTTCTGTAAGGATATTAGATTAGAGTTTTTGATTTTATAGTTTATGATTTTTTTTTTAAAATGAGTGAAAATGTGCAAGCCAAAAAGAATAGAAATTGGGCAATAATATTAGATTGTAAGAATGTCAATAAAAAATACCCATACTCACTCACAATCATTTTCCTCGCTACAATCTTCTTTCTTCGCAGCAACATAATTCAATTATAGTTTGCCAGCAGTAGAAGTTGTGATGATTTTCACTTTGATTTTTTCTATTAATAAGAAATGTTTGATCATTTTCCAGTCAATTAATTCACAGTTGTAATTATGTGGTCCTCCACTCTTACTTCCTTACTGTAGGACTTTGCTGTTTATTTTTCATAGTGAAGCATATTTAGCATTAAGGCCAATTGTATCGTACTCCAAACACCCATCGACCCATTCTATCTTTTTAATTAACTATAATTACCAACTTGCAGCTGAAAGGTAGTGTGATTGAATTTAATTTAGACACTATAAATCTAATTTCATAATTAACTTTTCGTAAGATAATTCTGTTCGGAATTCGCATTTAAAAAGTATTCATATTCAAGTGAAAACAAAAATCTTCAATTATATCTAAATTAAATTTTAATATTGTCTTGTTTCCCAGTAAAAGTTTTTTTCATAAATTAAATAATCTTCAAATATTACTGGAATATCTAATTAAAGTGAAAATAAAAATCTTCAATTATATTTATTTATATTGAATTTTAATTGTCTACTGATAATCTACTGATTAGACTGTCATTGTTTACTGATTAGACTAATCTACTGATTAGTACTAAGTACTACATGAATTCTTAATAATCAATTACATTTTAATGCAAAATTAATATAAAAACCAGTCTTCGATTATGAGAGCTTATAATATTCAGACAGGCAAAGTCAGAAGAGTTAATTAAAACGTTTTTATTTCAATATTTTAAAATAAGAAGCAAAAATAATGTTGAAAATAATTCTGTGTTTTGCATTTTTATTGATATTCCATGAATCACAACAGTACGAAGTGCCAAAAGCTCAAATTGAGGTATTTAAACCAACAGGATTTAAAGTTTCAATACCAGCTGAAGAGGGTGTAACATTATTTGCATTTCATGGTAAATTAAATGAAGAAATGGATGGCCTTGAAGCCGGTACATGGTCACAAGATATTGTAACACCAAAAAATGGACGTTTCACATTTCGTGACCGTAATACAATGTTGAAAATCGGTGATATTATCTATTACTGGACTTATGCAATACATAATGGGCTTGGATATAGAGAAGATAAAGGAAAATTTGTGGTTGAAGAATATGAAAACTAAAGATTCATTCAATTTATTCAATTCAAGCTTAATACCAGCAATATGATACTTAAAAATAAGGCTCTTAATAATTTATTTAATTATTACGTACTAATAAGAATAAAAGTATTTTAAAACAATTACAAATATTACATAACTTAAATTACATTACTAATAAAAAGTATTAAAATTTACTTTAAAAACATAAACTTCGCAGCAACATAATTCAATTATAGTTTGCGATTTTTTCTATTAATAAGAAATGTTTGATCATTTTCCAGTCAACTAATTCACAGTTGTAATTATGTGGTGCTCCTCTCTTACTTCCTTATTGTAGGACTTTGTTGTTTATTTTTCATAGTGAAGCATATTTAATTATTCTGAATTCAACTGTGAAATTTTCTAAATTTTCTAAAATATATAAAGGAACTGAATTCATAATTTACTCTTTAAGAAACTTTAAAATTAAATTTTTTTGAATAGATTCCTTCAAAAATTCTAGTATATCATAAAAAACCATGTGGTACAACATCCTATTACATATATTTTTTTTTCTGTAATATGATTTTTCTCAGAGGAATTTTTATATTTTTGAAGCTGACAAATTTATTTCAGAAAAAAAACAAAATTTATATATAGGACAAAATAACCAAAAAAAAAAATTCAAATATTTTTTTGGAAGGACATCATAAAAATTTTAAGTTTATATTTAAAAAAAGAAGAATATCTGAAAAGCAATATAAAACATAATATTTTGTCGGCTTATTTTTTTGTTTCTTCTTTTCTTTCATTTTGGCTAAACAGAAATATTTATGGTTCCTTTCACTTGATATTTTATGGTTTCCATTATTTTAACTGTCATAATATTTTACTATTTTAAATATAAATAAATTTACCATATTTTTCGTTATGTTTTTTTTTTTTGGTAAACAAAATTCATGAATAAAAATTTGAAGCATGTTTTTTTTGGGGGTGTCTATAAGAATATTTAACATTTCTCATATAATCACTATGGTGGTAATAGGAGATTGTATTAAGGACTATAAAGTACACACCAAAGCTTTTGTATTTTAAATATGATACGAAGGACAGTGGCTACTACTAGCTATTAATATCCTTTATGGAAAGATGGCAATAAAAATTTTCAAAAATGTATGCACTAAAAATTTTGTTCGAAATTAGAGAAATTAAATTTTAAAATATTAAATTTCATATACTAAATAGCGTTTTTCAGTCAAGTTAGTCTCTTTATAACACGAATTAGTCCTTTCCTAAATTAAATTACAATAAAAATGATCAATTTCGCCTGAAAATATGCACGGAATTTGTTAAAATTATTATAATGTTAATTGTTGTTATGTTAGAAAGATAGTTTTACAAATTAATTCAAAATTGTAAAACCATCAGAAATAAATTTTTATACAAATCATATAAAATTAATTTCAAACCAAATTTAAATAATTTTTTATTTATTTATTCTGCATAATTGTAATAATAATAATTCCTCTAGCAAAAAGTTAATTAAAATATTCTTAACAAATATTATGAATATCAGTCAGTATATTAATATTAATTACTTGGTATATATATTTAACTATAACCTCTACTACAAGGTATATAAAACATTATATTAATATTTAAAAATAAAAAAAAAACAAAAATTCCCATTAAGAATTATTATTACACTCAGGACTCAGCATACCAAAAAAAGAAAAAATAATTTATTTTAATATTAGAGAAGACAATTTTCCTATATTAAGAAAACTGTTGAGTTTTCATCTTTTTAAATTAAATATATAATAAATAAGTCAGCAATTTAAAGGATTCAACGAAAGAAATATTCATTGTCTTTTTTTTTTTATCCTTTTCAACTGTTTATTTTTTTTTCCACCCTCTCGACGCAGTAATTAAGTAAAAATATATAAAAATTAATTATACCACAGAACATGGGTCAAACCATCAAACCAGAAATTGTTGGAAAATTATTTTTCATTTTTCGTGAAAATGTCTTTATATATTTTATATAAGTATTAAAGAACACAAAAATACTTAACAACGAAAAAAAAGGGTATATCGTTTTAGATCCTTTTTTAATGTCTTTGGTAATATTTACGCTATATAGAAGCAAAAAAAAGTGTGTAGACGGCATATCTTATACTGTCCCCAAAAACAAAAATGTTAATAGCTTCTATACGTCTCTCACTGGTAAACTTTCTGAACATCTTAATTAATATCCATATATATATATAAAGGATATATATTTAATATTTTTCACGTGACAGAAATATAATTGAATATGAAAAATTTTTCATTTTTCTTCTACTAAAAGAGAAAATTTCAAAATAAAAAACAAAAATAAGCAAAGGACGAAATGTATTTTCAATTATATAATGTTTTTTATTTCTTGTGTGCTAACTAAACATAATAATTCACTTATCTTATTTTAGATTTTGCCGTTGTATTTTTATATATGCTTTTACTATTGAATTGAAAATATATAAAAATGAAATAACATTATTTGGTACATAACAATTTTTTATGAAATTTATTATGTTATGACAACTAATTACCAAAATGATTCAATTTATGTGTTACAGTATCAAGTGGTAATGTTGGAGCTAAATTTTTTCACAGTAATAATTCATCATAAAGTGTTTTTTTTCAACTGATTTTTATTCCTAAATTTTTTTTTATCAATTAACTAAACCCATTAGCAATTTATATTGCATATATTTAGGGAAATGTTAGGAAGTTTGTATGGGAAAATTATGGCAGAATAGTTTTTGTCTATTCCAAATAACGCATAGATACAATTTTAAGTTAGAGTGCAAAACCGAACATTTAAAAAAGGTTTTAAAGATAAATATTTTTTTGAAAATATTCCTGGAAAACAGCAATCAAAAAATAACTATAAATAATTTTATATTTTACTTCATTTGAAATGCCCTTAATTGATTTAAATAAAAATTCTATAAATGGCAAATTATTTGTTATATAGTTGAAAATTTTACAAAAGATTTTCCATTATAATTTCCATATAAATAGATTTAAATTTATTTTAATATTCCTAAAATTAAAAGAATCAAATTGTCAATTAATTTCGACATAAAGTTAATATACATAATTAAAAATATTTCTCTTTATCAATTTTAAATATTACTCGTATAATTGCAATTTTAATTTGATATTTGAAAAATTTTTGAAATTTGAAATTACGAATTAAAAATAAACCAAAGATTTTATTGTTTTTTTTAGAAATTCCAATCAAATGTAAAATATTATTTAATATCATAAATATTCAATTTGAAATATAAAACATGTGAACATAAACTTATTACATAAAATTTAATATTAATATTACAATTTAGCAATTAATTTTAGTAAGTTAAGATGAATTACATTAATTGGAAGGTTTGGTTTGAATGTAGGAATAACACAGCATAATGCATTAAGGCCAATTGTATCGTACTCCAAAAAAGCTTACTTATTTTTTCTTGCGACCCATCGACCCATTCTACTTTTTAATTAACTATAATTACCAACTTGCAGCTGAAAGGTAGTGTGGTTGAATTTAATTTAGACACTATAAATCTAATTTCATAATTAACTTTTCGTAAGATAATTCCGTTCCGAATTCGCATTTAAAAAGTATTCATATTCAAGTGAAAACAAAAATCTTCAATTATATTTAAATTAAATTTTAATATTGTCTTCTTTCGAAGTAAAAGTTTTTTTCATAAATTAAATAATCTTCAAATATTACTGGAATATCTAATTAAAGTGAAAATAAAAATCTTCAATTATATTTATTTATATTGAATTTTAATTGTCTACTGATAATCTACTGATTAGACTGTCATTGTTTACTGATTAGACTAATCTACTGATTAGTACTAAGTACTACATGAATTCTTAATAATCAATTCCATTTTAATGCAAAATTAATATAAAAACCAGTCTTCGATTATGAGAGCTTATAATATTCAGACAGGCAAAGTCAGAAGAGTTAATTAAAACGTTTTTATTTCAATATTTTAAAATAAGAAGCAAAAATAATGTTGAAAATAATTCTGTGTTTTGCATTTTTATTGATACTCCATGAATCAATTTCACAAATACCAAAGTACAATGTGCCAAAAGCTAAAATTGAGGTATTGAAACCAAAAGGATTTAAAGTTTCAATACCAGCTGAAAAGGGTATAACATTATTTGCATTTCATGGTAAATTAAATAAAGAAATGGATGGCCTTGAAGGCGGTACATGGTCACGAGATATTGTAACACCAAAAAATGGACGTTTCACATTTCATGACGACCAAAATACAATGTTGAAAAAAGGTGATATTCTCTATTACTGGACTTATGTAGTATATAATGGGCTTGGATATAGAGAAGATAATGGAAAATTTGTGGTATAGATAGAATATGCTAAACAACCTAAATTTAAATATTCATTCAATTTATTAAATTCAAGCTTAATACAAGCAATATGATACTTAAAAATAAGGTACATGATACTTAAAAATAAGGCTCTTAATAATTTATTTAATTATTATGTCAATATGTACTAATAAAAATAAAAGTATTTTAAAACAATTTCAAATATTACATAACTTAAATTAAAGTGAAAAAATTAAATTTGACAATATTCTTATTGTTACGTCAGGAAAATTTAATTCTTAAATTTAAATATAAAATATATATTTTACTTAATTAGAAGATTTGTTTGATTGAATGTAGGAATCACACAGCATAATGCATTAAAGCCAATCGTATAGTAGTCCACAAATTCGTCTGCTTACTTAATTTTACCTGCAGGTCTGCAGCCATCGACCCATTCTACCTTTTTAATGAATTATAATTACCAACATGCAGCTCAATGTAGACTCTCTAATTTTAATTTCATAATTAACTTTGTCGTAAGATAATTCTTTTCGGAATAAAATTCGCATTTAAAAAGTATTCATACCGAAAAAGAAACAAATAATGAAATAACATTGACATTAAAGAAATGTAAATTAAAATATCGCCTCATGTAGAACTCTTAAATAATCTTTAATCTTTGACTTACTGGAATAGGCTATCTATTAAAAGTGAAAACAAAAATAAACAAACAATATTAGAGCTTCCTCAATTATATACATATATGTATGTAGTAATGTAGTTATATTAAATTTTAATATTGTCTACTGATTAGTACCACATGAATTCTTAATAATCAATTCCATTTGAATGCAAAATTAATATAAAAACCAGTCTTCGATTATATTCAGACAGGGAAAGTCAGAAGAGTTAATTAAAACGTTTTTATTTAAATATTTTAAAATAAGAAGCAAAAATAATGTTGAAAATAATTCTGTGTTTTGCATTTTCATTGATATTCCATGAATCACAACAGTACGTAGTGCCAAAAGCTAAAATTGAAGTATTTTATCCAAAAGGATTTCAAGTTTCAATACCAGCTGAAGAGGGTATAACATTATTTGCATTTCATGGTAAATTAAATAAAGAAATGGATGGCCTTGAAGCTGGTACATGGTCACGTGATATTGGAACACCAAAAACTGGACGTTTCACATTTCATGACGACCGAGATACAATGTTGAAAATCGGTGATATTCTCTATTACTGGACTTATGTAATACATAATGGGCTTGGATATAGAGAAGATGATGGAGTATTTGTGATTAAAGAATATGCAAACTAAAGATTCATTCAATTTATTCAATTTAACTTTAATACAAGCAATATGATACTTAAAAATAAGGCTCTTGATAATTTATTTAATTATTACGTACTAATAAAAATAAAAGTATTTTAAAACAATTACAAATAGTATTACATAACTTAAATTAAAGTTAAAAATTAAAATTTGACAATATTCTTATTGTTACGTCAGGAAAATTTAATTCTTAAATTTAAATATAAAATATGTATTTTACTTAATTAGAAGGTTGGTTTCTTGGTTTGATTGAATGCAGGAATCACACAGCATAATGCATTAAGGCCAATCGTATTAGTCCAAAAATTCGTCCGCTTATTTAATTTTACTAGCGACCCATCGACCCATCGACCCATTCTATATTTTTAATTAACTATAATTACCAACTTGCACCTGAAAGGTAGTGTGGCTGTGTTCAATGCAATGTAGAATTCCTATATTCAATGTTCAATGCAATGTAGAATTCCTATACTTGTATATATAGTATTTTTTAGTAGTATTTTCAAAGTACTACGTAGGAAAGATAAAAAATGATATGGTAAATATAGGTAAAAATGTGTCCGTGTTCGATTTTATTAATTGTTTTTCCTTCTAAGAAGGTTATTATTCCAGGAAGCTTATCATGTAAATTTTTTGTAATTTTGCTTTTAATTGAACATAATGTGATATGAAATAATATTCAATATTCCATTTATATAGCACCTAAAAATATGCAAAATATTCGTTTTTTTGCAAAATTTTACATGATTAAGCATTTTGATAAGAGTAAGGAAAATGATTATAATTTATTAATTAATGCACTTTAAAAAAATATAATTTTCGAAAGTTTTCTCAATATTTATTTTTAAATACATTTTGCAGTTATACTTTTATAAGTAAATTAAAAATGTAATTTTTAAAGGGGGAGGGGAGTTACGGATACAATTACTACAGAGACTCTAGTTATATTTTGGATATCTCTTTGATACATAAATTTCAGCCTTCCATTATAAGCCGTTTGGGAAATACAGGGTGTTAAAAAAACTAAAAACAGATGTATGAAGATAACGGTATTTTTATACAACAAAGAATTAAATTTTAAATAATTTGTTATTTTCACAAAAAAGATAAGAGATTTTACTAGCTTTTAGCTTTTATAGATATCAAAAAAGTTTATTGGTTTAAAAGTTATTAGATGCTCAATATGTGTAATTTTCGAACCTGGAGGGGGAATAACTCACAGGGTAAAGATACAAGAAAATTTTGTTCTACTGGACCGGACCTATTATTTTATTACTATCTATCTATGTTCAAAATTTTAATACTCTATCTTAATAGATGTAGAAGTTTGTGTAAACGGACAGACAGAGTGAAACTAATGTGCTAAAAATATTGTTCGAAATATAAATATGAAGCAAATTCGAGGAACGTTGAACTTGTTTCCAAGTAAAAGTTTTTTCATAAATTAAATAATCTTTAATATTTTAATATTTGACTTACTGGAATAGGCTATCTATTAAAAGTGAAAACAAAAATAAACAAACAATATGACAGCTTCCTCAATTATATACATATATGTATGTAGTAATGTAGTTATATTAAATTTTAATATTGTCTACTGATTAGTACCACATGAATTCTTAATAATCAATTCCATTTTAATGCAAAATTAATATAAAAAGCAGTCTTAGAATATGAGAGCTAAAGAGCTTATAATATTCAAACAACCAATTAAATATTCAATGAGAAAATCTACGTCAGCGAGTTATTTAAAATGTAAACAACAAATTATAGAAGAAAATATAAAGTAACTCTTTGTAAATAACAAAAAATCTCAATAACTCTTTAGTTTCATTCGTGATTTCAAGCATAGAAAACGTTGTTAATATTTTAAAATAAGAAGCAAAAATAATGTTGAAAATAATTCTGTGTTTTGCATTTTTATTGATATTCCATGAATCACAATCACAAATACCACAGTACAATGTGCCAAAAGCTAAAATTGAAGTATTTTATCCAAAAGGATTTCAAGTTTCAATACCAGCTGAAGAGGGTGTAACATTATTTGCATTTCATGGTAAATTAAATGAAGAAATGGATGGCCTTGAAGCTGGTACATGGGCACGTGATATTGTAACACCAAAAAATGGACGTTACACATTTCGTGACCGTAATACAATGTTGAAAATCGGTGATATGCTCTATTACTGGACTTATGTAATATATAACGGGCTTGGTTATAGAGAAGATGATGGAGTATTTTTGATTAAAGAATATGCTAATCAAACTACAGATTCATTAATTAGTACACAGAAACCTATTGTGACAAATGATCCTACACAGAGACCAATTGTAACCAATGCTCCATCTACAAATGATAATTGTGATCCAAGTCGGACTGTTTTTAATGGTGGTGTACCAGCACGATGTGCTGGACAAATTTTGTTTGAAGAGGAATTTGATGGTAATAGACTAAGTTTAACGAAATGGAAAATGGAAAGACGTTTTAGTACAGAACCAGATTATGAATTTGTTGTTTATTTAGTTGATACAAATGCTTTGAAAATACAAGGTGGTAAGGCCATTTTAAAACCAGTACCGTTGGTAGATGTTTATGGTCATGATTATTTACGAAATACAATATTTGATTTAGGTATTGATTGTACTGGTCTAGTTGAATCCGAAGAATGTGTTCGTAAAGAAAATTCATATGATATTCATCCACCATTTATTTCTGCACAATTTAGTACAAAAAAACATTTTACTTTTAAATATGGTAAAATTGAATTACGTGCTCGATTACCCAATGCTGAATGGTCATTTCCGCAAATATTTTTAGAACCATTAGGAATTAATTATGGCAAATCGGATTATAGTTCTGGACAAATGAGAGTTGCATTTACAAAAAGTGGTACAAGTGATGATGACAAGTTATGTGATTTATATGGTGGTGCATTATTGTCATCAAATGAACCATTACGTTCATCTCAACTATGTAAAAAAAGAAATGAAAATAATGAATTTTGGAGTAAAGATTTCCATATTTATACATTACTGTGGACACCAGAAGGAATTGTAACAAGTGTTGATGGTGTTGAATATTGTAGAATTAATCCGGGCGAAGGATTTTATAAAATTAATGAAAATGGTATTGGTTTATCAAATGTTGAATATTTAAAAAAAGGTACAAATATGGCACCGTTTGACAAAGAATTTTACGTAACAATTGGTTATGGTATTGGGGGTCATAATGATTTTTCAGATCGTGAATTTGGTAATGACAAACCATGGGTTAATCGATTTCCAAGAGCTATGACAACATTCTGGAATCGAGTAAAAGGACAAAATATTTGGAGGAACAATAATGCAGCTTTTGAAATTGATTATATTCGCGTTTATGCTATTTAAAAATACATATCCAAAATCAAAATATAAAAAATTTAAATATTTTGCGTAATGTTTTTGTTATGAAATTGTAAATTATGAAAACTCAAATTGTAATAAATACAAATTTCTCGCCAACATCCACAAAATTTATTAATAAAATAACGAAATTTATTGCTATTATTGATTTTAAATAAAATATTCGTAATAATAATTTTGTATTTTAGCGCCCTTACCCCTCAGTTACTCTCGCTGATCATGACGCTGACGCGTGTGACGCAAAAGTTTTGAAATGTAAAAAAAAAGTTCAAATGTATGGAAATTATTATAGAATTCATGACGCGTTGATGCCTTGAGAATATCTACACAAAGCGTCACCAGCATCCTTAGAGACGTTCGAATTCGAATGCTTCATGCGGCACACGCGTCAACGGCGAGAGTAACTCCAGCATAACTCCAGCATTCTAAATTTTTATGTTCATTATTGCAATAACAGAACGCACCCTAATTATAATGCTTTCTATTTTTCTAAAAGAAATGTAAACAAAGATTGATTTCCTCAGCTGATTCTGACAGTTTTGAAAAAAACATAAAAAGTGGTAAAACTAAAACGTATTGGTATGGTATTAATTCCAATAAATTTAATAAATAAATATTTTAAATGGAAGACATTACTTAGAAAATATTCTGCCACTTCTAAAAGTATTTAACTACTTTATTTTAAATTAAAAATTCATTACCAGATAACATTTTCATAGTAAATCTCGCAACCGGTTATCAGCCACAACAAGTAGAAAGTAACAAATTTGAAAGATGGACAGTAGATCGAAAAAATACGACTAAGAAAAATAATGATAAACCAAAATTTTCAATGATTCTACCACCACCAAATGTAACTGGATTTCTCCACTTAGGACATGCATTAACTTGTACTATTCAAGATGTTATATGTCGTCGCAAAGAACAACAAGGTTATAATGTTGTTTGGGTGCCTGGAACTGACCATGCTGGAATAGCAACACAAGTTGTAGTGGAGAAGAATTTGCTGAAAGAAAGAAATCTCACACGGCATGAATTAGGACGAGAAAAATTTCTTCAAGAAGTGTGGAAATGGAAAATTGAAAAAAGTGGACATATTGTTCAGGATTTGAAAAAAATTGGTTGTATATTAGACTGGGAAAGAGAATATTTTACCATGGACAAAGTAAAAAATTATAAAATTTTCTTGCCTTAATAAATTACTTTAAGAAAATATTTTTCCAGGTTCAAGAAAATGCTGTAAAAGAAGCATTTATTCGATTATTTGATGAAGGTTTAATAATACGAAAAAAATCACTTGTAAATTGGTCATGTAGTCTTGAATCTGCTATTTCTGATATTGAAGTTGAAACTAAAGAGATTAATGGACCAATTAGCATAGAAGTTCCACACCATAAAATGTCAATTATGTTTGGTCAACTTTATGATATTGCTTATAAAATTTCTGACACTAATGAGGAAATAATTGTATCTACAACACGTCCAGAAACGTTATTAGGAGATGTAGCTGTAGCCGTACATCCAAGTGATGAAAAATACCAAAAATATGCCAATACAAATACAAAACTTTGGCATCCTTTCCGAAATGAAGAAATTCCATTAATATTTGACGAAACTGTTGATCGAGAATTTGGAACCGGTGCTGTTAAAATAACACCAGCTCATGATAAAAATGATTTTGATATAGCTAATCATCATTCGTTGTCTACCATACAAGTTTTCAATGAAAAAGGAAAAATAATAAATACTTTTCCTAATTTTTCAGAACTTCCAAGGTTTGATGCTCGTGAAAAAATTCTCAATGATTTATCAGATTTGAATTTATTAAAATCTATCAAACCTCATAAAATGAATTTGCCTTTATGCTCGAGAAGTAAGGACGTTATTGAATATATGTTACGGCCTCAATGGTTTCTCAGATGCGACGAAATGGCACAAACTGCTTTAAGAGCAGTTGAAACTGGTAAATTGAGAATTTTTCCCCAAAATTTCGAAACTGAGTGGAATAGATGGTTGACAAATTCTAGAGACTGGTGTATTTCGCGACAACTTTGGTGGGGACATAGAATACCAGCTTTTAAAGCTGAAGTTAATGAAAAACATATTTGGATTGCAGCACATAACTCTGAAGAGGCACTAGAAAAAGCTAAAATAAAATTTAATACAAATGATAAAATTCAAATTAAACAAGACACTGATGTACTGGATACTTGGTTTTCATCATCTTTGTTGCCATTTTCAGTTTTTGGTTGGCCGGAAAAAGATTGTCGTAATTTTTATCCATTAGATTTGATGGAAACTGGACATGATATATTATTTTTTTGGGTTGCCCGAATGGTGATGTTAGGCCAAAAGTTAACTGGTGAGATTCCATTTAGAAATATTTTATTAAATGGTATTGTTTGTGATGTTCATGGTCGGAAAATGTCAAAAAGTTTAGGAAATATTGTACTGCCCGAACAAGTTATTTATGGTGCTACTTATGAGGTGTGATATTTTTTTAAATAAACGTAGAGAAATTAATATTAAAATTATTTTTTAGAATTTAAAGTCTGATATTAAAAAATCTTACGATTCTGGTTTACTAACTGCCGAGGAATTAAATAAATCAAATCAAGGTTTGAAAAAAACGTTTCCTAATGGCATTGCCGAATGTGGAACAGATGCATTACGGTTTACATTATGTAGTCACAATATTAAAAATCATTTTATAAATTTCGATGTCTCCGAGTGTCATACAAATAAATTATTTTTCAATAAAATTTGGCAAGCAACTCGTTACACTCTAAATGCATTTGAAAAATTAAATTTAAAAACTTCACAAATAACATTAAAGGATATTGAATTAAGTCTAATGGACAAATGGATTTTAAGTAAATTAGCAAACACAAGAAAAATATGCAATCAAAATTTTGAAAATTATAATTTTCATTTAGCTACTAGTGCCTTAAAAACATTTTTCTATTCCAATTTTTGTGATGTATATTTGGTAATTTGTTAGAAATTCATTTACCAAAATCAATTTAAATTTTATAATATTTTTAGGAAACAACAAAATCTGGAATCTCAAAGAATAATGAAAAAGCAATTGGACATTGTTTTGTTTTAGGAATTTGTCTTAGTTTAGGTTTACAAACAATGACACCACTAACACCTTTTCTATGCGAAGAATTATTACAATATTTTCCAAATTTATCCGAAATCATTGATTCAGATTTTCTTAACGACTCTTTAGAATATGAAGTTAGTGGAATTTTAGAAATTTGTATGGCAGTTCGACAATATAAAAGTCAACAAAAAATTAGTAAAAAACACGAACCAAAAGTTCATTTATTTCCACAAAGCGATTTAGCTTTAAAACTATTGGGAAAATACTTGGAAGAAATTAGAATTTTATCACTATCGAATGATGTATTTTTGGAGGATGTGACAAATGATAAACGTAAAAATCTTTTTAAATTTTTATCAACAGCTGGACATTTATGTTCTTTCGGTATTGTAAATTTGAATATTTAAAAATCATTTTTTATTTAAATATTTGCCTATTTTAGGAATAGCCATTAACGAGAATTATAATAAAGAAAATTCTGGTGTAAAATTAAATCAAAAGAAATTAGATAAACTACAACAAAACTTAGAAAAATTATTAAATACAATTTCTAGTGAAGGATATAAACTCTCAGCAAATGAAGAAGTTCAGAAAAAGCATTTACAAAAGGTAAATTTTAAGTGACAATGGAAAATACTTAATTAAATTTTATTTATTTTTCAGATAAAACAATTGGAAGTAGAAATTAGTAATATCGAAAGAATTGCTATACAACATTAATAAATTAGATTTTTATAATTATTATCAAATTCGTTGAATCTAAAATTAACAATTAAGCTGAGCTAGTTGAAGGTTAATTAATGAAAAAAATTTGAATTTTTACAAATTTTATTTTAACCATAAATAAATAATCCAAAATGAAAGTAAATCAAATAACTGGACAAGCAGTTTGTGCATATGCCAAATAAAATCCTCTATTCGAAATATCTAAATTTTCATTACCATCTGTTACGTGATACAAAACAAATGGTTTAGTTGTACTTGTTGTTGGTATCAATCCCAGACCACAAAAACGATCGCTTGGTAATGTAACACCATTTTGTGTTGGATTTGGAATTACAATAAAATCTGTTTGGCATGATTGACTTTGAACATTTATTGTACCAATTAAATTTGGATCTACAGCACCAACATCACCAGTTACTGTAAATGAATACATATCAGAACTAACTGGTCTCCATGTTATTGCACAATTATTCGCACCCATTCGTACACAGATTCCATATTGTACTGAACCTAATTGTCTTGTGCCAGGCACACCAATTGAATTAGATAATGAAGTTGCATCTGAAGCATAATTAAAACTTTGTACAGTTCCAGATGAATCTAAATAATATTGTAAACAACCAGATGGTGCACGATATGCCGAATTACATGCGATTTGTGTAACTTGTAATTGCCATTGACGGTTAAATGTAAACGATGCTGTTGTTAGAATTGTTATTGTAATTGCTGTTGTACCACTGAAATCTACATAAACATGTTGTCCAACATTTTCACCACAAATTCGAGGCACTCTTGATGAACCACCAGTTATTGATATATAATCTGTATCACAAACACCATTACCGTTTGGTGGTGCTAGAGAGAATGCAAGAAAATCAACTCGAATTTGACAAATTCCATCATTGCATGGCAAAATTCGTAAAGTACAACTGGAAATATTCCATTTAATAATTCAAATTGACAAAAAAAAAAGAAATGAAAATTTTACCTTGAACCACCAGCAAAATTTCCTGGATATCCACTATTGTAAAAATAAGTATTATTATAAGTAGTTGATGCACCACAACTGACTTGATCTAAAATACGAATTAGGTTTTTTATCAATAAGTATTAAATTAATTTTTAATTTTATAAAATGAACCGACAGACACAACAAACTGCTTGATTTGTAACTGTTGTACAACTTCCAGTTGATATTCCACCATTATCAGCACATTCACCACGTATCATACAAGTACCAAGCATTTTATTAGCTCCCAAACAAACATTATTTTCGAATCGTCCAATTGTGTAAAATGGAAAAACTTTTAAGATAAAATAAAAATGTTTATAGTTTAATTTATTTAGGAGAATTAAAAAGAAAATCTATTTATTATATAAATATAAGCAAGGTAGCTGACAAATAAGAAAACCAAATATTATGAAACACACCAATAAATTATTTTGTTAAACAAATTGTTTCTTTTGAAAATTACTTACATCTACCCTGTCTTGATTGATTGATTTCAGTTGTTTCTGTATCCTTACCGAACACATATCCAATAAATCCCAACCACAGTAATGACATCAATAGGCCAATCATTTTTATAATATTATTTTTATTTATTCTAATCATTTAAATATAAAAAAATTTGCAATTAAATTTGTTTTTATAAATAAAAATTTCTTTATTTTTGTCTGCACTACATTAAAAATTAAAACACTTTACGATATTCTGGTTCAAGGTAGACTGTTTATGATTCCACATTGCTTCAATAACTTCGTCACAAATCTAACTGTAATATGTCTCGGTATGTATAGAATATGTTAAGTAAGTGCTAATTAATACAACATTTACAAAATAAAAAGAGTTTAAAATAAAGTTAAGTTTACATTTATTTATTATATTTTTTATGAATATATACAAAATTAGCATATTATCAACAGAATTAATTTTTAGAAATATATTTAGTGTAATATCACCTTTAGATTTTGTTACAAAAAGTATTTAAGTCGAGAAGTTTTATCATTCTTATTTATTTCTCTGTTTTAATAGCAGAAAGGGAATACAATTCTTAGGAATATAAATAATGCATATTTTATGTAAAATTTAAATAAATTAAAATCAATATTAGTTTTACAATTAATGTTAATATCATATTTAATACTAAAATGTGTTCGTTCTAAGGATGAATAAAACACATTCAAATAAAACGCTAATTTAATCAATGCTGAAATTGCAATACATACTTTGAATTTGAATTAATTTAAATTTCTTAATATTCATAATTAAAATGGTAAATTTTACATTTAATTTTTAAATTAATTCAAATTTTCAACGGAAATTTATTTTTTAAATACATACACTGACATCTATGATTTGATACAAACAAATATTCAGGAATGTGTTTAAATATGGAAAGCATTATAAAAATATTTTAATAACAAAACAAAATGTCAGATACAACAGAAGAAAGTAGTAGTAATAATAGTGGTAATAAAATTGGTTTTAAGAAGCAATTTAGGAGAAATCTACGACAACGAAAGCATTCCAGCGACGAGGAAAAAGCTGAAGATGAAAAATCTACTGAATTTATGTAAATTTTCATATTATACAAAGTGTTTATTTATATGGTGTAAAAGTAAAATAATCTAACTTTCAGAACAAAGCTTGAGGAAACTAAAGAGCGCCAACGTTTAAGGAGTCGTCCACATGGGGTGAGCATAGCTGGCTTGGCCCTAGGGAAAAAATTAGCTCCCGAAGAGGAAATATCTATTGTAATAAACACATTAAAAAATAAATATCCATTCATTTAATTTTCAATTTATTGTAGAAAGATCCATTTAATGTCAAATCAGGTGGTATGGTTAATATGCAAACATTAAAAGCTGGTGGGAAAATGAAACAACCATCAGCTGAAGATGCGTATGATGTTGGTATTGGTACACAATTCTCAGCTGAAACTAATAAACGTGATGAAGATGAAGAAATGATGAAATATATTGAAGAGCAATTAAAAAAACGTAAAGGTGTTAAAATGGATGATATAAAAGACGGTGATATTAGTGATATTAAATATTTGACACCTGAAGAAGCTGCCTTATATGCTTTGCCTGATCATTTAAGGCATAGTTCATCAAATAGATCAGAAGAAATGTTATCAAATCAAATGTTAAATGGTATTCCGGAAGTTGATTTGGGAATCGATGCAAAAATTAAAAATATTGAAGCAACTGAAGAGGCAAAACAAAAACTTTTACAAGATCAAAAGAATAAAAAAGATGGTCCATCACAATTTGTACCAACGAATATGGCAGTCAATTTTATGCAACATAATCGATGTAATATTAATATTGTAATTAATATTATAGTTTCTTTTTAAAAATAATAAAATTTTATTTTGCAGTTAATATTGAGGAACAACAAGAACAGAAAAAGAGAAGAAAACCAGTTGAAATTGAACCAGAAAAAACTGGAACGGGAACAAAGAAAGCAACTGATGACTATCATTATGATAAATTTAAGAAACAATTTAGAAGATATTAAAAGTGCATTTAAAAACAAAATTTTAATTAGAAGATATTTAAATTTATTACGAAAATAAAAAGATTTTTGGCAACTTTAGCTTAAGTTTTATGCAATTTTCCAACCAACATTTCTACTGACATTTTTCCTTTTAGAGCTTGACTTCCCGGTAAAATTCCATCTAGTTTTGAGGGACATATTAAATTTTTCTGAAGAACTAAAAAAAAACCATAAAATTCTTATACTACTAAAATTTTATTGATTTTCTTAATGTGAAATTATAAATTTTTTTTAATATTAATTTTTTTTTAAATCTATATTTTAAGAAAAATCTTATGTACTTATGATTAAAATTGATACATACAAATAACACTTAAAAATTAAAGAACTTAAAATTAACTTTTATTAAATGATAATTAGAAAAAAAAAAACTATTCATGTTCCTTTATACAAATATAATTACACATATAAAGATATTTAAATATTTATTTCAAAATGTGAAAAAAAAACATCAAAATTTGATAAAACTTGAAAGAAATTTCACGAGAAAAAAATGTATATCTACATGAGATTCACATGGCAAATAAAATAATTATATAGATTTATATTTAATTAATTTTTTTTAATAAATGTTTTTGAAATAATCATCGTCAGATGAAAAACTCGAAGAACACTTACACAATGTGATAATAATATTAATTAAATTTTAGTTAAATGAAGTTTTTTTTTTTTGTATAAAAATGTTTTGTCTTTTGATCCCACAAAATACTTTAATACTTAAAAAGGCTATAATCATAAATGTATATATATAAAATGTTTTACAAAAAATTTTGGAATGTAATTTCTAGAGAGATAAAATTTGTAATATTTCCCTTCTTTTCTTTTTTTTATATTTACAGTCTCATTCCACGATATTTACTTATCGCTTTACAAAGACAAAATGCTAAAAATATGGCCAGCAATTGTATTATAGCAACACCCAATGTAACACCTATTAAAATTATACGATTTGATAATAACCAATCTATAACAGCTTCGTAACAACCCTAAAAAAAATGAAATATTTCAAATAAATTGGAAATTATTTATAAATAAAATTAATAAAAAAAAAATTTATACTTTATTTAAATAACTGTTGATTTCATTTGGTGATGATGGACAATTTGGATCTTCTAATTTAAATAATGATTCATCTAATAATTTACAACATGCTTCTGGTACTGTACGATTTTCTTTCTTTTCCATCCATGATCGTGATTGTTCAAAATCATGATAATCATTAACACCACAACAATGCATTTGTGCCATTAAATGATTCCACATTAATGAAACTGCATCTGTATGCTCTGCACTTGAATAATATTTTGATATTGTTGATGTTAGGAAAGTTTTTGTTTCAGTTTTAGCCTAAAATAATTTTAAATGAATTTAAAATTATTTTATTTATTTTTTAATATATTTTTCTAAATTATATTTACTCTTTCTTTGTAGCCAAAAGCTAAACCGGCAACCGAAATTTCAGCAATTAGGATGATAATCAAGAAAATACCATACTGAAAATTTATAAAATTCAATTTAGATAAAAATTATTCAATTTATAAGGTCATTTTCAAATAAACTTGAAAGCTTATGAAAAAGAGTCACTTTAACAAATCATGTTTGTGCTACACTTTAATATTTAAGTTGGCAAATAGTTAATTGAATTTTCTATTTTTGGATTTCTAATTAGATCTGCACACGATGTTCAAAAATTATAATAATGAAATTGAGAATTTATATTTAAATACAAAAAAGGAAATGATACCAGAATCGACAGTGGATTGAAGGTTCAATAAATATATATATGGAAATTAATTATAAAAATAAATCCTTATAGTTAAAGTTTTCAATCCGTGTTGTAAGAATCTAATCTACTAAATAATCTGTATAAAAATATGTACTTGACTTGAAAATTATAAAAAATTATAAAAAAATATATTCTACTGTAGTTAAAAATCTTCAAAATTCATAAACTTTTAACTCCAATGTCAAAAATTCATTTTAAATGTAACACTGTTAATTATATTTTTGCATAATTTAAATTTCTAAACCCATTAATATATAATTTAAAAATTTTAGAAACGATAAACAAAAGTTTCCCCCCATTAACGAAATCGTACTTTAAATTTTTTTTCTGTAGCAACTGAACCTTAAAATGATTTAAAATTTAGTTTATATATTTAATATTTTCATTAGCAAATATATTAAAAAGTCAACAGAAAACCACAATAACACTTCTGCTTTAATAATTAAATACTAAATATAAAAAAAAGGTAGGTCAATAATTTCATTTTCAAAATCTAATTGAAAATTTAAAGTAGTGTATCAGCAACTACTGAAAAAATATATAAAAAAACTGAATTTAACTTTTTATAATTTAGCCAAAAAATGCAATTTGCATTTTAAATTTATTTTATTTTTTTGAATACGTAACCAAAATTAACAAAATTACAAGAAATTTTTTCACGGTCATTAATATTCAAAACTGAAATATATAAAAGGTAATAAATTCACCTAAGTAACGCAATTTCAACTCAGTTAACATCCGAAAACAATCAAAATAAACAAAAGAATTAGGTCGTCTACAAAAAAAAAATATCAAATTCAATAAACAGCAGGAGAAGATGAAGGTGGATGAAATTCTTTAGAAAAATAACCGAAATATGAATCGGTTATTAATTATTGAACCAACAAATTACAAATAAGAAAATTAAATTTCCAAAAAAATTTCAGCACTGGATTTCAACAAGTATTTTGTGAGAATGAAAATGTTGTAAATGTTAGATACACTATTTCGAAATACAGGGGAGATAGAGAAAATTAATATGAAGTAAATACAATTTTTAGTGCGTTTATCTAAAAACTTATAATTTTTGTAATTACAACATTGCGTTTCTACCAACACGAAATATACATAAATGAAGGGTGAAATATTTGATAGAATTTATCAAGATTTTTTCTTTTATGATGTTGATGTTTGTTTATTTTATACTATTTTTTTCTACGTTGTTGCTATTTTTTGATTTATTATTTCCTCAATTTATTTGTTTGGATTTTTGAAGAATTTCAAGATTTTTTCCCATTCAATTTAGTATAAGTCGAAAAATTTGATTTGAAGTAGCAGGAGATTTGTGCGCAATTTTTTTGGTACTTGTTTCCAAGTAAAAGTTTTTTTCATAAATTAACTAATCTTTAAATATTACTGGAATAGGCTATCTATTAAAAGTGAAAATAAAAATTTCCAATTACATATACATAGGTATTTATATTAAATTTTAATTGTCTACTGATTACACTATCATTATTTACTGATTAGTACCACATGAATTCTTAATAATCAATTCCATTTTAGTGCAAAATTTATATAAAAACCAGTCTTCGATTATATTCAGACAGGCAAAGTCAGAAGAGTTAATTAATTATTTTAATATTTTAAAAAAAGAAGCAACAATTTTTTATTTTAATATTTTAAAATAAGAAGCAAAAATAATTTTGAAAATAATTCTGTGTTTTGCATTTTTAGTGATATTCCATGAATCACAATCAAAAATGACACAGTACAAAGTGCCAAAAGCTAAAATTGAAGTATTTTATCCAAAAGGATTTCAAGTTTCAATACCAGCTGAAGAGGGTGTGACATTATTTGCATTTCATGGTAAATTAAATAAAGAAATGGATGGCCTTGAAGCTGGTAACTGGTCAGGTGATATTGTAACATCAAAAAATGGACGTTACACATTTTGTGACCGTGATACAAGCCTGAAAATCGATGATATTCTCTATTACTGGACTTATGTAATGCATAATGGGCTTGGATATAGAGAAGATAATGGAAAATTTGTGATTAAAGAATATGCAAACTAAAGATTCATTCAATTTATTCAATTCAAGCTTAATACCAGCAATACGATACTTCAAAATAAGGCTCTTAATAATTTATGTAATTAATACGTCAATATGTATGTACGAATAAAAATAAAAGTATTTTAAAACAATTACAAATATTACATAACTTAAATTACATTATTAATAAAAATAAAAGTATTAAAATTTAAATATACATAAATGAAGGGTGAAATATTTGATGGAATTTATCAAGATTTTTTCTTTTATGATGTTGATGTTTGTTTATGTTTATACTATCATTTTCTACGTTGTTGCTATTTTTTGATTTATTATTTCCTCAATTTATTTGTTTGAATTTTTGAAGAATTTAATGACATTTTTCGATCTTTTTTGTTTTTATATACATATATATATTCAAAAATAGTGGGTGAATTAAGGTGAAAATTTATTGTATTTACTACAAATTTTATAATTAAAAAATTGTGGACGATCTTTACGCTTGTGATATAAAAGTTATTTGAATTCTTACAAGCTTCTCTATAGGCTGCTCAAAGTTCGTTTTCAGCTATGCTCGTAGTTTCTCATTAAGAACACCTAGTAGCACATTAAGTCTAGCATTCAAAAAGTCCTTATAACCTCATTAGATCGACTGTTGTAAAATAGTAAAAACTACTCTTAATAACAATAGTAAAAAAATAGACTTTTTAGTTCATCTATAAATTCAGTTCATCGAAATAAGCCACTGGTGTTGAAATTAAATAAAGTCATTAATAATATTACACACAAAATTCGCCTAAGTAGCTAACAATTTGAAACGAAAAAACAATGTAAAACGATTCGGTTAAATTTCACAAAAAAGATCATCGCGTTTTCAAAATCTTCTTTAACGGAAATGAATACTTAAATTACACGTGCCCTTTTTTTACCAATTTAAATTCCAAAATTTAAAAACTTAATAAAGTTATTTAAAATTTAACAAACATCTTTTTCTCTTATGCAAAATCTGCAAATTTTATTTTTGAAATTTTTAAAATGCTTTTAAGCAAATCATAATAAATTATGTTACTTACTACATATTAGAGCCAGGAATATAAACAAAAATATTATAATGTTGCGTAATTTAAATATTTCAAAAATTATATAAAAAAATTATAAAATTCTTTACGTTCAGTAGCTTTAAAAGAGAAATTTTTTTAATTCATTTTACACTATGTTGATTTATAAATAAATTTATTAAATAATTTTGTTGTAACAATAATTTCTGATTTTGTTAAATTTATGACTAGCGAAATCTAATTAAATTAAAATACAAAATATAATATATAAAAGATATACTCGTTTTAATAACAAAAAAAAATTAAATTATATTGAAATTAAACTGACCATAACATCGAAGTAGAATACATAAATTTAATTTTAAAGCTTAAAGCTGAAATATACCACAATCCGACTTATTTAATAAATTTAAAACTATATTCGGAATAAAACAAATGAATCATTTTTCATGACAAAATTTGATATGATGTAAGTGGAATTATACATATAAACAGGTAGTGGCACCTTTAATCGTTCAGGTGAATCCACAAAAGACCGAATTTCGTTTAGAATTATTTTGAAGCTCCCTGAATGAGTTTTTTTTTAAGTTTGCTTTAATTTTGGTACGCAATAAAATTTCTTTTTATCATGGAAATTGATAAATTATTAAATAGTAATTTTCAAAAGTCTGACCCAATTTCTTAACTCTATTTACGCTGCGGTCCAGTAAGAAAATTAATTATAGAATTTAAAAAGATTTTCAAAATTCTTGGAAATTTCCACATCTCCACTTGGTAATTTTTTAATTTTTATGTTCCATTTGTTGAATTCGTCATGGAACTTTTGTCCATAGAGGTTAAAAGCAAATTAACGATTTATACATATTTATAGATATACAAAAATTTTTAAATATGACTTCAAATTTTATTTGACTAAATTACTTTGTCAGTTGTTGGTAGTAGAAACTAAATGATAAATAGACTATTTACTTTTTTAAATTATTATCTACTAGTATACGAAAATTGAGAAATTATTCGTGTAATTTGTTATATGAAATGATGCGATCATAATTATAATCATAAAATATTACAAAATTTTATTTATAGGAGTAATTAAAATAATATTATCTTATAAATCTATAATTAGCTCGTGTTGTATAATAATTAGCTTTGAAATGAAGTTGCATTGCATTTAAAAATAACAACAGTTTGTGAACAAAACGAAGTAAAATTTGTAATAATTAATCATAAAGAAAAGTCAATATTTCATATTGTGGTAACTTAAAATAATTTGAGTTTATAATAGATTAAAATTTATACTAATATACTAACTAGTATTATTAATTGGCATAAACTAGTTTATCTCTTGAAATATATTTCCAAAAACCAAGAATAATTGTTTCTGATATACTGTTGAACTCCAAGCCAAGTAAGGAAAAGTGTAATTTTTTAAAACTTATTGATCATAATTTATCCTTAATTTTTATTATTACCTAACCAAACGATGTACTATATAATCCACATTATTATGAGATTCATCTTGAAATTTCCAGAAAATAAATAAATTGTCAATTCATCATATTATCCAATAAATTCAAGCTATAAAATCTCAAATATACCAAATCAATAATTATTATAATATTATGTACATAATTCCAACAACTTTAAAAGAAAGTTTAAACTAAAACAAGTATAAAATTACACATCACCATCGCTGCATAATCTTCATTATTATGTGAAATTATATTTAAGAAAAAAAATCATAAAATCTCCGAGTATGAATCTGTCAATATTGAACATGTTTTTTTTGCAATTTTTAGTTCAAAGTACTCAAGCAATTTGTGGTGTTACGATTGATCGATTTTTAAATAAACACCGTGCAATAAATAATAATGAAAAACTTTTTCCAATGCATAAAAGAAACAAAGCGACAGTAAAGTATATTATGATTAGAGATCGATTATTTATTTACTTGTCTTTACGTTTTTTCTGTACATGATTTTTTTTAATGTTTTGGTCATTGCCAAAGAAATATATATAAAGAAAGTTGCACGGTTTATTAAATCGAAAGGTTCATTAAAAAAAAAACAGAAAAAGAATTACAAAATAATAATAATAAATAATAGGAATCACGGAGATTACATATATACAAATCAAAACAACATTTCAATTATTAATAAACAGAAAACATATTAAAGCTAGTCACGCACCATTGTCATCATAGTGCAATGTGCAAAGATGTCGCATTGAATTTGAAAGTAATAAACATTCTTGTTTTATTTTTCGATGGAACTAATCATAAAAAAAATATATTTTATATTTTTATTAGTAAATGATTTTTAAAATTATAAAAATGATTATAAAAAAACTTGATAATATTATTTGTGGTTGGTATACAAAAACAACAGAAATTGCATAGTCAAATTGATAATTTCTCATATTTCTACGTTGGACAACGAAAGTGAAATTTCAAGATCAACAGTCACTTATTAAAAATTATTATTATTTTTGGGGAAAATTTTTTAAAATAAAAATGTTGTGACACCTGGTGTAGTTAATTTAATTATAAACGGCGCTCATAAATTGATAGTTCAGTGACTCCTCGTATAAATTTAATATGAACATTGACTTTTGAAAAGTTTTAAAGGTATAATTATTTCAAATTATAATCACTTACCGTAGAAAGTAAACATCTACTTTCACGAATTGCACCACAATATCCAAGAAAACTCAATAAGAACATAACAGCTCCACAAATGATTAATACATAGGCGAGTTGTTCTATCACAGCTGGTTGGGTAAATTGCTGTAATAAGAAAATAATTATAGTAAAAATTCTATTAAGTAAATTATTTTAAAATATCTTAAAATTTTACTATTTTTATATTAAAAACATTCTTTTATTATGTAAAATAAACTTTAAACCTACCCTAGGACGTATAGGTGCGTATATACTTTAGCCTCAAACCAGAAGGGTGTGAGCCTTGAATAAATAAATATATACTGCAGGATATCTCAAGCATTAAAGATTTCTTTATTTATGAAAATTGTGTAGGATATTTGTGTAGGATATAGTATGAAAATTCTCCAAAAAAGAATAATTTTCAAATCCTGGCGAAGTCCTTTTAGCTGTAAAGCAATTTAAAATAAAAAATATCCAGTATATTTATCTAATTTCCAATTCCTGAATTCGAAAAGGAAATGGTATTTAAATATTTTTCAATTTATACAAATCATTATCAACATTATGTAAATGTTTTGTTTATTATGGAAACATATTGAAAACTACTATTATTCTGATTCATATAAAAAAGTCGATATATTTTATAATTTTTTATAACTATTCTATTATTGGATTGATTACTACACCCCCAAAATAACTAATTATAATTATAAGTCAATGAACTCACCAACATTATTTACTTTTGATATAGAAAAAAACATTGGTTAATACTTCCTTGTTAAAAAATATTGTTATAACATTTTATTTGTAGTGTCGAAAATGGTGGTAAACTATATCATACAATCCCACACCTTTTGTGACATGTAAACCTCAGAGGAATAAAAAAAATTATTTACTCTAATATCTGTAATTGAACCAATTAATACACTAATTTAATGTTGGGGACAATCATGCTATTTCGATATAGTATATTGTAGTATTATAGTATAGTATTATATAGTATATAGAACAAAGAAAATCATTATTTTATTGCATTTAAATTAATGTTCGTGGATATGGTTAATTGTTGTTTTAAGCATATTTTTTGAAATTTAAATTAAATGTAAACGTGGACATATACAGGTACTTAATGATCTCCTCAAAATGAACTGTCTATGAAAAATTTTCCTTACAGATTGAAACAATTTGATTATTAATTTCGTCCACAAAATTAATTTTATTTAATAGAACTTTAAAAATTATTGAAAATGGCAATAACAACAAACTCCACAAAATATATATTTTCATTTTCCGTGGAAAAGCTAAACATATTATGACAACATAAGTTTCAAATCGATTATAGTAATGTATTATTATTCTTATTTCATTTCATTTGTTCATAAACATAAATAATTTATTTTTAATGATATTTTTTTTTGGTAAAAGGGGTAAATAACCTCTTTTCTAATATACATGGTTATATCTGCCCAAGTCAATTCATTCTTTACATAAATTAACATAAAAAAACATCGAAATCGAAGATTTCTCTTATAAAAAAAAATGATTCTACTCTTGTTCAAATTTTTAAAGTTTCAAACTTTTTAACTTGTACAACATTTTAAATCATTTTTCTGTAATATAACAAGTAACTTTTATTTAAATATATACTATAAAAATAAAAATATGTATTTATGAACTTTTTATGTTCTACATTTACATATATGTATATAAAAAATATATTAATTTATTCATAAACAACTTTTAAATGAGATAAATTGTTTTGAATTAAATTATAGTTAGTTGGAAATTAAACTTTGCACTTTTGACAATATTTTATTATTATTAAATGAATAAATTTAATATTGAGTTGATTTTTTATTATTTTAATATTTTGTAGTTGAAAAGTTTTCCCTTCTATTACAATATAGAAGCATTCTTAATTTAGATTTGTGACTCATAAAACATAAAGTTTCAATACGTAAAATTATTGATGATAATAAATGCGTTTACCAAATTTTTGGTTTCTAAATCTTTCATGAAAATCTTTCTGAAATCTTTTTGAAAATCTAAATCTTTTGGTTTCTAAAATTACATGGAAAATGTAATCAACAAATAACATACTAATAGGGATAAAGATTTCTTGAAATGAATTGTGCTTGTAGAATTTCCCTTTTACCAAAAATATTTTATATAAACTTAACATTGCTTTAATTATATAGTTTTCTGTAGTGTAATGATTGGCGTAATACTTTGTTAGCTACACAGTAAATTATATTTTACTTAAAAATATAATGCTGAACGCAAATTTAAAATATCTTTTCGAAGTTCGCTTTGGTTTAATCATTTTCAAAAGAACAGACATAAAAAAATGTATACACACAATATCTTTCTAACAATGGCCATTTAAAGTTTAATTAATCAACTTAATTATTATATATTTTAACTTTCTTCAATTAACAATGAAATATTTTAAATTAAGTTTTGTGGTGAAAGGTCATTTTATGTATATTTGAGATAATAATTTTTGAGAAAAATATTTTAATCCAAAAATTATTATTGACGCCAACAAGATGTCTGACCTAATTATTTAATTTGAAGAATATTAACTATATATAATAGATTTGCCTTTAATATTATATTTAAATATTATTTTAAAAGTCAAGAAACTTTTAAAAAACTTCTCTCTATCATTTTGCTAATTTTTAACCTATATAAAAATTACTACTAAAATGTTTAATAATAAAATTAAGTAGAAAAAAAATTATCACAATTATTTTTAATAAATTAATTTTTTAACACAAAAAATTGTGTAAATTTGTTGATTTTTGGCCAAAGATTTTGTTGGTTTATTACGGAATCAAAGTTTTAAAATAAAATGTGGCGTTAGCATTTCACCAGTCCAATTAGCATGAATATGATAAAAATCTGATTTTTTTTTACATAAATGTAAATCGGTTTAATTAAAGGGTATAATTTTAAGTAATTTCCTCATTAATTTTTACTATAAAAAAAAAACAAAATTGTGTTCAAATGATTCAGCTTTTAAATTTGTAACTATTGTTAAAAGGTTTTTTTTTCCGTTTGGTTAGAAAAATTTTGAGAGAATTTAGAACTTAATAGCTTCACGCAATGTTGAACTGATTCAAATTATGATCTACAATTTAGTTTTTTTACAATATCATGGCAAATAACGTGATATTCTTATAGAATCATTATTATTTTCAGGTGTAATTTATAGAAATGAAAAATATTAAAGTTTTATTGACCCAAGTTTTTGAATTACATGAATTTTTAGCAATAATTAAAGTTTTAATGTTCCTTTTGTTATTTGGGTAAAAATCAAAAAGCCGTGACAAAAATTATCAAAAAGATTTATTAGTCAATTTGTTGGATATTTGAAAATTTACGACATCATTACAACAATTTATTATTTATAATAATTAATATTCGTCAATTGTTTGTTTGTTAATATTAAAAAAATTGCATTACAATAATTAGTCATGATTTAAAAATTTTACCTAGAAATTCTTAATTGATTAAACCAGAGAAAATATCTACCTATTTTTTTTATTAGAACTGAGCGTTTTTACACTGAATAATAAAAATATTTATTAAATAAATTATATTACTCACCTTTACGTGTTCACTTTCAACCATTTTCAATAATGAAATTAGTGAAGCTTTGTCAGCTGCTAACCATATTCCAACCCCAAGTACGATTGTACCAAGAATCTAAAAAAAATTATAACTGAAATTAAATGAAAATGATCATATTTAATGTATATAGCATTTTCTGATCAAATTTTGGCTGTTTACAATTCAAATTAGTCTGCATTTGAAGATAAAGTTGAACCTTTGGCAAAGGATCATTGAATTTGATGACTACTATATTTGACCCGAGAATGCTATTAAAATATGTAATTAAAGGAAATACTTACGAAAAACAAAAAGTTAAATAAACATAAAATATATTTGGCCAATGTAACACCACAATCTGAAGCCATTTTTGTAAATTATTTAATTTTATCTGAAAATAAACGAAAAAAAAAAATGAAATTTAAATTATAATCATTCAAAGTTTTAATTTTTGGGATGATTTTTTTATTATTATTTGAAGCATGAAATATTTTAATTAAATATTACACTTTTTTTATGGCGTGTTTAATTGATTTATGGAAAAATTGAATATATAAATTATGCATGAATAATGTTTATGTGTGAAATATTTCAAATCAGGAAATTATAGATTAAATTTTTATTGTTTTTTCAAAATTTTTGGTTTATAGTCGAATTTTTGTTCAAGTTTTAGTTATTTTCAAAAATATTATATTTACATAATTCCAGTTTGATAGATATTTTAATATATGCGTATAATCAACCATTAAAGATTCACTTTCTCAAAATTATATTTTCGAAATATTGCGTAACATAAAACTTAAAATATAATAATAAATTATTTATTCGAAAGTGTGAAGATCGATTTCTTCTAGGTATTTTGTGCCTAAATATAGTCGCAAAGTCCTCAAAAGATCCTAAAGTCATCCATCAAACAAATGAATATTAATATACAAATTATAGGTAAGAAAATTTTCAATATTCTTTCTTCTTTTGGACTTAACTCGGACAATACTTTTACTTAGCTTGATAAATGAAAACAACGATAAAATCGCTTTCTCTCTAAACACAAACATTATTTAATCAACCACAAAAAAAACATAAAATAGTATTTATACTAATATTTATATTAATTCTTTATAAATAATATAAAAGCCGCACACTTGTTTTGTTATACTGGAAATAGCAAAGACAGGTTTTGTTTAGGAAAAAGCTTATCTCTATATAGTATATTGGCTAGACACGAGCTAAAAACCAAGTAACAAAAAGCAGTATGATAAAAAAGCTAAACTAAATAAATTTAACAAACATTGCACATATACGTAAAATGAAAAATGGGTTACTGAAATTTTATGTAAACGAAGGTAGGGTTTTAAGTAAGTATAAAAAATAAGTTCATAAATAAAGCTATAAATTATAAAGTTAATCATGTTCTAGAAACCTATAATTATGACTTTTATATTAGACTGAAAATTACTTATATTATGTGATCAAATTGAATATTAATATTTTTTAAATTTAAAATTTGTTTACACTTTAAATTCCCTGGGCATCATAAATGTTAAGGCGATAGGAATTACAGAAATTTGTCGAGGAACTATTTGAAAAATAAATATTAAAGGATTTGGGCTGTGCAAATTATATAGTACAATAAGACGAACTCATATATACATGCATGGCTCTGTTCAGGAAATTTAAATACTTTACTATTTTTTGATCATGTTAGCCTAAAATAATAATTTATTAGTTCGTTTTCAGTGTAAAATAGTGTTAAAAATAGTATAAAACAAAATGTTTTAACTAACAACATATAATTTCGACCATATAAGACAAATAAATTATTTACAAAATTCACTGTCCCCTTAGTCAATATGATTACATATGTATGTATTTCTTTGTTGAAAACATTATTTAAACAAACGGATGAAAAATTTATTTATATCATTTTTTATGTACAAGTGACATGCATCAATCATGCACCCCCTTCTAATATTATACATATATTATATTTACCCGACAGAAAAACTTTATTTTGAAACTTTAATAATTTTTTTGGAACAAGTCATATTGATTGAACTGTGTAGACAACAACTTTGGTATATAAATAATGTTTATTTTATACAATATGTGACCCAAAATGAAAATATATATAATATTTAATTGAACATAAAAAAATATTGTATATATTTATATTTCATCGAGATCATTAATAGCAGCTATGAGCTATAGTATATAATAATTTTCCAAATAATCGAGAGATAAACGCGCATAAATAAAGTTTAATACAAAACACTATCATCAAAATATACAAATTAAAACGATTATCTGGGCTATTTATGCTATTGCTTCGATTAAATTGGTAATGAGGAAGGCAATATTTTTTTATATACTAAATCATAATAATATAAATTAGAAAATGCTTGAGAATATTGCGATGTGATGATGAACGCAAGAATAATAAAAATGGTATATATTTAAATCAATTATTTTATAAATTTTGATATGTTGAAGTGTTGACGAGCTTCTATAACACTTAACATATATTATTAAAATGAAAATTATTGTTTGTAGCATAAAAAATATGTTTAATAAACATACAAAGCTGTAATATTGTTAGTAGGTCAAAAAACTAAAAGTATTACAAGACATATGGTATTTTTTTTTATTGAAGGGTCACGAGTTTAATTATAATTTTTAAACAAAAAAATGTTTTATAGTTTAGGGCTTTTTTTTATAGATTATATTTAAAAAAATGATAATTTTTCATTTTCAGTGAAATGATGTGAAAATTATGATCATTGTAAATATAAAAAAAACGATGTATTATCCATTTATAGAAGTGACAGAATTATGACTCGTAAAAGAAAGTTTATAGTAGTAGAAAAAAAATATACTTTATTGAAACTGGAAACTGGAAATATTTGATCTGGAAAACTTTATGTATATACTTATAACACCTGGAAATATAATATTCTCCTTACCTTATATCATTTGGTTATTGTAATAAAAATAATTTGTAATATAAAACTCGAATTATAAATAAATAAATAACCAATTTTCACATACATTTTTATATTATATAAAAAAAACTGGGCACTAAAGAAACATAAATGGTAAAGAAAATATTTGTTAAAAGTTAAATGGTTTCATTTCGCTTTTTATAAGTTATGAAAATTTAACATCCAAAATTACTTAACGATTCGAAAATTATATAAAAAAAATTTAACCTGTTTTTTTTCTTTCTTTTTATTGATTATAAAAAGTTTTTTAAGGTAAAAATGAAAATTTTGTTGTAACCAAAAAACCAGACTTGATAAATTTAATGTTGGATAATAATATGTAACATTTGAAATTCCCCAGCTATTATACATTATATGTCAATTAATGAAAAATTTGTATTTTATATAATGACATAAATTTATCTTATTTATTATGTTAAGCCACCAACTCTGAATTAAAGTTAAAAAAAAGGTAAATTGGTAAGATAAATTTAAATCAGTTGCTCAGTTCAATTATGAATTACTATATAAAATTTGTGTATGATCATAAATTTTTACAGAGATCAATTACGTACGTTCTGGATCATTGATAGTTGCGAAAATATTCTGATAGTTATTGAAAATTGTAGGAACTCTGCGTTATGAAGTAAAATTTGTCGTTGCCAGCAAAATCAATACAATTTTTATTGCAAATTATGGACTCACATGGCAGAATTTGTCACTATCAGAAAAATTAATCAATATTGACTTTCTATAGCACACTCTTTACATTGACTTAAAAAACACACGCTTTATACCATTTACATTTTGAGCCTATAGATGCAAATGTTCATTGATTTTTTCTTTAAAAATTAAAATCTGAGGCTGGTATCACAAATTATGCATTTCATTTAATTTCATTACATATGAAATATATGTATAGTACACTATATATAGTATATAGTATAGTACAGGGGTATAATAGTACACGTAAAAATTAATTGTAATTACGTAAAAAAATCACAAAACTACAATCAATAGAGAGAAATTATTTTAATAAAGAAAAATTACTACTGGATATAATTATAAATAAAATGAGGAAGAAAATTTTTTATTTTAAAAATAATTGTAACAACATTTCATTATAGTCGCGATATTCCCTCCTCTGGACCACCGATGAAAGGCAGCACAGTTTTTAACCGGTTCACAGAAAAAACAACTAATTTACCTATACACTATAACTAATAGTAACATTAATGAACCGTGAAGAAATTAATTGGTTTTTTTTTCCATATTCTTGCCAATTGATAGAAACTGGTTACGAGTATAAAAAAAACTTTTTTTTAGGTTTATGTTTCAAGTTATTTCAATAAAATAAAAATTTTATATCAAAACATAATAATTTTTTTAATAATCCCCAGTAGCTCTACAAAGAGAAACAGATCATAATCGACCGATTGTAAATTTAATAATTTTGCTAGCACACAATTTCTTTTCAATTTTTTATTGCCAGAGAGTAGAGAAAGGTTTCATATATAAAATTTAGGTAAGTTGGTAAATTTAGGTCTACGGGGTATAAATGATTAAATGTTAACAAGTAAACAAACAAATTTTACAAAGTATCTCAACTATCAAAATGTAAATTAATAAAACGTTTTTTGGATTAATGTCAATAATGTGATAAAGAATGAATTAATGGATACTAAAAAAAATATTATATCAAATCATAGATTTTTATACTATTTTTTATTAATTCAAGCATGACAATTTGTTTGTTTGTTTTTCCTCCAATAGAATTAATATGTACTTCCTTCATTATATTTCTTTTTTTTTACAAAACTATAAAATTTAATTGCATATTACTTTAAATTTAACAGGAAAATTTCACTTATTTTGTTTAATATTTCCCAGACAGACAAATTAAAATTTAATATTAAGACATTTTTGTAATAATAATTAAAAATCCCAAAAAAAAACTGTCATTAATATAATATTAAATCAACCATATGGATTGGGTTGGTTAGAGTATAGTCGACAGGAAATTTAATTTCAATTAGATTAATTGTAATTTATTTAGCCACCTAAAATGTTAATTGCGTCTGCATGTTTAATTTGCAGAAATTTAATTTTGAATAATTCAAATTTATATTTCAGACTTTAGAAATTATTTAAAATTCATAATGCAAATTGTAAATTTTAAATAATTCTTTTTGTCTTGGCTCTCCTACTCGAGTAGTTTCCCAGATATTTTATGTTGTAATTTTAATTATAAATATGAATTACGAATCATAACGTCTTCTCTGTAGTGGAATTTTAATTTCTATCATTATAATTGCTGGCATCATTACTCGAACTCGTGATCTCAAGTACTTACTACTGTGATTTATTAATTATAAATAACAAAATTTTAGTTACTATAGTTTCTGCTTCGAAATTTTATAGCTAATAATCATATAATTTTATTGGACATAAAAATTCAAATATTTATTTAATTTAAAGGATTATTGAAATCAAACTACACTGTTTGGAAGCTTACGATTTTGTTTCTGTTTGATTTCTTAATAATTTCAATTAAATTTTCAAATTATTAGAATCTCAATTATAAAAAATGATGGTAAAAGAAACAGGTTTTTTGAAAATTATGTAATTGAAAATAATTTAAAATAATTAACTTTAACTTTAAACATATTTTCAAAGATTTCTCAAAACCAAATACATACCATTATTAGCTTCAATAATTATATTCGCCCGTCACAACATAAAGAAGTGATGATTTCTCTATTAAATAAATAAAATCCTAAAACGCAATTTATAATCAACATTCCACCCATCTCCCTATCCATATTATACGAGTATATTAATAATTTTTCCCATTTACTTACATAAATTATATCTTTGTAAATGTTGATCATTTGCTGGAGACTATCTTTCTCGTATATATTAATGATTACAAATAATATTTTGTATGATGATTTATGTACAGATATGTATGGTACCATATATGTGAATAAAATAAAATAAATTATAATTTTTTTAACCATTACGTGATCTGATAAACACCTGTACACATTTTCATTTGAGTCAATTTTTGTAAGGTGTGGGTTCAAATATAATTATTTTACTTTTATGTAAGCTTTAAAATTTTTTTTTGTGATCTTTTTGTCTGTAAGCATTTAGCATGCAATTAGGTATTTTAGTTGCAATATGGATAACAGGTAAATTCATCATAATCAGAGAAAGAAATTTAAAAATGATTTTTTAATGAAGAAATTATCATGATTTTTAGAAATGTAGAAATTATAAAATTTGAAAAGTCTTCAAAGAAATTACTTAGTTTTGAATAATGGATTGTTCATAATGAATTATTCCTAAACGCACTTTTAAATATTAATCATATATGATTTTTGTAATGCTTTTAAATGCGATTGCAATCTACTTAAATCCAAATTCTCTTTTTTTTTTTGTAATTTATAAGCTAAGTTGCACATCAGACAATATGAAAGTGAAAGTATATTGTAAGAAAATACAAATAATTTCAACAACAACAAAAAAAAAACGATGTAGTTTTACTATTTGGAATGCAAATAGATATATTTTTCAACATCACCTCAATGAAAAACCAAATCTAGAACAATGATCATTTAAATTAATTAAATTCACTTTTTTAGTTTTGATGAAATATTTCTTGTTTATATTATAAACACGCCATCAGAAAATTGGTAAACAAAAATGAAAATCATAGATTTTATTGTTAATATATTATTTTTATATACAATTTGAAAGTGAATCTGATAAATACAAGTTTTTAAAATTTCCTTCTACGCACTGCTGGGCGTATAAAAGGCAGTAAAGAAAATTTTTTTTGAATTATTTAATTTAGTTATTTTATTTTATTTTTTATATATACCAGAAATTATTATGCAATGGAAATGATATAATATTATATAAAAGTTTATAATTCAGTGAATAACTTATATTACAGGTGAAAATATAATAATCGACAAAATTTAGAAATTAAATAATAAAAGATACATGATAAAATTTATGAAAAGATGTTTTGAATCTTTGTGGGGTTCCTGGTGAAATTGTAAATATTATTATTTACAAAAGCTTCAACGGTTTTCAGTTATTTGGACTACCCAGCAATGCGATAAACATTAAACAAAAGATCATGTTGTCTTTTGATTAAACGGTGGCTCAATCTAATTTGTAAAGGATCACAAAATGAATTACATTCAAACTATAAAAATTAATATAGTTTGGCGATTTTTTTTGTTATAGATTTTGCACGATCGATTTTGAACTTTATATAGAAAGTCTAAGCTCTAAGAGATACATAAGTAAAAGTATTATACAACAAAGACTGTATTTGTATACATTTCTCTAAGAAGCTACTAGTAATTTTCCGACAGAATTTACAATTTAATGAACTATTATAAAGCTGTAAAATTATAATATTTCCAATTTATTTTAACATTTCCATTCTCTTATACAATTAAAATGAAAATGTTCATAAAGTAATTGGTAAAATGCCATAGTTACTTCTCATCGGAGTTTAAGGAATTATAGTAAAAAGTTGTTTAAACTTAACTTGCTATCAAATGAGAATATAATAATTTCTTTATTGACCTAAAAACTTTTATGCAAAACAAATTAATTGGATAATAAAAAATTCTGCATAGCAAAAAAAATCTTTTTATTACTTTTATGTTGAATTATAATTTTTTTTTTTAAAACTCACACAAAATTACTTAAAATTTTAACAAATTTGTTAATAAATTTCATCAAACTATCCACACACACTTCAATGACATGTAAAACTAAATCGTGTCTATTAAATCCTTGAAGATGTATTGAAATTAAATTTTTAACACTTGAACCGAAAATATTTTATTGAAATTTTTACAATTATCATTTTTTGATTATATATTGCAAAATTTCGTACAAAACCGAATTTTTACCATTATGATTTTTTCTTCAGTAAAACTGGTAAAACTATAATTGAAATTGTAGCTACTTTAACCAATATTCAATTAGTCTTTATGATAATTCGTCAAAAAAATTGTTAGCAAAAAAAATAAGTTAATTATTTAATTTGCTTGGGTTTGAGAAAGTTTTATTAAATTGTTAATTAGAATGTAAAATTTTATGGTCTGTGGCTAAATTATTTACATGTTAAATATCACTAAAATTTTAAATTTCTAATTAAAATATTATAAATAATTTCGTGGTTTTAAATCTATAACCTAATAAACTATAATTTACAATTTATTACATTTTAATTTGGAATTAATTATTGTACATATTGACACACCAAAACCGGAAAAGTAATTGCCTAATATAAAATAAGATTTTTTAATATTAATTTTTTTTGTAAAATTTCGTAATTTTAATTAGATTTCTTTAATTTTATTTCTTGCAAATTATTAGTTTTTTTTTATTAAAATAATTTTATTGAAATTTACAATTTCTTTCCGGTATTTTTATGTTAAAATTAAATACCAAAAAATAATTATTTAAGATTTAAAAGGAGAATTCAATAATTTCAATTTCTAATTTCAAAATTTGGAAAATTGAAATTTTGTAATTTTAAAAATCACCAGACTTTCATCATTTTGATAAAAAGTGAAGAATTACAAAATGAAATATTTAAAAATATATACAAAATTTCTTTTTATGGTATAATTTTCCCGAACATTAAATTGAAATGAATAATTTAACTTTGCAACGTTAATTATTTTATGGTTAACACTTCAAAGTAATTAATCAAATTTCCTTTATTTATTATAGACTTGACTTTAGGTAAATTGTTTCATATTGTCAGCGGCTTTTTTTGTTGTTGTTGTTGACTTTCAATGTCATAGTTAAATGAAATTTCCACAATAAAAACTAATCAATTTTTTATAAATTTTTTTTAATACCAACATAAAAATTTATTCAATGAAAGTTTTTATTTTTATTGTAAAATTGACCAAATAACAAAAAAAAATTAATTCACCCACAAATTATTATCAAAATTAAAAATGTTGACTTTCAAAAATGAAAAAAAAAAATTTATTTTTCTCGCCCAAGAAAAAACTTAATTTATATACCAAATTTGTGCTACGAAAATTTTAGTCACCTTCCAAACAAAAATGTTAAAAAAAAAATTTTTGAAAAAAAAAATTGATTATTTATTATGAAACAAAAAAATGCATAACTAAAAATTTGGCCGTTATTTTAAACGAAAAACATATAAATTCGAAAACATACTTACATAAAAATTATTATGTCATTGAGTTAAAAGATAGTTTTTTAAAAATCAAATTTATATAAAAACTTGATTTTTTTGATAATTTCAAGTTGAACAGAAAAATTGACAATTTATTCGGTAACATTTTTCGTTATTTTAAATTTTTTTTTCGTTTTTGAAAATTTACATAAAATAAGGAAAAAAAAATTCGTTTATAAATTATGATTATTTTTTTTAAATATTAAATTTTAATAATTTATGAAAGTAAAAATAAAAACTTCCTTTCGTTTATTTTGTACGAAAATTATTAGAAACAAGCTTTTAACTTAATTTTTTTTTATTGATTATTTTTTAAGAAAAGAATTTTCAAATTGAAATTGATTTTTTTTAAAAAATCGCTAATATCTTTTAATATATACAAAAGAGAACCAGTTAATCGTGTCTTTCAAAAACCACATTAAAGATAAAAAAAAACATATTCAATTTAAAAGATATTTTATTTATATTATGCGACAATAGAGATTTGCTATTTGAAATCAGATACAGAAAGAGTTTTTTGTATGCAAAACTAAAACCAAGTGGTCAGCCTTCAAATTTGTATAATTCTAGTATACAACACATAAAAAAATATGATAATCTTTCTTTCTTTGATATATAATATTTCTGGGATTTTATTTTATTCATATCAGGGATTTATAAATTTAGAAATTTAATCATTTAATTGGATACCAAAATAATCAAGAAAATATGTTGATATAAACTTTTACCATTTCGTTTTTTTTTAACTCTTATTGGTAATTTAATAGTGGGAAGTGACGAATAATTTCATTATGTTGAGCATTATATATACTACCTTCGTTTAAGGTTAACCAACTGTGACTTATTTGTATGTTTATTATGGTATACTAAGATAAATATTGTAACTAAAAAGAATTAACATTCGGTTGTCATTTTATTTAAATCGGAACCTTCAGAAAATGTACTTGATACTTGATAGTAAAATATTTAAATGTTTATCAGTTACTATAAATTTATATTATCAAGGGGCAAGTATTTAAGACAGAAAGATTTTTGCTTAAGAAAGAAATGAAATTTGAAAATTAATCAAATTTATCTTTCAAAAAATTAGATTGTATTTATTATATAATCAAATTAGATCATTAATTATATTATTAGATTAAACTAATTATATTTACGCAATAAAATATGATCTAATATTAAATTAAAACTGCATTTCGAATCATTCGCGTTAAAATTTTAAAACCACTAAAATAGATTTAAAAAAAAAACTTAACCAAAGTTTGATCGATTGCACTTTTAAGCTTAAAACAAAACAAAATAAAAAACACAAATTACTCGTAAAAGGTCATACACCGAAAATATATATTTTATGCTTTAGGTGGGGGAGGTGAACTTTTATAATCTTATTAAAAAGGTTAATAAAGGTTTATTCAAGCTTACAAATAACTTTTTATGAAATTTCAAACTGACAAAAGTACTTAAATTAAATTTAATTCAAACTTATAAACATTGTAAATATTTAATATAATAATAATAATAATTCTGTTATGCAATAAAAGAAAAGGCAATGCGCATTCATGATTTTCAAGCAACAATTTTATATATTTAAGATCTCAGGTGTCAAAATAAATATACTACGAGTATAATAATTAAATTCGGCATTGTTGGTTGAGGAACTTAAGCACAAGAAAGCAACAAGCAACAAAGTAAGAGAAGGTCAACATACTAAACAAATTTTTTTTGAAAAATTATTATTTGTGTAAAGAATAATATAGTTTAAATTACACGCTTATTTAGTTAACATAATTTAATGTCATTTTTTTGTTGTTTTGCCAAAAAGAGATTATTAGTAATTTCAAAATTTTTGACGTGTCAACATTTAAATTTCATTGACTTCTTTTTTTTTACTTATTGAGAAAATAGATTTATGATTTTATCATAATGATGCAATTTTATTACTTTTAATATTTATTTTACTATAACGTGTTATGGCCTAACAACACTGTTGAACTTTCGTCTTTGCATTATACAAAAACAAATCACCTTAATGGCAATGAACATCAAAACAATTAGATATGCTTAAAATAATTTCCAAAGCATTTTGATAAGTTTACTTACTGAGATTTTGGTTGAAAAATTAAATTTTTTACAAGTTAAATAAATTTTGTTTTAAATTTTTTTATTGTGGTAGTAGCAAATTAGGCTAATTATAAAGTGACATAAAAAAAAAATTGCGCATGCATTTTGTCGTTAAAAGTTTGTACAGTTCATGGTTAATATAATTTATAAAATATAAATTTGAATAATTTTTAATTATTATATTTCATATCTTAGTTTATAGTATAATCACCTCAAGCTTATTTACATTTCACTCATAATAATTAGAAATTAAGCTTAATAAAACACTATACAGAAAGATCGACAGATTTGAGTGACAGTCTCTACACAATTATACGATAGGATTTGCGAAATACCTTCTGTAGCTTTTCTATATCGCACGTAGCTTATATATCCGAAGAAAACGTTTAACCAGAAATATTCATTTTGCAATTAAAATTCAATTACAAGAAAATTTGGATCGAAAATTTTATGCTTATCACATTTTTTTTTTTTGGTGTATTAAACAGAAATTTCGGAAACATAATTTAAATTATTTTGCTGCATAAAGACTTATTCATAATGACTCTTACTTTATGCATTTAATTTTTTCAAAGTATGTAATTAAAAAAATTTGGTAAATTCAAAAATGTTAAAAATTACTTTGTATACCAAAAATTTGTAAAATATTTTTATTTATATCTGTTAAATTAAATGAATAATTTGGAAAATTGAATTTTTGTGCACATATGTGAATGGAACAAATTTGGTTTTATTTTTAAGCAAGGTCGAAGGTTTTGTAAAAAAAAATATAAATAAATTATAATCACTTGAATTTTAATTATTCGCACTTAAAATTCTTACAATCAATATATAACAATTTAAAAAAAAATTACTATATACTTTGTAATATATGAGTTCATTATCAGAATTATGAAATATTTCAATATTTTTTATTAAAAATATAATATGTAATTAAATTGGTTGATATATATTAAATTTAAAATATTTAATGATTAATAATGAAAAAAATAAGAAAATATGTTCTTTTCCGGATTAATTTTAATTAAATATTTCTACTTAAATTTCAATAAAATTTCGAAATTACGATAAAGAAAAAATTTAATTTGAAAATATTTACACAAATGAGAAAAAATAATAATTATTATTTAATATTTAAATTCTTAAAGAATTTTGTTTGGTCGTAGTGTTAGATAATTATTTACTGTAGTAGTAGTAAGTAGTAAGTATATTTTGTTGAATTTAGATTAATAGTTTTCCTTTTTTTCAGTATATACAAAAATTAGTATTTGAGTTGATTGTTATTTTGTCTATGTAATTAACAGAAACTGTTTACCTTTGACATTATACATTAAAATAGTTATATAAATGAGACTTTATCACATAATAATGATTGTACTTTTCAATCTTAATCATTGTATTATTAATTAATGTATAATTTGATACGAAAAAATAATATTAATTGTTTTTTAATATTTCATTATTTATTTGCTTAGCGACAAAAATATATAATTCAAAATTTTTTGTTTAAATATTTATTTTTGCTACACATGTGCCGGTAGTTTATGTATTCATTATATTTTTTATGTATCTAAAGTTTCGAATTTTATATTATTTAGATTTTCTTATTATTTAGAAATTATTTCATATTCATAATTGATCTGGTCTGGGGTAGTATTACGTAAAGTTATTTGTGACTCTGACTACCAACATTATAAATTATACAATTTGCATAGAAAAGTTGATAGTCACAATTCACATTATGTAACACCACCCCACCCCTGACTTTAGGAGCTAATAAATAGCGAGGATGTATAGTAAAATTTATTAAATCACAAAGACTAAGATGAGTAGTAGGTCATGTTATAAGAATGAACAAAAGTCAACGTAGTATGCTACCTATGAGAATAAGAGGTAGACGTAGATAGAGAAATAAATGGAAGAACAATTTGGAAGAAAGCGATGCAATGAAACTAGAAACATTGAGCTAAAGCTCACCACGGGCTGGAACGTTACTAAAAGACGGAGAAGATTGATCTGACAGAGTGATGATGGTGTAGCTACCACCAGACACAATAAAGTCACAAATTTTTCTACAAATTCTGTAAAATCGTTGGTTAATAAGCTGAGGGTTGTAACTATAGAAATACAATTAACAGAAAACCAGAATGCATTACGAGGACGCTATATAATTCATTCGCAAGATATATCAGATAGCCCACGACCATGTTATTTAGAAAGACGTTGTGATAATTGTTAATTTTATCCTCCTGCAAGCTGAACTACATTACTTGCATTAATTCAATAAATTTATAATTTTTTTACCTACATTTTTTTTCAATTTACATAAATTTTTTTAGCCGCCCTCGTCATCATAATTCAAAACAACCTTTTTATAATATCAGAATTACGAATATATCTTACAACTTCAAAAATTATTTCTATTTTTAAATTAAATATAAATATTGAAACATATTTTTTAATTAGAAAATATTATTTGCGCATAAATAACTAAAATAAATAATAAAAAAAAAAAAAACAAGTTAAAAACGTTCAAAGTACAACATCACAACAACAACCGAGCAAAAAGCATTAAACTCTCAATCTTACAGTACAATCTATTAGTTATTTTTTTTTTCTTCTTTTTCACTTTGAAACTTTGAAAGCATAAAGACACAATTTTCGAATATCTTTCATCTACTAAAGAACAATTGGAAAAAAATAAGAAAAATAATTAAAGAAAATGCTTTAACATAGTTTCCAGTAGAATAAAACCTGTTAAAAAAAATGTTATTTTGCATTTCATATATATTTTTTTTTTGCATTGTTCATTTAAAAAATATATGTTTCATATATGTTGCGTTTATTTTATGTTCCTTTTGTGTAGCATATTTTTATTTTTTTTTGTAATGTGACATAAAAAAACTGGTTTTCTATGCTAAACATTTATACAAAAATATATATACACACTCTACTCTACTAAAAGGTACTTCACAAAACTATTGACACGAATTTTCAACACGAAAAAAAAGAAGAAACTTCTAAAGTTTAAAAAAATTTTTAAGAGAAGAAAAAGTTTCAACACGTTTTTCTTTTGCGTTAATGTTTCAACAAGTGGTGAGGTTAAATAAATATGTATATATTAATTTATGAAATATTCCAACTCACCTGCTTTTAAATATAATTTATGAAAAACTGATTTAAAGTTTAAATTTTTTTTGTAATTTAAACTTATTGCAGATTAATCCAAAAAATTTAAAACTTATTTGCTAATCAATCAAAAAAAAAACAATAAATTGAAAAATTATTCCGCAGACAGAAATTTTGAAATTTTATTAGCACTAAATTTTCTTATTTTTTTTTTGTTATAAAAAAAAAAATCTTAATAAGCAAAAGCAGAAATTAAAGAATTGTTTTTATGATTGCATTTTTACTGTTTTTAATTTAATATTTTTGCCATGCGTTTCCGAGTATATTACAAAAATTTTTAATTTTTACTAAACAATTTAAATATTTTTTATTTTTTGTGAACACAAAAATTTAATTTTATTAACTTTCGAAAAAAATGCACAAAAACAGAAACACAACACAATAAAGAATAAAGAGTTTGTTTTTACCAACGCCCAAATGAAATTATTTTCCGGCTCAAAAAAGAATTAAAAGAATTTTTAAAGTTTTTAAGTAGCAAAAAATTTGTAAGAATTTTTTTTTACCTTTAGCTACAAAAATAAAAACAAAACCGAAAAAAAATGTATAAAAAATCAACAGGTAATTTTTTTAATTAAACGTGAAAAAAAATGAAATAATTTTCACCACAGCTTTTTTTTTTGAAAAAAAGGCACCGCGTTTCACGAAACAACGACTTCACCGACTGCTAAACTCAAATTGACTGTTGAATTTTTTTTTGAATGATGAAAAAATAATAATAAATAAATAAAAACACAACAACAAGACAGCAACAAAAATAAAATTTCCAACTTGAATTTTTCTACTGAAATAAAATAAATAATGCAAAAATACTACTCGATTGCGATGGCATGGTTGGTGGTAGTAAAGCTATGTGTGTAGTTTTGGTTCTCTTTTATATCAAAAAAATATTTACTATATAAACTGAGAGTTTTTGTTTAAAGGTTGAGTTACATTAGAGAAGTTATTTTCATTGAAATTATTTACTTTTAGAAATATAAATTAATTATTTAAGCTCTGGCTGACGAGCTTTCTGTTACGTCTTAGTTGCTCAATTGTAGGTATATGGCATTAAAATTTCACTGACATTGCAGATAAACTATTAATTGGACAAAAACAATATTAAAGCTTTGATAATTATTGAAAATAGAGCTTGAATATCAACCAATCTCCTTTTTACTGAATTGAAAGTGAAAAATTGCCAAGAAATATATGAAAAAATCCTATGTTTCTTATGGTATTATTGCTGTCTTCTGAACAGACATTTAATGTATTACAGACTATCCTGTTTCCTAAATAAGCTACAATAGGCTGGAAAATATATGGTTGAATGGGGTTAACCCAGAATTATGTTCTCTATCTCTATCCAATAGCCCATTTTCTGATGACTCCAAATTGCAAACACAAACAGCTCCATGAATCGTTCTTTTAATTATATGTTAGATTCTGTTACAAAACATGCTCGTAAAATATATGGAAATAAATCATATTTAATTACAGTTTATTCTATCATATCTTAAGTATAATTTTAAATTAGTAACTGAAAAAATATTTACTTAATTCTTATTCAAATTTCTGATGACATCACTTTTTCAGGTATACAAATTTATGATACATCATAAAGAGATAAGATATATAATTTAAATTTGCTACTAAATTTTAGATTGTATTATTTATTTATTAAATATTTCGTAATTAAGCTAGAAAGTAATTTATGGTAAAAATCAATTTCATATTTTAAAAGATTTAAATTATCTCAACAATTAAATGTTAATGGAAATGCAATTAGTATACAATTATTTTAAAGTACTATAATATGCTTTTTTAGTATATATAGATTATTTATGATTATATCAAAATTAATGTAATGTGAGCCTACTTTAAGTACAATTAAAATTCTCTTTTATATATCGGAATAAATAAATTTCCCCAATTTTATTAATATTTCATTTTTCGTAATGCAATTTTAGTTTGAAAATTTATTCTTGTTTTCATGGCCTTTAGTTTTTCGGCTGAGTAAAATAAAACTCCTCATAAAGAAAATCATTCATAAAAATTTAAATTATGATCATAAAATAAATATATTAATTATGTATTTAATATATTTTCAAATTTAACATTTGAATTTATTAAACATCGTTAAAAATCAATAATACTTATATGAAGCATTGGAATTCGTTAATTTAATTCAATTACAAATACATAATTGAATTATTATCGAATTTTGGAAAAAAATCATATATTTTAGGGTGTTACTAAAGTAACATTAGTGAAATTTATTTCCAAAACATTTGGACATAAATATTTGGTAAACAAATTGTTGATGTTATCCAAAGCAGGGGAGAATTACAGGTCAATCAAAATTTATTTGTAGGTATTTTATTGTTTGAATTTTTGTAATTTTATTTTGTATAAAAAAAAATGATTTTTTAAGGGTATAATATCTGAATTTTTACTAAAATCCTAAAATTAGAAATTTTATATTACCAAGAAGAAAATTTTTGTAGATTTGACACAAAAAAATTTAAATGGTTTTGTATCAATTTATATTTTCATTTACTAATTATTAAGGATCATTTTACAAATTCTAAAATTACAGAAAATTTATGAATGAATCAAATTTCATTTAATTTTAAAAGATTCATTGAAGATATTATTTTTACAATATATTTTTTTTCGTCTGTTTTTATAATTCACTGAACTTTGTTTTTGTATGCATTTCAGAATAAACTGGTTAGAAAGGCTAATTACCATCTATCCTATATACAGTGTCAACTTAAAAAAAAATTATGGTGGGAAATAAAAAGGTATAGTATACATATATGCTAGCAAACAGAAGCATGTAAAGAAAAAACCTACCATTCCAGTAATTGTCATTAGTAATTCTGTTCGTCAATCACTAAACAATGGCGCTATATATATTAAACACAGATTCCCACGGGATATTGAAAAGGGCATCAACAACGACAGGGGAGATTACCAACAAGTTTCCTATTTTACCGTTCGTACAAAATTATTGGAATTTCCGTTAGGCTTGCAAAATTGCAACATAAAAATAAATAGAAATTTTTCATACAGACTGGTCTTTACATTTTGTTTTTCAATATATCAAATTAACATTATACATATTAAATTAAAATAAAATTCATTTATACCACAGCAATAAATAATAAAAATATGTTGAGAGAAAATCTCTAAATTGAAATTGAACACCAATTTTTAATGTTTATACGATAACTTTTACTGGATCAAATGAAATTTAATATGAAACGGCGAATTTTAAGTTGTAATAACTTGAAATTGTACTATAAATAAATTTGAATACAAAGAAAAACTATAAAAATCTTTTTAAACCATGCATAAGTTTATCTTACCTTGCCTAAATTAAAAGCTCAAATAAATTCAAAAGATAAAATGATTCTTTGCAATTTGTTAAATTCGCCGTAAAGCAAGAATAGGTTTGGAACTTGGATGATTTGGATGTTAACAAGGGAATCGGAATATTTCCCTAATATTAATTTCCCTAAATTAATTTTCCTAAAGTTAATTCGCCGAATTACAGTTTCCCAAATAGTAATTTCCTAAACAGTTTTCCTAACGTATAATTTTTCCCTAAAATTCAAAAGGCGCCATTTTCATATTTTTCGGTTTGATTTGTTATTAGTTTATTTTGGATTGAGGTTTCATGTCAATTTTGTCCAAATTCGTCAACAATGAAGATAAATGGATGGTTAGAATAGCAGGATTGTTATAGGAAGAACTTGTAAATAATTTGTCAGTGTTTTTTTCGAATTGTTGTACAACAAGTCTTGTAGTGATTTCGTGAAGTATCATTCATTTATAAGGGTAACCCATTTCAGAATTTATAGAAATTGTAATTAATGCAGAATATAAATATATTAATGAAAAAAAATTAAAATTGTATACTAACCTTTGATTTATTGTATTAGGAATCTTTTAACTGCTGCTAATTAGTAATTCAGAATGTTCAATTTCGCTAAAATTTACTAACATTACAAAATCACTGTATAGTTAAATAAGAGTGCACACAATTAAAATTAATAATAACTTTTCATCATGACAGCGGAAAAAAAATTATGCTGTCATATGAAAATGCAACTAAAACTAAAATCACTTTTTTCGTCTATAAAATGTCTTTTTACCGAAAAAATAATGACGAATATTATGAAATTAATTAGTAAAATATCCATTAAACATATTTTTCGTAAATTTAAATTTATTTATTATCCGAAATTTAATTAATTTATATAAAAAAACCAGAGGACACAAAAATCTATACGAATTTTCTCTTACGAACTGACAAATCATTTGACTTATATTTTTCTATTACAATTTTTGGCGCGAAAATTTCCAATACAATGACAATTTAAATGACAATTTGAGATAATACGCGAATTGTCAGTTCTTAGAAAAGTTGTTATATATAAAAATAATTAACTCCAAATAAATTAATAAAAATTGTGGTTATTTTTCCGGTTTAAATATATATTTTTTGATATTAAAAGTAATTTAATCATTTTGAAATAGAAATTTGTTGAGATAGTGAAAATATATTGTTGTTATTGTGGTGAATTATCGGATTTTCAATTGTACTAAATTTAATCGGGATTTAATTTTGTTTATAAAAATATAATCTATTGATAAGATCGACTCTTGTGATAATAATCGTAATCGTTTTATAAGATAAAAGTGTTTTGTAAAGGACATAAGTGAAAACAACTTGTAAAGGGCAAAAGTGAAAATCAATTGCTTTGTAAAGGACAAGTGAAAATCCATTTTATATCGAAAATGTATGGAAATAAATATTTCTTAATATTATTAATATTAAATTTTATAAAATTTTGAATGCTTGGAACAGAAAAATGTTGATTAAATAATGAACCGATTCAATTAACTCACAAAACGTCACAGGTCAGTGTAAATTGTCATTAATTTTTATTAACATTATTTAGCTAATTTATTAACATTATCAATTTTACAATTAATTTTATTTAAATTTAAAAATTTCTATTTACATTATTCCCAATGTTCACATCAAAATTAAAACGAAAATTTTTCCATATTTCATTTTTCAATATTAAATTTCCCACAATAATCTAATAGACTATAGTGAATGTAACTATGATATTAGCAACATTGATCCTTAAAACGTTTCTTTATATACTTATTATTGCAACATTAACTTTAAATAAAAACCACGATTGATTGATGACAAATTTCTTTTGAAATTATTGTAGTTTTTGTAGTGATATGAAAATTGTAGAAAAAAACACTGGAAAAACTTATTAAAATAAAGCAAATAAATTTGATAAATTTGGTAAATGATTTTCCCATCAACTATTTTTCGTATATAAACAAAATATATTTATTATTTTCCTGTTCTTATTATTATTATTATTTTTGAATATTAATGAGATAAAATATAGGAGTAATATTTAATTACAAATTATTTATTATAAATTTTTTTCTTTTATATTTAATTGGGTTTTAATTTTAATTAAATAATAATATAATAATTAAAAATATGGGATATATAAAAGTTCATCTTTGGCCATCAAGATATTAAAACCACCAAATATTATTTATATATAAAAATGTTTGGGATTTTGATATTATATCTTTAATAAAAAAGATATTATAGGTTCATTAAATATTAATTACACAAATTTCTTGGAACCAACTCAAAAAACAAAATGTATTGATATTGAAAAAGGTCCTAAATATATTCATTTATTTAATACTTATAATTATAACAAAATTAAAGGTTGATTTCCATGTCCTGATCATATAATTATTTTAATAAATTAATTGGTATAACCAGTTGAGTATTTTTTTATTATTATTATTTATAAATTTGTTTTATTATTTTATTATCATATAAGTAATTAAATTTTTGGTAGGGTAAAATATAAATGTAAACTTTAATAAATCCTGTTTGGTTTAGTAAGATCGGAAATATTTTTATATATATTTATAATAAATTAGTCATTAAATACTCAATTTTAAGTCTTAATCCTTTTTCAGAATATAAATTGATTAATAAATTTTTGATAAAATTTAGGTACTACAAATATTATAAATCTTCTGTAATATGTTTGTTATCTTCAAACATAAATAATTATTTACATCCAATCTAAAAGGATATGCGTTTACTCAGGATTTCAAAGAAACTATGACATAAATAAATATTTATAATAATAATTCAAATTCAATACCATTTGATTACTCCTTTGGCTGACGAAATTCTGATATAATTTAAATATACGTATATGATATATCAATTGTTGCTATATAATATTTCACACTTATCATTCCAAGCTCATATATTCAATATTCATTTAATGAAATTTAATATTTCTCGCATTAAAAACTTTTCCAAATAGTATTCGTTAAAGGATTGAGCAAGTTACAACAAACAAAATATACTCATAAAATATCAAATACATATATATGTGACCGTATAGTTTTTCTTCTATACAAATTGAATATCTAAAGAGAAAAATTACAGTAAAATCCTTTACTAATAAACACACAAAATTAATTAATTAAATTTTCTAATTGAAATAAAAAGAAATTTATATATCCTCGACTGTTGTAAAACAATTATTACTATACAATATGAAAAAAAAAGGAAAAGCGTATATATAGTAATTTTTACAAAAATTAATCACACACTCAATTGGCTTCACAATTAATTTAGTTTAACATGAGCTTTTCCTGCGTTTAGTTTAACTTTTAAAATTGTTGCTCTCTTAACAGAATAATTAAAATAAATTAAATTTTGAATAATAATTTTATTGGTGTGAAAATAATTCAATTCAATTGATCAAATAAATTTAAAATAAATATATTTATGAAATTTTGTGTTGTTTTATTGAAATTATATTACGGTGAAATGTAGAAAAGAAAATAGTGATTTCAAAAATAATAGTGTTTTACCATATGCTTGGATAAAATTGATATAGTTCACCTGTTGAAGAGACTATTATTTATTATATAAAATTATATTCCCATAAGTAATTAAATTATTTATTGAATGATCATAGCATAGGATATATATATTTAATTAAAATTACCACTAGACGATCAGATTTAATTCAATATCAAATAATTTATTGCAGTTCAATTAACTACAAATTTCTACCATATGGAAATTAAATAAATTTATAAGTTAAATTAATTTAATTTGAAAAATATTTTACCAAAGAAATATATAACTAATTGGATATATTTATTTTAGTTATTTTATGCTTTTAATATCCCCAGTGTTTAAAAAAAAATTGCTTGATTATAATTACATATATATATTTGTGGTTAATTAAATTTTATGACACGATGTATTCAAATATTTCTAATTACGACTGGAAATTTTAATCAACCTTAACGCATTCAGCAATAAAATAAAATAATAAATTCATTTTTCGATAAATTAACATAAAATATTTTTAATTAACTAAATTTTCCAGTAAAATAATTTCTCAGAACTGAATAGTTTTGGAAAATTGTTAAAATATTTTAAAATTATATAAATGTAATTCATATTTTTATGGTTAGCCACTTATCCAAAGAGTAAATTTCCTATAAAAAATTTTCTATAATAATATTAATTTATTTCGAAATATTCCAGGATCAAATTAATATATAAATTGTTATCTAAAATTTAATTAAAAATTTATCATTAATTTAAAATTAAGGTTTAGATGATAAAAGTACATAATCGATGGTTATCTACTCGATTAGTCAAATTATATAATATAGTAAAAAAATTTCTGAACATGCAATAAACCATATATAAATCCCAGTTCCTCAAAATTAAAATACCATATGTCATTTATATATTTATTATTATTATAAGTACATAAACAATTCAATAATATTCAATATTAAATTTGATTACAAATATTATTTAGGTCTCTAATAAATATAATAATTATCAAAATATTTCCATTATTTCATTTGATAACAATTTTTTTTTGTTATGATAAATTACATTTTGGAATTAATAAACCTATGGAAATTTATATCTAAATGTAAAGATATGTAAATTTTATTTTTAGATATCAATTTATAATAAATTTATAATCTAAATAAAATTAAAATCTTTGGAAATTACCCAAAATATATATATACATATGACTAAACTTAGAGGATCAATTCAAAGTGCACCACTTTTTCTTAACGAATCAATTCCAGGCTCAGTAATGGAAACAATTGATTCGTCAACATCAAGAAGGAAATATAAAAAGGTAAACAAAATTTTATATTTTATTGTAAACAAAATTTGATAAAAATATAAAATTTCTAGTTTTGGCTTTTATCATTGATTACATCACAAAAGTCAACAACACTTGAATGTGGCTTAGAGAAATCATCTGAAATTGATACAATTTTATTGGAAAAAAATGAATTCTCATCGAATAATATATGCCTCCTTAAGGATAGTCCATTTAGGATATTAAGGGTGAGTTTTTCAAAAAAATTCATTCAAATTAAGGACAATTTTAATTAATTAAATTAAATTTCATATATTTATATATGTATAGTTTAACTGTTTAACGATTAACTAAAAAAAGTATTTAGCTAATTGATTTTAATTTTTAATATAAAAATAATAATTTATTCGTGATTTTCACTGTCCCAAAGGACATGATTTTTTTTTGTGTTTGTATAGTCAATTTCATTGGAAAAATTATGACATTGATTTTTTCATTTAACTAGTTATGTATATAAACTATAATTTGATTGGAATTACAAATATAGTTTTAGTTTATTCTAGAATCAGGACAATAACGTTTTTTTAGTATTTTTAAAAATATAATTTTTATCAAACGAAATGAAATTTTCTCTTGATAGACTGAAGCCATAGAAATGTTTAAATTAAAATTTCTCAATTTCTTTCAAGGACTATGAATAATCTGAATTTATTTGAAGAGTTAAATAGATTTACTATATACTAAAAAGTTGAGGGGACATTTTTAAAGTTTAATATAAATATAATATAAACTTTATGGCTATAATTAAAGAGAATAATTGTCCATATACTTACATAAACATTATACATATATGTATTATTCATTTGAAAATTCAAATTTATTTAGTCTCACATTATAATTTGTTTCTCCTTTTATATGAGTAAACAAAAATTATAAACATATCGAATAAGGATATATTTTAAATACTATAGAATATATTTAATTAAGAAACATTAAAACAATTAATTTACCATAATTACTCCAAACATTTATAATTAATGAGTTCGAACCCTTTTTTTTCTACACTTTTATAATTATATTTATAATATTTTATTTCAAAATAATTGGATAATTATACGAGTATACCATTTTTATAATCAAATTACTAATTTTCCACAAAAATTTGAATAATTTTTTCTTCTCATTTTTGTATTATAATAATTTTCTAAATAGAATTAATTATACTTTATTGAATCGATTCAAATTTGAATTTGGTTAATAATTTTTCAAATTAAATTTAACATTAAGTTATTTGAGGGAATACTCTTTTCTATTAGAAAACGCTTTATCCTTATTACAAAGAAAGATTATATACAATCTGCTAATCATCCGGAAAAATGTAATGTTCTGGGTAGGGTAAGGTAGACCCAAAAAGATATGCCGAATAATCAACAAAATCGTTATCATCTTATACAACACACAAATTGTCTAGAGTTCAATTCAACTTCAATAATTATTTATTATTGACAAACGTCTAATTTTATCTGAAAATGGTATACGGTCTTTTATAGATCATTTAGTGTTTTTTTTAATAAGAAATCATAACTTAATATTATAATACTTTGTTCAAAAGCGTCTTAACATTATTTATAGGAAATTATTTAAATCCTTAAATTTTATTCTTACTAAATAAATGTTTACTTCTTATGTGAAAAACTACCAAGGCATTAGACTTCGATATTGTTAATAAAATTTGCTTGTTGCTGAATAACCTCATTATTACTTTGTTGCTAAAATATTTCAAATAAATAATTCCAAAACAGAAATTTAATATTTGTAAAATCACCAAATTATTATCCATAATTCCATGTTTTAATAGAGTATTAAATTTCTATAGTATATACAAATATCTAATTTAACAGAAGATAAAAGTAAAAAAATATTTGGAAAATACGAAAAAATCAAATAGAATTTACAATCATTAAATTTGGAAAAATGAAAAATAATTTTCTACACCACGTGTTTTTCCTCCTTACACCTACAAAAAGAAAACATATACATACTGAAACACTTTCAAATTGAAAATCTTCTTGTATATATAATATATTATTTTAAAAAAGTTTATTCAATGTTATTTAATTTATTATATTGTGGAGGGCTTTCAGTGATATAAGAGCTTTTTTGCAATGTAACAGGATTTTAATATACAATAAAAACTTTTTAATATATATATGCAAATATTTAGGATTTGAAAAATGTATAAAAAGGATCAACAGTATTTAAATATTTTTAGTTGAATTTGAAAATTTTCAACGATCGGTTCTCTCTTCCCTAAAAAGGATAAATTTTAAAAATAAAATATTAAAAATTTTGAGATAAAAAAAGATTTTCAATAATTTGTGATACCGTATACTAAAAAAATTAAACCTTCCAGGATCAAAATATATTTTAAGGACTATTTGAAATTAATAATTAAAGTGTTTTGATATATATATAAAATTATATTGTGGATTATTGTCTTTTCCCATTTTAAATTTTAGTTCAGTTTAAATAATTAATTTTTCAAATTATATACTATAAAACAATTTAATGACATTTTAGTTAATTAATTTTATAAAAAAAAAATCTATTTTATATTATAACTACAAAAATTTACAACATACTTTAAAGCTAATCAATTTTATGCTTTTATTTTATTGAATTTTGCAATTTAATTTTACACGTTTTCTTTTTTCTTATACAAAAAAAAAGCAAAAACATTTAAATGATTGAAAATTTTATTTTATTTTAGAGAAATTAATTAATTTTTTAACTTTTTTAATTAACATTTTAAAAGTGATTCAATTAAAAATTATTTCTATAGTGAAATGAAATAATTTTTTTGGGGTAAGAAAATATAATAATTAAAAATTCAAAATCTGAAAATAACAATTTTTCTATATATATATATATATATTTGTTATAATCAATTAATTGAAATGTAAAATAAATAATTATGTCAAAAATTGAACAAAATAAAACATTAAGATATTTAATTAGTGGATGTACAAAAGGAGCTAATTTCAAAATGAGTGCTCCAATTAAATTACCAACAAACTGGACTAAAGTATTACGATTAGTAATGGTACAAAAAGTTAAAGCTGAGGAAATAATTGAGGTGAAAATATATTTAATAAAATTTAAAATTTATGGTTATATATGATTTTAAGTAAGAAAAAACATTTTGTTTATATTAATTTTATTAGTAAACTTTACATATAGACTTTATGAAGCCCAACAGTTTTTTTTAATTTCTCAGAAAATTATTTAATAATTTAATTATTTCACGTATAATTTATTTTTATTCCAAAATTCTGAGAAATTCAGAAAATAAGAAAGTTTCTTTAATACCATATAAATATTATTATAATAATTATTCAAAGAAGCAAAAAATTTACATTTTGGATAATACAGACTATAGGATTTAATTTATAAATTTAATATTTCTTTACTAAATAAAGAAATTGTCCTAAATCAATATTTTATATTTTGAAATAAATATTATTACTATACAAATTTAGTCATAAATATTGTTTACCTAATTTCAAATGTAAACTATAGAGAAATATTTAAATTATTTATTGGAAAAAATTTCAACAGATAAAATGGAATTATATTAATTTTATTTGAATTTAAAAGGAGATATTTTAGAAATATTATATTAGGCGAATTTATTTTTTTAAACTTCCTATTTTTTGGATTCCCGAATTTACAATAGTCAAATGATTGCTCAATCAGTATAATATCCTTATTACAAAAACTTTTTATTACTACATAACAAATAATTAAAATATAGTCTATATCTATAAGTAAGTAGTATACATAAAATTATTACAATTTTTTATAGTGTATACTCTATACTGTATACTATAAAAAAGAACTCAAAGTTGGCATTGAAATTAATATGGTTTTTTTTTCTTATTATTTAAATTGGTTATGGTTATCACAATTTCATTTTATCAGTTTTTGATTAATGTTTTCTTGGAGAAAACTAATTAATAAAACATAGACCGGTGCGCTACCTTATTTAAGAATAAATTATATACTGTTCCCCAGATAAATTGCACGTGTAATTATTTTATATTCAAAAGAAGTAAATGAACTATGCTGGATAGTTATTTATAATTAAACCAGATAATATAATTTTGTAGACAAATTAATTATAATTAACAAATTTGGTAGTTCGCTAATTTATACATTTATAAAATTATCTAATAAATATTAAGTCTGTTTCAATAAAATATTTATATGTTGTCTTAATCCAACCTTAAATAAATATCAAAAGAACATTTTTTAATGTATGTACATATATCAAGTATAGAAAAACAATTATACATTATATTTTTCAAATACATAAAATTAATTAATATTAATTAGGATAATTTATTATGTAAAAGTTAATTAGTTAATACAATTTTATCAATTGCAACCATTTTCCATATCATAAGGTAGTACTTTTTCAAGATATTCAAGTTAGCTTTTTTTGACTCTGAAGGAATAGAAAGTGAATTTTGAGTTTGCTTAAAAATAATGTAAATTATGATAATCCTTCTTATTGTTAGTAAATCGGATAATTTTGTTTGCTTATTTTGTGTACTATAAATTTGATAATTGTTGTAAATTTTAATTTCATAATTTCGAATTTAGAAATTTTAGACAATTTTTTGTATTTTGCGATAAAATTATAAAAATTTGATCTATTTCTGTGCAAAATTATGGTAATTTTTGTGAAATATCTCATTTTAAGGTAATGAAAATTAAATTATTGTTCAATATGTTAAATTACATTTTCATTAAAAATAATAATGAACTGCAAATGGTAAGAAAATCTTTAGAAACTTTGCAATTTATTAAAAATAATTTTATGGTAATTTATTTCAAACTTATTTAACTCAAATTTCATTTTAAAAAAAAAATCGAAACAATTGCAGTTTAAATACTTTTTTAAACTTTTAAAGATTTTACTAAAATTTAAATTTATAGTATATTTTTAATAATGTTTAAATTTTATGCAAAAAGTTTTATTTTAAATAACAAGTTAAAATATTAAATAATATTGAATAAAAGAAATAATTGAAGATTTTTAAATTATTCTTGTTTTTTTTTTTTAAATAAACATTTATTTAACATACTTTAAATTTCCAATACTTTTATCAAAATATAAACTTTAAATTTATGTTATATATTTTGGACAGTTGAAGTTGTTCTCCTTTTACCCATAAGAGAGAAACTTCTATGAAGTATTTTTCTTTTCATTTAAATATTATCATTTAAATTTGTATTTCCACTGATGATAGGATAACTAATTTTTGTTGACATATTGTATATGTGCTTGAAAAATTCTGACAAACTTTGAAATTTGGATGACGAAAAGACACAAAAAGGATATTTTATATCCTTTACAACAACTAAAACTATGAAATTATTCATGAAAATAATGGTTATTTATGTATAGTTTAGTATGTAGTAGGACAACAAAAATTTTAGTAACGTTTTGGCATTTAATTAATATACCAAATTTTATCAATTTTTATTTGAATATATTTTATTTACTACACTTTTATTAAAATTTTAAATGTAAAATTTAATATTTTCATAATTTAGTAAATTAATTTTCAAGCCATTTGCATTCTTAAACTTTCTTCCTTTGAAACTTTATTTATTAAAATTTCTGTATACCATGGAAAATTTATATATAAAAATTACATTAATTAGTTGGCAAAGAGGAAATTAAATTCTTTCCAATTAATTTGCAATAAAAATAACTTTATAAATTTTAATATCTTTAATGAGATTTTTTTTTTCATTATAAATTTAAATTTTGTATATTAATTAATTGTTCATTTTCAAAGTATAAGCTGGTCGTAGAAGTTCCCTAATGGCCTGAAGAAATTCAAAATTTATTGCTAAATTCAAATATACAAATATAACAAATTAAATTAATTAATTATAACTAATTAATTTCTTTTAAATTTTTCGTTATAGGCTGCAGAAGCTGGAAATTTAGAAGATTTTATTAGACTTTTTCAAGGAGATAATACAAGGATTTCTATTAAAGATGGTAAAGGAAGAACAGCTGCTCATCAAGCAGCAGCAAGAAATCGTGTTAATATATTGCAATTTATACGTGATCAACAAGGTGGTATGGACAATATATATTTTATTTTAATATTTTTAGATTAATCCGAAAAGAATGATAATTTCCCTAATAAATTTATATCTTTTTTGGAATTTTTCAGATTTTAATGTACAAGATGCAGCTGGAAATACACCATTACATGCTGCTGTCGAAAATGATTCTTTTGAAGCTCTTGACCATTTATTGGCATCGTAAATTAATTTTTATCATATTAATTTGAGATATTTGATTTTATTTATATTTTTTTAGTAATGTTAATACTGGAATTTTAAATGAAAAGAAACAAGCACCTGTACATTTAGCAACAGAATTAAATAAAGTAAAAGCATTACAAATAATGGGTAAATATCGGAATATTATTGATATTCAAAAAGGTGGTGAACATGGTAGAACAGCATTACATTTGGCTGCAATTTATGATCATGAAGAATGTGCAAGAATTTTGGTAAGGATATTATTTAATTTTATTTATTAAATTTAGAAATATTTGCACATTTAGGATTTTCTTGTTACATTATTATTATTTTTTCTCTATATTATACAAATTCTATTTGCAAGATTGTCCCATATAAAATAAGAAGTAGATTATTTAGTTAACTTCTTATATATATATTGTACTATGTAGTATTTTTGGTTACTTATTATATATATGCAACATTTTCAGATAACTGAATTTGGTGCATGCCCAAGAAAACCATGTAATAATGGTTATTATCCAATTCATGAAGCTGCAAAAAATGCCAGTTCCAAAACGATGGAAGTATTTTTTCAAGTAAGTTATAGTAATAAATGTTTTGATCAAAGAAAATTTTATAATAATAATGTTAAATAATATTTAAGATTTTCTTTGAATTATCAAAAATTTCTTGTAGTTTTGTAAATAAATATTTTGATTAAATGTTATAAATATAATTAATTAATATTTTTTTTATTTAAATTATTTTATATATGAATGTGAAAGCATGAATTTCGAACTTACTTAAAGTATGTATGAAATTTTATTTTGAGCACATACTTATAAATATTTGTTTTTACTTTATTACTTATATTTTTTACGAATATATTGAATGATTTTGATTTAATATATTGATTGAATAGAATTTTATTAAAATTTAAGTTACTATATAATATTTTTTTGAGAACTATAATTTGATATTAGTCCAATACTTTATAACTAAATTTATACATTAAATACATTGGATATTATTAATTAAACAAATATAAATATAATTGAAAATAATTAAATATTTTAGTGGGGTGAATCACGCGGTTGTACTCGAGAAGAAATGATATCATTTTATGATTCTGAAGGTAAATAATTAATAAATTTTCTAAAAATCAACTTATACTATATAAATCAAATGATTTTACAATTTTTGAAGGGAATGTGCCATTACATTCAGCCGTCCATGGTGGAGATATAAAAGCAGTTGAATTATGTTTAAAATCTGGTGCAAAAATTTCAACTCAACAACATGATCTTTCAACTCCAGTACATTTAGCTTGTGCTCAAGTAAAATTAATTAATATTTTATAATTTTGTTGAATTTTATGATAATTTCTAACTTCTTTTTTAGGGGGCTATTGATATTGTTAAATTAATGTTTACAATGCAACCCCAAGAAAAGAAAGTTTGTCTAGGTTGTACTGATGTACAAAAAATGACACCATTACATTGTGCTTCGATGTTTGATCATCCTGAAATTGTTGAATATTTAATTAATGAAGGTGCCGATTTGAATGCATTGGATAAAGAGAAACGATCACCAATATTATTAGCAGCATCGCGTAGCGGTTGGAAAACAATGTATACATTAATACGTAAAGGTGCCAATATTGGTATTAAAGATGCTAATCAACGAAATGTTTTACATTTTGTTATTATGAATGGTGGTCGATTATCAGAATTTGCAGATGAAGTTAGTAAAACTCAAACTAAATCACAATTATTACAATTACTTAATGAAAAAGATAATACTGGATGCTCACCATTACATTATGCTAGCCGTGAAGGTCATATACGATCATTAGAAAATTTAATACGTTTGGGTGCTTGTATAAATATTAAAAATAATAATAATGAAAGTCCATTACATTTTGCGGCACGTTATGGGCGTTTCAATACTGTACGACAATTATTGGATTCAGAGAAAGGAACTTTTATAATAAATGAAAGTGATGGTGAAGGTCTAACACCATTACATATTGCTAGTCAACAAGGACATACTAGAGTTGTTCAATTATTATTAAATCGTGGTGCATTATTGCATCGTGATCATAATGGACGTAATCCTTTACATTTAGCTGCAATGTCTGGTTATACACAAACAATGGAGCTATTGAGATCAGTACATTCACATTTATTGGATCAAGTGGACAAAGATGGGGTAATTTTTTATTTTGGAATTTGAAATGAAATATGTTTTTAATATAATAAATTATTGAACGATAGAATACAGCTTTACATTTGGCTACGATGGAAAATAAACCAAATGCAATCTCTGTTTTATTATCAATGGAATGTAAATTACTATATAATTATATGGATATGAGTGCAATTGATTATGCTATTTATTATAAATATCCGGAAGCAGCTTTAGCAATGGTTACACATGAGGATCGTGCAAATGAAGTAATGGCATTAAAATCTGATAAACATCCTTGTGTAACTTTAGCATTAATTGCATCAATGCCACGTGTTTTTGAAGCTGTTCAAGATAATTGTATAACAAAAGCAAATTGTAAAAAGGATTCGAAATGTTTCTATGTAAGTAAAATATTATAACTAATTGATAGACAATTTTAAATATACTTCATTTATAAATTTGTGAATATTAAATTAACCATCATACAAATTGAATTTTTAAAATTTTGCCCGTTGTCACAAAACAAAAAAGATACGATATTCATTTTCGTGTTTACAATGTCCCAATATTTATGCACAAATGGATGAAAAAACTGGAGAAGCATATATGATATCAGAAGCGATACCATTACCAGCTCTCAATGTAAGAGTTTTTAAAAAAAATTAGAATGATTTGGTAATATTGATGTCGAATCTTGCATGAAGTTCAAATAATACTGCATCTTATAAATGAAATTTGCATGATCTTTCCTTATTTATATATATATAAAAATTATTACTCTATAATTTAATTTAGAATGTATTTAGATTGTATTTTGAGCATGTAATGTTTCATATAGATAAAATATTCATTTCGTCCATTTCAAAAAACGAAAGAAGAAATTGAAAAAACTCAAAAAGCTTTAAATGATCCTAATTGGCGACCATCACCCTTACTGGTTGCAAATGTAAGTATATTTAAATCAAAATACAATTTGTTCCTTGGTACAAAATGATAATAAATTTTTACCAAAATTATATAAATGTAAGTATACTAAATATATAAATAGCATGACTTAAATTTAGTTATTCAAGAGCATGATTTATTTTTTAAAATAAAATTATTTTAAATATTTGAATTTGCATAATATTAATCTATGTTTAATTCATAGACAATGGTTAATCATGGTCGTGTTGAATTATTGGCACATCCTTTATCACAAAAATATTTACAAATGAAATGGAATTCATATGGAAAATATTTTCATTTGGCTAATTTATTATTTTATTCAATATTTTTAACATTTGTCACAGTTTTTTCATCACAAATGATGAGTAATTTATCACATGAAACAATTACAAATAATACAGGCGAATATGTTGATACAACTACCAGGTAATTTACAGAATGATTTCAACAATTTTAACTAATATTTTTTTGTTTATAATATTTCGCAGTACAATTATTGATATTAATGATATAAATGAAACTATATTAATAACATCACCAATTTTAGTATCTGGAATAATTGTTATTGTTTATATTATATTAAATTCAATTCGTGAATTTATTCAAGTTTATCAACAGAAATTTCATTATATATTGGAAATAACAAATTTAGTATCATGGACATTATATATATCAGCATTTATAATGGTATCACCAATATTAAATGGTGGTAATGTATCAAATATACATTATTCAGCTGCATCAATAACAGTATTTTTATCATGGTTTCGATTATTACTGTTTTTACAAAGATTTGATAGAGTATAATGAATTTTGTATATAATATTATTTTAAAAATTAACATTTACAATTTTTTCTTTTTCATATTAAAAAGGTTGGAATTTATGTAGTGATGTTTTTAGAAATTCTACAAACTCTAATTAAAGTGCTAATGGTATTTTCTATATTAATAATTGCATTTGGATTGGCATTTTACATTTTATTATCTGAGGTAAATGAAATGTTTAATTTTAAATATAAGTTTATAGCGTCATCTGTTAAATATTAGCAGAACTTTTCGTAATTTTGAAAGAGTAATTTGCATATTTTTAGGCTGAAGAATAATTAGAACTAAATTTTTTTAGAATTTATTCAAATATACTATTTTTTAGAACATCAAAGATTTAAGATTGTATAAATAATTAAATTAATCGTAAAAATTTACCTTTCAGAAAATTGATATATATTATCCACCAAATCATAAAGCATTTTCAACAATTCCAATGTCATTATTACGAACATTCTCAATGATGTTGGGTGAATTAGATTTTGTCGGAACATATGTAAATCCATTTTATCAAAAACAACTCAAAGTACCAATACCATCATTTATTATTCTAAGTATTTTATACCTTCATTATAAATATTTACCTGAATTTAAATTATAATTACATTTTTTTTTGGGTATTTCAGGTTTATTTATGATATTGATGCCAATTCTGCTAATGAATCTATTAATCGGTTTGGCTGTTGGTGATATTGAATCAGTTCGTAGAAATGCACAATTAAAACGTCTCGCAATGCAGGTAATATAATGTTTCTAAATTTATTTTAGGACTAGGCGAATTATAAATTTGAAATGTATTTATTAAATTTTTACAGGTAGTTTTACATTCCGAATTAGAACGAAAATTACCCCAAATGTGGTTACAGAAAGTTGATAAAATGGAATTGATCGAATATCCAAATGATAAAAAATGTAAATTAGGTTTAATTGATTTTATGCTGAGACGATGGTTTTGCAATCCATTTACCGAAGACAGTATGATATTTAATTTTAATTAGGAAATATTTTTTAAAAAGTAACCCCAATTGATTTAATTTTTTCAGAAACTTTAGATATAGCGTTTGATAGTAACGAGGATATTATGAATACAGAAATGATTAAACAGAAACGCAAACTACGTGATATAAGCCGTATATTGGAACAGCAACATCAATTATTAAGATTAATTATACAAAAAATGGAAATTAAAACTGAAGCTGATGATGTTGATGAAGGCGTTTCACCATCGGAATTACGTCCTATGAGTGGTTCATTGGAATATAGTTCAAAATGGACATCACCGAAAATTCGTAAAAAACTAAATTCTGCTTTGAGCTTTTCAAAATAATAATTTTATCTCTAATGGTTTAATTTAAAAGTATGTTATCATCGGTTTACAAGTAGAAAGCATTAAGTCATATTTTCAAATTTTTGGATGTAACCTTAATAGTTATATCAGTTCAATATATTAGAACGGATTAAAGTTTAGTATAAAACATTTATTTATTAAATTTGTATAGACATTAATTTATTCCATAAAGAATTTACTCAAAATTTACTTTTTTGTGACCTAAAGCATTCTGCTTGTATACCGGCCGACGTTATATACAATTTACATTGTACGCTCATGTCCATTTTCTTTTAATGGAATTAAAAATTAATTATAATGCATTAGAGATGCAAAAGTTTAACGAAAATATTAAACAAATAATAATGCAAAAGTTGGAAATTATTACAACCATCGCATTTTTATAGTTATAAAAATATTTCGAAAAAGAATGTTTAAATTTAAGTTATATATTCAATGTTTAAATAATTATTGTTAAAACAAAATATGTGTGTTAATAAGATTGTATTAAGTAATAAAAATAGCTCTAAGCACATTAATTGAGTTTGAAATTCATTTTTTTAAATAACGCAAATATCTGCAATATTTAAAAAAAGGTGAGCCCAGTAAGGTCAAGCAGTACCAGTACGCAATACGCATTGTCTTGTTTTTAATATTACGACGCCGTATGGCCGTATCAATTTCCTGTTGTGACAAATGATATGTACAACAACACACCGTATATTATTAATCTCCTGTTGTGACAATGAGAAATGGTATTAAACGTTTCATTTTCGTGGCATTCTGCAACGATATATTACACTATATTTTTACTATTGCCATACCTTTGCCTGCCTTTGTTTCCATGTCCATTCCATTACCTAGTTTCCATGTACAGAGTTGAGTTGGGTTGAGTTGAAATGGGCTTGAAATGGAACCATCAATTATTCGTTCCATTCCAACTCAACTCAACTCAACCCCTGTTTCCATGCACGCTAACTCGAGTTCAAGTATTTTCGTTAAACATGGAAACTAGGTACATGTAGATGTACCGAGTTGAGTTGGGATTGGGATTGATTTGAAATTGATTGGAAATGGAACGATCAATTATTCGTTCCATTTCAACCACATTTCAACTCAATCCCTGTTTCCATCTACACTAATCCGGATTGAACTCGACTCGACACTCGAGTTGAATCCACCCTGGAAACTCCAAATTATGGAATGCCACGAAATGATATTTGCAATACTCCGCCAGCGCCACTATTGGATTTCATTTTAAAATGCCACCAATTTTTATAGATTTTGATATTACTTTTTTAATTGGATTCACCAATTTAATTTTACTTTATACTTACAGGATTATTACCTTGTTTCCATGACGAGTTCAACTCGAGTTGAACTCGAGTTAGCGTGCATGGAAACAGGGGTTGAGTTGAGTTGAGTTGGAATGGAACGAATAATTGATGGTTCCATTTCAACCCCATTTCAACTCAACCCAACTCAACTCTGTACATGGAAACTAGGTATATGTGAAAAAAGAACTTGACAAGAAAATTTTTTTTTCATACAAGTATAAAGTACAAGGAAATTGGTTGTGAATGCTATGTCATTGTGGTTGCGCCTTAATTGGACGCTTTTAGTATTGTATTTGTAGTGAATGGTGTCGCGTGTCGTGTCGGTGTGTATGTGTAGTCTGTACTGTTGTAGTGTAGTCTGTAGTTGTGTTGATTCAATTTCAATTTCATTTCGGTTTCAGTTTTATTCTCAATTTCATATCAGCAAATTCGAATCGCTCTCGCAAATCGAAAAATTCATTCAATTTTTAATTCAGTCGTTCTCCGTTAGTCAAAGAGTATAGTTCGTATAAAAATCAAATAAAGGAAATTAAAGTGATATTTTTCCAATCAAGCAGAAAAATTTATATACCGCCATCTTAGAAAAAAAAACAAATAAAATAATTGAAAATTAAATTTATTACATAAAGTTGTACAAAGAAAACTGAAAGTAAGTTATTCTAAATAATATTAATAATTGTGTTTATGTTAATAATGGTTTTTTATTACCAAATAATTTTATGCTAATCAGAATATATGCTTAATCATTAATAATTACATAAAATAATATGCAGACACTATTTTTGTTACATATTCACATTACAATATCTAATTTTTCGATTTGACCTAAATTTCTGGAGCCTTAACCAAATTAATATAAGAATTCAAGCATATGACGACGCCATTATGTTTAATGAATTTATAAAATTGTTTTCATCCTTGTAATAATGTAATGAACATTACAAGTTACAAGGCAATTGACTCTTTGTGTAAATCAAACATTAATAATTCATTTTTGGAATATTTATCTTTGTATTAATTTTTATCAATATTTGAAAGATCTGAAAATAATTTTCATCGCATAATCTAAATTTAAAAAACAAAAAAAATTGCTTAAAAAATGAAAATTTATTGATTTTTTCATATCGTAACCAATAAACTTAGAAAATGGCGTCACATATGTAAAACGTGAATAAAAGCAAAATTGTGCTATATATATATATATATACCAGCTCCCGCCATTTTGTTAATTTTTTGTGAAAACGATGCTTAAAATATTGATTCAAACGACTGTGAATTAGTGTGTAATAAAGTTTTTGGTTGATATCCATGTGTATGTAGGAAACTGTTTAGTTTAATGACTAGATTCTACTTTTTGTTCTCTGTTCAAAATGTTGTTAACCTCAAGCGTATTTTTACTTCTTTCTACTAATTATCATACCGGCTTGTCAAGACTTCATTAGTTTGAAAGGTACATTAGCCGGCCGGCATTATGTCCAAGCCGTCTGGTAATCATGTGGAAACCTTGTTAATGAAATTTTCAAATATGCAATAATTTTTTTTTTGTTATGCTTAAAAAATTCGTTAATGGCAATGAATTGAAGTTTAAAATACATTAATTTAAATATACTGAATATACAAAATTTTATAATGTGAAAAATATGAACAAAAAGAAATTATTTTTATTTCCGAGACTTCGAGAAAACTAAAATAAATAATTTTGATCCTAAATGTATGCAATTTGAATTTGTATTTACTTCGTATTCGCATTAATATGACATTTGTCATAAAAAATCATGTGAATTGTTTTGTTGTGAACTTTGTAACTGCAAAAATTGTAATTGTCGGCCTAAATTTGTGTGATATTTCATAGGGTTTTATAAAATGATAAAGAAATTCATAAAAATACTGTTACTTACGCTATAAGGTCAGTTTCGTATACAAAAAGTTATCTACTGCTTCTTCGCCTACTCATAAAATTTAATTAAAAATTACGTTGTCCGTCCACTAATAGGTATACATAATTGTAAAACCAATTTTATTTCAATAAATATTGAACGTGACAGTAAAATTATTCTTTGAAGTTTCGTAGTCTGTAAAATGTATTTGTTATATATTTGTTGTTTAAAATATTATTATTTAACATCATTTTTTAATTTTGGCCATTATTTTCATTTTCGTTTATTTTCAGAACAAAAAAAAAATTGGGTTATTAATTTTAAAGAAATTTATATATACCTATTTTTTTTGCAAAATTATTTTTTAAACATTACACACGTTATTCGATCATTCATTTTTGTTCATTTTAATTAAACATTTCTAAAAATGGTTCAAGCAGCAAGGTAGAGTATTTTTTTCTATTCTGACATAAATATAACTTTTCTCAATTTAATTTTACATTTTTCAATTTAATTTTGTTTTGCCCAAACATCTAGTACAACAATTGTCAAATATTAAAATATATGATTTTCTATTTACAGCAATAATAAAATGGCTTTCCGTGGTGGAAATCAAAATCGTCGTAATTTCGGTGGTAATTTTGGTGGTGGTGGTGGTGGTCGCCAAATGAATCCATGGGATCAAGGTGGTAATTTTGGTGGTAATATGAGACAAGGTGGAGGTGGTGGTCCAATGAATGCTGAAGCATTAAGTTTAGCCAACAATTTATTAAATAATTTACTAAGAAATCAAAATCCACCATCACTTTTGGATTTACCACGAGGTGGAGGTGGTGGTATGGGTGGAAATCGTGGTCCACGTGGTCCGGTATGTACAAATAAATTTTTTATAAATACCTAAAAAAAAACTCTTATTTCTCTATGTAAAATAAAAAACAAAACAAAAAAATTGACTATCTTTAAAAAGAAGGCTACTGTTTGGGTAGAAAAGTTTACTTTTTTGTAGATTGTAATAATTTTTTTTTCTCTAGAAAATTCTTTTGAAAAAAAATTTAAATTTAATGAATACAAAATTAGTAAACTTTTTTATGCATCAGTTTTTTTTTTGTATTAACTTGTATATTATTATCAACCATATTACAAACGTCAAATTTTCCTTTCTTTTTAATCCTATTTTTTTATGATATCCTTTATTATTATTTTTTTTTCTTTAAAAATTTTAATAATTAAAAATTAAATTACGAACTCTGCCTTATGTGTAATTTAAAAAAAAATGAAATAATACTGCAGAAATTTTTCAATACGCTGCATTATTTAAAAAAAATATATAATTTTAATTTTTAATCATATTATTTTGTTTTGTATTTCCAAACTATATTTAAAAATAATATATAAAATATATATAATTAATAATACTTTGGCCGCTTTTTGGCGCGTTGCAATAATTTTGTACAAACAGTGTAGGTCGATTCAAAATCCTCCATTGAAAATAATTTTTTTTATGTAGGTATTTATTTTATTTTTCTAAATAAAAATATCATAAATTTGGGAAATTATTTACAATTATTTCCTATTGATATATTTTGTTAATTGAATTATTTGAAATATGTATTTAAAAAAAAAAATTTATATTGAATGATGAGGATTAAATCGTCTGCCTTTGTAACATCACCAAAATACAATGCACAAAAGCAAGCCACCTAAAAAAAATATAAAATTTAATTTAAAATTTTCTTAGACACTAATTTGTAAAATTAAATTTATTTTTCTCAATTTTTTTCTCGCCTATTCTCCAAAAAAAAAAAATTACAAAAAATTTAAAATTTTGTTTTTAAATTTTTGTGTTTTCAAAATAATACAAAATAAAAAAAAACAATTTTTATCGAATAAAAAAAAACACAAATCCAAAACCACAAAAAAACACATGCACCACAACAATAATTCTTCTGGCCTGCCTACTAAACTGCTACTATTGCTACTTCAACAAATAAAATCAATCAAAATATATAATACATATATATAAAAAAAAATGTGTGTGATCAACACTGTGCCGTGCCTCTGTGTTTTTTTTATTGTTCCAATTTGTTCTGAAACAATGAATATGTTCCTCAAAATTGTACATATTATTAACGAATTTGCCACCAAAAAATTTAAACCAACAACGAATTTTGCCGCCAAATAATTTATAAAAATAAAAATATTAAAAAATATAAAATAAATAAAAATATTAAATTATAAAAAATTATTATATATGTATGTTAAAACAAAAACTCTTTCAATCACCGAAAAATGATGATTTTTTTAAAAAAAAAAAAATAAATAAATAAAAAATTGTGAATATTATTTTGAAAATAAAACATAAAATTATGATACAAAAAAAAAATTTCATGGAATTTAAAATATTTATTTTTTATAATTTTACACCCAAAAAAATAATAATTTAAAAAATGTTTCAATCTTTTTTAATACATTTGTAAAAACAATTTAAATTAATAATGTCCTTATTCAAATTTTCATAAAATGTGTTGTCATTTATTTATATTCAATTTAATTTTGTTTAAACCAAAAAATTGTGATAATTATTTTTAAACAAACCTCTTCTTGGATTATTTTATTTTATATATCATCATCAATTTATAAAAATTTCAAAATTCTCCTATAAAATTGTGAACAAATAAAAAAAAAACGAATTTTAAAAATTTGTGTGAATTTTGAAATAAACAATTTTTATTTTTTGAATAAAATAATCAAAAATATATATTGAACAAAAATAAATTAAATAAAAAAAAAAAAGATGGGCAATCGTGGAGTTGGTGGTGGCAATCGTAATAATCGTCGTGTACAAGGAGGTGGTGGTGGTTTTGGTGGTAATCGTGGCAATCAAAAACCTGGCGCCAATAATAATAATCAGAAAGGTGGCGGTGGTATTCGTAAACAGAATGCCTTTGATCGTGCCAAGAAACTTCTGGCTAAAAATTCTAATAATAAAAAGAAGGATTCAACTTCTGGCGATAAAACTGATAATAAGAAATCTGAGAGGTAAGAGGCTAAATTAAAATAAAAACTCCTTTTATTTAAAAAAAATTAATAAAATTTAAAGAAAAAAATACATTCTTGTATTTTTTTTAAAAAAAAAGTATTCTTAAAAAAAATTATTATTATTTTTTAAAATAAAATTTCTATTTTTTACAAATATTTAATGGGGAATATTTTTTTCAAAAATAATATTTCTCATATTTTATAATAATTTATAAATTTGTGTACTTAATATGTTTTATTCATTATTTTGAAATGTTTTTTTTTTTTTAATAATAGAATTAACTTTTGCAGTCACCAAAATTTACAAATTCAAATATCATAAAATTTAAATTAATATTTTTTCATAATTAGATAATATCATCTTTAAATTTGATAAAAAAAAATAGTTTGTAGTTAAAATAAATAACCCACACACAACTTGAATAATAAATTTAATTTAGTTCACTTACTTGAAATTGTATAACATAATTTTTACTTGTAAACGAATCAGCAATGAAACGATGGATCACAGATTACAGAGGAAAGAATTTTGTATAAGAGATAAATATTTTGTTAATTTATCAGAGTTGATTTGTTATTTGAAAATAGTTTTAAAAAGTTATATATATAACTAGAATTGGAACCAAAGAGATTTAAAGGTTTTCCCATCATGGTTTTTATAATCACTTATTTTCAGAAGAATTCTCGAAACTATATGTTTCTTTTATATTAATAAAAAAAAGGCTCTACTATAATATGGAATCAATGGACGCGTTACGTAACATATTGCGTTCAGTAAAACAGATTCAGAATTAGAATATAATAAAATAAAATTGAGGATAATTTTTTTGAATAGTTAAACCGGACAGAATATTAATCACATAGGAGATAAATTGGAATCTGATTATATTTTTAATAACAGATTATAATATAGGAGTATTATTTTTTCCCAAAATCAACTTTGATAATACAATTTCAAAAAATAAGAATCTCTTCCTAAAATTCTATTTCAACGTTACACCAAATTAAAAAACAAAAAATACAAAAGTTTTTCATATACTTTTAATATTTTTTGAAATAATTAAAATACTAATTTATATATTTTTTTCTATTCCTTCATCGGATTATAAAACAAACAACAACAGCATCAAGGAATCGATTTACGGTGATGTGCCAAACGATATGTTTTACTGTCATCTTTGTAAAAAGCATATGTGGGATTCAAATTCATTTGAGAATCATATTAAAGGACGTACTCATTTAATGATGCGTGAAGGTATTGAAGAAAGTTATCGTTTAAAAGCTAATATGATTCGTCAAGAAGCTAAAATTGCTGAACAATTAAAATCAATTGAATTGGATCGTCTTAAGCGTATGGGAAAATCAGGAAAGGCTCATGCTCGTGAATATTGTACAATGTGTGATTTAAATTTCCATGGTCATTTATCACAGCATCGTAAATCTGAAGGACATCTTGCCCTTAAAAAATTCTTACATCCAAAATGTAATGAATGTAATAAAGAATTTCCAACTCGTATTGAATTTGATACACATTTATTGACACCAGAACATTTGAAAAAAGCCGCTGAAAAGAATACCAAAGTTGGTGAACGTAAAAAGAATACTTTAACTATATTAACCGAAGAGGATGAATTACGTGATGTTAGACCACCAACCAAAAAGAAGAAGAAGATTGAACCAAAGAAAGAAGGTGAAGCAGGTACTGGTGAGAAAAAAGAAAATGGTGAAGAAACTATTGCTGAGGGCGATGAAACAAAAAAGGAGAATATTGAAGCTACGGAAGGTACAGCTGATGAGACAAAGGAAGGTGATGATTTAAATCAAACTAAAGACGATGAAGAAGAGGAAGAAGTACAATTAGCTGAAGATCCAGAAGATTGTATAGTGGATTTTGCTGATGGTGATGATGTACCAGTTGAAATTGATGCCAGACTTCCAAAATATAATTGGACTCGTCCTGTTGGTCAAAGTTTAATCTCAAAATTAGAATGTTTTGAGTGTTCATTATGTGGCAAATTCTTTGACACAGAAAAAACAGCAGAGATTCATTCACGTACAGTGTCCCATCACCGTCAATTCACAAAATTCTTAAATGAGAAATCAAGCGACACAAAAATTGCTCAAAAACGTGCAGCAGCAGCTGTAGAAGAAAGCGAACGTAAACGCCGACGTATTGAAGAAGCAGCAGCCGCAGAGAATGAGGAAAATGGTGAAAAAGATGGTGAAAAGGGTGATGGCGAAGGTGAAGGTGATTTATATGATCCATCAGAGGCAACTGGTGATGATGATGTTGAAATGGCTGGTGAAGGTGATGTTGAAGCCAATGGTGGTGGAGATGTAGATATTAAAGAGGAACCAGTCACAGAGGCTAATGGTAATGTTGCTCCTGCTGCTGCTGCACCACCAGTTGTAAAAGAAGAAAAAATGGAAGAAGAGGTAATACCAGCAGTACTTGAACTACCACCACCAGTAGTAGTAGTTGCACCATCACCTGTTGCTAAATCACCAGCAAAACAAGTTACACCTGTGTCAACACCAGTGATTGCTGCAAAAACTCCTCCAGTACGTGGTGCAGCTGCTAAAGGAACGCCCAGAGGTCGAGGACGCGGAAGATATAATCGTTATTAAAAAAGAAAATAACTAGCATGTGTGAGACGAAAAGATTATTGTGTCAAAGTAATATTTTTGTGAATTTTATATTATTGTGTAATATAAAAAAGGGAAAAAAAGAACAACACTTTTAAAACATTATTTAATTTCCAATAAAATTTTATATATAATTTTTTTTTTACATTGTGTAATTGGTTTTTTAAAAAAAGAAGGGATTTTTAACATAAAATTCCCGAAATTCTATTAAGATTATGTTAACTTTAAGTCAGTACTCTTTTTTTTTAAATATATATATATAAAAATATTTCAAATTTTATAAAAATAATAGAAAAAAAATATCACTTTAATTTAGTTTTATAAATAGTTATTTAAAATATAATTTGTTTTTAAAAAAAGATATAAAACATAAATGATAAATATTATAATCTGCGTGGAATTAGACAAATTTAATTATTGTCTATAAATTAACATTAATCTATTTAAAAAATATGCGGACAAAAAAAATGTAATAAAAAAAAATATATAATATAAAAAAATATACATTTAAAAATGTACGTATGAAAAAACTATTGTTTTCTTTTTTATTATGAAGATTTTCAGGCTAAATAAATACAAAATATGAATTTACGATATAAAAATACACTTACACCTACTACACTATATATATACTACCTACACTACACTTATAATATAATACACTATAATAGTATACACACTAATTAGTCCTTTAAATTAATTTTGTTTTTAGGATGGAGGGTGGGGTGGGTAGTTGTGTAAATCAAATAGAGATTTCGATCTTTAATTTCGTATATGGTACATAAACATCGGACAAAGATTTCTATATTTTTAACCAATATGAAAAAAGAGTTCTTGGGCAAATTAAAACATTTCTCAATTCTGTTTGCATAATTGTAATGATAAGTAAAATTTCTATAAATATTAAAGTTAAATTTTATTTAGATAAATTAAAAATTTTAACGTTTACAAAAAATAATTATTTTAACATAGTTATAACTGAGATATCTTCATGAGTTGGCATTTTAGCAGCAGTATCTAACCACGTATTAGTAGCTATATCATACATATAACAATAATAATATTTATAGCAACTATAATATTCACCCATTGCATAAACTTTACCATTCATTTCAGTCAGATCAAAGAAATTCCTTAAAATAAATGGTTTGGAAAAAATTATAATGAATTTTATTATTTTCAAACTTACCAATTATATGGAGGTGATGATACACCTGTTTCTAACCATTTATTTCCACGTATATCAAATATATATCCAGTTGATAATGTAAATCCATAAATAGTATTATTATGTGCAAAAGACCTAGTAAAAGATGCACTTAAATTAGCTGGCATTGTTGGTAATAAGGCCCATCGATCTTCTCTTGGATCATATCGTTCGACAATGTCTTCATTATATCCACCCATAATATATATACAATTATCTTAAATAAATATAATTTCCATAAATATAATTTTAGGTATATACATTTTTTTTTTAAATTATCAAACCCCAAGTAGCTATTCCAAAATCATAACGTTCACCATTTAAGCTTGCACCATCCATCCATATACCACCATTTAAATCAAATACTTCAACTGATCCATGATTATTAACACCACCACATACATAAATTTTATCATTTAATGTTGTTATACCATGACGAAAGCGTCCACGATTCATTGATGGAAATGGTTTAACCAAATTTGTTATTGGACAATAATATTCACAATTTTTTGAATTTTCACCACCAGCCAATAATAAATAATTATCAGCAAATGTTGTTGCTCTTACACCAATATGTGTACCACCAGTTAATGATGTCATTGGTATAATATCATCTTCATCTGGTCCAAAATGATAAATTGTTTTATCTAAAATAGCAATTAAACTTTTTTGCCGAAAACCAATTCGTGGTGAATTTGTTTTATTAAATTTTAAACATGATATTTCTGTTGAATCTAATTTTGATTTTAAAATTTTTGTAGCAATCATTAAAAATTCTTTATTTTCTAATAAAATATCATTATTTAATACTTCGGATGTCATAAATTTATCAGACATTAATGGAAAACGTATTTCATCAATTAAATTATTTAAATGATTATATCGATTATCAAAATCATATTGTAACCATTTCATAACAAATGAGTAAATATTTTCTTCAACACATGAAATTTTATTATTTGATATTAGAATGATTAACTATAAAAAAAATTAAGAAATTAATATTATTTGTTCTTATAGTAATATGAATTATATGAATTATTATTAGATTACCTCTTCATTCGTTAAATCAACGAATGAATCCTTATTGAATAATGTATCAGCATTTCGTAAAATATACTCTAATGCCTTATCTTTCAATTGATCATTACAAAATTTAACTGAAAATGTATTGTAAAATTTTAATAAAATATCTTTAATAATAAATTTAATTTCAAATATACTTCCAAATCTCCAAAGATCCAAGCATGTATCATTTTGTATATTACGTATTAATAATGTTGTACAGAAATCTGCTAAATTTTTTAACCGAAAATAAATTGCATATTCATAATAAATTTTAGCATTATCAAATGGTATTGTAATTTCACCGGTATATAAATATTCAATAATATTTTCTAAATCATTACCAGTAATTAAATTATTAAATTCTAAATGTCCTTTAATACATTCAATCATTTCAGCTAAAAATGAATTACAGATTATTTGATTATTAAAGTTTAAATAGGATTTTGTAATTTTGTACAGAAACTTTGTGGCCGAGGGCGGTATTGGTTTTTTTTTGTGGACTTGGATAACTCGGACGGACACAAAGTTCTTGCACTAATTTATACACTTACAGTCAAACATTGCTCGGAAATATGGACATGTTGATGCTAAAACAATTTTATGTACTTTCATATTAATGCCCAAATTTTTTATTTTCAATGTAAAATCGCAAAACTAAATTTTTAATAATTATATTAAAGAAAAATTAATTTTAATTAAAAAATCATTAATATTAAAAAAAATTATAAGTAACATTACTTTTCCAATTTTACGATATTCATTTTCTTCCTTTCGACTATTTTCAATTATCATTGAATCCTTGAATAATGTTTTCTCTACATTTTCCATTGTTTAAAAACCAATATAAATATTTGTTATTTTCTTTCTTGAAAATTATTTATAATATTTGTTTTTTTTTTTAAATTTCTATAAATAAGGAAAATTTCAAGACAAATCGTTTAAAATATATTTTTCATCATCTCAAAATGAACACAAATATATAAAAAATAATTTTGACTACTAAAACTTCACGATTTAACATCAAATAATATCACAGCTTTTAACATTAAACAGAAATGCGTAATTTTATCACATAATCAATTTTATATTAAAATATAAATAATTAAAAATTTTTTCTTGATATTACATAAAATCCTGATTTTAATTACAGAAGTTTACACATAAAAGAATTTTCACAATTTAAAAATTTATTTTAATGATATTATACTTTGTGCTTTAATTAATGCTTTTTGAAATGGATTATAATTATTCTGTTTTGAACCACAAGATCAAACTGAAAAGTAACAATGAACATGAACTTCAGAATTTCGTGTTGTTTATTCTCAATTTTTTGAAAAACTCATGACGTGTTTTTTGCATTTGGTGGAATGATGCCAACAAATAAATTTTAAATTATTATTAGAATACTCGTAGTACAGTATACAAATTAAATTAATTACTTTTATACTAATAAATATTCAGAAAGTCATTTCCGTTTATAAATTATACAATAAAATCTAATTCTCACATTAGCACTTCTTTTTACACGTAAGTATTAAAGTAATATTAATTATATGGAATGAAGGATTTCTTTACTATTTAATTAATCTATCGAATTCATAAAGCAACATTGTGAATTTACAATTTATATTACATAATATTTGGAAAATATAATTTTTTAATAAATATGTTAATATATTTGACCTAACAATAATATTTCGTATCAGAGCTGTGTGGATATTGAGATAACAATACCAATTCATATGTTACTATTGTACCAGCCATCTGTAAATATAAATATTAAAATTTAGTATTGTACAATTATAATTCATGTTAAGCTTTAACTGCTAGTATAAGTCGCCTTGTAAGATAAAAAAATCTTTTTCCAGAGAATCCAATCGTTTCAGTTGCAATAATATTCATCAAACGTTGAACCTTTTAAATTGTATACACATATCTTCATAATGACGCCAATTTGTTTGAAAGAAACTTAAATTAAATTTACCTCAATATTCCAATTCTGTGATGGCATATCTTGTAATGTATTCAGTATTTGATTAGAAATATCATTAATTGAAGCTGAATATATTAGCATTGTGAAACATCTCCCAATTACAAAACTTATACTAAACCAAAAATATAATGCATCCATAAGATTTGCTCTTTCTCTATAATAAAAGAGGGAAAAAATTAATCGATTCAAATCTTTTAAAATATAATTATATTACCCAAAACTTTCATATATTTTTACACATATTAAATACATATTAAAACCGCAAGATAATAAAATTAATCCAGCTAATTTATCATCCAATATTTCTAAGAAATTGATTAACATTAAAAAATCTATTCTTATTTGAGACCAAGTAAATGATGACTAAAATATAAAAATTATTATTATACTATTCCTTTAATTTTCCAAATGTTTATTTACTGCCTGGGAATAATTATTTTCAATTCTTCGTAATATTTGAGAAAAACGTTCTGCCAATCCTATACTAATTATTATTATGAAAATATCTACATAATTCCAAGCTAATATCCTTGATAAATTTATCCACTATACAAATTTCAAGTAATTAATATTAATTTGTTAGTGTTATAATATAAATATTAATTATATACATACTTCCAAAATTGGCATCATCCATATTTTAATATCTAATACTTCAAAATAATATTCTCTTTCACGTCGTACTAAATTTTCCCAAAATGGCGTTGTTAAATTACATATTAAAATTTGTTGATTATTGTCATGTATAGCGTGTAATAAATAAAATCCATGATCAACTAAAAAAATTTAGAATACAAAATATAATTTTATGTGAGTTTATTTTATAGAAATTATATAATTTTAATTACACAATGTTGCTATCAATAAAATTCCTCCAATTAATCGTATTTTAGTTGATAATTTCATATTTAATTTACAACAATTGTATTTAACATTCAAGAAAATTGTTTCAACTTTAATCCATATTTTAATTAAATTTGGCCATTCCATTGCCAAATTAAAAAATAATATTAGACTGAAGAAACAAGTCAAATCATAAAAAAATATTGCTGTAACATAAATATATGTACATATATATTCAATAAATTATGTTTCATTATTATTATTATTTTAAAATTTATTATACCACCACTAAATATTTGTAGTCCACGTAACAACATTACTCTAAATGTAAATATGACTTCTATAGTGATAAGAATTATCATTATAAATGATATTAAAACTGATAATGATATCCAATTAAATTTTGTATGTTGTATATTAGTAGAAATTGGTAAGATTCCAAATATTTGAGCAAAAATTAAGACTATGCACAAAAAAAAGAAAGTTGTATAAAGTAAATCTAATAATAAACATAATATCATTTATATACTTGGCCCAGCACCATGATGAAATGTCTCTTTTTTATTACATTTTTGTTCTATTATTTTAACGTTGTGAATATTTTGTATTCTGTGCTTCATTTTTGACCCTTTGAAGCTTCCAAACTAAATCGTAAATTACTACCAGGGAAGTCGCATGAATATTTTTAATCGAATATATACAAATAGGTATGTATATAATTTACTATGCTATTAACAGTTTAGAAAATTGAAATTATGTTTTTGTAGCGTGTCTGGAAAATTAATTGTAGAAAATTAATAGTAAGAAAAATCATTGAAAATTCATATTGTCATTATTTTAGTGTTTTGACCAATTGGAAATATTTTTTTCTTAAAGTATTTCCATATGCGATGACTTTTCCATAAACGTTTATAGTTAATTTTATAGTGAACAAACATATTAAATAGTACACATATCATTATGTTATTTATAATAATTAGTAAACAAATTAAATATCCTAAATGTTGCCTGCTAAACAATACTGCAATCATAGAATCAAATATAAATAGTAAAATTACACACTGCACTATAATCTACAATATTGTTGATATCATTAAGACTCAAGCAGATTTAAATTAATAATTATAGAAATTTTAAATAAAAAAATATCCTTGAAATATATATAGAATAATTTTATTTTTTTTATCTAATTATACCATTTTAATTATGGTAAACCTTTAAAAAGGACATGAAATATTTTTATTTTTATTTTCACTTATATCACGATTTAGGTCCAACATTACCAATTCATATGTAATTATTGTACCAAACATCTGTAAATTTTTAAATATATATGCTTAGTCAAATTTTACTTAAAACTTATTAGTATAATAAAAATAATTTTTTACTTACAGATAATATAAATTCTATATTTAAATTAAAGAATCCATTACCAGTTAATCCAACAAATTGATTTGTTAATTGATTTGTAAACATTTGTACCTCTGTACTCCATGAATCTGATGGAACTTTTCGTAATAATCTTAACATTTTACCAGTAATATTATTAATAGTTGATGCAGCAAATAACATTATAATATTTCGTGTTATAAAAAATGTTAATGAATACCAAAAATAAATTCTACCTATTAAACTTTTTGGTAATCTAATTAAAAAATATATGGAAACTCAATTAATGATAATAACCAAAAAATTAATTTTTATATTAAAAGATTACTACCGAAAACTGAAGAATAATTGTAAACAAATAAGATATAAATTATTTGCACATGTTAATACAATTAATCCTGAAAGATGATTATTTACAATATCTAAAAGCTGTTTAACTATTAAATAATCTGTTCGAATTTCATTCCAGAAATATTCAGGTATTATCTAATAAATAAATATATATATAAATTTTTAAAATTATATACTATTTATTATATTAAATATTAAAAAAAAAACTTAAAATATTTTACGATAAAACTTACCTTATTTACAATAATTTTTAAACGAGCTAAAATTTGTTCAAGTCTTATTGCTATTCCTATACTTGTACATACTACAAATACATCAACAAATGATCTACAATATGTTAATGATAAATTTGTCCACTGAAATTAAATGTTTAGTAAATCAGAATATACAAAAATTTAAATATATCTAGTATATATAAATTACTTCAAGTATAGGAATCATCCATAATTTAAGACTAAAAATTGAATTTAAATGTCGTTTTTCTCTTCGGTATAAATTATGCCAAAAAGAATTTGTTAAATTACATAATTTCATTTCAATTTTAGTATTATTCATTGCATTTGCTAAATATAAAAAATGTTCACCTACAAAATAAAATTAATTAATAATACCAACATTAATATAATATACTCATTATATACTTACAAAATGTACCTAATATAATAATAGTACTAATAAATCTAATATTCCAATTCAAATTATATGGTATATAAAATTTATATGGTATTTTCAAAAAGATATCATCAATTTTTTTCCATTTTCTTATTATTTCTGGCCATTTCTGTGCTAACATTAAAAATAACGAATATTGAAACACACAAACAAATAAAAGTAAAAGAATTGCACTTGTATCAAAGTTAAGACCAAATTGTAAAAATATTTTTAATGCAAATAATAATTCTATTATACTAAGAAATAATATTATTAATGAAAATAATACTCTTAATGATATCCATTTAAATATAACTTTATTAACATTTTTACTAGTTATTCCAATTACTGGCATTACTCCAAAAAATTGTGAAAATACTAAAACTATAATTTAATATGTAATTTAATTTAATTTAATTATTTATAAACAATTTGAATATTTTACTTGGTGCAATAGCTTCATGGAAATATGTAATGGATTTACTAGTTTTTCGAACTATATAAAAAATAATATTATTTTGTTAATAGTTCTTATTTATTAATGAAACTTACTATTTGAGTTTTTCATTTTTTATATTATGTTTAGGTTCTGTACAATTGTTTCATTCAAACTGAAATGTAAGACTAAAATAAAAATTTTTGAATTGCATGTTTCAACAATTTCGCTTGAAAAAATATCAAATTTGATAAATAAATGATTACTCTCTCTGTTAACCAAAATATAAAATTTAAAATACGAATGTAATTATTAAAAACTTCGAAATAATTTAGTATTAAAATTCACAAATTAGTATTTTACACGCTTCTATAATTGAGCCGTTTATTTTGAAAGTGGCATAAGTCACCTTTATGTTATTTTGAGATATTTAAAGGTTAGCATTTCAATGTGTTTAAAAATATGTGTGCTTAGAATGGAGAAATTTCTCTAATAATTGTTACCTCGGTGACTTATATTTTGATCAGAAATATATAATTTATTAAATACAGTAAAGTATCGCTATTTTTCATTACGGTAAAGTAAATAAAAAAGCCACTTTCAAAATCAATAGTTTATCAAAACGAAGGAATTGTTTTGTTTTTGTGCAATTTGTTTTATTGAAGTTAAAGTTAGCAAAGTTATTTTTCTAAGGTTAACACATATTCATATTGTAGAGAAGATATCTAAACAACAAATGTAAATTGCCAACTAATATTTATGTATATAAAGAGAAGAAAATTTGCCTGAAAATTTGCTCGTATACTCAAATAATACATATCTATGTATATGTATATTCACTATTTTAGAAGTACATGTATTTTTTATTTAAAAAGGTAAAACATCTCTTGGCCCAATATTTTTTATAGATCTTTATTCTACTATCGAAGAATGTAAATTGAAAATACATATAAACTGAATAATATGAAAAATTCTTTTGACATTAAACGGGGAATTCCCAAATTATTAAAAATTTATTATTTTTCGATACAAAATGTGTTACCAATTTATTGCACTTGTAATAGATCTACTTGTTTTTCATATCTAAAGATTTTAATACAACACATATGGATTATCCCTAAATTTTTTCCAGTAAAATTTCTATGTACAAAATAAATAATATATCAGTAAAACATGAAAATATCATACATACTAGTAATCATAATAGCATTAACTCATTTTTAGCAAAAAGTGAATTATGCCACTTTCAAAATTAACGGCTCAATTATAATTACAAATTAGTAAAAATATCAAAAATATTTTGAAAATTATATTTAATAAACTTTGCAGTTTGCAGATAAGATAAACACAGTAAATTTATTATTATAAATATTAAAATAATTCACATTGAAAATATATTTATATAATTGTATTTCAATCACATAGTGGTTGTAAACCCTTAGATCTACTTTGTGCATCAAACTGAAGTAATACTAATTCATAGGTAATAATTGTGCCAGCCATCTACAGAGTTAAGTGTAATAAAAAAATAATAAATTTTAAATCTATAATTCTAAAATATATTTTAAAAACTTACACCAAAAAGTAATTTTCTAGTTAAGTAAAAAAATTTCATTCCAGACAGAGCTACACAATGATTTGTTATTTCAGAAATGAATCTTTCGACCTTTAAGAGAAAATATATATGTGTATACATAATGAAGTATGAGACTAACATTAGAACAAAAAATAGGATATCTCACTTCACTATTCCAACCTTCACTAGAAACTTTTCGTAATGATTTTAGAGGAATTTTTGAATTATCATTTATAGCTGCTGCACATAAAAATATAAACGTTGTTCGACCAATTAAATATAATAAAGAATACCAGAAATAAATTCGATTAATTAGCCAACGTAATTGACTAAAAAAAAATATGAATAGATATATAATCATTCAAATAAATTCATTTTATATGAATAAATATTTTTCCACTTACTTCAATATATTTAAAAGTTGAACACAAATAAAGTATAAATTATTCGTACAAGATAGTAAAATAATGGATGCCAATTTGTCATCAACATATTCCAATAATTCTAATATTTTCACATAATCATTACGAATATTTCCCCATATATCCTCTGATATATCTATACCATTCAAACAATCTAATCGATCATTTATTTGCTCTAAACGTGTTGAAATTCCAATGCTTATTATCATAATAAAAAAATCTAAGAAATTCCAAATGATTGTGAATATCAAATGTATTGCCTATCAATTTGAAATAGAATATAGTATTTATATAAAAAAAAGGTGTATTTTTTTACAAATTACCACCATGGTAATGCTAATTTCGATACTAAATGGAATCATACTGAAAATATGTTGAAATTCGTTTTTCATGTAATTTTCGTATGTTGCAGGTTTAGTATTATTACATAAATCGCTTTTCATTTTGAAATTGTAAACAGCTGAACTCAAATATAAACCATGCTCCACTAAATTATTAATTGTAAACATTGAAGTATAATATATAAATTTATAAAAATAAATTACCTGCAGATAGTATTGCTATTATTATACCACCTAATATTATCCTTCGGCTTAACTTACGCTTAGGCATCTGATAAGGTTCCTTCAAGAATATTATTTCTATATTTGTCCAATATTTTATAATTGTAGGCCATTTTTTAGCTAAAGATAAAAATAGACAACATGATGTAAGACCACAAGAGAAAAATACAATCCCAACTATATTTCAATAATAATAAAAAAAGGGATTTATAATTTAATTGAATATTATGTTTTTAAATAAACTATTCTATCTACCAATATTTTTTGGATTAATTCCAACTGCTAATATATGTTTTATAAGTAGCAATGTTGCTAGTAGACCACATATTAAAAATGCGATTGTAAAAATCATTCCAAATGATTTGATACGAAAACGAACTTTATTTGGATTAGAATTCAATACGTTAACAAGGGGCATTAAAGCAAAAAACTTTGATACGAAAAGTACTATCGAAATTTTAAAATTTGTTGTTAGTATTTTTGTAAAAATTATACGAAATTAAATATACTTGGGCCAATTGCTTGATGAAATGTTTCATGCTCATAATTTTTGGATTTATTCTCATCTTTTGGATCCTTATACGGTTTTACAATTTTCATTTTATTTCAAAAGTTATCTTGAACGATACAATCAGAACTAACTTAATAATTGGTAAATTTTGTAGAAAAAATATTTTTATTTGCATATTAATTGGTTGTTGACAAAAATATTGTCACGACATTTAGATGTAAATGATACCATATTAAAATAAATATAAATAATTAAATGAATTGCTCTTGAAATTGTATCAAAATATTTTCTAAATAGTTAGGTATTTTTTAAACTGTTTATATTACATTAAGCAGTTGATATTATACTAAATGAAATTTTTAATAGGTAACAAATAAAATTATTTTGTATTCGATACTAACTTTTGCTTATTAATATTTAATCATTAATTTATTTATTTTTTATTTAAATATTAAAAAAAATTAACAAACATTTAAATCTTTATTTTTCAAAACATATTTGCTATTAAATCCATATGCTCTTGTGCTATAAATTGTGCAATTAAACTTGCAATATCATTATTACATTTTGATATTTGTTGTTTTATAATTTGTTTAAAATCTTCTTTTACACCTTTATCGGCTCCACGTGTACCAATTCTTCTTGTACCGCCACTAATTTGCTGTGCTGGACATAATTCTAAATTAAATTCACCATTATTTGAATACCATATATGCATAAACTCTTCAATATAATCAACAATAATAATATATGATGGAAATAACAAATATGTAAATTGTCTCTTTGCATTAATCAAATTAAATATTTGTTCAGCTAATTTACTCTCTCGAGGGTATTCAAGTTGGGATAGAACTAATAAATTACCAAGTATTTTATCAGGACAATTTGGTTCAAAAATTTTTCTCTACAATATAAATATACAATTTATTATATTACACAATTTAGAATAAATTAATATTGTTAAATATTTACCTTTAAACTGTTTATTATAGTTAAAGTACAATATTGAATAATGGCTCGTTGGGTTAATGGTAAAAGAAGAAGATGACGTTGTTTACATACTTGTGTCATATTATCCATGAATTCACCAGGATTTGCTGGTAATTCTGGTAGAATTTTCAATATATATTGCATCTGTAATAAATATTTTAATTGTAAATATATTATGATAGATGAAATATAGATATTAATATACTGTAATTGAACCTTCCGTTAAATTTAAACCTAAATTTCGTATATTATATTTTAAACCTGATATTTGTAGATCATTCATTAAGTTTTTTGCCTCTTCATAATTACCAACATATATGGCTAAATCATGTAAAAATTGACTTATCCAATTGGATAATGGAAGTTTTAATAAAAGTGCACGAAATTCCATACTATTTTGTGTATTTAATAAACGCCAACAATTTGCAGCCGTAACAAATGCAATTGGTGTTTCTTTGCTACATAGTGGAGAAGATGGTACTGAAATTATTGGAGGTTCTATACCAGAATCATGTGTTCTAATAGCTTGATTCTCATCCCATTCTAAAAAAATGAATTTAATGTAGAATTATATTAATTGTATAATAAAAAAAGTTTAATTGTTAATATATACCACGAAAACCTTCGATTAAAATATAATCAATTTCAGTATCTTCAGTTTTTTTATGTATATTTTCTATATATTCTTGTAATGAAAATATAAATAATGTAACAGCATAAAAAAATATTTGGCTTTGTTCATTTGGTCTTGTGGTTGGTTTGGATGTAACTAATTGATATAATTTTTGCCAATAGACATCTTTACTCCTGAGATTATTATGTAAAATAAATAATTTTTAAACTATAGCTAAAAGAATATATATATAATTAAATTACTTACCAATTTTTTTCTAGAGGTAAAAAATTATCCCAATTTAATATTTGTCCACAAATTGTTAATAAGAAAAATATTTTTTTCCATATTTCATGTATATTAAGTTTGTTGTCTTCTTCAAAAATTTGCTTTACATAATATTCTAAAGATATTGTGAATATTCTTTGAATTCCATGACTTGCCTCAAATCCTTCTAAACCTTTATAATGTAATATTAATAGTAGAGCTAATTCATATTGTCATTATTTTAGTGTTTTGACCAATTGGAAATATTTTTTTCTTAAAGTATTTCCGTATGCGATGACTTTTCCATAAACGTTTATAGTTAATTTTATAGTGAACAAACATATTAAATAGTACACATATCATTATGTTATTTATAATAATTAGTAAACAAATTAAATATCCTAAATGTTGCCTGCTAAACAATACTGCAATCATAGAATCAAATATAAATAGTAAAATTACACACTGCACTATAATCTACAATATTGTTGATATCATTAAGACTCAAGCAGATTTAAATTAATAATTATAGAAATTTTAAATAAAAAAATATCCTTGAAATATATATAGAATAATTTTATTTTTTTTATCTAATTATACCATTTTAATTATGGTAAACCTTTAAAAAGGACATGAAATATTTTTATTTTTATTTTCACTTATATCACGATTTAGGTCCAACATTACCAATTCATATGTAATTATTGTACCAAACATCTGTAAATTTTTAAATATATATGCTTAGTCAAATTTTACTTAAAACTTATTAGTATAATAAAAATAATTTTTTACTTACAGATAATATAAATTCTATATTTAAATTAAAGAATCCATTACCAGTTAATCCAACAAATTGATTTGTTAATTGATTTGTAAACATTTGTACCTCTGTACTCCATGAATCTGATGGAACTTTTCGTAATAATCTTAACATTTTACCAGTAATATTATTAATAGTTGATGCAGCAAATAACATTATAATATTTCGTGTTATTAAAAATGTTAATGAATACCAAAAATAAATTCTACCTATTAAACTTTTTGGTAATCTAATTAAAAAATATATGGAAACTAATTTAATTAATATTTAAATTAAAAGTTTACTAGGTACCGAAAACTGAAGAATAATTGTAAACAAATAATATATAAATTATTTGCACATGTTAATACAATTAATCCTGAAAGATGATTATTTACCATATCTAAAAGCTGTTTAACTATTAAATAATTTGTTCGAATTTCATTCCAGAAATATTCAGGTATTATCTAATAAATAAATATATATATAAATTTTTAAAATTATATACTATTTATTATATTAAATATTAAAAAAAAAACTTAAAATATTTTACGATAAAACTTACCTTATTTACAATAATTTTTAAACGAGCTAAAATTTGTTTAAGTCTTATTGCTATTCCTATACTTGTACATACTACAATTACATCAGCAAATGATCTACAATATGTTAATGATAAATTTGTCCACTGAAATTAAATGTTTAGTAAATCAGAATATACAAAAATTTAAATATATCTAGTATATATAAATTACTTCAAGTATAGGAATCATCCATAATTTAAGACTAAAAATTGAATTTAAATGTCGTTTTTCTCTTCGGTATAAATTATGCCAAAAAGAATTTGTTAAATTACATAATTTCATTTCAATTTTAGTATTATACATTACATTGGCTAAATATAAAAAATGTTCACCTACAAAATAAAATATTAATAATACCAACATTAATAAATTATAATATACTCATTACTTACAAAATGTACCTAATATAATAATAGTACTAATAAATCTAATATTCCAATTCAAATTATATGGTATATAAAATTTATATGGTATTTTCAAAAAGATATCATCAATTTTTTTCCATTTTCTTATTATTTCTGGCCATTTCTTTGCTAACATTAAAAATAACGAATATTGAAATATACAAACAAATAAAAATAAAGCAATTCCACTTGTATCAAAGTTAAGGCCAAATTGTAAAAATATTTTTAATGCAAATAATAATTCTATTATACTAAGAAATAATATTATTAATGAAAATAATACTCTTAATGATATCCATTTAAATATAACTTTATTAACATTTTTACTAGTTATTCCAATTACTGGCATTACTCCAAAAAATTGTGAAAATACTAAAACTATAATTTAACATGTAATTAAATTCATTTAATTATTTAAAAATAATTTGAATATTTTACTTGGTGCAATAGCTTCATGGAAATATGTAATGGATTTACTAGTTTTTCGAACTATATAAAAAATAATATTATTTTGTTAATAGTTCTTATTTATTAATGAAACTTACTAGTTGAGTTTTTCATTTTTTATATTATGTTTAGGTTCTGTACAAATGTTTCATTCAAACTAAAATGTAAGACTAAAATAAAAAAATTTGAATTGCATGTTTCAACAATTTCGCTTGAAAAAATATCAAATTTGTTAAATAATTGATTACTCTCTCTGTGTAAACTTCGAAATATTTTAGCATTAAAATTCACAAATTAGTATTTTACACGCTTTTATAATTTACAAATAGTAAAAATATCAAAAATATTTTGAAAATTATAAACTTTGCAGATAAACACAGTAAATTTATTATTATAAATATTAAAATAATTCACATTGAAAATATATTTATATAATTGTATTTCAATCACATAGTGGTTGTAAACCTTTAGATCTACTTTGTGCATCAAACTGAAGTAATACTAATTCATAGGTAATAATTGTGCCAGCCATCTACAGAGTTAAGTGTAATAAAAAAATAATAAATTTTAAATCTATAATTCTAAAATATATTTTAAAAACTTACACCAAAAAGTAATTTTCTAGTTAAGTAAAAAAATTTCATTCCAGACAGAGCTACACAATGATTTGTTATTTCAGAAATGAATCTTTCGACCTATAAGAGAAAATATATATGCGTATACATAATGAAGTATGAGACTAACATTAGAACAAAAAATAGGATATCTCACTTCACTATTCCAACCTTCACTGGAAACTTTTCGTAATGATTTTAGAGGAATTTTTGAATTATCATTTATAGCTGCTGCACATAAAAATATAAACGTTGTTCGACCAATTAAATATAATAAAGAATACCAGAAATAAATTCGATTAATTAGCCAACGTAATTGACTAAAAAAATATATGAATACATATACCATTCAAATAAATTCATTTTATATGAATAAATATTTTCCACTTACTTCAATATATTTAAAAGTTGAGTACAAATAAAATATAAATTATTCATACAAGATAGTAAAATAATGGATGCCAATTTATCATCAACATATTCCAATAATTCTAATATTTTCACATAATCGTTACGAATATTTCCCCATATATCCTCTGATATATCTAGACCATTCAAACAATCTAATCGATCATTTATTTGCTCTAAACGTGTTGAAATTCCAATACTTGTTATCATAATAAAAAAATCTAAGAAATTCCAAATGAATGTTAATATCAAATGTATTGCCTATCAATTTGAAATAGAATATAGTATTTATATAAAAAAGGTGTATTTTTTTACAAATTACCACCATGGTAATGCTAATTTCGATACTAAATGGAATCATACTGAAAATATGTTGAAATTCGTTTTTCATGTAATTTTCGTATGTTGCAGGTTTAGTATTATTACATAAATCGCTTTTCATTTTGAAATTGTAAACAGCTGAACTCATATATAAACCATGCTCCACTAAATTATTAATTGTAAACATTGAAGTATAATATATAAATTTATAAAAATAAATTACCTGCAGATAGTATTGCTATTATTATACCACCTAATATTATCCTTCGGCTTAACTTACGCTTAGGCATCTGATAAGGTTCCTTCAAGAATATTATTTCTGTATTTGTCCAATATTTTATAATTGTAGGCCATTTTTTAGCTAAAGATAAAAATAGACAACATGATGTAAGACCACAAGAGCAAAATACAATCCCAACTATATTTCAATAATAATAAAAAAAGGGATTTATAATTTAATTGAATATTATGTTATTAAATAAACTATTCTATCTACCAATATTTTTTGGATTAATTCCAACTGCTAATATATGTTTTATAAGTAGCAATGTTGCTAGTAGACCACATATTAAAAATGCGATTGTAAAAATCATTCCAAATGATTTGATACGAAAACGAACTTTATTTGGATTAGAATTCAATACGTTAACAAGGGGCATTAAAGCAAAAAACTTTGATACGAAAAGTACTATCGAAATTTTAAAATTTGTTGTTAGTATTTTTGTAAAAATTATACGAAATTAAATATACTTGGGCCAATTGCTTGATGAAATGTTTCATGCTCATAATTTTTGGATTTATTCTCATCTTTTGGATCCTTATACGGTTTTACAATTTTCATTTTATTTCAAAAGTTATCTTGAACGATACAATCAGAACTAACTTAATAATTGGTAAATTTTGTAGAAAAAATATTTTTATTTGCATATTAATTGGTTGTTGACAAAAATATTGTCACGACATTTAGATGTAAATGATACCATATTAAAATAAATATAAATAATTAAATGAATTGCTCTTGAAATTGTATCAAAATATTTTCTAAATAGTTAGGTATTTTTTAAACTGTTTATATTACATTAAGCAGTTGATATTATACTAAATGAAATTTTTAATAGGTAACAAATAAAATTATTTTGTATTCGATACTAACTTTTGCTTATTAATATTTAATCATTAATTTATTTATTTTTTATTTAAATATTAAAAAAAATTAACAAACATTTAAATCTTTATTTTTCAAAACATATTTGCTATTAAATCCATATGCTCTTGTGCTATAAATTGTGCAATTAAACTTGCAATATCATTATTACATTTTGATATTTGTTGTTTTATAATTTGTTTAAAATCTTCTTTTACACCTTTATCGGCTCCACGTGTACCAATTCTTCTTGTACCGCCACTAATTTGCTGTGCTGGACATAATTCTAAATTAAATTCACCATTATTTGAATACCATATATGCATAAACTCTTCAATATAATCAACAATAATAATATATGATGGAAATAACAAATATGTAAATTGTCTCTTTGCATTAATCAAATTAAATATTTGTTCAGCTAATTTACTCTCTCGAGGGTATTCAAGTTGGGATAGAACTAATAAATTACCAAGTATTTTATCAGGACAATTTGGTTCAAAAATTTTTCTCTACAATATAAATATACAATTTATTATATTACACAATTTAGAATAAATTAATATTGTTAAATATTTACCTTTAAACTGTTTATTATAGTTAAAGTACAATATTGAATAATGGCTCGTTGGGTTAATGGTAAAAGAAGAAGATGACGTTGTTTACATACTTGTGTCATATTATCCATGAATTCACCAGGATTTGCTGGTAATTCTGGTAGAATTTTCAATATATATTGCATCTGTAATAAATATTTTAATTGTAAATATATTATGATAGATGAAATATAGATATTAATATACTGTAATTGAACCTTCCGTTAAATTTAAACCTAAATTTCGTATATTATATTTTAAACCTGATATTTGTAGATCATTCATTAAGTTTTTTGCCTCTTCATAATTACCAACATATATGGCTAAATCATGTAAAAATTGACTTATCCAATTGGATAATGGAAGTTTTAATAAAAGTGCACGAAATTCCATACTATTTTGTGTATTTAATAAACGCCAACAATTTGCAGCCGTAACAAATGCAATTGGTGTTTCTTTGCTACATAGTGGAGAAGATGGTACTGAAATTATTGGAGGTTCTATACCAGAATCATGTGTTCTAATAGCTTGATTCTCATCCCATTCTAAAAAAATGAATTTAATGTAGAATTATATTAATTGTATAATAAAAAAAGTTTAATTGTTAATATATACCACGAAAACCTTCGATTAAAATATAATCAATTTCAGTATCTTCAGTTTTTTTATGTATATTTTCTATATATTCTTGTAATGAAAATATAAATAATGTAACAGCATAAAAAAATATTTGGCTTTGTTCATTTGGTCTTGTGGTTGGTTTGGATGTAACTAATTGATATAATTTTTGCCAATAGACATCTTTACTCCTGAGATTATTATGTAAAATAAATAATTTTTAAACTATAGCTAAAAGAATATATATATAATTAAATTACTTACCAATTTTTTTCTAGAGGTAAAAAATTGTCCCAATTTAATATTTGTCCACAAATTGTTAATAAGAAAAATATTTTTTTCCATATTTCATGTATATTAAGTTTGTTGTCTTCTTTAAAAATTTGCTTTACATAATATTCTAAAGATATTGTGAATATTCTTTGAATTCCATGACTTGCCTCAAATCCTTCTAAACCTTTATAATGTAATATTAATGGTAGAGCTTCTTTTTCAAGCATATGACGATATTTTGCTGGTTCAACAGACATTCCTACTGCAATTAATTCTAATATTCTTGGCTAAAATAGAAATTTTACAATAATGCAATATGCAAATAAAAATATAAAAATTATTTTTAAATTAATTTTTTTTACCGTATGTGTAGAAATTGCTTGAGGAAATCTTTTCAACAGTAACAATAATAATTTACATTGTTCGAAATTATTTTCTGTTAATAATAAAATTTTATGCTGTACATCGTAGGAAAGATGTTGAAACATTTTAACATAGAAGTCTTGAGTTTCTGTTAATTCTGTTTCAGGAGTACGAAGAGCAGCTGTTAATTCACTTACTTCCGTCCACAATTCACTTGGTTGATTTTGAAATGTTAGAACTCTATAAAATTAAAAAGTATACATTAATGAAATTAAATATATTGCAACAATAATTATTATTGAATTTTTTACAAGTGACTGAAACATTTTGCGGCTTCTTCAAAATTAAGTGATCCTTTTTCTATTTTGTATGCCTCGAACTATAGTATGTTAAATTTTAGTGGTAGTAAATAGATATAAGTTTGTTATATATAATATAAATGCAAGTTACCTGTACAGCAAAGTTCTTGGGAAAAAGGGTTTTTGCGGTAATTATCCATGCTTTAGCTGTGTACGGATCATTGATTATAGCTCGTTTTGCTTGAGCAATTATATAGTTTTCTTCAGAAATTAAATCCATTTAAAATAATATGTACTCTGCCACTGGCCGGTATATGAAAACCGACCAAAACAAAATTATTCAAGAGAAATGTCAATTTCTCCCTATTGCATGAAATAAACGAGTTACGAATATAGTGAAGTTTTTCCTATTTTAAAATGTTTATGGGGTTTTGTCGAAAAGCGAAAAAATTTTCACGGAATGAAAGCAGAAACATTTAATTTATTTTCATTATTTTGAAAGTCAAATATAACATACATGATCTTTATAATAGTACATTTTTCTTGCAGGAAAGTAGACAAAGGTCAGGATTTAACCTCTTCTTATATAATTACTATATGTGTACAGTACAGAATCTGTACTACAGATACTAAAAATATAAAGATGTATCAAGTCACGATATAATTAAATTAAATACATAACATGTTGCATGTTGTTCTGCAGCATTTTTGTGTATCTGTTAGTTATGCAACATTTCTCAATTAAGATTTAACACACTCAACTCAATATGAAAAATTTGTATTAATTTTTAAATTAAACATTAACAAATATAATTAAAAATGCTATCTTTAATATAAAATATGCTTTCTAATTAATGAATTAAAGTATTTTTTAATATATTTTCTAATAACAGTAAAACTCCTATAAATTGAATCCGCAATATAGCAACGAAGAATAAAATTTAAGAATAAGTCGTTTTTTCTATACTTTCAAAATCATTTTCACTAAAGTATTATACAATCAAAATTTCATGAAGTGTATCGATCGGCTGGTGCTTCGATTAAAAAGAAAATTAAGTTCGAGTTAAGGAAGTTCAATTTCACTTTACTTCAAAATTATTATGAATTCTACTATTTCTATTAAAACAAAATATTTAATTTTATTGATAACGTAACAATCCGTAACACTACATCAAATTTATCAATTTTTAATCTTATAAATATTAAATATTGATAAAATTCTCCGCCCCTTTATTATACTAAATATTTTACTGATCTATAATTCAAAATTTTGAATAATTCATTTTTAAATTTTCCACTGCACGATCGTTTTTATACAAAGAGAAATTATTTATAGTGGGCGGTTAGAGTTTCAAAGGTGTTTTAATATTTAAGTTTACTTTTTGTATTTGAAAAATATACATTTAAAATTTATAATATGCTCAAGTCATAAGTAAATCATCCTTAAATATGTTAAAAATTACGAATATAAAATACATTTTACTGATTCAATTCCTAATATTGTATAATGTTAATTGTTTCTATGATGAACAGTGAGTTTTGTGTTATTATTGAATCAATAAATAATTTATTATTTTAAAGTCATACCAAATTATAAAAATATTTTTTTATGTAAAAAGGCCAAAATTTATATTGAATAAAGGAAATCTTATAATTGAATCAGCAAAGGATAAAAATATAACAATACGTTTAGTTGGTAAAGGACAATTATTTGCAAATGATGTTGATTTATTAAATAATCGAAGAAGACCGTTTTTTCCTTATCCACCATTTCCAACTAGACCAACATCTAATGGTGGCAATATTGAAGAATTTAGAGAATTATTATCTGAATTGCAAAGAAATGTTTCAAGGATAAATTTTAAGTTATTTAAATTTAATAAAATATTAAATAGTAATTATAAAACAAGAAAAATATATTTTACAGTTCAAGTGAATATCCATTAAGATTTCGACGAATTAATCAACGTGTTAATACTCTTCAGAGACGCATTAATATCATTTTAACAAAACTACAGACAAATAAATGTGATGCGATACCATGTAAAAATGGTGGCTCCTGTATACCAGTGTATGATAGCTTCATATGTTATTGTACAAATAATTGGCAGGTAGATTTTGTTAATTCCATTTCAATTGAAAAGGAATAAACATTTGTTATGATAACATTTTTTTTCTGAAAACCATAAAATCTTTCTAGCATAATTTGAATTTCTCATGTTAATATTTTGTAGGGAGCAACTTGTGAAACTGATGTAGATGAATGTGCTACCTTCACTGGTACGGATTTGGGATGCCAAAATGGTGCATGGTGTCAAAATACACCGGGAAGTTATCGGTAAGTGCAACATTTAAATAAGAGTTAGATACATAATTATGTATTCGTATATTGTACGCCCACTAATTATTGTTCGTTATAATAAAATATGTATTCAAATTTTAGGTGTCAATGTTCAAATGGATTTCATGGTACTCATTGCACTCAGCGTATAGTCGATTGTTTAAAATCACCACCAAGTGAAACATGTGTACATGGTGTTTGTGTACCAGCTAAAAATGATTTCGGTTATCAATGCATTTGTGAACAAGGTTGGACTACAAATGGAATAACACCGGCATGTATATATGATGTTGATGAATGTGAAACAACACAAAATCGTTGCCAATCAACTTGCATCAATTTACCAGGTTCATTTAAATGTGGACCATGTCCACAAGGATATACTGGCAATGGTTTAGTGTGTCGGGATATTAATGAATGTGAAAATAATAATGGTGGTTGTAGTACATCACCACAAGTAAATTGTATTAATACTGAAGGTTCCTCACATTGTGGTCCTTGTCCACCGGGGTGGAGTGGTGATGGACGATATTGTTCTAGAACTGATATAAATAATTGTCCGGCAAATAATCCATGTTATGATAAATCAAGATGTCAATATATTTCTGGACAAATGACATGTACATGTCCACCTGGTATGAGAGGTCATGGTTATGGAATTACAGGTTGTAACTCGGCTGGTGGAAATCCTTGTGAAAATCCAAATCCATGTATGGTAAGTTAGAAAATGAATAAGTATTTTTGTAATATGACTTTTGCTGTTATTTTTGTCATGTATAATATTTAATTTTCGAAGAATGGTGGAACTTGTATTCGAAATGGAAATTCATACAATTGTCTATGTCTAGATGGTTTCGACAATAAAACAAATTGTAATAAAATTAATCATTGCCATTCAAATCCTTGTCATAACGGCGGTACATGTGTTGCTTCTGATAACAGTTTCACGTGTATGTGTCCCAATGGAATTTCAGGCCGTACATGCTTAGAAATTCGAGCACGATGTGGTGGTGTTCTTTCTGAGGAATCAGGTGTTTTACAATATTTAAATTATGAGAGGAATCGTCGATGTGCATGGCTAATTAAAACACATCAATCGAAAATTTTAAATATTACATTTACAAAATTCGATTTAGAAAATCAACCTGATTGTACTTCAGATTGGCTACAAATTCATGATGGCCGTTCATCAGCTTCACCATTAATTGGTCGATTTTGTGGCACTGTATTTCCAAAAGGTGGACAGATTTACTCCTCACATAATCAGATTTATTTATGGTTCCGATCAGATAATTCCAATGATACTAAAGAAGGATTCGAATTAAAATGGGCAACTGTTAATCCAATTTGTGGAGGTGTTTTTAATATTACAAAAAATAATTATAATGGTATTATTAAATCACCTGGTTATCCTGGAAAAAGTCCACCAAATCGTGATTGTTCATGGGACTTTATTGGACCGTATGGTAAGAAATTTGAATTTCGTTTCTTTGAAGTCAGTTTAGGAAGTACTGCGCAAGAATGTACCGATTATATTGAGGTAAAATTTTGAAGATTAAATTTTATATCGTATTTGAAAAGTAAATTAAAATTTTAGATAATTGATAGTGGTGATACAATAGAGAAAATATGCGAAAGTGGTTTGCCGCAACCTAAAAAATCAGCATCAAATATCGTTTCAGTTAATTTTCGTTCAGATGCAATGAGTTTTGACAGTGCTTTTCAGTTACATTATGAAATTGTTGATGGTCAGCCTGGATGTGGAGGATATTATAATAATTCAGAAGGTATTATTACATCACCAACTGAAGAAAGTGGCATTGTCCAGAGTGCCGTTTGTTGGTATTTAATTCAACAGCCTGTTGGCACTAATATTCAATTACAGTTTACAAAATTTGATTTAGCTTCATTCTTCAATTGTTCATTGCAAATAATAGAGGTAATCGATAATATGCCTGATTTTAACATCTTCTATTATATAGATAATTTTTTTGTTGTTGTAGATTTACGATGGTGTGGCTGATACAGATCCTTTAATAGGTCGTTTTTGTGGTGGAGTTAGACCCGACAATATAACATCTACCTCAAACAATATTCTAATCAAATATAAATATGTTGATAATTTTGTACACTCATTATATAGTGGATTTGAAGCAAAATATAAATTAAATTGTGATGCAACATATCGAAATGTGACTGGTATTATAGAATCACCTGGATTCCCAAATCCATATTATAAGGATATTGATTGTGTTTACAAAATATTTGCACCAATCCATAATTTAATTTCATTAAAGATAGAGAATTTCACATTATCATATGAAGATGAATGTAATATGGCTGTTGATAATTTGGAAATTTACAATGATTTGTATAAACCTGAACGTTATTGTCGTCCACCATCATCTATTATAATTTCAAAAACATCACATTTACAATTAGTTTTTCATTCTATTGGTAATCATTTAAATGCTACAGGATTTCGAGCTTCATATAAATTTGATGAGCTTAGTTGTGGTGGTGTTTTAACTGAGCCAAATGGTACTATAACAACAGATGATTTGCCAACAACAAGAATGTCAACGCCAAGATTTTGTGAATGGATTATAATGGCGCCACCTCAGTATAATATTGAGTTAAATTTTGATAATTTCGATTTAGGCGATAATAATTGCACTAATTCTTTATCATTGTATCTAAATACATCAAAAGTTGAAAGACAAATTGGAGCGAAGTGAGTGTATAGAGTTACTTACCTACTTATTTTACTATTGAAATATAATTTTTGAATTTATTTTCAAGGGCATGCAATACAAAAGCACCAGTTTCATCGATATATGCTGCTAATATTTTATCTTTGGTATTAATAAAAGGAAAACCTTTAGGTATAGGTAAAGGATTTACAGCTAACTATAAATTTATTGATGCAAGTGAAAGTAAGTCTGAATCGCAAAGTTGTATATTTTTATGAAAATTAAATTGAAACCAAAAAAAATTCTTTATTCAGCTTGCGGTGGTAATTTTAGTGCACCATATGGTACATTCAAATCTCCAAATTATCCTAATGAATATCCTGATTATATTGATTGTACATGGATATTACATGCACCTAATGGACATCAAATTGAATTAATTCCTAAGAATTTCTCATTAGAAAATACAACTATGAGATGCTCAGAGGATTATCTTGAAATAAGGTTTTTTTTATACATTGATTTGATTAACCATTAAAAATTATATAATTTACATTATTTTTATCTAATATCCTTTTATCAAATATAGAAATGGTATGACAGAAAATTCACCATTAATTGGTAAATATTGTGGTGATAATATACCACAAAGAATTCCATCATTCACTAATCATCTGTATATACATTTTCATTCGGATTGGAGTATTACCGAAAGAGGTTTTAAAATTGATTGGGACCAAACTTCAACTGGCTGTGGTGGTACTTTAAATTCGTATGAAGGTTCAATACATTCACCTCATTATCCCCAAATAATGAATGATGCTGCCCAATGTGATTGGTATATTACAACATCAGCAGGATCAAAAATTCAATTTAATATAACATCAATTACAAATACGGATTTATGTAATAAAAACAATAATTTATTTATTTATGATGGTCCAAATGCATGGCATAATAAAATACTATTAAATTGTACTGGTTCAGATAATATAATTGTAGCAGAATCAACAACTAACAAATTATTTATACGATTTGTTATAACAGAAAATGATAAAATAAATTTCCTTTTAGAATATATAACAAATTGTCATACAAATTTACATGATTTACATGGTGTAATTGAATCACCAAATTTCCCATATGATTATCCAGATGATTTAGAATGTGCATGGCGTATAAGTGGTAAAAAAAGTAAAAAAATTAAATTAATATTATCACATTTAGATTTAGAAGGTGATACAATTCAATGTCCATATGATACATTAATTGTTTCACATTTAATTAATAATGATGCGATTTTAAATCAAACACTTTGCCGTGATAAACCATATTTGATAACAAGTCGTGGTGATGAATTTCTAATTAAATTTGAAACTGATTTTTCAAATGGTGGAAAAGGTTTCCGTATGGAATATCAAATTGATGGTTGTGGTGGTCATTTATATGATGAATCAGGTTATATAGCATCACCTAATTATCCATATGCATTAAATGTTTATTGTTTATGGATAATTGAAGCTGAATATGGTAATACGGTACAATTGAATGTAACTAGTTTTTATATTGATCCAGATAATAGAGATTGCAAATCAAATACTTTGACGGTAATTAATTTCTACATACAAATATTTCTACATATATGTATATATATAAAAATTCGGTTTTTTTGATAGATATCTAATGATAAAAATGAATATCATCCGCTTGTTACCGCTTGTGAGGCATCACCAAATGTTATAACATCATCCGGTCGAATGATGTATATACGTTTTGAAACTGATGCTTTCCATTCAAAGAAATATTTTAATGCAACTTATCTGATCAAAAAATCAGGTATAATTAAACGATAATATAAAACTATTATAATAATTACACATATATGAAAAAATGTTTACTCTATATAGGATGTGGTGGTATAATTGATGCAAAAACTGCTGATATTACATCACCAAGTTATCCAGACGATTATCCAAATAACTTAAATTGTGAATGGCTTATAAAAACTGAATATCAACATCACTTACAATTATCATTTGTAACATTTGATATTGAACAAAGTGATAATTGTGCTAAAGATTTTCTTGAAATTTATGATGGTGAAAATAAAACATCAACTAATTTAGTAATAAAACATTGTGGTGGTAATTTACCAATACAAAATTTATTTAAATCATCTTCAAATTATATGTTAGTTATATTTAAAACAAATAATGAAACACAAAAACCAGGCTGGAAATTGAATATTCAAAGGGTATACCTATTTTAGAATTAAAAAAAAAAATACGAAACTTAACATGATTCGTTATTATTTTAATATTTTAGAATTGCGGTGCAGATTTAATTCAACAGTTTGGTTATATTAAAAAAGAATTTACTGAAAATGATTGCATGTGGAAACTTAAGGCTCCAGACGAAGGTAAACTGATTTTTCTTCATTTGTTTCATATTCATTAATGTGTTTATCAATTGTTTAGGATCGCGAATTTTACTAACATTCCAACATGTTGAATGTAATTGCAGTTCAAATATGAAAGAGATAATTTGTGAAAGATCTAATGGTGTTAAGGTAGTTAATGATAAAATAAAAAATAAATTTTATAATATTAAGTATTTAATTCTATATATTAGATTTATGATGGTGACTCTGTAAATGCACCATTACATACAAGTTTTTGTGTTAATCATCCACTACCAATTGCTAGTAATGGTCGATCATTAACAATCATTGCTAAATCAGTCTATTTTGAAGCATATTTTTCACAATTTGATAGATCTTGTGGTGGCCGATTAAGTTCACTACGTGGTAGATTTGCCTCACCACTTTATCCAAATTCTTATCCAGCTAATATTGAATGTTTTTGGACAATTGAAATTCAAAATGGAAATTTTATTGATTTACGATTTGATGTATTTGATATTGTTAAATCAGATGAATGTAATGATGATTATATTGAAATACGTAAATATAATGCTACCGGTAAAGTAATTGCAATACTTTGTGGCAAAGAAGTACCAAAATCTTTTCGAATATATCAATCGGTTTGGATAAAATTCCGTAGTAATAGTGAATCTGTGGCAAAAGGTTTCTTGGGCTCTTATAATTATGGTAAGTAAAGGATACAATCTTTAATAATACAAAGATATTATATCAGATTTTTTTTTGTAGTGACCGAAAATGAACTTACTACAGATGTGACGAAAGATTTCGGTACTATACAACCACCACCACTGATAAGTATTCGTAGTGAAACAAATCCTTATAAATGGCGAATTACAGTGTCGGACGATAAAGTTGTAGAATTACGTATTAACGAGTATAGTCAAGGATTGAAAGTAATTAAGAAAATTATAAATATCAATGAATTTTTCAAATATATAAACCATTTGATTTTTTATCTCTATATGTTGAATAGCTCTTTGATGGATTTGATGAAAATGCATTTCCAATTACACTTGAACATTCTCCTTCAGTGATAACTAGTTCGTCTAATGCTGTTTACATAATTGCCGATAATAATATTTTACATGATTTTGTAATATCTTGGAAAGGAATATTGAAAGATTCTCTTACAGTTAATGAAACAATTAATGAATGTTTACAAACGGTATTAGTTGCTGCTAATGATACTGGAAGAAATTTATCATCAATAAATTATCCAAATAATTATGAAAATGATATTGATTGTGAATATATTTTAAAACCACAAAATCCATCAACACATGTTCAATTAAAATTATATGCTGCTGATTTAGAATCATTTCCAGATTGTAGTGCAGATAATTTAATTATATCAAGTAGTAGAAATTTAATAAATTGGAAAGAAGAGAAAAAAGTATGTTTTTTAAAATGGAGCGAGAAACCACATTTTATTATTAATGGTACACCATATTTAAAAGTAAACTTTCATACAGATGGATCGTTATCTGGTACAGGATTTTTATCATCTGTTACTAGTAAATGTGGGGGCTATTTAACAGAATCTGTTGGAATAATTGACAAAGAAAGTGTTGAAATGGAAACTGACTACAATGTTAAAGAATGTATGTGGCAAATAGAAATACGTTCTGGTAGAAAAATTGAATTTGAATTTGAATTTGATGAAGATTATGATGACGAAACAACTACTGCTAATGAACCGTGTAAAGATTATTATGTATTGATACGTGATGGTATTGATGAAGATGCTCCGATTTTAAAACCTGGTCGAATATGTACAGAAAATAATTTAAACGGATCTACATTAGTTACCACTGCTAATCGGGCATATGTTAAAATTCATTTTGGTGTATTGAAGAAATTGGCATATTCATTAACTTATAGAGAACATGTAGATTGTGGAAGTGAAATTCATTTAACAAATTTTATGAATTCAACCAATATTACAACACCACATTTTCCAAATATACCAAATCCTTATAGTGAATGTATTTGGACATTTGTTGCACCACCTGGACAAGTAATCGAAGTAAAGTTTATAGATAGTTTTGAATTTGCATATGGTGCAACATGTCCAACCGAATATATAGAATTACGTGATGGTTCAACAAGTTTATCTCGTGAAATTGGTAAATTGTGTCATAAACCACGGGAAATTCAACGTACAACTGGTAATGTATTATATATTAAATTTGTTGCTGATGTTGCTGAACCAAAAACAGGATTTCGTGCTACTGTATCATTATCAAAATGTGGCGGAACAGTATCAGGCAGTTATTTTGGATTTATTAAATCAGAAAATTATCCATTACCCGGTGGTTATCGTTCTAACTCCCAATGTGAATATACATTAAAAGTTCCCTCATTTTATCGCTTAAATTTAACAATAGAAGATATACATTTGCCGTATAACAGCCAAGATTTAAATGCTAGTGATCATTTGATCATATATTCAATTTCTGACTCACCAGGGGGACGTTACGAAGAAGTGGTTACAACAATTTGGGGAAATAATACATCAAAATATTTAGAACTAGACAATAGTGAACTTGCAATACAATTTGTCACATACAAAGCTAATACACAGTATCGTGGATTTAAAATACGTTATGATCGAGTATTGGGTAGATGTTTCAAAAATGTTGAGAGTGAAAGTGGTGAATTGGTAATGCCCAGACCAGTTGGTAAATCACCGTACATGTCATGTCGTTGGAAAATTACTGTTCCTAAAGGACGATCAGTTACTGCACAAATTGTTGACTTACAATATGGAATAACTTCAAGGTAAGATTCTATTAAAATTAGTATCAATGATCCCAATCCTTGATATATAACCAACCTATTCTCCTTCTCTATTAAAATAATATTCAATGATTATTTTTCTACAGTCATCGAATTACTTTCTTCAATGATTTCGGAATGATGTCTCGAATTACATCTATTACAAATAATACATCTGAATCAATCAAATCTTCTGATAATATAATGTTAATTAGAGTTTATGGTGGTTATAAAACAACACTTAACATATTACGTATTAAATACAGTTCGTTTGAATCATCAAATTGTCCTGGAAATCTTGATTATGAAGGTGGTGTAATTACAATACCAGCAAGTGTTAATAACAAAACTTTCTTTTGTCGTAGTGATTTAACATTGAATGGTTTCCAAACCATGGGATATCACATTAAAACTTTACTTCAAACCTCAAATAGTTATATGCAAAGTTCTGGTATACGAATTAAGACTGGTATTGGTTTTTACTGGAATTTTCTAGATTTTAATCGTAATATTACTAATAGTAATTTTGGTGTATCATTAAAATCTTCTGTCGTTGAAATGATACAAACAGATTATTCGAAAATATTTGCTTTTGAAATGGGTTATAAAAAACATAATTGTGGTGGTATATTATCAATTGATGATTTACCAATAAATATAACAAAATTTCAAGATAATTATGGTCGTTTAGATTGTGCATGGGAAATTAAAGTTGAAGCAATTGATGAATATAATATAACAATAAATGTTAATTTTACTGGATCTTGTACTGAAGAATATTTACAATTACATTCTGGACAATTTCCAAGTGATCCAAAAGTAAAAACACTTTGTGGTGGATCATCGAATGAAAAAAATTCAACATTTAATTATACATTACTAAATCGTTATATCTATATATATTATCATGCAGATGAATATTCATCAAAGTCAACATACGAAATTAATTCGATTCAATTGAATAAATGTGGTGGTATATTAAAATCACGTTATACCGATAAAATATTAGAATTTAAACCAAATGATTATAAAAATAATTTAGAATGTATTTGGGATTTTAAAGGTAGAAATGGATTTAGTGTTTCTGTTGAATTTTATGATCGTTTCTTTATTGAAAATAGTCAAAATTGTACTAAAGACTATTTATTAATTAAATCTGAAACTGCAAATAAAGATTGGTATCAATATCCCAAATATTGTGGACGTAATATACCAGATACAATTAATACAACATCATCAAATTTACAAATTATATTTCGTAGTGATGAAAATACAATTGGTGATGGTTTTAGTATACGTTTTAAACAAATGTGTGGTGGTATTTATAATGTTACAAATAAATTACAAAGAATTCAAAATCCATCTCATTGGAATATGTATAGTTATCAAATTAAATGTAATTATACATTAGTAACGGATACAAATAATTTTATAAATGTTAAATTTAAACAATTTAATATTGAAACATCAATGGTTGAAGAATGTCGATATTCAAAGTTTAATGTTTATAAGCCAAATAGTGATGATGAACCAACATTAGTTGGTTCATATTGTAAAAAAGATTCATTAACAGAATTACGTAGTCGTAATTTTATAACATTAATATTTGATGCAACATTTGAATCTGGTAATTTTATATTTGATTATTATTTAGAAGAATGTGGTGGTATTATAAGTACACCAATGTCTATACATTCACCATATGGAGAAGATGGTAAAGAATATCCACATGGTATGGAATGTATTTGGAATATTACAGCACCAGCTGACAAAGAAATAATTATTAAATTTAAATATATTGATATGGAGAGAGGTTCTGATTGTAGATATGATTATGTTAATGTATATAATGGTTGGGATGAGATTAAGGAAAATCGTAAAATATCAATATGTGGTAATACAACAACAACAACAAAAAAAGCACCACATGTTAAAATATCAAATAATAAAGCAATTGTTGTATCAAGATCAGATGATTATATTGCTGGTAAAGGATTTTCAGCTGAAATTGGTTTTACAAAAAAATGTGATAAACATATACATTATATTGCATCAAATTTCACATATACTCATTATGAATTAGATTATTATACACCAGATGGTTATGAAAATTATTTAGATTGTCATATATTGTTTACAATTGAAGATGGTTATCAATTAGAAATTGAATTTGAAGATTTTAATGTGAAACCATGTACTGGTCGAGTACCAAATGAAACAACTTGTGATTGTGATTATTTAGAAATATTTGATAGTAATAATATACATCATGGTTCAATTGGTAAATATTGTGGTTCAATGTTACCAGGAATTTTCCAAAGTTCACAACAAAGTTTATTATTAAGATTTGTAACGGATAGTAATTTAAATGGACGTGGTTTTAAAGCATCAATTAAACATAAAGTATCATTGTGTGGTATTGAAAACATTAATTTAGATTTGGGTCAGGTATAAGAAATAATAAAAATTAAAATATTTAATTAAATAATTTTGAACAAAATAATGGTTTTTATTATAGGAAATGAATATACTTTCACCAAATTTCGGTATTACTTCTTATCCACCAAATATTTATTGTAAATGGATTGTAAATGCCACTGATACTTTTACAATACATTTTGATAAATTTGAATTAGAAGAGCTGTCAACAAAAACTGGAAATTGTTTAGATTATGTAGAAATTATTACTCAAGAAGTACGTTATAGGCGATATTAATATTATTAATTTTAATGTCTTTTTAATAACATTAGTATTTGAATAATAAGACATTTCATCAATTAAAATATTAATCTATTTTAATATTATAATTTTATTATTATTCCAGTTTTATATGGACAGTACATCACATAAGTTTTGTGGTGGTAATGCACCTAGTGATATTACATTTGTGAGGAAATCTTATATATTAGATAATACTATAAGTGAAATAGTATTTAAATCTAATGGAAATATTCAAAAGGCTGGATTTAATATGACTTTAAAATCAACATCAGGTATATATTTAATAAAAAATGTTAATATTTTGAAAATGATTTGCTTTTAATTACATATATAAAAAGTTTGTAATTCAACTTTTACACAATTGAGTGGCGCTATTCGTCAACTGAAACTATCACCAAAATGTGAAATTTACTTTGTTGTACCTGAACATAATACATTATCATTTTTCATACCATCAATATATGATTTTGGTTTAAGCACTAATTGTACACAAGTTATAAAGGTAAAATTAATATAAATTTCAATATTGATTTCATAAAATCTCTTTAATCATAATTTTTATAGTTTTATGAAAAAGATAGTAAAGATTTATTAAAAACAGTTTGTGCTGATCGAATGCATAGTTCACAGCAAGTTTTTCTTAAAACAAATAAAGTTTATGTTGAAGCAGTTACAGGAAATGATAAATCATTAAATGTAGACATATTTTATATGGCTAATAATAATGGCGTAGGTTGTGGTGGTAAAACAACTGAATTAATGGGTGCATTTTCAAGTCCAATGTATCCGGATAATTTCCGAAATTATACTAATTGTCGATGGGAAATTGAAGTATCAACAAATAATGTTATAAGTATTAGATTTATAGGTAAAATATTTTAATTTCATGTTTCATTTTTTATTTATGTATTATTTAAATTATTTAGATTTTAATATGGGCGCTAAAATAAATTGTCCTAATGATTATGTACAATTAATTGATATTTCTGTGGATGGCACAGAAACTGTTACTGAACAATATTGTGGAGAAGTAATATTTAAATGAATTCTTAAAATATGTATTTTATTTATAATTTTTTATATAAATTTTATTGTATTTCACCAAAAAGGACGATCCACGATCGTACACAAGTAAAAGTTCAAAAGTAGCCGTTGTTTACAAGAGAACAGTTAATTTTGACGGTAAAGGTTGGTTGTTAGCTTATAGAACAGAGCCAAGCGAACATTATACAGCACAAATTATTTTATAATATTAATATATATATATATATATAATATGTAAAATTTAATATAGAAATACATATATTTGAAATAATAAATAAAAATTTACTTATTAATATTTATAAAAAATTAAATTCTAACGAAGATGCATAATCTGGACTTAGTTTTCCCTGACTTTATTTTATTGATATTATTAATAAAATAAGAGAAATTTTAAATTATAGACATATCAATTTAGAATGGTAAAACGATTAGAAATATTTACTCGTTAAGGTGTTAAACGATCTTACCCAAAAAAATTAAGTATTGCATTTGTTTATTTTGATGTAAATTATAAATAATATTGCAAATATTGAATAAATAAATATACATAGTAACAAATGTTTAATTTTTTAATTTTAATTTTCTATGCAATTTACACTTATGTAAATAATATAAATAATGTAAATAATCTTAACTTATAAATAATACTATTTTATAATGCAACTGATTAGTTCATTTTTGTTAATCAGATCAGAGCTGATTAAAAAAACAAACCTGTCATGAATATTTCTTTATTTCTATTTTGTGCTATTACCGCTGTTTTAACTGTTGCTGGGAAATTACGTAGACATGGTACAGGACGAATTACAAATGGTTTATTAGTTCAACACATATCTCAGTTTCCATACCAAGTTGGTATAGGATCTTACGACTCATATAATGATAGGTATTGGTGTGGTGGATCATTAATATCAAATCAATGGATACTTACTGCTGCTCACTGTCTTATTGGGTTCGTTATTATAATGAACAATTAATTTTTATAATATAAATTTTCATTGATACTTTTTTATACCAAATTATATATCATATATGTATTGTACATGTACAGGAAAGTGAAATCAGATATTTATCTTGGTACTATTGACAAATATGCCGATCATAAATTAACAGTGGGCCAATCAAATTATATTATTCATGAATTATATGACAATTCCAAGAAATTAAATGATATTGGTTTAATTAAACTTCCATTTCCAATACAATATTCAAGTGAGATTATAGATTTGTTTTAAAATATTTAATTATAATTTATAAAAATTAAGGCAACATTAATGCTATTGAGGTGGACAAAAATCCATCGTTAATTAAATGGGTTAACAAATTTGGTATAATATCAGGATGGGGATCTACATTTACTGGTGATCTTCAATTGAAATAAATTTTAATACATATTTTTAATATAAATTATTTATCTAGGTGGACTACCTAATAGAGAACTTCAATATGCTGAAGTAAAAATTATATCAAATTCAAAATGTACACAAATGTTTGGATCTAGTTTAATAACACCATCGAAAATATGTCAAAGCGTAATCCATAATACAGGTTTTTGCCAAGGTGATTCAGGTGGTCCATTAGCAGCTGTAGAAAATGGTAAACCTGTATTAATTGGAATTATATCATTTACTGCTAAATCACAAAATCAATGTAATAATGATAAGCCAAGAGTATTTACTCGTGTTGGTTATTACCATCAATGGATTTGTCACAATACCGAGGGAACTATTTGTTAAATGTAATATTTTGATTGTAATTAGAAAATATCGTAATTAACAATATTTCTATTAAACATTTATAAGAAAAGATAAAATATGATTTTTTTTCATTAAATGTATACACTCCTATCTGTAATAACGAAGAATACATCCTAATTATGTAAGCGAATTATAGTAGAGTTTACTTTCTACATCATAAATATTATCAATACATTTTTACTAGAAATACTTTACTATTTTAATAAATACATTATATATGTGTAACAATTATATATAAAGGATACAAATATCAAAATTTATTAATGCAACTACAACTCTACAACAATTTATTTTTAAAACAGAGTGAAATTAATCCTTAATATTACACTTAAAAGGAACATAAAAAATTATGAAAAATGATGAAAAATGAAAATATGTTTAATTTTTTTTTGGTAGACCTTCGTGCTCCGCCCAATCTAACCAAGATCCTTGATAATTTTTAACGCTAAAAAATATTTATATTAGTATAGTACATAACTTAATATTTTATGTAAAATTATTTACTTGTTAAAACCTAATCCAACGGCTACTTCTGATGCCATTCCACTTCTTCTGCCACTCTGACAATGAAATATAATATATTTGTTTTTGGTCGGTTTTTCTTTTCCATATTTTTCTTTAAATTTATCATCTGATAGCTCAGACAGAGCGTTTGCAACTTCTCCTACTGTTAGAAATTATTTTATTTATTAAAAAATAAATATACATACTGTACAAATCGATATTACAATATTTTAATAGATATTAAAGTAATATAACTTTTTTTTGTTTAATTACTATATATGACCTTCAAAATTAATAAATAAGTATTTGATTACATAGTATATACTATATAGTATAAAATACTAAACATACATGGAATATTTATACTAGTTGGAATTTTTCCACTTTCAATCAGTTCCCTAGGTTCACGAACATCAATTAAAAGTTTTTCTGGATGATCTGGCAAATCTTTAATTTCATCATAACAAACAATTGGAATATTATTAGGATCTTCATTACTCTTAGTTGAATATTTTTGTACGGATGATGACACTAAAAAAAATTATATTATATTTAACTTTGAATTTTAATTTATTTAATAAAATAGATTTAATTTTTACTTATATTGAATTTCTGGTTACAAATCGACTGATGATCATATAAATTTTGTTTATATATATCTATATTATTATATTTAATTAGAGAACTAGATACACTTCGAACTGGAATCCATTTCCAGTTTCTCTGACAAAATATACCAATTCTGGCAAACTTCATAATAGAAATATCGTAGGTTAAAAATCTAAAATTTTGAATAACAAATTTAATATTTATTAATATATATACTAATGGTAATTTAAACTATGAATCTATTGGTACACTACACTATATATTTTATGGTTTTAACTAATATTAATTTAAATTTAACAATTTCTTAACTATAATAAAATAAGGTTATCTTATATGAGATTAAAAATGAATAGTCTACGATTACGATATGTAAATCTGACAGATACGATATTGAAAAACAAAACAAACTGTATTCAAACTCAGCTGATATTTGTATTCATTTACTATATTATTAGATGAAATTTGCGGTGCAATGTAGGAAAATGAATTATATAATTAGAATCGATTTTAGCATTGGTTAGGTATTGGTATATTGAGGATTGCTGTTGTTCATCATTTCAAAATTGTTTTATTTATTTCACCGATGATTTCTTAAGCAATCCTTCTAATGTTTAGTAATTCAATGTTGCAAAATATATGTTATAAGAAATGGTTATACATACACTATTGACTATTGCATAGTATAGTAGGTACAATATTGTAGAATTAAATTTTATATTTATTTATTATATACTACAATCTACAATATATTCAATATTTCGAACTAATATTGATATATGTATTAAAATAAACATTAATTAAATAATTAAATTCAATTGATAAAAACAATTTCCAAGAATATAACGATAAAAAAAAATTTGTATACCTTAAAAACTTTTTCGATAAAAATAGAAATAGGATGAGTCAGTTTAGACATTCAAAAAAGATTTTTTGGAATTTAAAGTTTATTTTTTATAATTATATCATAAATTGTAAACAAAAATTTGTAATTATTTTCAAATTTTCAGCTGAAAGTAATTTATCCAGAGAATTTTTTTTTTGATAATGAAATTTCTTTCTTTTCATTATTATATAAATAAAATTCATTTTTTTAGTATGAATAATTTGAGTTGTGTAAAAAGCGCCGATGTGTATGGACAGTTTTTTCGTATTTTTATTCGTCAATTTGGCGTTTTTAATAATAGATTTTGCTATTCAGCTGATTATTGTCACAAGAGCATTTCAAATACCAATACGCTTTTTCTAAAACAATCGCAACAACAAGAATATCAAAGTTTCTTATTAGAAAAATTACAAGTAATAATTTATTAAAAAAAATATAAATTAATATTGAATTAATTTTTAAGTTTCTTTGCTCTTTTATAATTATAAAACTTTGATTAGAGAAGAAAAAAAATTACGGAGACTACTACTAAAAATAAAGCAACCATGATTCAAGCACCAAAAGTTACATTAACTAGTGGTTATGAAATGCCTATATTGGGATTGGGGACATATGCTTAGGGATCCCAGAAGGCAAAATAGAAATAGAGTAAATGTCAGTTAAAAAATCAAAAAATAGAGACTTTGAGGATAAAAAAAAAAGAGACCAAAAAGAGTAAAAAAGCTTAGATATTTTTTTAATACATATACTATTATATCCAACGAACTATATGTTATAAAGGCCTAGAGGTTATGTTTTCATATAAATGATTGGTCCCAACATCTGACAGGGACGCTGGGGTAAAATGACAGTTGGCGGACATAAATTTAATAATTAAGGCATGTACTAATTGGTGTAAAAATAGAAGTCGTGACGTCATTTCGGTTTGTAAATTTTTTTATTGCTTTCTAAGACAAAATTAAAAATTATTTAAATTATAATTAATTATAAAATATCAATAAATAAATAAATTATGCAATAAAAATGATAAATTATGCAATAAAAATTTTCAAAATAACGAGTGACGTCACGACTTTTATTTTTACACCAATCAGTACATGCCTTAACTATTAAATTTATGTCCGCCAACTGTCATTTTACCCCAGCGTCCCTGCCAGATGTTGGAACACGAATTCTAACCTCTTAAGCCTTCTATAATATATAGTTCGTTGATTATATCTATATATTCAATTGTATATTTGTACCTATTATAAATTTTAGGATGAAATTTAGTAATATAATAAATATTTGAAATAACAATCCACTTCAAAATATGAATAAAAAAAAACAGTACAACAGAAATGACAGAATTCTCCACGTTTCGTTTGTGAATACCCGCCAAACATTGCGTAACGGAAACGTAAAGTTTTCCGAGTCTAATTCCTTCTAAGGTCTTGGAAAATGTTACGTTTTGGCGTAACAGAATTGATATGCAACTGTTACATTCCTTATATGAGAAGTGACACTATTTTTCGTTACGATAAGTTCTCGCAAAAGCGTAATGTTTCTGTACAGTTTAGGTGTAATGTTTTCGTACTATTTAAGTGTAATGTTTTCGTACAGTTTAGGTGTAATGTATTCGTACATATTTAGCGTAACTTGTGCGTACTGTTTATGTGTAACGTATACGTACAAATTTAGCGTAATTTTTTCGTACTGATTTAATGTAGCGTATTCGTATTTATTTAATAATTAAAAAACAAATTAGTTATTTTAATAGTATATTTCCAAACAAAAATAAATAAATTCATATTTATTAATATATAAAAATAAAAAAAAATAATGAATAAAAAAATTGTAACTTTTTACAAAAAATTTCGTAACTTTTTAGGCGTTCGTAAACTTAACATTTCCGTAAAGAATTTATCGTAAACTTGAAATAGTAGAAAAAAAAGTTTACATTAACATTACATTTTCATTCGGAATTTAGCGTATACAATTTATGTGTACGCCAACGTTACATTTTGGTTAAGAAATTTTCGTAACTTTTTAGGCGTTCGTAAACTTAACATTTCCGTATAGAATTTAGCGTACACTTGAAATAGTAGAAAAAAAAGTTTACATTAACATTACATTTTCATTCGGAATTTAGCGTATACAATTTATGTGTACGCCAACGTTACATTTTGGTTAAGAAATTTTCGTAACTTTTTAGGCGTTCGTAAACTTAACATTTCCGTAAGGAATTTAGCGTACACTTGAAATAGTAGAAAAAAAACTTTACGTTAACATTACATTTTCGTTCGGAATTTAGAGTATACTTTTAAATGCTTGGCGGGTATATAAAGTAAAATGTCAAAAATTGTTTGTCGAACAAACCGCTCAGCGTTGCTGTTTTATTGTATAAATAAAATGACAAGTGCGAGGATTCTGTGAATTTTCTATAAACATAATGCAATTTATTTATTTTTTTGAAAAAAGAGACCAAAAGAGACAAAAACAAAACAACAAAAGAAAAAGAAAGATCACGACGAAAAAATAGACCATGTTCTCTTTTTTAGAGACCATATGGGATCCCTACATATGCTGTAAGTATATTTATTTATTTTAAATATTTAGTTAATAATAATTATAATTAAACTTTAATAATATTTATATACACGTATTTATTTATATTATATTATCTTCGATTATTACATTGCAAATTGGAATTAAAATTACAGTAGCAACACACATTTCCAATGCAGAATGATGATATTTCAACTTTGATTATGTTATTTAGTAAACTAATTGGTGATTTTTTAAATAATTGAATAAGAAATTGTTTATATTTTTTTTCGTACAAAATTTCGTAGAACTTGTTTTGGTCTAAAATAATTGTTATAATCAGAAATGATTAATTTCGTATTGGGGACATTGTACCTTAATTCGAATTTCGGCTCATTCACTGTATATTCTCTTATCATTTTTATCAGTGCTTAGTTGACAGTTTTTTTTTGCTGATGTAAAACTTGACGATTTGGGGATGGGGTTGGGGAGCATCATGAATGTCTCTTTTCCCATATGTTTCTCGCGGTTTTACATTTCCAAATATTCCTAAGTAGCGCTTCTTTTCTTGTGTAAAAAAGTGGAACAATTTAGATTGCAAATATGCAAAAAGCAATTACTATTATCGTTCGAATTCGAACTTACAACAAATAGATTTTCGAAATACTGGATATCTAATTGCTACTAGTAAATTAGTTTTTTTACGTACAAGAAAAATATTTTTAATATTGTATTTATTTTTAATTATGAAAATATTAAAATTAATTTTCATTTTAATTTTAGTCAAACGATAATGAAGGTGAAATTGCTATAAAACATGCAATTGATATTGGTTACCGGCATATTGATACTGCTTACTTTTATCAAAATGAAAAAGAAGTTGGTAAAGCAATTAATGATAAAATTTCTGATGGTGTTGTATGTAGAGAAGATATTTTTTTGGTCACAAAAGTAAGAAATTTATTTATTTATTTTCTGTTTAACTCATTTCAACTTGATAAAACTGATAACTTTTTCTTGGTGTTTTCTAGTTGTGGAGTATTCATCATGAACCAGATAAAGTTGAACCTGCTTGTCGTAAATCTTTAGAAAATTTAGGATTAGATTATATTGATTTATATTTGATGCATATACCAGTTGGTTATCAATATTTGGATGAACAAACCTTATTACCAAAAGATTCTGAAGGAAAACTATTGTTAAAGTAATTTTGTACATAATAGCTCAATTTATTATATAATTAATTTATATATTTTATAGTGATGTTGATTATTTGGATACGTGGAAGGCGATGGAAAAATTAGTTAAATTTGGTTTAGTGAGGAGTATTGGTGTATCGAATTTTAATAGTGAACAAATTGAAAGAATTTTACAAAATTGTGAAATCAGACCAGTTACTAATCAAGTATTTAAATTAAAATATATAAATGTTATATAATAATTCAATAATATTAATAAAAAACAATAATTAGGTTGAATGTCATCCAGGATTGAATCAAAAACAATTAATAAAATTCTGTCGAGAACGTGAAATGACATTAACTGCTTATCGTCCTTTGGGTAAACCAAATCCAGAAATGAAAACACCAGATTTTGTTTATTCCGAAAAAACTCAAAAAATTGCTGAAAAATATAATAAAACACCAGCACAAATAGTCTTACGATATTTGGTAATTTCAATTAAAAGATTTTTAAAAAAATATTTTATATAATTTTTAACTTCAGCTTGATATTGGAACAATTCCCATTCCAAAATCTGTTAATGAAAAACGCATTGAAGAAAATTTTGATGTATTCAGTTTTAAATTAGATGAAGAAGATATTGAAATAATGGATAGTTTTCATACTGGTGAAAGATTTGTACCATTTTTACTGATCAAAGAAAGAAATCATAAATATTTTCCGTTCAATATTGAATATTAAAAGTAAGAACATTGTGTTTTTTTTATAAATTTAAATTTAAACAATTATTGTGAAACCAATTAATAACTTTAATTTTACTTATAATTGTAATTTTGGATAAATATACATATATGAAATAAAAACATTTTTAAGAATATAATAATTTATTTTTAGATTTTGATTAAGTTCCAGTTGTGATAAATCCTTTTTTTTACAACTTTGGTTAATACTTTCAAAATTGTAGAAAATTCACATGATCAATCTATTCTTAAAATATCAAATTTATTAATTAAACTTCTTCATACATTCAATATTATTTTAGTAATTATTTTCTTTGGAAAAATTAATATTCAAAATTTGAGTATCATCGTCGTAATATATTTATAGAATATACAAAATATAATTATATTTCCAATAAATACAACTTAGATCACTGACCTAGTATTCATACACTACTATGTTAAGCTCAGCCAAATTAAAATCATGAATTAATAATGAATCGGATAAGTCAATAGACTTCTTCAAGGAAAAAATAAAATTATGCTAAATGGTTTATTAGAAACAAAAATTACTATAATACTTAATGCAAAAAAAACAAGTTTCTCGTACTAAGTTCTCTGAAAACTTTTGAAAAGCTTTTATAGTGACCACGAAGGAAAAAATAAATCAAGGGATTAACTGAACCATTGTAAATTTGATTATTATAAAAAAAAAATTAACAATATTTTCAAGGTAAATTGCGTATTTTCTTCAACCATTCAATTCAATTTATCTTTTCATTTTATGTTGTAATTTATATTTCTATGCTTTGATTTTAATAATTGATTATCTTTTTTTACATTTAATTTTTTATTTGATTTTTCTAAACATAATTATTGATATATAGTAATTTAAAAAAAAATTAAGATTTAAATTAGGAAATATCCTTTTCAAAGTAATTCAAATATCTCATTTGTTTATTGAAAATATTTTAATGAAAATTTATTAAGTATAATAATATGTAAACACGTAACAATATTTAAAGTAGAATTTCGTGTACAAAATATTAAAATTTATTAAATAAATTTTTAACAATTTGTGTTTGTTAACAAAAATTTTTTATATTCCAATCATAAATTAAAAATCAAGGCAATATTAATGTTTATTTTAATTCGATCAATTAAATATTGATTTTTCAATAATAATAATAATAGTAATGGTTCCTTAAAATTACATTTGATCTTGAAAATTTTAAACTACTATTTCTGGGAACATTAAAAACATTTTAGTACAGACAAATAATATTTTATTGATTATTTGCCTGTGGTTTTAGGTATAATAAAGAAATTATTTCTTATTTATTTTGTTTAAAAATTATCATTGGAAAATTACTAAACACTTGCGGATAGTATAATAATTAAATAGTATATCAATATTAAACAGATTATATTTTTTAAAAGAATATTGTCCTTCATAAAATGTAGAGCAATTTTATGATATTTTTTACTACATCCATTTATTATTCTAAATTTTACATAATTCATTTTAATTATAATGTAAATAAAAGTGAATGACCAATACTTTAATTCACTTTAATAATTTGATTTACTTAAAGGTGCTCTAATGTAATTAACGAAAATTGGAATAGAATGCGAGTAAAGGTGATTATTTCAAGGTTTTCCACTGATTTTTAACCATAATATAATTACACAAAATTTATTGTAACATAATTTTTTTTTTTTTATTTTAATTTTGAATTACATTGAAAAATGTAATTTAATTAAATAATTATTGGTAAATTAAATGAAATTTTTAATAATATTTTTATTTAAGAAGTATTAACAATTAACCTTAACCAAAGAAATTCAAATAATTGTTAAAATTTCTTTGCCTTGACCTAATTCAATCAAATAGAGTTTGATTCCCAGTATTAGTAGCTATTATATACCATTACTACGGTCAGTATTTATAGAAAATATTTTCAATAATATTATTTACAAATTAAAATTAATAGATACTATTATTATTATTACTTATTTTTGGAATGACTTGTATTTTTGAAAGAGTAGTAATAAACAATAATAAAGAAATTGAATAGGTAAACGAACTTGGAGGAGATTGGTAGTATATACCAGACATGACAAAACAGTTGTTCGCGAGCCAAAATCAAGTCTCTTAAATATTATGTGACTCTAAAAAATCAATCTCTTAACACAATTAACTACTTAAAATGCATTATAAATCGTTATAATCTACAAAGAAAATTGTCGTATTGGCAAATTTTGCGGATTACAAATATCATAAAATAAGTTTGCCACCTCTGTTTTAAAAACAACAAGATATAAAATACAATATCATTTTGATCTTGAAAAAATTTGTAAAATGTTTTGAATTCAATTGTAAATTAACGTTGGCCATTAAGAAAATAAAATTTAACAAGTAAAAAAAAATAATAATCCTAAACAAAAATTATTTTATTAAAAAATTAACATTAATTTTAATGTTTTTAAAATTTTTATTAATTGGTTTCCCAAAAGGGATCACGATCATATACTCTTTAATTGTCATGGTTGGAAAGGTTAAGTATTATTGTATATATTTATTTTTAAAATATATTTTAAAATTATGTTTTTTTTTGTTGCTGATCGTGTCAATGACATGTACAAAAATAAAATACATTTTATGTTTCTATATAATTGTCGTCAATTATTATACATCATAAAACATCAAAAAATTTTATATTAAATTCAACTATAAACGAGTAAGGAAGAATCTTCAAAAGTTTATTAGGATTTTAAAATATCATATAAAAATTTTTATGGTATTTTTTTTTAACAAATTCCTTCATTTTTTTGCGAAAAAATCTACTTCTAAGATGAGCGACCTTACATAATGGATGCATGACAATTTTTAAATTAAAGCAATCGAAATTTAGGTAGGATAACATGAAATTTACTTTGAATCAACGAATCATGAATTTGATTTTAGATTTTATAAAAAAATAATAATAAAAACAAACAAACACATTTAAAAATTATGTTTTTTATTGTTGTTATATCTTATCTGCGTGATTTGCATACAATATTTATGACTTAACAAACCATTGACTTTGAAATTTTTGATTGTAAATCTTCTTTTCATAAAAAATGTTTTGCAATTTTCATTTTCTACATTCAAATATTCAAAGTAACAAAAATACATTCAAAGTAATACATTCAAAGTAATGATAAATATTTGAAATATGAATTTATATAATAATAAGAATTTATTTTAATTTCTATTAGCGATAAAAATTTAGAAAATTTTAGAACTTTTTTCATATTTTTAATTTCAATTTCAATGATTTCAAATAAAAAACGTTTATTCTTATTTGAAAATTATACAAATTTAATTTGTAAACCTTTTTAATTAATAATTTCAAAAAAAATCTATAAATAAATATAAATTTAAATATTATGAATAATCTAAAAAATTCAGTTTACCTACTTATTTTATCTAAATATTTCTGTTCCAGAATTCACAACAATCTTGTAACATTTTACTATAAAATATAAAATAAATTCAAAAAAAATTATAATAAATAATGATTTTTTTTATAATTCTAGAAATATAGATAAAACCATTACTTTATCTATATGTGGTAAAGATATAAAATTTAAAAATTTTTGTTAGACATATATTCATAATAATTTGCTATAATAATAATTGATTTTGATTATAAATTGCATTGTGAATATGTAATAAATTTAAATTAGATTTTCTGATATTAAATATTTATTATTAAATTACAAAACTATGAGGTATCAGTTAATGAATTATTATATAAATAAATGCTCACCTCATTAAAGAATTCAAATTTATGAGTTTATCAATTATACAATAATGTTTCTATTGAAGCAAATAATTAAAAGTATGCAAATATAAATGATATAAAAATAATTTATACTAAGTATATTCCCTTATGTAAACCAAAAAACGATTTATATTTTTAAAATTTTACTTTCAAGAAATAATCGCATTTTTTTAGACCAAAACCAATTTTAATAATATACTTTTTATGTTCCATGAAAATATTATAAAATAAATTATATACAATTTTATATTATTAGTGAAAGTATAAGTTCCTTTTAAGTATTGCAATAATCTTTCTCAACAATATATATAAATAAGTAGTTAGTAATTTTTACTAAATTGCAAATTTTAATTATCAAGTATTATAGTTAAAGTCCGGAAAATTTCTTGAGAAGAAAAAGAAAACTTTCTTACGAAATTAAAATATAAAATATAAGATTTTAATCTAAAGTAGATTTTTAACTGCTCGAGATAACTTCCAAATTAAAGTACTTTTTTTTGCAAATGGATATAATTTGACAAATTTCCTCTTCAATATTATTATGTTTTAGTGCAATTTTCACAACAAAAATTATTAAAGTGTTTAAAAAAATATTCTGTGTTCATTTTACTTGGCCCAAATTTCCATTTTTAGACTAGAATTATTTATCTCATACTTTATATAATTCTAATTTAAAATAATTAAATTAAATACATTAAATTTCATTTATGAAAAACTTGAATTTAAATTAAACATTCAAAATAATCTCAAGCTATGATAATAATAATGATTTTGTTGACAATTTAAACAACTTGAACTAATATCTTTTAATTATGACTTTGAAAACCTTTTTAGTACCAAAGTTTTTTTTAATTATTTAATTTACAAATTTTTAAACGGAAGCTGGAAAAACACATGGAAAAATGAAACTAAAAAAATAATATTTAATATTTGTTTTTATGGTGTGGTGGGATAAATTTTTCCCCCTCAGTAAAAAAAAAACACATTGAAAAACTTTTATTTTTACATTTTATTCTTCTAATATTTGCATTTTCAATTTCAATTGTATTAGTGTTAAATTCATATATGTATTGGTTGAACAATTTCAATAATATGAGTGTTAAAGTATTGAATTTTTTTTTGGTGGGAATTTTGTATTTAAAATAAAATATAGATTTATTTTATATTTTTTTGGTTAATAAATTTTCATGTAATCAAAATTTGAATTTCAGTTCGGTCAAATCCATCTCTAAATTCACAAGTCATTCAAACAAAAATTTTCTTAATTAACAATCCGAAAAATATAATTCAATTTTCATATAGAGCTTCTTTAAAATTAGAAAAAAAGTGAGTGTAAAATAATAGAAAAAAATTCTAAATTATCCATTTTCAATTAAGTTGTAATTAATAAAAGTCGTAATTTAGAAAAATTTAATTAGTTTTTTTATAGTATTTAAATTTAGATATAAATATTATAATATTGATTTGAGTGTAATATTTTTGAGTGAAAATTTAATAATCAAACTTGAATTACGTAAAAGAAGCAATTTTTAATTAATATAAATTTAATTCTTAAAAGTTAAATGTTAATAATAAATTTAAGAATTTCGATTATTATAAATTAAAAAAAAATTATTTAACTTTAAATCCATGGGAATTATAATGTTAAATTACGAAATTTAAATAAAATATAATTTTTTAAATTTTACAGTGAAAGTTTTATGTTATTTAATCAACCACCAAAAATGAGTATATAATTTCAAAAAAAAAAAAAACGTTTTTACAGTCACATCACAATTTATATTAATATATATTTACGCAGATATTGGAATAATTTCATAATGAAATTTACTTAAAATATTTAATTACTTTTTAATTTATAAAATTTTTTATGTAATTACATAATGAAAAAAATAATAGCTTTATTAATAAAATTCTATAGTTAATTAATTTTTATTAAATTTTCACATAGGCAAATTTAATTTTAATTCGAATTTTTTTAAATCAATTAAGTTTTTTTTTGATTTATCTGAACATAAAAAGATAAATTTTTATAAATTATATATATTTAATTTGGTGTGGCTGGAAATGTTATTTATCTTATATATCATTTTCAGGTTAAATTAGTCTTTATACATTCAAAATTGCCCTTTTTTTTTTAAATTCATAGTTGACCTAAATATACAAAATTAAGGTTGAACATTTTTGACAAAATTGAACTTTGGAAAAGGACAATTTTTAGAAAAAAAAATGAATTTGAAATCTAAACAGAAAATTGAATTGTAAAAAAGACTAATTTGATTTGAAATTGCCATAATTATTAAATGGAATTCATGAAGGTTTCAATTTTATTTAGTTAAATATTTGGAGTTGAATTACTAGAAAAATAAATATTTGATATTATAATTAAATAAAAAAATAAATCATTTTTTTAAAATTCTTTCTGTGTGAAGGGGAAAAATGAAATTTTAAATTTTTTTTAATTAAGTACACAAATAATTTTATAATTTAACATTATATTTTTCAAAAAAACAAAATCATTTAAATTTAATAATTAAACTACTAAGTTTAATAGATCAGCTTTTACCAGTTTTTATTATTATTTCTTTATTAATAAGAAAATAACAAATTAAACTAAAAAATATAATTAAATTTAATTAAAAATATTCTCAGATCAATGGTCATTTTTTTAATGGTTAAATTTTTGTATTCTTGACTTTAAAATAATTTGTTATTAACATTTTTGTACCCAAAAGAGTTGACATTTGTATACCATCATTATACTTTGTGACTTCAATTAAACTTCTAACACGTGCACTCTCAAAATTTACTCTACTTACTTAAATAAACAAAAATTTATTTATATGATAATTTTCTTCTATAAAAAATCTTTGAAAAGTAAATTTAGATATGCTTGGAAAAAAAGTGTTTTAATGTATAAACTCGTTTTTGTTTAGGCCGCTGTAAAAGGCAACTTTCGCTTTCACTTTAAAATGCCAATTCCCATTAGCTTAGATAGGAAATGAGCTAAATATATATACAATTTTCCTATATTGATATACTTAATAACCAGACAGAAATAAAACTAAATTTCAGAAAAAAACCATTATTTTATTTATGGATTATCTCATCGTTTAGATACATGGCGTATAACTGGCATGTAACTTAATGATTATTATAAGTATATTTTCATAAAATAACATTTTGGATACAATGTAAATATTTGTTTAGCTTTTGTAGTCGCGTTTTCGGTTTTCGCATTAGCTTATTAATTTTGATTGTACAAAAAAGCTTTTGGACAATAGATGATAAATTCTTACACGAAATGGAAATTGTAAACTTATTCAAATATAAATTATTATATACATACATTAATTAGTATCTATATCATTTTCAAATTAAATTTGCCATTTTTCAAATTAAATTCGTCACTTAATTAAATTTTAAGCCAGCAAAGTGCTTTAGTAATTTTGTTTGTAATTTCTAACTTTATAAACCATTCAAAATTCAACCTGTACACTATATGTAGTTCTTTGCGTTTGAGTAAAAGTTTACAGAATAACAAACCCCTAAATTTGTAAATTATATAAATAAAAAATAATAATAAATACACATGCGATTATAGACACGATATTTAACTGATTAAAGAGTTCCTCTCTGATCATACCTATTATAAAACATTAATTTATGCCAACATTTAATAGTCGGAAATATATAGTTGATTATTGTCAGTGTACTTTTACCAAAAAATATATATTTACTTTTATGATTTTGAAATTTCATTTATGTAAAAAAGTAAATTTTGTTTGTGCAAAAAAAAATTTAATAATTTATACAAAATTTGTGTTTAAAGCCGGGATCAATATTTAAATCAATTTTTCGTTTGGAATTTATGTTGGCAAATAATAACATTATGTTATATTTCAAAATTCTTCTTAAGTCTTAAAAACTATTAACTAAGTACAATTAATTTTGAGTAAATTTTTGTATTTTGTTTATCATAATTAGTTTTTGTTAAGAAAAAATATTTAACATAGAACTTTTGTCGGCATTTTTTTGTAATTATATTTATTAAAATTTCTATAGAATATTCTTAATAATTTCTTTATTCATTTTATTTTTAATATTTTGTGTCATTTTTTTTTTGTAAAATATTAACTAATAAATACTAATTAAAAGACGTAAAAAATTAATGTGGAAAACCACAAAAAAATGGTAAAAATAATGGCAAATTTTAACGTAATGTCAAATGTATTTTTTTTTTCAACTAATAAATTATATTTTGTAAATAACTAACTAAATGTATATTAAATTTTCAAGGTGTGATTAATTTTACTTAAAACTATTAAATAATTTAGAATTTTGTTTAAATTATTTATACACTTTTAAAATGAACAAACATTTATATTAATTAATCTAAAATAGTTCTGACTGGAATGCGTAATTTTTAAACATATAATTTTTGTCATTAAAATTCTATTTAAGTAATTTGAAATTTAACCTATTGTCTTTAAATAAAAATTTCAAGTACACTATGTACATTTGACTAGCACTAGACGATTAATAATTTTTTATCTATTTACAAATTAAATAAGTAATAAAAAATTATAATTATATTAGACTTAAATTTATTATTATTTACCTATAAAATTTATATGATATTTGTCATACTTTTAGGAAGTTAAATTTATAAAAAGTTTTTCTAAATTTTTCTACAATAATAAAATAATCAAAAATTAAAATATTTACATGGAAAATGAAAATATAATTTAGATTATTTTGTTATTTAATTTTGGTATGTAAAACTACAAAAATACGATACGTATATTCGTTTTACTACCAGTAGAAATTTAAATTAAATGCTCAGGAAATAAAATTAATCAATTTTTTTTTGTGTGCAATATCGTTGCAGTTGCAATATTTCTTATTTTTCTTATTTAACTATTATATAGTTTGGAACTACGTATACGTAAATTACATTAATCCAAAGAAGAAGACAGCATTGATTACATCTAAATTAATTTTCGAAATATTGTTTATAATTTCAATCGATTTTGGGTATCATTATTCGACGAATTCGCCACAATTTATAATTTTGTTGTACATATATACTATAAGTAATTTGAAATATGTAATTAGAATTTCTAATTTAAGTTTATTATTAAATATAATAATTAATTACATAAAATTTATGAAAAACGAGTTTTTAAATTTCTAATTTTACTACGAAAATTTAATATAATTTATTTGTAATTATACAAAATTTTAAAATTGTAATTATCCAAATTCATATAGAAACCTAAAAAAATTTAAAATATTAATATTCATTTTAAAAGTTATTTAATAAAATTAAATATGGAGCATAAAAAATTATCAAATCATATGGTATAATATACATAATACTTGTAATTCTTCATTTTCCCACTTACTGGAATTTTCCAATAATTTTAATTTTATTTTATTTTTAAAATTACCCAGTCTTCAATTACATATATAATTTCATATTTTCACATATTGTATTAAAACCGATTTTCGTATTACATTTTCACAGGTTGTTGAATATACCAATATGTATTTTTTTATATTTTTGTATCATAAGAGAAAGTTTTTCATAAAAACAAAAATTACATCACATAATAACAAAAAAAAAAATTACGTTGACGGTGGAACATTTTTTTTTGTAATTAAGTAACAATATTCCATATTATAAAATTTATGACATTTCTTTTCTTTCTCATGTGCGCAAAGTTTATAAAATAATAAATAAAATTATGTAAATTTCAATTTCAAATTGAATAATTAATTACAAATTTATTTATCCCATGATAGGCTCACTATATTTTCAATTTTGATTTTGTGTGCGGTTTTTAGAGAGCATAAAAACAATTATACAAAAAAAATATATATTTATATGTTAATATGTCATTTTTATATGTTTTAATTTATACGAAGAAAACTTGTTTTACTTTTATCTAATTTCCTTTTTTTTAAAACATTTTTCTAATTTGAATTATGTCACGCATTTCCTTATTTAAACCGAAGTTGTATACAAATTTTCCATTAATTTATATTTATGTTTTTTAAATTGTTTTAGTGTTGGAAACTGAACCTGTACGTCATACAACAAATCTATCACCAAATCATTATGATGATTTTGATCCATATCAATGTAAATTAAATGGTGATTTTAAAAAGATTGCTAAAGAGGATTTACATGAAGATGATAATATTAGAAAACAGGCATTAATACAATTTCGTGAGTGGATTAGAAAACATCCGCATATTAAAAAATGTCGTACTGATGCTGTATTCTTATTACGTTTCTTAAGAACGAAAAAATTTTCTGTACCAGCATCATGTGAAATGTTAGAGAAATATTTAACAATACGTCAATTATATCCACAATGGTTTAAAAAATTAGATATTAATGATCCAGCATTAATGGAAATATTTGAAAATGGTTATTTATTACCATTACCACAACGTGATGAATATGGTAGACAAGTGATATTTTCAGTAGCTGGTAAATTTGATCCATATAAATATACATCGGTACAAATGGCACGAATGCATTCGTTAATATGTGAAGCATTATTAGATGATGAAGAATCACAAGTATCTGGTTATGTATATGTTAATGATGAATCTGGTATGAATATGGGTTTTGTCAGTTTATGGTCATTAACTGATTTAAGGAATATCATTAAATGTATACAGGTAAAATGATTTAGTTTTTTTTGTATAGAAGTCTTGCGAAGATTATCATAATTTTTATTTTTAATATAATACAGAATTCTACTCCAATGCGACATAAGGAAACACATTTCGTTAATATACCACAATATGCAAATAAATTAATTGAATTGGGTGTATCAATGCTCAGTGACAAATTAAAGAAGCGAATTATTGTAAGTGAAACTTAGAATATAATATATGTACATATATAATTTTACTAATTATACTTATTTTTTTAGGTACATAAAAATATTGATGAATTAAAAACAAAGTTAAATCCATCAATTTTACCATTGGAATATGGTGGTACAGTACCAATTGCAAATATGATTGCTGATTTTAAAAAGAAACTTCAACAAAAACGAACAGCAATATTAGCCCTTGATGATATGCAAATTGAAATAACAAAAGAATCAGCAAATTTTGGTGGTAATGATAATGCAGATTTAGATGTTGGAATTGTTGGCAGTTTTCGTAAATTAGAAGTAGATTAATCGGAAACAATATTATATATAAATAGTAATATTCCCCAAAATCAATTTAAATTATAAATTTATACATTTTTAATATCACTATAAATGTTATAGCATTTACTGGTCCAATATTTTGGTCTCTTTACATAATTGAAATTCAAATTAATCTTTTTATAATTTGAATTTGTGCTTTTTCAATTCAAATTAGCTCCTTTCCAAAAGGATATTATGGTCTTTACTTTGGTAAAAGATTAATTTGACCTGAAATTGTTGTAAGTCTAAAAATCATTTCTAGCACTTCTATAATATTTAAATAATATTTTTCTTTTTGTATAATTAATTTGCATATAAATAATTTTCGCATTAATTTTTGATGTGGTTAAATCTATCTTATAATTAATTTATAGGTTTAATTTGGTTATGTATGCTTTTTATTCTTGGTTTTTAAATTAAAAATTTAATAATTATTATATTTATATTGTCCAATTAACATCTCAGCAAACTAAAAGACAAACCAAGACACTTTTTTAGAATATTTTAAGTTAATTTTTAATTTTAAGTATATAATTTACAATAATTATTATATTATTAAAATAAATTCGAATATTCAATTTTGTAATAAACAAATTTTAAAATGAATATTACCAATATAGGTGGAAATAAGTTACCATATTATCTGTGATCCTATTTGTTCTTTCTAATGGGATAGAATTTTATATTTTTTTGTAGAATTATAAAAAAAAAGACGTTTTCTTCTTTAATCACAAAAAAATAAATAAATTAATATTTTTTTTAATAAATTTTTAATACGGTATTTATAAATTAATCAAATACAAAATAATTTGTATTACATATATAGGAAAAATTGCACAAACAGGAAAAATTATAAAATATTTTTTCAAAATAAATAAAATTATTATAAAAAAATTGTTTGAATTTTTTATTTCAACATTTTTTATGTAACCACAAACCATATATAAATGAACCATTTAAAAATTTTTTAAATGGTTACATGACAATGACATATTTTAGCACTTAGAAGATGGCTCCATATTTGCAGACTTTTATTCAAGATTTTTTGCTATAACCCTCTTCATTTTACAGGGGCAAAAATTTTGACATTTTTTGAATAAACATATATTATATTTCGAGTATTAATTTATTAAAACTTGTTCATAATTTCAAATTGTACAACATTGGGAGTGTTGCAAATATTATAACTTTTAGTAAATTTTCATTTTTCACAAAAATCTTAGGTGGATCATAAAGGGAATACGAAACACTCTTCCAACTTGGCAGCTTTTTCTTTCAATAGCAAATAATTTCAACAAATATTAATATAATTTTAAAGAATATAGAAGTTATTCATAAATTAAATCCCTCTAAAACTTATATTTGACCATAAATCAGAAAAACAAAATTAAATTTGAAGCTTGAAAAAAATATGCTAATTATTCCAACTGTGATTTTAATGAGGAAACTAAACTTTTAGGGTAAATCAAATATTGTATAAGAGAATTGATTTTAATTAATAAAATAAATATATGTACACTGAAATACCACAAACAGTGTTCATTTAACTATAGAATAATAAAGATCAAATATTCAACCAAAAAAAAAAATGTTTACAAAAAGTAAAAATTTAATTTTTCACATTATTTTATTTCTCATAAATAATATTACATTAAATAATTGTGAAGATATTGAAAAATATCAAGAGAGAAATTATTCATTACCAAAAATATTATCAGATATTGAAAATTGTCCATTAAATGCATGTGAAGCTATTAAAATAATGTCACAATTTTTAATATTAACATCAAAATCATCGTCAATAAATGTGAATGAAGAAGAACAAAAACCAAGTCCAAGTCCAACACCAACAGCAGCTAATTATTTAGGTAAAATTGATCCATTTACAATGGAATTTGAATTACAAAAAAAAGTACGACAAATTGAAAGTCGTTTAAGATCTGTTGAACAACCAATATGGAAATTAACATCTGGTAGTCAAATAGAATGGAATCAATGTACATCGGGAATATGTCGTTGTAATCCAGATACAAAAACATTTACATGTTGGAATAAAAATTTAATATCAGTACCAGTAACACAAGTAATACCAATGAATATGATTGATATGTTAAGTTGATTTTTATTATCAATTAAATTATGGTATAAATAAAATTGATTTTTTGTTATTATATTTATTTAGAGATTTATCTAGGAATTTTCTATCAACATTACATAAGGATACTTTTCAAGGATTAACAGTACTACGTCAATTGGATTTATCACATAATTGTTTAGATTTTATACCATTTGATTTATTTCGTGATTTGGACAGTTTAGATCAATTGTAATTTTGGATATTTAAGGTCTCCACAAATTGTCGTGATAAATTATATACCATTTTGGCTATTTAGATATTTAACTGGCGAAAATTATTTCTATATCTCTTCCGATAATCACACAATAATTGTGGAATATCTTTTAATTAAAAATTTGAATTATATTTTTGTTAAATTTTAAATTATTTTTTTTTGCAGACGTTTACAAAATAATAAATTAGAAGATATTGATGTACGAACATTTTGGAAATTAAGAAATCTTCATTTATTAGATATTAGTAAAAATATTTTAAGAGAATTACCAGAAAAAGTATTTAATCATATTCAACGATTACGTGTAATTAATTTATCTGATAATAAAATAAAAAAAATTCCATCAAATTTATTAAGTGATCAATATTATTTAGAAGAATTAGATTTATCAAAAAATGAAATACTTTATTTGGAAAATGGTAGTTTTAAAAATATGAATAATTTGAAAATATTAGATTTTTCAAGGAATCAAATAAGTAATTAAATATATAATTTAAGCATTTACATTTTTATTACCAAAATTATTTTTTAGATATAATTTATGATTCAGTTTTTTCAAATTTACATAATTTAACAAGTTTAACGTTGCATAATAATAAATTGTCATCAATATCAGAACTATTATTTGCAAATTTAACAGAATTACGATTACTGGATATAACATTAAACAAAATCAATAAAGTAAATGTATACCATTTATTTTTTACTATTACTATTTTTAATGTTTTCAATATAAGTATAATTTTCCAAATGGAAGTAAATGACAAATTTTATTTCAGATTCATGTTAATGCATTTTCAAAGCTTAAAAATTTACGTGAATTATTCTTAGGACAAAATTCATTATCATCAATGCCAGGAAATTTATTTTTAAATATGACAAATTTAACACGTTTAATGATGTTCTCAAATAATTTAACAATGCTACAAGGAAATAGTTTTAATGGATTAAAATCATTAAGATATTTAATGTTAAATAATAATATATTGAAAATTTTTGATGTTGATGTCTTTAAGCCACTTATAAAATTAGAAAAATTGTGATTTAAAATTTAAATTAAATTTTATTTAAATTGATTTATTTTATTATTTTTTCAGGCGAATCGATTCGAATAAATTACAATTTTTACCAAATGGTGCATTTGATGATTTAACAAATTTAATTGCTGTTAAATTAGATAAAAATCCATGGCATTGTGATTGTCGTGCATTATATTTAGCAAGATGGATTCGATCATTTATAACAAAATTATGGGATAGTCAGCCAATGTGTCGTGGTCCAGGTGATTTAGGTGGTATTGAGGTAACATTATTACGATATGATGATTTATGTGATGGACAATGGGCTAGTATGTTATCATTATCACCACGTTTACCAATCCGGAAAAATCAAATATTAGAACCAAAAAATTTTAATGATTATATTAATTTATATTTAAAAAATTATACATGGGATACAACAGAATTTATAATTGATGATACAACTACACCAAGATGGGTTGATGAATCATAAAATTATTTCATTTTAAATATATATATATTAATTATATATATATATATATATATATATTTATAATTGTTGTAACTGATGTAAAAATCTGAAAACTATTAAATATATAATGATATTTAAAAAAACAATTTTTACATAATTTCATTTCAATTAAATTGAAATTTTCTTAAACGAACTCCTACATTCCTTCTTCTTCGATGAGTAGAACTTATTTTAAATATTGATTGTAATTTTAGTAATAATATTTAAAAATAAATTCAATATCTTTTGCTCAATTATTTTATTTCAAAATAGATATTTAATAGATAAAATTATGATAAGAAAATTTCTTTGTATATAATATTCTATCCATTGTTTTTTGTTGTTGTTGTATGATAATTGACTAAATTCTTACAATCAAAATTACTAATTGGTTTTAGTTTCACAACGAATATCGGAAATATTAGATAGCATTCCGGAAATCAAAATTTATAAAAAAAATTATATTATTTTTCTAGTTTTTTACAAACAAAATATTTAAATTAATGAAATTTTTTTTTAATATATAACATTTAAAAATGAAGAGTAGAAATTTTTTGTGGTCAATCATAGTTTTCGTAACTATGTCCAGCTTAGTATTAACACAGGGTAAATTATGAATTTATAAACTTTATTTCTTAATTTTATAGAATATCATAAAAATTAATGAATTTTTAATTTTTTTATAAAAAGTGTTTATTAATATTAAAGACATAAAGACATTTAATAGAATTAAATGTCTTTATTTCTAAATCATATTCTAAATCAATAAAGATTTAATTATTTAATTTTACTATTAATTAATATAAAATCCTGGTACCACGTATAGTATTTAAAATGCCACATTTAATTAGAATTTTTGCTTAAAATTATTTAAATTTTGATTCGAATTTCAATTGAACAAAAATAAAATAAGAAAACTAAAGTTTTATAGTAAAAATGTTAACAATAAAGAGAGAAAGAAAATGATTAAAAAAAATCTTATGATTAACTATTTAAAATTTAATAATTAATTTTGAAACATAAGTAATAATAAATAATAATTAGCACATTTCTGCACTACAATTTACATTTTATTAATGTTTTCCTAATTACATAATACATAACTACATAACATAATAAAAATACATTAAATTAAATTAAATTAATTGAATATAAAATTTATTATATTTAAATATAATTCCATTGACACTATTTAAAATTCTTCAAATATTTTTATTACACGAAAAAAACTTCTATCTATTTCCGAATTATTGCACACTAAAAGGAAATTCTAGTTTTATAAATACAAAACATTATAGTTATTTTTCCAATTATTATTTTTCTTGATAAGATAAAAGAAATAGAAATTATTATTATTTTATAATGATAATAAGTGTTCGGTCAAAAATAATAATTAAGTAATTAAACAGAGACACTTACAAATTGAATTAACCAATTATAATTATATATAAAATTTGAAAATATTTTCTCAAAAAAAATTAGGTTAAATTCGTCTTTTCACAATTCAGATTGCGGTTTTTTTTACAATTCAAATTTATGTTATGATTTAAAATGATCGATTCAATCAAATTCGCTCTTGATCCAAATCAAATTTGTCCTTTTCAAAGGTTCGTTTTAATTTTAGAAATAAAAAAAATAGTAATATTACTAATTTAAATGAGATATACAAATTTTAGTTAAACTATTATTTCATATTAAAAAATTAATTTAATTATATTTTATTGTAATATATTTCAGATTCAAGTATTGATGATTGTATTATTATTGATTATCCCAATTGGCTACCAACAAGTGCATTATATGCAAATGATAAAATTATTGAACTTAATTTTACTGGTACTACTAAAATATTAGAAATGGATAATATTCTTAAAATAGATTATACAAGTAATAATAAGTATATTAATGCTGATTTTAATCAAGATGATAAAATATTAAATGTTTATACAACAGAAGCATATAAAAAATATTATGAAAATGAAACAAAAGCATCAATTGATTTATATATTAATTTTATATGTAAAAATTTATATTCAAAAATATTAATATTTCGTCAACCAATTGATGAAAGAAATATTTTTACACCAAAATTTTCAAAAGATATTTATGAATTTGAAATACCATTACCATTACATCCTGGATTTGATTTAACAATATATCAGGTAATTGACGAAAATTTATATACAAATTTGCCAAATTATAAAATATTTATTAAAAATTTCATTTTATAGGAAATATCAGCAATTGATTATGATATTACATATAATGAAATCACATTTTTTTCAAATGATTCAAATGTAATTAATGTTAAAAATGCTGGTAATTATATAAAACAATATAAAGCATCATTAATTTTAACTAAAGGTTTAGCTAGCATTGATGAAAAATTACAATTTACAATATATGCAAAGGTAATTTAAATAAATTTATAAATTTAAATATAAGTTATTAATCAAAAATTTCCATATTTTTTGTGTACATATAAGGATAATGGTAATCCCTCACTTATTTCATCGGCCCAAATAATTATATCAACAAATAAAGCTGAAAGTTTACCGCCACAACCACGTTTTAATCAAATCATTTATAATGGTCAACTAAATGATGATTTTGAATTGAAAATGTTTAATCAAATTGAATTAGATATTGGTACATATTCAGAAAATGTAACATTTTCGAAAAATGGAATAGATCAAAAATTATTTAATATTATATCAGAAAATAATTTAATTAATATTGAATTATCACGTTCAGTAACACCAGATGATTTATTAAATAAAACATTTTTACAATTTGAAATAATTGCTTCAAATTTGGCATTAAATGAAACTGGACGAACTGCAGTTATTATTACATTTCCAATTACATTAGCAAAATTACAATTTGAAAAATTAATTTATAATGGCAGGATTAATTTTGAAAATAAATTAGAATTGGATGAAATTGAATTATTGGGAAAAATTGATAATCCAGAAAAATTAAAATTTATATTAAGTGGTAATGATGCTAAATATTTTAAATACGAAGCTAAAGGGAATTTTGTCAAAATTGAATTGAACATTACTGATATTAATAATGAATTGAATGGTCGAAATTTTTTATCAATGAGTATTGAAGCTCAGTTAAATAATATTAATATAACATCAGCATCAATTATTATTGATATACAAAAAGAAACTGGTAAGTTTTGAAAGATATTTCAATAAGATATATAAAAGCTTTTAAAATCTGAAAACATAATTATGTAATTTCTTATATTTTCATATTTTAATCCTTTTTTTTTACATTAAATAATTTTTTTTCTATTCCAGATCTTGTATTTTCGAAATCAATTTATGAAGGAAAATTTAATGATTTTAGTAATTTCACAATGGAAAATATAATATTATTAGAAACTTCTTACACAGAAAAAGTAACATTTCAAATTGAAGGCAATGATATTAAATATTTTAATTATACACAAGAAAATAATATAATTAAAATTAATTTTAATGCAACAATTTATCCAGATGAATGGAAATTAAAGAAATTTTTATCATTTTTAATAAGAGCTAAAAAGATTAATGTAGCTGATCAAACAGCTGGTATATTAATAAATTTATTAGATCAAAAATTAGAAATACCAGAATTTGAAAAATTATTGTATAAAGGTAAAATAATTTCAAATGATAAAATGGAACTTGAAAAAATTAATTTAAAAAATTCAATTAAAAATATTAAATATATTTTGGATGATAATGATGAAAATGATTATTTTAAATTTAATGAAATTGAAAATGAAATTTTAATTGATAATAAAATACCTGAAAATATATTACAAGAGAAATCATATTTTTCGTTAACATTAATTGCCAAAACAGAAGATGAAATCGAAAATTTTACTAATATTATTTTAGAAACACCAAGCAAATTAAATGATTTACCAATAAAATTTTCAAAATTATTATACAAAGGTGATTTGGATAATAATTTAAATTTATCTGTTGAGACTATACAATTTACAAATAATGTGGAAATAAGTAATATTTATTTAGATGGACCAGATATGAATTTTTTTAATGTTTCCTTAAATGAAACATTAAATGTGGTAATATTTGAATTAAAAACAATTTTAAATGAAGATGATATTAAGGGACGTAAATATTTTGAATGTTTAATTGTGGCTAAAACTAAATCGGATATTGAAAGTAGAGCAGCTGTACTAATTAATATACCACAAAATGAAAATGGTGATGATATAATAATACCAAAATTTAATAAATATATTTATAATGGTAAAATTATAACAAATATGAAAATTGATTTAGAAATAATTACATTAAATTTTGGCAATAATAATAATATTGAATTTGAAATTTCTGGTGGTTTAGAGAAATATTTTGGCACTGAATTAAATGGAACAAATGTTCATATAAAAATTATAAATGAACTATCAAATGATATATTACAAAGTAATTCATATTTATCATTAATTTTAATTGTCAAATTAAAAGATCAACATTTAAAAAGTAATTTTACAACGATTATTTTATCAACACCTGAAAAAGATTTAAGCAAACCATTAGAATTTACTCAAATATTATATAAAGGATTAATAAATGCAAATTTGGAATTGAAAATTGAAGAGATAAAATTTAAAAATAGTATAAAACTGAAGGACATTTATATTGAAGGCAATGTTAACGAATATTTCGAAATAACTGCTGATGACTTATTAAATGTTTCATTCAAATTGAGAAATAATGTAACTGAAGATGATATTCGAGGTAGAAAATATTTTGATTGTGTTATTGTAGCTGAAACTGAACAGGAAATATTAAGCAAATCTGTTGTATTTATTGATATTGAAATTGGTAAGCAAATCTTTGAATTAATAGTTAGTAAAAAAAAAATGTAATTTATAATTAATATTATTATGTATATTAATTTTATGTAGACTCAACAATTACAACTGTTACTCCACCAACTACTATTGAACCATCTACAACTTCAACTCCAATTACTACAACACCATATCCATCTCCTACAGTACCAAAATTCGAAAAAGATCTTTATATGTTTACAATTCAACCAAATCAAACTGGTATTCTAGGTAGTGTAAATATTGTCGAAACAGAAAATATTGAAATTCAATATCAACTCGAAATTATAGATGGTAATTTAAAATTATATATGTATTTTCATATTGCAAATATTTTAAAAATCATATTTGATTAATTTTTATATAAATTTAAGAGCATGTTAAGGCACGTCTTAGTATCAACAAAATAACTGGTGAATTATATTTAACAAGTGACATAAATCCTGGTGTATATAATTTCGAAGCTACAGCAAAAACGAATTTAAGTACTAACTTAGCTAGAACGAAAATCAAACTTATAGTGAAATCAATTAATATTTGTGGTAATATTACACAAGTTGAAAATTCTTTATTAATTAAAAATTTAAGGGAAGAGGAAATTCATTATGATATATTGCAAATGGAACAGAGTAATTGTAAATTTGAAATTGAAAGTATGCAACCAAATGATCGTGGTAAATAATTTAATTAAATTTATTTATATATACAAATATATTAATTATATTTCTTTTTAGAATACTTTTACATTAATGACACAACAAAAATGTTAAATTCAATTGTAATTGATCGAGAAGATCCATTATTTTCCAATTTTCTAATTGTACAAATTCAATTAAAACTAGTATTGAATTTAATTATTACTGAATCAAAAATTTCACCAAATTTTTATCATCAACATAAACAAATAACTAGTACAAAGCAAATTCAATCATTTAATAATAATAATAATTCAATTGATAATAATGAACGACAATATATTTTAACAAATGATATAAATTTTGATCCAACTGTAACAATATTAACAATTATAATCGATGATATTAATGATAATCGACCAGAATTTATAATACCATCAAAATCAAAAATAATTATTGGTTATCCAGATAATGAATTAACTGATAAAATATTACCAGAATATTTAATAAAAGTCAATGCTATTGATAAAGATATTGGTTTAAATGCTATTATTCGTTATAAAATATTATTACCAAATAATAATCATTTTGGTATTGATGATAAAACTGGTATTATTTATCCATATTCAAATGCATTAAAGAATATTGATGAAACCATATTAAATGTATATGCTATTGATCGTGATGGTGGACCAGATGGATTAAATTCATCAATTGAAATAATTGTTAAAAAATTAAAATCACATCATTTAATTTTACTTACATTTGAAAGTTTAGATCGTAACGAATTAAATAATATAATTAAAAATATTAGCGCAAATATTGGTTTAGAATTAATGAATTTAAATAATGCTATTGTACCATCATCGGGAAAATCATTTGAAAAATCATATTTTAATATGAATTTTTTAAATAAAATTCAAAATTTTAGAGCTACAGAAGAAACACCAACAGTTGTATTGAAAACATGGGTTTATAGTTTAAATGAACAAAATTTACCAATTGATGCTGGAGTATTAAAAGAGTATGAAAAATATTATTTTTTATTAATTAAATTAAGATTAATAAAAATATTTTAATTTAATATAGGAAAATTTCGAAAGGATATCAAAATTCTGATGTACAAGTTGAACGTTATGAAGATACTAGAAATAATTTAAATACAATTGATATTACTGGCTATATTGTAGTAATATCTTTACTTTCTGTTCTTTGTATAGGTTTTATAGGTAAATATAATTATTTAATAATTAAAATATTTGATCCATAGTTGCAAAATATCAATTTTCGATTGTCGAATAGAATAATTTACAAATTATTTATGCATTAATTGTAATTAATCTTTAACAATTTTGTAACTAGAATTGATTTTCTATCGACAATTAATAATTTATTAAATTTTTTTATTCTTCTTATTTTATTAAAGGTTTTCTAGCTTGGATTTATTATTTCCGTCAATTAATATATAAACGTTTATCATCGCCTAGTTTAGATAAATTACCACAATTTAATAGTAGTAATAGATTAGAACCAAATACAGTTTATCAAAATCAAATGGAAAATATTGAATCACCTTTATCAAGTTATTTAAAAAGAGAATCAATTAAAATAGCTGGTACTACTACACAAGAAACATCATCAGATTCATCATCAGATTATCATAAAAAATTATCTACAGATTCAATAAATGAAAATAATGATGATAGTGTAATATCAGATACAGAAAGCCATGATAATAATGGAAATTTAGAAAAAAGAAAATCAATAGTAACATTTAATGAACTTGTTGAACGGATTGATATTGAAAGTGAAGATGATGAACGAAGAGATAGCTGCAATAATAGTAGTATAAGATTATGAATATGTCCAGAAGAAATATATTATAAGTTATAATAAATGTTTTAAAATATTAAATAAAAATTTTGAATAAAATTTCATTGTGTAAAGATGAAGTATGATTACGAAAATTTTATGTACTTCGCACAAACAATAAATTTTTCGCTTAAATTAATGTAGATTTGTTATTTTTCTATCCAATTTTCCAGTATACAAAAATCTGTATAGTAAAAAACTGCCAATAAGATATTTAGCAAGCTTTAATTAACACTGAAATTTTGAAATTTTACTTGTATAAAACTCTGAAACAAATTTTCTATAGTATCAATAAAGTGACAGTGTGCATTTATATATGGTAAAAGGCAGAAAGAAAGCAACTAATTTTTACAACAGAAAGCAACTAATTCATCGCTTATGTCTATTATGTATAATGCAATGAACTATTAAGATTTATTAGGTTTATAATAATTGCTTGACAAATTATTAATAGGCAAAGGAAAGATCGTATTCATTACATTGATTAATTATTTCAAAACCAATTGGACTTTTGACTCATTTGTTTACTATATAAATATAATTAGTAAACAAATGACTATGTGGGACGTTTTGCAATCTGTTAAAAGTAACAGGAGCTGAGATCAAAAATTAACATTTTAATTCAAATTACCGAACAAATGTGTGGCTCCATATTACTAATTTTATTATCGAAAACTTGCAAAATGGTAACTCGAGAAATAGATCGAAAAATTGCAAAAATCTATAACTGACTTTGAATAATGAAAATTTCAAATTATCGCATTTTTAGGAACTATATAATAGTGTATAAATAGAATAAGTCATCTAATTGATTAATGATGGCTAATATTTTAAGAATTTAATATCTAAAAATATTATTCGCTCGTAGTCAAAAAATTAAATATACATACGATCAATTGTTTACGATGAATATGTCTCCAATTGCTTACGATAAATACATATTTCCAATATAAATTTATCTCATGCGACAAATTGCTTGCGATATATTCATCCCCAAATAATTACATATATGTGGTGAACCATAATCTTAGATTTCGTATACCACAATATAGTTTTTAAATATACATATGTAAATAAACATTATTAAATCATAATTATTATTAAACACGTTTATTTATCTACAAAACAATTTAAATTTATTTTTAAAAGTAAATTTGTATATTTACTTTTCTAGTAACTGATAATGAGTATACAATCATTTTATTTATATATAAACTCTACACTTTTCTTACAATTGTTTTTAATCTTATCAATTTTATAGCAATGATATCATTTTTTCTAGACTTATATTTCTCGAAAAAAAGTACCACTTTCAATAGAAAACTTTATAAGCTTTAACGAAGAATATACTTTAAGTCTGCTTAATATTTACGTTTCAGTTTTAAACGAATCGCGGAAACTTTATATTCGAATCTAAGTATAAATTTATATAATGTAAATTTATATTTAAATTTCGTTAGATAGATTTTAATATTAATTTATTGTAATTAATGATAAAAAAAATAGTGTGTTGATAATCATTTATTAAATAAAAATGCAATTAAAGTATTAACAATATTATTTAGATATGAAGATATGAATTACTCGAATTACTTAAAATTATTATTATTATTATTATATTATATATTATAGAAAGAGAAATATTAATAATATAAATCTGGATTTATATGTTTTGTGACTCAGAGAGCCAAAAGCAAACAAAAAATATATAATTAAATAAATCAAGCTTTATGGAGTATCCACATACGAAGTGATTTAAAAATATAAAAATGTTCAAAATTTACTGCATAATTCTTTATTAATAAATTATTACATAGTAAATTATAATAGTTTTAGTTTGTACGACTATGGGAAGTGTCAAATTTGTTAGTGATCTATAGTAGTACAATTATTAGTATATGTACTAATAAATTAAGTTATAAATAGCTCGAGCGTCGAAGGTCTATAGTTCGAATAGCTCGAACCATATTACGCGTAGCTTGTACGAAAAAATAATTTTCCAAATAGTATATAAATAACCAAAGTAAATTTAAAAATTTGAATCTCGAAATAACACTGTACTTTTTTAGTTAGCAAATTTAAAAATCTATATTTATGTGATTTCATATACATATATTGTGTTATATGTTACAGCTCATATTTTATATTTATAAAGTCCTACATATTAATTATTAAAGACACACTTTGCTCACTTATAGTAATTTTTTTTATTTTAAATTTAAATCTTCAAGAAATTTGAAACGAAGAAATAAACAATTTAAAATATTTAGTTTAAATATCATTTAAAATTAACAGCTGTGTACTAAATATTTTGGTAATATAAAACTTGTCTCGATGCATTTTGCTTTATTTTAAATAACTAAAAGTGACGATAAGCTACAAGTAAATAATAATGTTAAATAAATAATAATTAAATATTTCACATCTTGTTTTAAATCAAAAAAATATAAATTATAATTTTTTATCATTAATGAATTATTAATTATTCAGTGAGAGCGAATAACTTAAACCAATTAAAAAATTTAATTTAAAATATGTATATCAATAATATATTTACAACTGAAAAAATAATTGTGCACATTTTATTGTAGATTCTAAATAAATATTGTATATGTATATCTAAAAGAAAATTAAATGGAAATTAACAAGTAAAATGAATTATAATATTTATATACATATATGTATATAGTTAACCAATGAACTGTCCGGGCAAGGCAATTGTATACACATTATTTAAGATCGTCATTTTAACAAGATACTTCTAGGCTTCTAGCACTAAACGACATAATTAATTCACTGAATATAAATAAGTTACTAATAATTTTTATAAATAAATATATAAATAATTTTTTTAGCATATTGGAATATTATTGCAATGAAATAGGAAAATTATTTTCATTTTGTCATTTGGGAATAATAATATTTGATCTTTTAGTACCTATGCGAAAATTAATATTCACTTATTACCAACTATTTCCAGTTTTTAATGCATATATGAAATTGAAAATAATTTGTATGTATATAATGCCAACAAGTTTACATATTACTATCCAATATTTGTTTTCAGTATCAATTAAAAATATATACTATTAAATTGGGTACTTCAATTACATACAAATTATATTTATATATTGTGTAAATTTGTAGATTTAAAAATCTGTAATTATTTCTTCAATTAATATATAAAATGTTATCACTTATCAGTCCTACTGGATTATCTAAATATTACTTTAAACGAACTCCTTATTTTCCTTTAATATGTTGATTTAAAATATTAAATGACTATAGATTAAATTGCGGTTATCGAATGTCGTCAATTGAAATTATTTTCAATTATTATTGAATGATTATAGTTTAGTTTTATCGAAATAATCACAGAATTTAGTCGTTGGTTTTTCTTTACTTATTTCAGAAATAAAAAAATATAATAAATATGTAATAAAATTTATATATGAAAAATATTTACTTTTAATAAATCAACGAAATTGGCTATATAAAAAAAGAGTGAATTAATTTAAATATTTAAAGTAAAAATAATGTCGTTAACAATGAATAAATTAAAATCATTTTTACCTGGCAATAAAAATAATTCAAGTGGTAGTAATAATGATTCTAGACGACATACAATGCTATTAGAGCCAGAAATTGGTTTTCAATTAAATGTAACATCATCAATAAATAATGGAAATAATAAATCAATTGAAAATGATAAAAATAATAGTGTGCCTGAGCTTAATGTTAATTTAATAGCAGCAAGACATTTGCCATCGACATTTGGATTTAAAAGTGTACAAGGCTATATTGTAAAAGTGAGTAAACAATGATAAAATTAATTGTAAATTTTTGTTTATTTTAAATAGGATAAAATATTTAAGTGTTAGTAATTTTACAAGGACTTAGTTTGAACAAATATTATAAAAATCTAAAGTTAAACAATTATGATAGGGAGATAGTAAATATTTATTACTTGATAATTTATATATTTAATTTAATTTATAATTAATTCATGGCATATATTTCTGTTTTGCATAAATAGGTTAAATTATTTCCTGGAAGTTTGAAATTTGACAGTAATATTCAAACAAGTACATGGCCAAAATTTGATGAACATTTTAAATTTCCGCTCCAACCAGAAATTAAGTATGTATAATATAAAACGCAGACTTTATAAATTTATTTAATTATATTAATTATTAAATTATTTTTTCATTCCAGATCTTCATTTAAAAATTATTCTAGAGAGAAATATTTTGATGTTAATTTACCTGAGAAATTATTTTCTGGTCATTTTGTAGTTTTTACAATGTATGCATTATTAGAGCTACCACCAGGAGTAATAAATATTTAATTTTTACTTTATATCCATTTTATGTTCTAATTATTTATTAATTTAATTTTATAGAATTTTAATCGATTTCGAGGAACTTACAGATCATTAAGAGACAAAAGTCAATCACTTATACAGAAAATGACTGATCAAAATAACGAGTCGGCAAATTCAAAAAAAGAAGAAGATACAAAAAAAGGTCATGAGAAAATTAAAGAAATTGAAAATGGTAATTCTTTAACGAAAAGTGAAACAAAAAGAAATTTAGGATCGGTGACATGTTATCTTGAACCAAAATTATTTAAGAAAAATCCAAAAAATGAACAATATGAAAGTGAAGAAATTTGGTTACCAATTAAAGATATAACTGTTACTAATACACCTGATAATCAAAATAGGGTAAGTAATAAATGGTTTTGCTTCAGTTTGATTTGAATAATTTTTAATGATAATTTAATTTTTTAGATTGCAGCTTCTACTAAAGGTCAATTAGAAATTATTTTAGAATTATGTGATAAAGAATTAGATGATTTAAATTTAAAAGATGACAACAAATTAGAAAGAAATTCAATAGATACCAATAAATCAGAAACAAATACAAAAAATCCTAAACAAATTTTGAAATCACATTATACAGAATTGAAACGTAAAATTAAACCAGGAAAATCTCATGGATCAAATAAAAATCAATATTTAAAAGTAACAACAACAAAAATGCGTTGCTCAATAAAAGTGAAAGAAGAATTTGAACAAACAGCTGGACAAATTTATATAAAAACATCAATATTTGAAAATGATATTTTAATTGATTGCTGGAAATGTGATAATTTTTTACCATCAATATCAAGCCGTTGGGATCCAAAATTATCAACAATTATAGTGCCATTATCAGATTATAGAAATTTATCAAATATTCTTATTAAATCAACAGTAGCTACAAAAAATAAAATGGGTAAAAAAATTATTTTTGGTACAATTTTAATAGGAGCTGATACAACTAAACAATCATTAGAGCATTGGCAAAGACTGATTTCATCAAGAAATGAACAAATTCCCATGTGGCATAATTTCCAATAGTTAACTGCTGGAACAAAAATGAGGATATATTTTAAAATATAATTTTTTGTTATTTTTTTTTATATAAGCGAAATTAATTATAATTATTTAATAAATTTTATTTGTAATAAAAATTGTATATTAATATAGAATATTTAAAATTTCATTTAAGATGAATTTTATTTCTATTTTATATTAAATCAATAAACTTCATTTATAATTCAATATCTAGTTTATGGTACAACAATCTCATTTTGAGAGGATTGTAAACATCTTACAATGAAATAAATAACAAGAAAATAATATTTTTCATAATATTTTTTGTGTTTCTGAATACTAAACAATTTTTACATATTTATACAATAAACAATAATAAATTCATTATTGATTCATGAGTTAACATATGCATGAATCAATTAAAATAAATCAAAATCAATTAAGCATTTTATAGGAATTTATTATTAAAAGTTATTGCGATCATAGGAAGAAAGTAAAAAGAATGAATAACGACCAAAAATTAGAATATATACAAACTAGTTAGAGTTGGTAAAATAACAAAATCAAAATTATTATAATAGTTTATTATAAAACTAGAACCGTAAAAAAAGTTGTGCAAGCGAGACTTATTATAATATAATAACTAACTAAATACTATTAATAATCGAAAAATATCAGTAGATATAAAAAGTATTTTTCTTTATTTTCAAAATTTATCATATTTAATAACACAATAATTAAATTGTAGTTTAATTTTAACAAAAATCAACGAAAAACATTTTTATAAAAACTTTTAACACTTAATTTCCCACAAATTATTGAAGAAAATGTAAATAGATTTTATACATTGTGATAATTAATACAAAAAAAAAGTGTGTTCTTCAATTATATTCAATCATGGAATGTACTTTACAATCAAGACGTTTTCGACCTCCAAGAGATCCAAGTTCTAGTATTACATAGGCTTCGTCAATTATACCACCAACTTTTTTAACCTACAGAAGTTTTTAGAAATATTTTGCTTAGTAAAAATAAATTTTTTTAATTATAAACCAAACCAATTTAGTAGCAGCTTCCATACTACCACCAGTTGCTAATAGATCATCAATTATTAAAACATGTTGACCTGGTTTAATTGCTGATTTCTGTATTTCAAAGGTATCCTAAAAAAAGTTGTAATTAAAATTTAATTTTGATTTTCTACTTTTATATTACAAAAACTGACCGTTCCATATTCCAATCCATATTTAATTGATTCAACTTCTCCTGGTAGTTTACCTTTTTTACGTATTGGTACACATGCAATTCCCAATTCAGAAGCAATTAAAAAACTAAATAAAAATCCACGTGAATCTAAGCCAACAACTGCATCAATATTTGGGCATGTATTCTTAATATGCGATAATATTAATTCTTTCAAATAAATACAAACTTCTCCATTAGTTAAGGCTGTAAAAATATCTCTGAATTTTTATATATAAACAATGAAATTTTATATTATATGTGATATTTTTGTTTACCTGAATTCAACACCTTCTTTCGGAAAATCTGGATAAACACCAATATGATTTTTAATAAATTCTAATTTTTGATCGTCATTCATATTTTATTTTGATTTTTAAACATTATCATTAAGCAAAACCAATACTAAAACTGATAAGAATTATTTTTCGAATCCAAAAGAATGTACAATTATTTTTTATTCACTTTATAATTTTATATAAACAAAAACTTTGATAACCTGTTGCACGGTTGCACCTCTCTAGCCTAGTTTCTATTTTAATATATGTCAGTTCAGTGTCATCATGATATCATTAATTTACAGCGAAATTAATTAATAACAATTATATTAAATTATTCGTTATCTTTTATTTACTTTTTTACTATAAAAAATTATTGACGAAAATCATATGAACAAATGTTCAGAAAATTAAAAACTGTCAAACTAATGATAAAAGCGACATCTATTGAAAACTAGATTTAACAAAACTAAAAATATACTAAAAATATCGTTACTTTTTTTAAACAAAATCTCTTTTAATAATTTTTATGAATTTTTATATTTAAATATTTAAATTTAAGTATTTTTTGATAGATAATTTAAATTGGATAAGTAACAATAATAATTTACTTCAGAGAACTGAAAAACAAGAAAAATGTTATGCTTTCCACATAAATATGATTATGAATGCATTGATTAAATTTCATCAAATTTTCCTTTATTTGTCAGTAAAAAAACGAGCCTGTTTAGAATATTCTTTAGAACATTCAGTATTTGGTATGGTAACTAAGCTTTTAAAAAAGGCCGCCATACCTATCATACTTGATACTATTCAGTATCAGACTAGTTTTTTCCAAATTCTTTTGGATTAAATTTTTCTCCTACAACTTTTATCATTCAGAAAATTGTATAAGGAAAAATCATTTGATATTTTACATTTTTTCTTACATTGAATTTAAATTTCGTATAATATCTATAATTACATTATTATTAAGTTAACCATCAAATAATCATAGAGGATATAGCAATTAAAATATTAAAATGTTTGTTAAATGATTAAAATTTATATACCAGAAACATTTAAATGAATTCATTATAATATATAAATGTATGTCAAAATATTAAATTATAAAGCATAATCAAATAATTAGATGACATCGTACTTTGAAAATATTTTAGTTGTATTATGAATAAAAATGCATTTAACGAATGAGAAAAGAAACACGTGAAAATGCAATTTTTTTTCTATTTGATACTTTAAAATGTATTTGATACTTTTTTTTGCTGACGATTGTGTAAATAATAATATAATATTATGTGTTAAATTTGATTTATTTTAGTTTAAATTGTACATGGAATATATTAACCCCCGTTTGCCGTCGACATTCTGAATATTATTTGGTATTATATATAGAGGAAAAGCTTGACTTGGTTTGTTGCATTCAAGATTATTATTTGCTTTGTTATACGTTTTTCAAAATGAATTTAATTTCAAAAGAATTATAATTAATAGATGAATTGGTTATTCACAATACAATATTTATGCTAAATAATACTTGTTAAAATAAATTAAAGTTTTATTAATATTTCTGATCCAAATTTTAATATTATTTAGAGATGTTACGCAAAATAATAACTAGTCAAGTTAGAAAAGTTAATTTATAAAATTACGTTTGTGGTTAAGTCGTAAATAACGACGTTGTAATTCAAGTAGAAGAAGTATATTATATTGAGAACAGATCTCAAAGCAATAAATCTCAATCTACTTATAAAAAAATTTACTAAATAGCATTTATTTATTAACTCTAATATTCTTCACTTGACAATAATATTTATAAATTTTATTTAATAATAATTTATGTACATTCCAAATGAGCAATCCAAAAAGGCATTTCAATTTTGCGTATATAATATGGAAAATAAAATACCTATACGTGCATTTATTAAATAAAATTAATTAAATCATCAGAAATTTATTTAACCAGAAACTTTTGACCAGGAAGGCAGGAAGTTTACCTTATTGGACTTGACTTTATTTTATACTAAACAAATTTTTATATATATTTTCAAGGTCGCCTTATTATGTTTCCTATTACAACAAATAATTATGTCATTATTAATTATTATTCCTTTTTTGCTTGCAAAAAGAAAAACGTGTTTGCATTTAATTTCCTGGATAACAAAAACCAAATCAATGTACCTTATATACTGCATATAATTTATACAGTTCCATGTCATGTTTATAATCGATATGAGCCCACACAATATTTTTAGCCGCATAATTTCATTTTATCCTTTCGAAATTATTTTTCATTCAATAATAAATTTATAAATATATAATAATAATATAAAAAAAAAATCAAAAAAGCTATTTTTCCATTTCTATGTTAATTTTCCGAGGGGTAATTTTATATTTTGAAGATTCATACTCTAAAAAATTTATAAATAAATATACTGGAAAATTTTACACGTGAAACTTATTATGGAGAAAGCAAAAAGCGCATGTTTTCTATATATATTTATATATATAGATATTATACAACATATTTTATATATATATACAACAATTCTAATTTCGTAAGGTAATATCCAAATCCATTATAGAAAACAAAATTTTCATTTTTAATATCGCCAGAGAAACTACAAAAAAAAAACAAATGAAAATAAAATTTCATATTTTATTATTTAACAGAATTTCTACAGTCACTGCTATAATTAAACTGTTATTAAAAATATTAAAGGTTACCAAACCGGAGATCGTTTCGAGATGTGTGGTGGAACTATTAAGGAAGTTTTGACTCGAATGGCGATATGTATAAAGAAAATTAAAGAAGCAGAAAAATAATATTCTAAGTGACCAACAAGAAAATATTGGTGAAAAACAATTCTTTATGCCATTGACGTTTATATAGTAACTGAAATGATTTAAGGTGCTTCAAATTTTTCATAATTAAGATTAGGGTGCTGTGATCTTAAAAAGGTTGAGAATCACTTATAACAAAAATTATAACATTTGGTAAAACGTAAAAGGAAAAAAAATGAATTTAATTTGGTATACAACAAAAAACCAAATTACTCCCAAATACCAAAAAAAAAAAATTACTTAAATTTTTTGGAATTTTTTATTATATAAAAGCTCCAAAAAAAAATCCTTTACCTAAATAAAATTCCTATATACTCCCATCATTTTCCCCTTAATTTTTAAATAAAGTAAACAAAATATTTATAAATCTTTAAGTTTACTATATAGATACATACGTATACATAGCTATATAGATAATTTTATATTTAGAGTGACAGTGACCTGCTGTGTACTTTTATGTATATATATAAAATTATGCTTTAGACTAGCTAAACTAAATAGCACTGCTACAAAATAAAAGTTCTTCTGTATATTCTATATCTATACTATATAATACTATTTTATGCATCATTTATATATGAAAATTCTCACCGAAAAGAAAGCTTTTCCCAAAAATTTGTACAAAAAATAAATTACATATTATAAAATTTTCTCTATTATAAAAATTTTTTTATTTAAAATTTTCAGTTTATTGTGATTGTTGGAACGGTACGCACCCAAAGACTTATTAATTATTATAATTATTTTTAGTAAAAAAAAATTGTACTAAAATAAATTTTTGTAAAAGAAAAAACAAAATTATATTATACTTAATATAAAAATAAGCTATAATTATGCCTAAACAAAATTAGCACACACTTTTTTTTTGCTGATGAAAAAATAATCAAATAAACAGAAATACATAAAAAAATTTTAACACTTAAAACGAGAAGAACAAAACTACACGAAAAAATTAATAAAAATAAATAAATAATTATAAAAAAATTTTGAAAAAAAAAGAAGTGATCATAAATCTGTGATGAAAAAAAAAAATATATGGTATATATATCTATAAGATATATAAATATTAAATAATTGAGTTTTTTTTTAAAAATTGGTTTTGAAAAGAACTCTAATGAATCTCTCTTAATTTCGTTTTAAGTAAAAAAAAATTAGATTAATAATTATGTCTTAAAATTCATTGATTTCTTTCTATAATATTAGTAAAAAAAAATAATGTATCTCAAAAAGTGCTTCTTCCAAAATAATAATCAAACACGTTGTATACCATGTAACTTTTATATTTTACCCAAAAAAGAAAATTAAATATAGTAAATATACAAATAAATAAATAGAATTTTGTTTACAAAATAAATTAACAACCCTCTACCCCCACATAAATTACTAAAACAAAAATCTATCGTCTTCCAAAAATTTTTTGTGTTTTTTTAATTGCGAGTAGTTTAAATAGTTTACTTACATAATAATAATCATAAACTTTAAAAATAGTTTATTGTGATTTTAAATTAATAAGAACTGAAACTTTAAATTATTAGTTATAATTTAAAAGGAAACACAACAAAAATTATAATTTACTTATTTAATTTTAAAATTGTGATAAACCAAGAGTACAGAAAAAAATAATATAATGATTAAGAAAAATTCACATTAATTTTTTTCGATTATAAACTCCCATAAAATAAATAAATATAAATTTGAATTTAGCAACAAAAAAAGTGTGGTAAAAAACAAAACAAAATAGAAATAATGATTAATTTAATTAGCTGATTAGTAATTAAAATTTAAAACCAAAAAAAATTATCGCCTAATTTACAATTCGTAATATAAGAAAATTTTAGTGCGGACAAAATTTTATTGAAGAATTGTGAAAAATATTATAATCAATTTTTTTTTTATAATTAATTTAATTATTTTTAATAAAAATTTTATTTAAATTTTTAAATTTTTGTGTGTGTGGTATTTGATGAAATCAAATAAAACACATTGTCGCGCCATAAGGCGAAATTTTTTCATTTTCACAGCTATAGCCTTATTGCCATTAGCATTAGTATATTTAGCTACAAATGATCAATTATATAAAATTAAAGGATATCAAGTAAGTAATATTTAACATTTCTTAGTTATATATTTTATTTAGCACGAATTTTACTCATTATCATAAATTAAATTGGTATTAGATAATTTTTCCTAATATTTGATCGGAATCGATAATATTAAAAGAATATCAGAATCGGTAATGCTATACATAATATCAGGATTACATTTATAAAGAATCATTAAACAGGATATTGGTTAAAGACTTAGAAGTATTATAGGAAATCAAAAACCAAAAATACTTTAGTTAAATATTTTCATTTATCATTTTATTCATATGACTGTATTAGTGTAGGTATTTCCTTCCTATCTTAGAATTTGCAAATATTTGAAGCATATTTTCAGCAAAAACTGATATTTCAGTAATTAAAGACAAATATCCGGTTTCAATATGTCAGTAAATTGTTTTCCTTTATATCTTTACCAGTACTATCGGTATATAGAAATCTATCTATGGTATAAAAAGAATTTAACTCGATTTTAGTATAATTGTATAATACTTTTGGTATTTATAAAACCTTTAGGATTTTAATCATTTCCTGTTTCCCACACAAAATGTATGGAAAATAAATTTTAAAAATTAGTTTAGGAACAATCATTTGGAAAGCAAAAAAAAAGTTGGATATAAATTTAAGTTTTATTTACATTGAAAATCAAATTAATATATTTTCTAGTATAATGTTTATTTTAATTGCAATTGCAAATATGTATGTACGAATATTAAAATGAAACAGAATGGTACTTGGTATACCAAAATATTAAATTATTATTAATTTTACCACTTTAAATGAAATTAAGAAGAAAAAAATTAGGTATTAGATCATTTATTTTTCTGATTCTTTGACCTAATAAAGATAATACAAATAGAAAATAATAATTTAGGCTCAGCAAATACAGTAGTAATGATTAAGTCATTTTACTACAATATTACTTATATCAAATTAAAAAAAATGACCTAATGTATACAACAAAAATTGAAAATTAGACCTTTGACATTTTTTAATTTTATATCGTTAATAAAAATAAAATAATTTTATTATTCTCTCGTTACTTTCTTCACATAATAAACAGTTTTTGTACAGTAAAGAAAAAAAAAGTTAATTTATTCAAAATTTAGCTTATCAATTAATTCCCAGTCTCCCCAGCTGGGTAAAAATATTCACTAGAATCATATATTAATTAATTGTTAGTACGATTCATCGTGTACGTAGTAAATCAAATTTATATAAATTAAATGATAAATTTATAATTTTATTTATTTCTAATTTAAACTCATTCATATATACAATATACTCACTCTTAAGACTAATTATGAAATTATTATTAATGAAAATTTATGGTATGATACATAGAAAAACTATCTTTTGTGACATCATATATTCTTATTTTATAAAAAAAAATGTATTTTATATTACATGTAATTAGACTTTCATTTGTTAGTTATAAATTATTGGTTAGTCCTTTATGTGCTTATTAAGTTTGATTAATACATTTTACACGCAAATTAAGTATTTGTTATTATAGTCTGTCTAATCACTTCAAATCAAATTAATTTTATTTGAAATGAAATAACTTTTATATCTATAAATCGAATTTGTCATTCTTCAAAATTTAATTAAGTATGAAATACTTTTAAATAATAATTTATTATTTCTATATTATATTTCACAAGGTAATAAAATATTCCATTTGACAAAGTAATTAATAGCAAGTTTTGTAATATATGGTAAACATTTGGCATAGTAATTAAAAAGTATTTTATAAATAAGTTTTTTTTTGCAAACTAATCAGATTAAAAAAATTTGTTTAATTTAATTTTAGAAATGATTATTAGCTTTAATAAAGCGACTAATATGATCTTAGATTTTAAAATTAAATGATAAATTGTTTGATATACAATTACAACTGAAGTCTAGAAAATGTAATCGAAATTAACTATAAATTCCATATCGAAATTCCATATAACTATCCACAAATTCATTTGAAAATTTCATAATGCTCAATTTCAGAATTGAAATAATACAATTTTTTTTATAATATACATAAATTACTCTACTGGCGCTAATTTTCACTTTTTTTTAGGTAAATTAAAAGTAGTATATGACCATATCAAATTATGTCAAATCAAATTACTACACAAAAAGAACTCATAAAGGGTTCAAAAGTATTTTACAAAAATCCATAAATTTCGCCTCCTTCCTAAGAGCTGTTACAAGCTATCAAGATTTTCTTTGAACTCTTTATCCTTTCTTCCATAATAATAAATGTCCTTAAATTTAAAAAAAAAAAAAATTATTCATAATTTCCATTACTATATTCAAATTCAAATAATAACAATCGAAATAACAAAAATACTATCGATAATAAAATCTTGATTTATGTTTAATTTGCGTTTTAATGTCGTTCAGAAGAAGAAAAAAAACAATTCTACATAAAAATAATAATTGTCAATTTGATAAGAGTTCGCAATTGATTAACAATTGAAAGCTTTATTATTTTTATTAAGATTTTGATTCAAAATTCTAATGGAAAATTCATTTTTTTGTAAGTCAAATAATATTTTGACTTTTACCATTTCAAATATTCTATTCTATACAAAAACTATAATATCAAAAAATCAAAAAATATTAAAACCTTAAAGTATTATAAAGAAAATTAACGAGTACTCACACCTTTTAACTACCATAAGCAATAAAATCCACACGCGAAAATTTGTTTTTTCCTCGTCACATAATCATTTTTTGTTATGAGTGGAAGTTTTTTTTTTATATATACGATATATTTTATCCAAATTACACCTGGAAAGTTTGTTTATTGAAATCATTTTTCTTTTTTATATAAATTTTTATTTATTTGGTGATTCCTAGGGTGAAGAATAAAATAGGGTTTCTTCTATCGAATATATTAAAAACGATAATATAATAAATACAAAAATCTATAAATATATTTTTATATACCACTTATTAATGAGTTTAAGAAACACTATATACACATATCAGTGTAATAAACTTAAAATTTATATAGAACACAAAAATATGTATATAAAGATCGATAATTATTGTTTGCGTGCTTAAAGTTTTTATATTTCGATTTATATATACTATAATAAAATAACCCAAAAAAAATGAAAAAGGAAAAAAGAAAACTTTTCCAATAAATTAAAAAATTTTATACCGAATTTTATGAATAATCCTGAATTTTAGTTATAGAAAATGATTTTCTCCATTAAGTGATATCCATATTATTTTTAGAATCCAAATATGAAAATTTATTATTACATAATATACATGATATAATTATATGTAGCTATAAAAATGCTTTTAGAGAAATAAATTGATTTCAAATTTGACATTTATATATCTGCAATATTTATAGTACATATATATAAAATTTGTTTATGGGACAAAATTTATATCTCTTTAAAATTTATAACATTTTAGGGAAACCATGAATGAACAATCTTTGACTATTTATTATAGTTCTAATTTGAAAGATATAAATAATATTATGCACCTTAATAATGAATATAAATTAAACTAAATATTTATAAACGCAATTAATTTATCGCACTTTTATCTATTTAGATTTTGAAGATCGGTTAAATATTTGTATATATGTACATTTTTTTCAAAACTAAATATTTGATTTATGATTATGAATGAAAACTATTTTTATAATTACATAGTAATACAAATTTATGCTTAGAAAGATAAAGATAAAAATAAATATTAAATATTTAATTTGCAAGTTATAAAGCAAGGTTAATGTTAATCAATTTTTATTATTAATTTACATAATATAGATAAATTTTTGTCGTATAGAAGATATTTATTGAAATTTATTTGCCTCTTCATAATTTAAACATTTTTTTAACTTTGAAATTACCTTGTACTCCGCAAAAATATATTTAACAATGTTTAGTTAAAGCCTTAATTATCCTTATTCAGAATAATATTTATATATAGGTATGTACATATATATGTAATACTTAGTGTAGAAAGGGACAATTATAAAAATTTTAATCCTCTATATACCATATTATATATAAGGATTTTGGTTCAAATTAAATAAATAAATCTCATAAAATTATATTTATTAAATCTTTAAATTTTCTAATCTTTCAATTAAAAATTTTTTACCCTCAAAAACCTTAAATGGTATTGTAAATCTAAAAATATATAAAAATTTGTTCTAAATAATTTGGGATTTAGTATAGGGAATCATTTAGTAGAGATTATATAAAAAATTAAAATTTAATGAATGTAAATTTCAAATTAGGATGAAAAACAAATTGATTATCGGATTATAAAATAAAAATTATGATTATATACCTTATATATATTTAAGTGCTTGTTTAATGTTTGACTTAAACATTAATATATAAATTTAAAGCAAACAGAAATCGAAGCTGCCGCACCTTTTAATGAACTATATAATAAAAATATACAATAAACTAACAATTTAGTATTTGTAGGTTTTATAGTTTATTTTATTAGTATTGGCAGACTAAATTAGTTATTTTACATTTGAAATTACTTAGAGTATTTTTATAAATCTAATAATATTTTTGCTAACAGATATTTTAACATTTTGCTAACATATATTTTATGATTATTTAACAGTTAATATATCTTACAGATATTTAACAATAAACTCTTTTTTAAATCATAAACGCAACCACATCAATAATTAATTACTTCAAAACGAAAAGCCATATTTGAAAAATCATAAATTTATGTTTAAAATTCGTGTAATCGCAGATTATTCCTAATATCAAATTAGTAAAATGACTAATTTGGCGTGACAATGCTATAAATATTTTTACATCATGTTTTAGTATACAAATGTACTTTTATAGCTAGAAATTTCCCTTTTGCCAAAACTAACAATGAACCATAAAAAGTTCAACATTGTAACGAATTTATTCAACAACAAAATATTATATAGATAAATGTTAGATGGAAATAATTACATGGTTTGTTTATAGGAATTTCATAAATCTTTAAAATATTTTTGAATAATAATTTCGAATTGTAAAAAAATCCATAATTTTTATTTAAATTATTTGCTTTAATTTTACAGTCATTATTAATTAGTGTAAAAAACTAGAATCACGTAATAGTAATATAAATAATTTTAATATACCTATAAATTTTTATCGTGGATGTACAATTTTCATATATTTTACCTTATTTTATTGATTTTTTTCCATTATCAAAACTAAAGTATAATAAATTTGTCATTATTAAAGCATTTTTAACATTGTTAAACTTGAAACAATTTAAAAAAAATATATAATTTTTAAATTTTCTATTCAAGAATTTACATTTTTGTTTGTTTATGAAACTATATCATTAACATAAAATTGATTTTATTATTATTTGAGTTTGTTTTAAAAAAATAAGTTGAATACTAATTCTTCTAATATCCTTCCGAAATAAAATTTAAATATAGTTTAATTTAATTATATATTTAATGTGCAGTCACTAGTCAGTAATGTACATTAGATTCCAATATATAATTTAGTTATGGTTTATGTATCTTTTTTTATTATAAACGAAACAAACATAAATAAAATAAAAAGATAACCTTGCCAATGCTTATAATATGCCACTATATTTAATATCGGATAATGTATGTAATTAAACGCATATTACTGAATTATCAAAATACAATAAGTATACATTCTTAACTATTTAATTTTTAATATGGTTTTTTGGTCATAAAATTATATGTACATAGCCAATACAGAGTGATTCTTCAAAATGAAACTGAAAAATAGAAATTTTTCATATAGAATAGATCACTAAATTTTTGATATTAAGATAGTGATGAGAAAATCAGTTTTTATATCTTGGGATGGACATTGTCCTTTGAAATTTCTATAAATTGAGTGGAAAATATACTATAAAGGTGTTCGGCAACGATATAATTATATATATATATCTGTTAAAGATTAAATTTGGAAAGTAAAAGACCGAAATTGTACAATGTAATTTCCGGATGAACTAAATAACAGATTATTAAAATTTATTTTAAACAACATTAAACAAATCATTTTTATTTAATCTACTAAAAAAAAACTATTAAAAAATGTTTCACAATTTCATTTTCTTTTTGTCATTTGTAAATCTATTTTAAAAACCGGAAGTTATTTCAACCTTTGTGAATTTATTAATGTGGTTTTTATTTAATTCAAAATTTATAATACACTAACTAAATTGATAATACAAATCTACTTAAATTGGTTGTATAACTAAATTTCAATAATAATTAAATTCATTGGAGTGAGACTTGTTTTAATATTATATTAAACCTAAAAAATTTCTTCAATAGAGTGAAACATAGTAAAAAGGATATGTACATCAGTAGGTACAATTTGATAATATGCGGAAAAAAAATATAAATCATCAACATTTTTATATGATAAATATTTATTTATTTTTCACATAAATTTTATAGTAGTGTTCATAGTGAATTTAAGTAGAACTTTCTACTAGAATGTTGTTTTTTTTTTTTGGTTAGTAATTATTCATTGGAGGAGATTCATACATATTATTATTTATTTTATTTCAATTTATTTGTTTGGCCTTTGAACTCTACATAGGTTTTGCAGGCCCTTTAAATTAAATTTATAATAGTAATAATATATATTTAATATTACAATATAATTATCTTGTACCTATATGAAATAGGTAAAAATTCATAATTCATTTTTTTTCCAAATTTGAGTAAAAGTAATCTTCTTTTTACATATTATTATAACTTATAATTTAATTGAAGAAATACGAAAATCCTTTTTCCAGAATGTTCTTTCGGAAGTGGTCCTAATCTCACAACACATTATTTTAATATAACTAAACTAGTTTATACATACAAGCAAGCTTTTTCTACTAATAATTTTAATTATAATTACAGCCTTCGATTGAAATCTTTGCTTTTAAGTTATCTGATGGTTATTTTAAGTTTTAAGAATTGCTCCTAATCGAATATTAAAAATTACCAAATTTATAATATTTAACAGAAAAGTTTATTATAAAATTTATGTTATAATAATTGTTTTGCTTCTAGCAATAATTTTATATTTAAAATATTTAAAATCTTGACAATTATATAGGAGATAATATGGATTGTAGCATAACATTTTTTTTAATAAATATTCTAAATATTAATTTATGCATTATTCTATGATTTTTTTTTTAATAATTTCTTGTTTTGTTTTTTAAAAAAATGTATAAAAATTATAAAAATTTTATGCTTATATACCATTCATATATATTTATTTAAAGAAATCATATGAACCATATTATTCCATAATAATGATAAAACCTCTTACCATACGTTCCCACCACATATACATATAGCCACCCACACTTTCATATCTATTTATATATAGGATGTAGCATAAAAAAAACTTTTCATCCTTTTTCTGTACATACATATATTTAATATTCATATTCATAAATTTTTTATTGTTAAAAATATTATATACCAAAGGATAAAAAATAGAAATGATAACTAAACACGAAACAAAAAAGGAAAAAAAAGGAACAAATTCTTTGACTTTCTAAAGAACAAATATACTTGACTATATGTACATTTATGTAATATACTTTTTGGAAAGAATGCCAAGTTTTTCAACAACCAGAAACAACAAAAATAACTTGCTCCAGTTTTTCCATTTTTTTCTTTAATGTTTAACTGCTGGTATATTGCATTATATTATATAAAATTCAGTCGAGTAGCAGCAATGCTATTTGTATACTACTGTAATAAAATATCTTAAAATATAAATTTAATTAGAGTAACATAACGTTGAGCAACAGTGGCTTATAATATAGTACTAGTAGTTAGTGTTACCATGCTGAGGTGCTGTATAATATGTCGCATTTTTAAATGAGTATTCTTTATAGATTGTTAAAAATGTCCCGAATTGCAGGAATGTCAGAAAAATGAATGGATATATGAGCTACACTGTTGAGTTAAATGGTATATAAAAACTGATAAATGATTTTTGATATAATGAGAGATATAACTAAATATTTTACAAAGGATTGTTATAAAAATTTAGTAATTTTCAATAGGTATTTTGATGCTGTGTTGTGCCATCAAATTTATGAAACATAATTTATATTTTGATCAAAGTTTTTCTTAACCAAACTAACCATTGTACATTTATATTCTATATAATAATGGATCGACAAGATTTCAGAGTATAAAAATGATGAACAATTTTTCTGCTAGCATTTGCAACAAAAAATCAATTATTATTATGTAATAACTTATAAACATATACTTAATAACCATAATATCAATTAAGTATAATTTGAATAAAATGAATGTACCTCCGAGAAGTTTCGTCAATATAACATAAAAATTATTGCTCTTATAGCATAAAATTATCCTTCTTCCATAATTATTTTGATTAAATTTTACCCCTTTTAAAATCATATAGTTATGTACATATAAAACAAATTGTAAAAAATATAAAATTCTAAATGAAAGTCATTAATGTTTTTTAAGTATCATTAAAAAAATATATTCTATAAGAAAATACTTAATAAAAAAATTGCTTCATTGTGTAAATACACGTCAAACGAAACATTAAAAATTCTTTACTTTATAATTGGAAAAAAATTTTCTTTATCAAATAGAAATTATATATAATAGTACGTATTTTTTTACAATTTCAATTATTTTGAAATTCATTTTCATTTTAAGCGTGAATATGTATATAAAAAAGTCAAATTATTAAGTCAACACATTCTTAAATCATAATTCAATCTAAATGAAGTCTATAAAAAATAGAATTTGATCACTAAAAGTTAGAAAGAGTTTAATTTGTTCCACGGAAAACAAATTAATTAAAAGATTTTAACATACCAGCAGAAAATTATTTTCGAGATAGAGGCATAATTTTTTTAGTTTAGATTTAAAATATTCTAGTTAATAGCAACACCACATTTTTTTATTCAATATTTTGTAAAATATTATCAATGTTTTTTTAATGAACATTTTTCGCTGAATACAATTTTAATTCATTGATTATATTAATTACTTTTTATTTTAATCTTTTTGTTAAATTATACAACATATTTTGGGAAAACGAATGTGTATAATTCATTTTGTTATAATTAATACCCAAAAATAATATAATCAAATTAAATATTTAAAATAAAATGTATCTATAATTAATTGTTGTAAATGCTTGGATTATTTATTATAAAAATGAATTTATAGTCTATAGAAATCGAGGATTAGTGTAACCAGTTCTAAAAGATTGTAAATGCTAGTGTACGTGTACTAGTCGATATGGTCTAGTTATAATTCAGCTTTAGAATGAATAGGTGCTACCGATTAGTAGTAAAATTTGCAATAATGTTATTTTAAAGGTGACAAAATTATATACTTTCGGTTCATTCCAAAGGGTGACAATAATTGACACACATACTAAACGCCAGTCACTTGTTGCAATAAATAGTTGACCTCCTGTCCAAGGAGAACTTATGCGGTTTATATCTCTTTAAAAATTAGTAGATCTCTATAGTTACAACTGAATGTTGGAGAAAACTTTAAACAGCATTCCTATAGGACAACATCTTGTAAGTCAAGAAAAGAAGAATTTAACAATCTGTCAAATTCTTAAGTAACTTTAATTCACATATACATTTATTATTTTTGTTTTGATATCTAAAAAAACTCCTAAATAGAACATGAAAATTTCTTTCACACATATTTTTTGTTGTTGTTATTTTTATAATTTAAAATACAAAAGAAAAATATACTAATACTAAAAAATCCCCTGACCACAAAAAAAAAACCACCTCAAAACCCATTTATAGGATAATTCAAAAAAAACTTTAGCGGAAAGAACATTTCGTTATCCATTAATGATATTGCGACCATTAAAAGAGCTAGCAAAAAGAGCAGCTGGAACTTCTAGAAGATCAGCAAAGAAACTTGCAAGACTTAAATACGTAAATATTTAAATTATTATTATAATAAATACATATATAAATATTGTCCATAACCAAAAAACGAAATTATTTCATAAAAACATAATATAATTTTTATTTTTGTTGCATTATTAATTATAGATATGCATTATAGAATTTATATTTTGGCTAAAATCAAATTGAATTTATTATATTTTAAATAAGATATTTAAAATTTAGCAAATCAAAATTAATGGCTTTGCGTCCTAAGTATTATTATTATATCATCACCATCAAGGATCTATATAATTTTATTTTTCAAATAAAAATAACTATAATGATATTAATTACACTAATATCACATTAAATACATTTATTTAGATGATAAATCAAAGTTTTTTGAATATAGTTTACCACAATTTTAATCCAAATTGCACTAATTCAAATATCAACTGAACAAAATGATATTATATTTTACTGGAGTTAATATTGATTCCTTTTCCCTCGCCTAATATGTATCATACTTATATTTTTATAGCTTTGCAAAGTAATATATAGTTACCGAAAAATGAAAAAAGGATTCAGGATATATATGTACTTATTCCCAGATACGACTATATTCCTGATATTAAACATTTATTATTTTCTCACAGATTTAAATTATTTGAATATTATAATTTTATAATTTGTTTACCATACTCTAGCCTATGTAGATATAAGATTCTAGAAACTGCTTTTAAATTTTAATTTTTCAACAATAATTTCACACATTATAGAATAGTTTAACAAATAATAATTAACACATTTACTATACATTCGCAAATATTGTAGACTTTATCAAAATCATATATTTATATTTTTTGCTACCAATCGAAATTTGTTTTATTTTTGTTATTTTCTATTGGAAATTGTACTTCACTCTGATAATTCATTTTTAATAATTATCTCGAATCTGCACCATAATTCCTTAACTTTGGAACTTTTAAAAGCTGGGTCATATATTGCGACATTTATGTATACCGGCTAAATGTAAATGCAGAACATATAAATCCCAGTAAAATCAAAAGGATTAAATAAAATTTTATATAAATGTTTTTAGCAATTTCAGAATTTAAAATTAAACCAAATTAGTGTTTAATTAATAAATATTTTTTTATTTAAATTTTTCTAATATAGTATGAAAATGATACAAAATTACAAACACTTCCGGTTGATACAGTACAGACATTATCTACAAATGACAAAGAAATGGTGGAGCAACGGATGAAAAAACGAAAAGAACATTTAGTTCAAAAATGTGCTGAACATGGTTTAAACAAAAGAAGTATAATACGAGAATTTTGATGAAAAAAATATACTAAAAAAAAATTTCCCATTTTAGATAATGATTCTTATCATAAACCAAATCCATGGGAATTTTTGGTAAATCTTAAACATCATCTTATATGGTAATTAATATTAAAAAATAAATTTATTATTTTTATTAAATTATTATTAACTTTTTTAAGGTGTAATGTATTTAAAGCAGCATCATCATCATGGATGTATAACTTTAATATATTAGCTGGTTATAGTCAAGAATTTTTAAAAAAGACAAATGAAATAGCATTAAATTTAGCTAGAAAAAAGTATCCTAGAGTATCATTAATTGAAGTATAAATTATTTATATAATATTATAATATTTTATATTTAAATTTCACTAACATTTGCAATATTTATATTTTTTTTATACATACTATTCTAGCTGCAAGAAGCCCAAAATGAATCTATTACATTTATGATAGTAAGGCATCCTTTTGAAAGACTTTTGAGTGCATATAGAGATAAATTTGTTAATGCTATACCACATTCATTTCACGATATATTAGGATATTCAATAGTCCGTAAATATAGAAAAAATAAGGTAAACTAGAATTATATATTTATGCATTGCAAACTGATGATCATAGTTATATCTATGATTTAAAATAAAATCTACAATTTAATTTAATAATTAATGTATAATAAATTTTGATATTTTCAGCGTACTGGTGATAAATTACATTTAAGAAGATATCCAACATTTTCGGAATTTGTAAATTGGCTTTTAGATGAAATATTACGTAGCACTTATATTGATATGCATTTAGTACCAGCTAGTAAATTTTGTACACCATGTTTAATTAAATTTGATATTATTATTAAATTTGAAACATTAAATGATGATCAATTATATTTAATTGAACAAGCTGGTTTACAAAATATTATAATGCCAGAATGGAAAAATTCTGGACGTGGTAAAAATACATCAGATTTATTACAACAATTTTATTCACAATTAACAAGAAAACAATTGGATGGACTTTATGAATACTATAAGTATATAATTTCATTTTGTATAAATAAATACTATTATATAAAATTATTTATATATTTTATTTATTTAAAAAAAAAAACAGATATGATTTTGAAGTTTTTGATTATAATCCAACACCATATTATAATATTGTTAAATACGATGAGCCTCCTCCTGAAGACAATATAGTAGTAGAACAAATAGAAATTAAGACATGATAAAATTTATAATATATAAAATAACGAAAAATATTATTATTATAAACATATGTTAAATATTTATTTTATATTTAATTATTATTATAAATTCAAAATAACAATTTTATTTGTTAAAAAATTATAATTATAAAAATTTATTTAAAAGAAAAATTAATATTGTTATAAAAATAACATTAATTTAAATCACAAAAAAAAAATTGCAACGAATTTTCTTTTTCCCTTAAATTATAATATCATAAAAATGTTTTACTTGGGAATCTTAAACTAAAAAATCATTAGCTATACTAGCTATTTTAATTTAAGATATGATTTATTTATCATCAAGAAAATTAAATTGCTTTTAGAGCTGCACTGATATTGCAATTCACGTATATATGAAAATAAGCCTAATTTGCAAAATTATATATTATTTAACTTATGTTTATGTATATATTTATAATTATAAGAAAAAATATTAGATTATAATTTTATAGAGAACAAAATTATATTAATAAGAAGCGATAATTTTGTAGCAAACATATCACGGTAAAAGAAATGTATACATTGCAAATATACCAAACCCAATTACTCTGGGTATTATATACTATTAATTAAGTTATTTTTTATTTAATTTTTATTCGAAATCTTACTAAAATTTAAAGAAAACTTTATTTGCATTTTTGTTTTTAAGTTTAAATAATAAACATTTTAATAATATAAAATGATATTTTAGTGGCTAATAGCAAAAGATTTTATTAGATGTAAAATGGATAATAGGATGTAGTATTTGTATAGCATTGTTTGAACAAAATATATAGATTGAAATGTGTAGATCGCTTCGAAATACATAAATATAGCAAATATACATGCAAAATACTTAGATATCTTATGATAGAATTTTGAAATCAAATTGGTATTTTTATAATTCACATTAGTCAATTCCCAAATGAAATTAATCTTTTCCCAAATAAAAGTCATCCTTTTCAGGATGTCTTCTTAATTGTGGAAAGAGACGAATATGAATTGTAAAAAGACTATAAATTTGACCCAAAAATGCTATATATTACGACGATATTTATAACTTCCTAGTAAAATATTTTGCTTGCATGATGAAATTAATAATAAAGAATAATTCTTTCATCAACAAAGTATACATAATAATGTAATATATATTTTAATATAAATTACTTTGAAATCTTCCTTAATTTAAACGAATTTACATACTATAATATTGTTTTAAAATACAACGCCATAAATAACTTTAAAATATATTATTCAAATATAATATAATATAATAATTTTATAAACCCCACTAAATTAAAATAGGAAAAATTCAACCTAATTGAATTTCAGAAATAATAATTAGAAAAATTATAAATGAAAATATCAAGACTTAAAAAATATAAATCACCTATGAAGTCTATACTAAAGTGAAATCAAAATATAATAAAATTACTTTGTTATTATACATTTTTTTTTTTCAAAATTTGATATTTATATTTTAGCTGTTAACAATAAAATTGTGTGAATTCAATAAAATAAAGAAAATAGCACCGGAATCATAACTATGACTTTTTATCCAAATTTTTTAGTATCATTGGTAAATGTATATCATACGTAAAAAAGTAATCCAGTACAGGTAGTGATCTTACATTAACAATTATTTCAGTTTCTGCATTTTAAATTTATTTAAAAAGGGTTAAAAAATTGATTTTTACACGGGGAAATCCCTTTATAATTACTTGGGGTGTTGATCAATTATATTATACCAGTCTCGATGTTTAAACAAGGTTGAGGAATCTCCTACACAAGTTGATCGATCGATTTTAAAATCCAGTGTTACAGTTACCTAAGTAGTATAACTATATAAGAGTAGATTCGCGATAGATATTTGAAAAAGGAGCATATCATTACAAATTCATCATTTGCACATTTTCTTTCATATCATTGGAAGTAAAATATAATTTTGAATAATTATAATATTTCTGCTATAATATTATTTTAATTAATTAAATAATATCATATAATGAAAATTAAAACTTGATATATTAAAAAAAGGAGTTCTTATTCTTATTTTACTAATAAAATATTTATTTAAGTCCCTCTATTGATCGTTAGTTGGATTAACATTAAATTTAAAATATTGTGCCTAAAAATATGCAATTTTGTAAACTCTTTTTGTCAATGTACACTCTTCTTCTCAATTTACTAAATTGCATATTTTTAGGCACTATATTTTAAATTTAATGTTAGTCTGGTTACCATTCATTAGAGGGACTTAAATAACTATTTTATTTATTTGGCTTATTGGGTTTGGGTTGCAAACGAAACTAAACGGCCAGTTTGTAATTAATTAGTTGTCAAAAATTTCTATTCACTTCCAAATAAATTTTATAAATATTTAAAACACGTGCTTCCTCTATTGAAAAGCGGTACGCGGTAAATAATATCATTTATTTATTAACCAACCTACAAAAAAAGGTAATTTCTAAATTTAAAATATAATAATGTGTTTTTATAGATTTTATAAAATTAGTTGTATTTATCTGATTCGTAGATAGTTGAAAAGAACTGTGATAAATAAATACATAATTTTCATAATTAAAATTAATCGCCTACAGAAAGATTCAAGCTTCATTATATATACTATGTAGATTACTTTAGAATTGATTTTATATTTTATTTATTTTTTACTTAAGAAACCAAACTATTAAAGTAATTATTTTCAATTTCAGAATTTAAATAAGTTGGAATTATGTCATCAGCATCTGAACAATCTGAGTCCGACGTGGAAGATCAACTTAATATAGACGAGTCTGAAACAGAAACAGATGAAAGTGAGCCTGAGGCTGAGGACGATGCTGGATCACAATCAGAGAATGATGAAAATACAACTGCAACTACTACTGTAACGAATGCACTACCTAGTGTTGCAAAGATAATTGAAAAATACAATAATTTGAAAGGCAAACAGCTATTCTTGTTGTTTCCTAAAAAATTACCACAAAATAAATTAGAATTTGAAAAAATGGTAAAAGCTTTAAACAATCGGATCACTAAAGTAGTTCCGCCACGACAAAAATCAGCTCGTTTCTGTTTAATAGAATTTGATAATGAATTAGATCGTAAAAAATGTATGTCTGAATTGAAAAATGTTAAAATTGATGGTAAAAAATTAGTTGTTAAAATACCAAAAACAGATGATGAAAATTTCATAAAAAAAGTTGCTGAAAGTAAAGCTGCAAAAAAATTACGACAACGTGAAAAGCTTAAATTAAAAAAATTAGTAAAACAAAAATCTAAAGAAAAAACATTTACATCTACATTGATAGTATCAAATATTCCATCATCAGCGACAGTAGCTGATGTGAAAAAATTATTTCCCGAAGCTGTGGAATTACGATTTACTTTAGCTAAAGGTGTTGAAAATACATCAACAGCTACAGTAACATTACCATCTCCAAGAGATGCAACTGTTGCTTATAAAAAGAAATGCAAGATTGAAGGTAATAATCTTAAAATTAATTTTGCTATAACAAATCAAAAAAAACAAGAAAAAATGAAGCTAAAGAAAAAGCAAAAAAATAATAAGAAAAATAATATAAATAATACAATAATAAATAAAGAAAATGGTGAAACACAAACAGAAAGCAAAAAGAGGAAAAATGATGAGGAGGATACAAAAGAAGTTGAATCAGTTGGTAAGAAGCCAAAACTAAATAAGAACCAGATAGAATCAGTTAATACAAAAACTGTTCTGAATAAAAAGCAACAATTGGTTAATAAAAAAACAGCAATGAATAAGAACCACGAAGAACCAATTAATAACAAAACTGCTCTGAATAAAAATCAGCACCAATTGGCTAATAAAAAATCAGCAATGAATAAGAAACACGGAGAATCAGTTAATAATAAAGCAACGCTGAATAAAAACCAGGAAGAATCAGTTAACATCAAAACTGCTCTCAATAAAATCCAGGAAGAATCAGTTAATAAAAAGCAAAAATTTAATAAAGGCGTCGATGAAGCAGTTAATAAAAAACTAAAATTTAATAAGGGGAAGAATAATATTCCCAAAAATTCAGGAAATAAAAAAGTTATTAAATCAAATAAAGGAAATAAGAATAACCAACGAAAAAAATAAAATATATAAAGATTACTTAATTAAATATATGTACCACAAATTAAGTGGGACTGGTTTCCTAATTTTAAATTAAAATATATATATGAATAAGTAAATTTTATTCTTATATAATCTTATATAATGATTTTATGTCAATTTTTCAGTACGTGGAATAAACAGTAATTTTTAAGCCTTAGTATACTATTTTATTTTTCATAAATTTTCCAACAATGGTGAAACAAAACATCTTTGCAGTAATTGCTGAATATCCAAATTGAAAATGTAAACTAACAATATGTATATGGCTAAATACACTGTTGCTTACAATAAAATTTCTATTACAAAATTAATAAGAAATACTTTTTGTTAGCGAATTATAAAAACGAAATTAAATTGAAGTAAAAAATTATTGTTCGTTGAAATAAAAAAAGTGTGTTTTCAAAGTAATTATAATTAGCTTATCAACACAAATAATGTAAGAAAACTCTGATAATTGTAATAAAAATACGATATTGATTGATTCTCGTATAATTAAAAAACAAAGTGCCCCATTTTCTTTTTTGGCAGAAATGGTAAAATATTAAAAATTGCTCTTAACGATTGTAATTTGATACCGCAATTAAGTTTTAGATGGCCATATTTAATATAAAATTAGAGAACTTACCGCAATTGTGAAGTAAACTCTTGGATATGACTAACTAGATCATCCTAATCGGAGCCTTTTCAAAGTAGTTAAAATTTAAAGAAAATGAACAAATTTTAAAGTTTATTGCACTAACACATTGTTATAATCAATAATTATAATATTTTCGAATTATATTATTTTTTTAAATTTACTTTATTATGATTTATTTTATTGAACTATCCACAAATGTAACTAGACACTGAAAAACTAAACTATTTTTGGCGCGAAGTTTTATTTATTAGCATTTTACTGTAACATTATAATGTTGACATATTCTGAACGGTCTCCAAATGTATAAATTCGGATGACATAAGTTATACCACCCCAATTTTATATAAAATAAAAAGTTTTTAATTCTTCACCTGTTAAGGTTGTTTTATTTTGGTATAATTTACATTTTTTCATATAATAACATAATTTTTCATTTTATGAAATAAAAAGTTGAAAATCTATAATTTTATAAGAAACATTACCCACGAGTAAGTATATAACAATTTAATTTATTCAATATAAATAATAAATTCAACAGTATATATTTTACTTTACCCACTGTACTTTTTTATACAGTATATTATCCTATTATGGGAATCAATTCAATTCATCTCATTTTATAATTTGCATGATTTGTCATTGATTTATTATATACTACATTAATTTCTATATTATAAATTCAGTACAAAATCAATTGTCCATTAACCATTTTCATTCTGTATCAATTAATAAATTTTAAAATTATAAATAATTTATCACAAATCCTCAGTTAAATTAAGATGAAAATAATTTTTTACGTTTTGCTTTGTTAAGCATGGCTAAAATATGTTTACATTTATTACATTCACATGGTATGATGATGATGTTACCTATATTTGTTATGTTGTTAAATAATATTTATAATTTTTTTTATCATATTTTTGTATCTGAAAAAAAAATAAATAAATACCTACCTAAATGTGAAATATTACACTTTCTCTAAAAACGATTATTTGTTATGTGAACGTTAAAATTTTACACAATATAAAATAAAAGATTTGACTATTGGCTGTTAATTTTATTTTGGTACAGTAAAAAAATTATAATAATTTTTTAATTAGAAATTTATTCGTTTATATATCCTGAACTATTCTTAAGTATATAATATTAAAATTCAGAATAACAAAAAAATCTTTTATTATAATGTGAAATTGCGTAGTATTTTATAAGTTAAATTTTAATATATACATATATCTTTCAATATTGTACAATTAGCCATTCCATAAAATATGACACGAAGAATTTAAAATCATAATTTTATAACAATAAAATATATAAATCTAAAATTATATTGATTTATACCTATATCGGTTATATATAAATTAAATAGTAAAATTTAAAAAAGTTTAATTCTAATTAAATAAACATGATACCGTATATATAAAAGTTTTCTGCTAAAAAAAAACAACATAAAAGCTTTAGTTTAATAAGCACATATATACAATTCTAAAAAATTGTTAATAATTTTCTATTTTTTTTTAACACTTTTTAAGTTATTATAATTACGTAGTCGAAATATATAGAAATTAAAGATAATAATATTTTATTTCAATTAGTAACTAAACTATAAGTACATGTTATGTACTTATAATTTTATGCTACATAAATTGTGCAAACATTTTGTAGTAGTAAAGTCCAATTATTATTATTATTTTTTGTTAAAAATATTATTTTGACTCACCTTTGTTTTAATTTTTTATTATATTACTTAGTCATTAAATGGTTTTATATTATTGACCTTATCATAATTGATTAAATGAAAATATATTAAAAGTGGTAAAGAAAAAATTGTTTTATTTTGAATGAACCTTGGCCCTTTAATATACATATTTTCTGCTAAATATCTTTATAAGAAATTTAATTGTATAAATAAGTATACATTTAAAATATGCCCAGCTTGAGATCTCACTCGACTAGATATCATAAGCTGGGCAAATTGCTTGCGGTATTACATGTTGGTATTCAGCTGTAACTTTTATTAAATAAAATGCAGCATAAATTTTATAAATATTACCTTTATAATCAAAAGATTTTACTAATAATTTAGATTTAGATTCTACAACATATAATATTTAAAAAATTTAAAAAAGCAAATTCAATATCAATTTGGTTTATTAATAAATAAATAAATATATTTTATAGATAGAGATAGAGATAAGATATGAAATTAAATTAAATATAGTTCCCATGATTAGAGCTTATAAATATAATTTCCATTATACAGTATGTATGGTTATATTATTATCAATTAAAGTTTATATATGTTCGATTTATTTATACATGCACTTCTCTATTACTTATCTAAACTGTTGGACTATAACAAATTTAATAATAAAAATAATATATTTATATATATACACATTATATAAAAGCAAAAATAGCAAAAAAAAATTTTTATATATTTATAGTTTAGTTTTCAGTCAAAGCTTTATCAATTCGTATTTCATACGCGGTTATAAAATTTAATTCTTTCAACATATATAAAAATATATTTATAAAATTATTTTAAATATAAATATTTTAATTTGCTGATTTCTTTTTTTTTAAGGAATAAACAATATTTAACAAAATATAAAAAAAATGGCTGATTTATCACAGCTAAAAAAATCAAGACTGATACATTTATGTATAGGTATATCATTCTTTGGATCTGGAATTGTAATTAATTTAGCACAGTTTATTTTATATATATGCCTTAAACCATTCAACAAAAGATTATATAGAACACTTATGTATTATTTATGCTATTCACTATACTGTCGTAAGTAAATATTTCAAATAATATAAATAAATAAAAATTATATTAATTATATATTTTTTGTTTATAGAACTTGTCTTCTTAGCCGATTGGTGGTCAAATAGTAAACTATATGTTTATTGTGATGAAGATTTATTTAATCGTAGGGAACATGTTCTCCTTATGATGAATCATACCTATGAAATTGATTGGCTATTAGGTTGGATATTTTGTGAAAAAATGTGCGTTTTAGGAAATTGTAAAGCATATGCGAAAAAAGTTATTGCTTATATACCAATAGTTGGTTGGTGTTGGAAATTTGCTGAATTTGTATTTTTAGAACGTTCATTTGATAAAGATAAAGAAATAATTGCTTATCAATTAAAAGAAATATTTGATTATCCAGATCCAGTTTGGTTATTATTAAATGCTGAAGGTACACGATTTACTGAAGAAAAACATGAACAATCTATTAAATTTGCTGAAGAACGTGGAATGACTGTATTAAAATATCATTTAATACCACGAACAAAAGGTTTTACAGCTAGTTTACCAACATTAAAAGGTCGATGTGATGCAATTTATGACATTAATTTAAGTGTTAAAAAAGATGATGTAAGTATACATATATATAAAAAAAAATAGAATTTACAATTATATTGTGTTAAGGTTGCTGCTACAATATCAAACTTATTATTTGGTAATCCAGTAACAGCATATATGTATGTACAAAGAATACCAATTGATGATGTACCTGATGGTGAAAAAGAATCAGCTGAATGGTTACAAGAATTATTTCGTAAAAAAGATAAAATACAAGAAAGTTTTCATACAAATAATGGTGATTATTTTAAAACTTCTGGTATAAAAAAAGTACCATGCCATTTACAAAAACCACGTTTATCAACATTATTAAATGTTATAATTTGGATGATTGTTATCTTAGTGCCAATTATTAAATTTATGATTACATCATTATTATATGGCAATTGGATTAGTTTGGCAATTATTTTATTGCTGATATTTTCATGTAAGTATATATATAAAATAATTCAATTTATATTCCAATATCAATATATATCACAATTTTAATTATTTCTAGTTTATATATTAATGCAAAAAGCAATCGGAATGTCTGAAATTAAAAAAGGTTCAACATATGGAATTGGTGAAAAAAAGCACGAATAAAGTAAATAAAAGAACGTCATTTGAGCTTTATCAAAATATTAAATTAAAAATACTTAATTTATTTTGATATAACATATTATTATTATTTTACCTTTAAATTTCATAAAACTATATTGTTGGTAGTGGTACAAATTTTTTTTTTTTTGTTATTTTCAATAATATTCATTAAAAGGAACCATAAATTCTTCTATTATTAGAATAATTTATGGTTCCTTTTAATGAATATTACCTACCTATAAGAAATTTTTTTTTAATATTAATATTTTGCATTTTGTTATCATCAAATATATGAAAACTTTTTTAAACTTTTAGAATATCTATATACACCTATGAAGAAAGTACATATAAATATATTTTGGTTTTTTAATTATTATTATTATTTTAAAGAAAAGATATAAATTTTAACTATATTTACTGTGTATTATGTATTTTTTTTCAGAGAAAATAGTTAAAAAAAAATTTTAAAGGAAATATATGTAGTGTTTAATGGCTGTAAATGTAGTTAAGAGAAAAAAATATATATATATATTATAAAAAAGATACAAAATCTATTATCAAATATATATATATATATATATATATATATATATATATTTTTATATTATCATTGTTTCAAAAAATATTTTCATTATTTGTTTTAAGAAAAAAAGAAAATAATGTTCCAAAAAAAAATAAATAAAAATAATTTAAAATATAATATATATATATACTATATACATAAAACTTTACTAAACTGAAAACTGCACAAAATAGAAAGAAGGAAAAAAAATTACAAAAAAAAAATATATTAATGTTTTTATACATATATGTAAAATAATAATTATATAAAACAATTTATTTTGATTAATTAAGAACAAAAAAGCCATAAATATTTACTATATGTCTACTTTTTTATATAATGAAGAATTATGTCTGATTTTTTTTTATACAATTTATTTTATCTATCCAATTATAAGTGAAAATTTTTATTTTGAGATAAATTCATTGTTTTTTTACTGTTATTAATTGAAATATTATGTTATATATTAATAATAAATGTGTATATAATTATTGAATAAATGTTTTGTTTTTATTACTTTCTTTTATTCAAAGTATTTTTCTAATTACAAACTTAATAACTCATTGATTATTATATAACTAATTATTTTGGAAAATTTTCATTATTTTAAAAAATACAGTTAGAAAAGCAGAAAATGCAACAAAATTACTTTTTTCCCAACTAGGTTGAAAAATACAAAAGTCCTTGAATTTGCCATAGATATTAATGAAATTAATCAATTTTACTCAAGAATTACATTTCGTGACTTTTAATTTAATGCCTTCTGTTAGTAAACCGCCGATTTATAACCTGTTAATATATGCAGTACGATTTCGTATTCGAAAGTAATTTGGTTTTCGTACTTCACGATTGAAGGGACTCGCGAGTTTTAAATTTTCTTCAGGGTCTTTTGTAAAAAAATAAATACATTTGTGTTAACTGGGTGGGAAAATGTACTACAAATTATTTTAGTAAAATATATATTTATTTAACTTTCAATATTAAACTCCTTCAAATGAGTACCAAAGCAATACCAAAACAAATGCAGAGTCAAATAGATTTGTTAACTTTGTTAGGAGTACATTAATTTTATTTGTTTAAAAATTTTCGAGTCATAGAAAGAAAAGTACAAAAAAAAAATCATCGTGAATTTATAGTACAATTTTCTTTTAATTTTGGTACTTATCCACCATTTGTATCTGTCACAATCGCAAACTCACAACAACCCTACATTTTATTAAATTTTTTTCAAGAAGAAGTTGAAAAAATTTTGACTGCGAGTTTTGAGTGCGTTTGAAACGTAAAATGTGATGATTATTTTCTTAAATGACCAAGGTGAAAAATGAATTTTATATAAATATATTTAATTTAATTAAATATACACAATATTATTTTTAGTGCATTAAATTGGTTTTCTCTTCATAATCAAGTGCAAAACAAAAACTAATTTTATATAATTTTTAGTGGGGATTCCATAAATAATTGGAGTAACATTTTTTTTTTATGTATTCAATGACAAGTGAAAATTATGTCTAGTTGGCACTTAAAATGTTTTTTTTTTTAAATTTTATAATTAAAAATTTGCCAGTCATTTTATATTAAAATTGAAAAAAAAAATTTCTTTTTAAATATCTTGTTTAAATGTTAAATAATGTTCTTTTTTTAAATATCTTGTTTAAATGTTAAATAATGCAATTACGGTAATAAAATCCTTATTTAAATTGACTTCAAAAAATCAGAACAAGAGTGAACTTTAAAAATATCCTACACACAATACACACCTGGGGTGCAAAAAATTCAAAAGAATAAGAAACCAAAAATTATCAATATTTTTGTTGTCAAGTTTTAGAGAAAATAAATAATACATAAATCTTATAATAAATACAAATAGAAAATCTTACAATAAAATCTTAAATTTAAAAATAAAATGACCTAAAATTATTTAAAATAAAAGAAAAGATTTTATTATAATTTATATTTTCTAAATGTTTTTAATTTCACCATTTTTGTGTGTAGTGACGATAGATAAAAAAAAATCAGTGAATATAATTATTTTTGTATCTGCTTGCTTACGTCCCCAAAAATTAAAAGAAAAATAGAACGATATAAATTTGTCGTATGTAAAATTTCACAATTACGAATATATTCACAAAATATATAAAAAGGAAAATTCAAAAGGAATTATAAAAAAATCCTTTGTTTCAAAATTTAGAATCTAATTTTCTTTTTCCTTTTTTTTGCGCATTAATAAAAAAATGTAATAAAAAAATTATATCTAAATAAGGAAAAAAATCAAAAAAATTTTTATTCTAATCTGTTGGATAAAACAATTATTATTATTTTTATTGGTGAGCGCAGAGGTCACAAAAAAAAAATCGTATCCAAATAAAATCATAATTATTTATATAGCTATATAGCTAATATATATATAATGTAATATACTTTATTAGTCATCATTTTTTTAAGTTTCTTAACAAAAAAATTGAGTGTGTGGCTGCTTGTATATTTAATTTCTTTGAAATATTTTATTTAAAAAATTGTATTTTTTTTTTTTATTTTAATACAAAATATATTAATTTAATTTTTGTTTGATACAATTATTGTTGTAAGATTATCTCTTTTTACCAATCTCCTAATGTCCAATCTGTCATCCAGAATATTAAAAATATAAAAAATTAAATTTTATAAATATACATATGTAGGTACATAGGTATACAATTTTTTGTCAAATTTAAACGTGTCTGAACATGTTTCAAATTACTGAATAGTGTAAAAAAAGACTATATAAGTTATGACTTCATAATTTTTATTTTTGTGATTATATACTATACTGTTTTTTAATATTAAAATATTAACATTTTTATATATGTGTACTTATATAAATAAATATTTTTGGGTAACATAATTTATAAGAAAAACACAGGATTAATTCCAGTTTTATGTTTGTATTAAATTATTATTTAATTATAAAAATCATAAACTTTCTTTTAAAATTTAGCATTGATAATATTTTTACACACATATTAATTACCTTACCTACTATTGTTGCTTATAATGTAAAACTTAATTAGTTAATTACTTAGAAAGTAATTGAAATTTTTGATATATACTTAGGTATATAATTATTATTCTTCTAGTAATCGATATGATAGTAAATGTTCAATTATATCTTAGAGAACAACATTTTGTTAATAAAAAGTATTAAAATATTAATAATTATTCATATTTTAATTAGTTTACATTATAATTGAATAAAAAAGTCATTGAACTTTATATGTATCAATAATATAGAATGTCAAAGTAAATTTATGTACATATATTAATGTAAAAAGTTCATTTGGAAATTGGGAAAGACTTTTTCTATTTATTAAATTCGATATACATACTTATTAACTTTAAATTATATTTTTTCTAAAAAATTATTATATTTTACAGAATGCCGATACAGGCGCCCCAATGGACAGAATTTTTGTCCTGTCCCGTTTGCTGTCATGAGTTTGCCGCAAATCGTCCTCCAATTAGTTTAGGTTGTGGTCATACAATATGTCGAGCATGTTTGGCCACACTGCATAACAAACAGTGTCCATTTGATCAAGTAAATATTTAAAAATAGAAAACAAAAACTTAAACATTATTTTAACATATATTTTCAATTTTACAGACATCAATTACAACAGATTTAGATAATTTACCAATTAATAATGCATTATTGCAATTGGTTAGTACCAGTAATAATAATAGCATTAATAATAAAAATAATAATGGCACACAATTAGTCACAAATAATAATAATAATAATACATCAACAAATGATGTAGAAACAGGGGCGTTGCAATTATCATCAGCGTCTGCCATTCATAACTCAACAAGTATAATACAAAATTTATCTCCCGAAAATTTACAATGTTATAAACTTGCTAAAAAATGTATCGAAGATTTAGCATTATATTTAAAACCATTTTCAAATGGTAATACCGGAAGTTCATTGTCACGACCAATGCAACGGAAATTAGTTACATTAGTTAATTGCCAATTAGTTGAAGATGAAGGTCGTTCAAGAGCATTACGTGCTGCTAGATCATTAGGTGAACGAACTGTTACTGAATTAATTTTACAACATCAAAATCCACAACAATTAAGTTCAAATTTATGGGCAGCTGTTCGTGCCAGAGGATGTCAATTTTTAGGTCCAGCTATGCAAGAAGATGTACTTAGATTAGTTTTATTAGCTTTAGAAGATGGTTCAGCATTATCACGTAAAGTTTTAGTAATGTTTGTTGTACAACGTTTAGAACCACATTTTCCACAAGCATCGAAAACAAGTATTGGTCATGTTGTACAATTATTATATCGTGCGAGTTGTTTTAAAGTATCAAAACGTGAAGGTGATTCGTCGTTAATGCAATTAAAAGAAGAATTTCGTACATACGATGCATTACGTCGTGAACATGATGCACAAATTGTTCAAATAGCAACTGAAGCTGGTTTACGAATTGCACCAGATCAATGGTCATCATTATTATATGGTGATACAAATCATAAATCTCATATGCAAAGTATTATTGATAAATTACAAACACCAGAATCATTCTCTCAATCTGTACAGGAATTAGTTATAGCTTTACAGCGTACTAATGATCCAGCTAATTTATCTGGTTTACGTTTACATTTAAAACATTTATCAGGTATTGATCCTAGTATGGAGAATAATATACCAACATGGCAAGAAGTGTCTAAAGCATTAGATTCAGTAAAACAAGTTGTTATCGGATTAGTTGATTTTGTTCAACATCATGGTAATCGTAAATTACAAGAATCTTCTCAAACAAATCCAAATGCTAAATATAAAATAAGTTTATGCCGTGATTTAACATTAAGACGTATTTGTCCTCGAGGGTCTAGTTGTACGTTTGCACATTCAGAGGAAGAATTAGAAAGATATCGTGCAAAAAATAGAAAAAATAGCACAAAAACACCATCAATCTTAAATCAAAATGATGGTAATATGATTGATTATTTAGATAATACAATACATCCATCATGTATTCCATCTGAAGAAACATCACCATTGAGATTTAGGAGCAATAATATTAATGATGCCAGTGGTGGTAAATCATTGCAATCACATCCATCACAAAATTTACATCCTTATATGGATTTAGTGTCACCACCACATCAACAACATCATCAATCGCATCATCATCATCCTCCTCCGCATCATCATCATTCAATACATCATGCTTTGAGTCCAATACCATCTGGAATGATGCAACAAACTATACCAACTAGCCAGTTAGCACCACATACTTCAAGAAATAATCATTCTTTCGAAAATCATTATGGTAACATGAATTTCCCATCTGGACAATCAGGCGGACGTTCACCTAATATGCAGTTACGTTCACCAAGACCAGTTCGTCATGGAAATTATTCAAGTTTCCCACCGCCACCTTTACCAACAAAATTATATGGTCCTTCCGAATTATATAATAATAATAATAATAATACAAATATTGGTGCTGGTAGTAATAATCATACAATTATTACACAACAAACTAAATTAACAACAGGCCGTCCGCCGCCAATAAATTCACAACAAACACAATTACCACCGACAACAAATTCTACTACATTTTTCCCCAATAATAGTAATAATACAAATAATTTAACAACAAATGATTTTCATCAAAAAATTATCCCTGATATTGTAATGAGAAATTCATCAATTTGGGAGCAACATAGACAACAACAGCAATCACCATTAAATATGAAAAATCCGGCCATAAATACCAATTACTTAAATTCAACAAATAATGGTAATAGTAGTCAGCACAATAGTAATAATAATAATACAATTAATTTAAATGGTAATGATATGCCACCACGAAGTCCAATGGCAAGAAATCGATACATTGAAAGTCAACAAATACGACAATTTTTTAAAGATATGGAATTAAATCAAATGAATAAGAATTCTGTTAGTGGAACTAATGGAAACAGTAATAATAATTTAAAAAATCAACAAATTACTGCATTTGCTGCTAATAATAATATAACGAAAGAAGATTTTTTATCAAATTTATGGATGCAATCATCGTCTAATTCACAAAATACAAATTTCCTAAAGGAATCTTCATCAGTTGGTAATAATAATGTTAGTGGTACTAATACTAATGTAAAAACACCAGTTAGAGATGCCTTTGTTCGTTCAGATTCTATTTTAGATGATGAAAATCCCTTTGTACCATTTGATAATTTACCATCAAGTGGTAAATATGGACCAATATCTCGTATGCCAACTAAATCATCTGATATTACCAGTAACATTGGTAATTTTAATGATATTGATTTAAGTCGTGGAGATAATTCATGGTTATATATAAATAATAATATCGGAGCACAAACAAAATGTACTGATCAACAAATTGTTGGTAATGAAACAAAAAATAGCGGTAATAGTAGTCATCATCAAGATAATTTATTTTTACAATATTCTAAAAGCAATGTTAATATTTCGATTCAACCGAATTCATCAAATCAAGTATCGAATTTAGTACAAAAATGTAAAGATTATAAAATTCTAAATCAAATAAAACAAACAGCATCAGCAGCTATTCCAGGCGTAAGAAATAATAGTGGTGTATCATCATCTGGATTAAGTGGTACTAATAAATTTGATTTTGGCTTAAATGCTATGCAATTAGTTAATATTCAAAAAGATAAGGATTTAAACACTAAAGTAAGTAAAAATATTGAATAGAAATTTAAAAATATATTAATATTTCAAAGCTAGAATTTTACATTTGAGTCATTATATTGATACAGTTTGTGTTAATATTTTAAATTAATATTTAAATGGATTTTCATATATATTTTAGATATCTTATCATCATCAATCACCAATTAGTCCATCTAATTTTTGGGATTCGACAACAACAACAACAAAATCAACATCTAAAGATGTAACACCAACAAAATTAAAAGTTCCTGAAGATACTTACGAAGCTGGTATTGCGAATGATATGCGTGAGCTAGAAATGCGTTTAGAATCAGAACTAGAATTGGAAGATAGTGGAATTGGACATACTTAAAAAAATATTATTATATTTTTTTTATCGTATGTTCTATTTCAAGTAAGTAGAGAGAGCAATTGATTTATTTAAAATGAATAAATAATATAAAATTGCTATTATAACAAGAAATTATGAAATGTATTAATTTTGATCATTACAAATTATTTCGATAAATTAGTTCAATTTTTATTTTAACAAAAACAAAAACAAAAAAAAAGCAAACAGAAAAGAAGAAAACAAGAATATTTAAATATTATATATTTTAGAAAAGGTGTTAGAGAAATAAGAATTTTTCTAGAATTTTTAAATAATTGCAATGATATATTTTTATGTGTGTGAATAATTTTTTTTTTTATAAAAAGAAGGTATACGCCCCCCTAAAGTTTGGCAATTTTTTTTTTATATATTTTTATGTTTAAAGTGGGAAAAATTTTAATCCGAGATTTACTTATGATTTTTTTATATAGTTTGTATATAAATGATATTCAGTTTTTTTTTTTATATAAATGTTTTTTATATTTTTTTTCCCAAAATGAAAAACAACTCTCATTAAGGAAAAATTTTGTAAAATTACTTTTATTTCTTTTTGTTATTGATTATGAAATATTTATGATTCTTTATGTTTTATTTTAGTAAACATTATTCATAATTTTAATTTATGATATCAAATTCAATAATATTTTGTAATCGTTTATATATATACATATATATTTGTATAATGTTTTAATTTTTTTGTATAATTATAAATATATATTTTTTTAATATTTTTAAAGTAGTCTTGATTTTTAAGACCAATAATTATTGAATAAAAGTTTTAAAAGCGTGTACATAAAAAAGGAAATGGAGACATATATAAAAAGAAAAAAGATAAAGCAAATATTTTAAAATGCGTTTTTTTTTTTGTTTTTAGAAAAATATTTATTTAATTTTTATTTTAACAATAGAAATCATAACGATAATCAAATATGATTTTTATTAGTCAATTTTATATTTAATATGAATTCAAATTTTAAACAGACATTTTTTTTTATTTTGAACAAAAAACATATTAAATTTAGTTTGATTTCTATTAGGATTATGATATGGTGCCGTGCTATAAGGCCATATGTGATAAAGCCATAATGGCTTTATCACACAATTAAATGAGATATAAAGCCATATACGCCAAATTTCCGCGTATGGCTTTATCTCTCATTCAATTGTGTGATAAAGCCATATGGCTTTATGACTCAAATAAATTTAAAAAAATTTGTAATGCATGTAAATAAATTGCTTCAGATTTAGCTGACATTAATATGTATATAAATGGAAATATCTAAAAATAATAGAAATATATATTATATATACTACTCGTATGTATTATTAATTTAATTTGAATATTTAATTAATAATATGGGCGCGCTGGATCCGCGATAATTTACTATTTTTTCGAAACCCCGCAATTATTTCAAATTTTAGCAATGTACTATTATTTTCACCATCACTCATTTTCACTATTTTATATCTGAAAATAATAGAAATATATATTATATAGAAGGCATTTACATTTGTTTATAATTTTAAAAATTTTTAAAATTTACCTTACGTTTTATTTCCACTAAAGTTTAATAAAAACTGATAATAAAGTAACGATAACTATAAGTAATTAATAATAAGTATAATGTATTATAAATACAATATATTATTCTTCTTCTTCTTAAAGTTCCTCTCCTCTCTGGAAGTTGGACATCATCCTTCGAACACCATCTCTTGATCTCGACGTTCTAAGCACATCAATGGCCGAAGTGTTGAACCATTCTTCGATATTATTCATCCAAGTTTTCTTCCTTCTCCCTCTGTTTCTATTACCCACAATTTTTCCCTTCAGGACTACTTGAAGGATTCTATACTTATCACCTCGCATGATGTGACCTAAAAAACCTAATTTTCTTGTTTTGATGATATTCAAAAGCTCTTTCTTTTTGTTCATCCTATTCAGCACTTCTTCATTGGTTACCATATCTCCATGTAATTTTCAATATTTTCCTGTACGACCATAGTTCAAACGCTTCAATTATTTTAATATCAGCTTTTCTCATTGTCCAGGATTCAGCGCCATAAAGAAGGGTTGACCAGACGTAACATTTTAGTAGTCTGATTTTAAGATCGATGTTTAAATTGTTTTTACAAAATAAGTTACTCATATTTCTGAACACAATCCTGGCTTGCTAAATTCTACCTTTAATTTCTGACCTATTACTCGCAGAATCTTCAATGACTGTTCCTAAATATCTGATCCTACGAACCCTTTCAATAGCAGTACCATTTAGTTTCAAACTAAAATTATCTGGCTCTTCATCTAGTATATTATAATGAATAAATTAACAGTAATTTTCTAATAATCTATTGATCTATTTGCTTAGTCGTTAATAATTTATATTATATAGAACTTTTATTGAAACTATACAAATTTAGGAAAGCAGCAAGCAATTACTATATGGCATTATCTCTCAAAATGATAAGAAAATTATATGGCTTTATCACACAATTGAATGAGACATAAAGCCATATGCAGAAATTTCGCGTGTATGGCTTAATCGCACTTTCAATCGTGTGATAAAGCCATAATGGCTTTATCGGATATGGCCTTATAGCACGGCACCTTGATTTCTATTAGGATTATTAGGATATTTTATTAGGGTTGGTGTTGTATCGTTGCAGGACTATAGGTCAAGGATTAGGACAATATTTTCTTTGGTCAATTCAAGATCACATTTTTATTTTAATTGACCAAAGACAATTTAGATATTTGATTGCATATTTAATTAATTTACAATTTCATGAACGAAAAAAAATTTCAATAAAGTTTACAATTCCTTTTTTTTTTGCATTAATATTTATTGGGGAAAAATAAATAATTTATAAGCAGCGCATCATTTTATTTAAAAAAAAAAAAAAACTAAATTTATGTTGAATCTCAAAATGTATTTATCTTTTTTATAATATATTTCTTAAATAATTATTGAATTCTAAATATTTAAAGATAATGTTTAGGGGTATGGGGGTGGATTAAGAATTTTGATTAAAAAAAAAATTATCTCACACATTTTTTTAGTTTATTTAAATATATATTTAATATTTTTTAATAATGCTTCAATTTTTATCATATAGTGCTTTAAATTTTAATTTAAAAAATTTCTTAATTAATAAAAAATAACATTTATTAAAAATATTATTATATTATATTATAAATTATAATGTTTTTTTTTTAAACTATTATATTTGTTTTAAAAATTTTTTTTTTTTTTATTTAAAAAATAATAATATGTATTTGTATATCTAAAAGTGTTGTTATAGAATTTTTTTCTTTTAAGTTTTAATTAAAAGTAAATAAATAAAAACACAATTTAAAAAAAAAACCTATTTAAAAAATTATTAACAAAAAAAACAAAATATTTTACACATGAAAATTTATTATATTAAAATATAGTAACAAAAAAAAAACATACATTATTATTATTATATTACATTATTTTTATTTTTCTATTTAAATATTATTATTAAATAATAATTTCATTCAAATCTAATATGGAGGATATATTGGGTTATGGCAAATATAATTATTCAACATTATTTATTATGCTTGAATATTTATTAAAAAAGTAATTTAAAAAAGAAAAACAAAAAACACATATTTAATAAATGATTTAATTATATATACATATATTATTATATCAAACAAAAAATTATGAAAAAAAAAAAAACTAAATAAAAAAAAATAGAAAATTATTAACAAATGTAAAAAAAAATTATAAAATTTTTTATTAAGATTTGAGGAAAAGATTTATTGGGCTGTTTAATCACAAGTGTGCCTCTCCTTAAAGTAATTATAATAGAAAAAAATTATTGAAAGTATATTATGATTTCAGTTTCTTTTTACATTATATTATTTACATCATATTAATTATTACTTGGTAATTTATATTTGAGAATTTGATCAGAGTCTAAATTTTCATTTTATTTTCTTATGCTTACATTACAGCAAAAATGTTTTAAAGTTTTTATACGATGCTGTTATACAAATAAATAGTTAAATTAAAAAGAAATTGGTATTAATTTTCTTGGTAATTATTTTTATATAAATTTGTGTAAAATTATTATTTTTATAATTAATTTTTTCAATTTGCCCTCATTGATGACCCACCAACATATCACATTATTGATTTTTTTTTCTTTAATTATAATTTCAAATTCTCTCAATTGATAAATAAAAAAAAAATGAAATTAAATTCATTAAATTTAAAACGAAGATAATAAGAACTTTAAAATATACTTGAAATATAAAAAAAAATAATATAATATTTTGGTGGAGAGGTATTAGTGGTGCAGTTTTATTTTAAACCCAATGGGTTCATCAAAAAAATAAAAAAATACATATATATATATATATATATATATTATTTTTAAATATTTTAAAAAATATTTAAAAATAATTATTACTATTATTTATTTTATTAATATTATAAATTAATGAATAAATTTAAAATGTAGAAAAAAGAAAAACAAAAATTAAAAATTGAAATTTCTTTATTTAAAAAGAGAGTGGAAATAATTCAAATCAATATTGAAAAAAAAAAAACAAATATTTATGAAAAATTAAAGTTTACAGTTTATTAAAATTTCATTTATTTAAAAAACATACGAAACAAAATTTTTGAAAAATTAAACAAAAAATTAAGAAAGAAAATTTTTAATTAAAATAAAAATGGAAAAAAGTTAACATAATAATATTATATATTTCAAATATAATATCATATATTTATATTTATGAACAAATTTATATTATATTATATATAAAATATATATACATAATATATGTATGTACATTTGTGTAGACATATGTATATCTCTACTCTATATAAAATAAGAAAAATAATTTAAAAAAAATAATAAAGAAATAAAATAAAATAAATATTTTAACTAAAAATTTATTTAAAAAAAAAAAAAACATTTTAATTTTTTATTTATCCCGAAAATTCTTTTAATTTTTAATTATTGAATTCATTAAAAAAAAATATTATTTATATTCTTTCAAAACCTATTCTTTTCTTTTCTTTTTAGAATCAAGTTAAATTTATGTAAAAAGAAATTGATTACAAAGCTAATTGAATTTCTTGAGATACGTAATCGTAGTCATAAATTTATTACACTAAAAAGCTTTTTTTATTTGGTTGAAAATCGCTGTGTCTCATGAGCTGTTTGTCTCATGATCCTGTACTAATAAAATTAAATTTAATTTAAGATTATATAGTTTTTCTCAATTAACATGAAAATTGCTGATTTAGAAAAAATAAACAGTACTAAAAATTAAATTCGTGATTTTTTAGGCTGGCGCAATATTATTACAATCAATATAAGTTTATTTATATTGATTGCAATAATATGAAATTACAATTTCACTACAGAAAAAAATAAAGTTAATTTCTGATTTTTACATGGAAGTATTAATCGAAAATGACAATTTTTATTTTTTCTATTATTTTTTAATTTCTATTTTTTATTATTTCTAGGTAAATGGACAATTGTGTCCTTTATTTGTTATTTTACTTTTAAATAAATTAATTTAACTAAATTTTTGTTGGAAAAACTTAATGCTTAACATAACTAATTATAATAAAAAAAATATTGTAAAAAACTTTTAAATGAAAAATTGCAAAAAAAATTTATAAATATTAAATTATAAAAACTTAACTAAATCATTTTTTTCTAGATAACTATATTATACAAAACAAAAACAAAAAGATTAAAAACATTTTTATGAATGTGATTTAAGGAAAGAAAAAATATTTATACATTATATACTTTTGAAATGCCTTTAAGTACTAAGTTTATTTTTCTCGCTAATTGCTATAATATTGTGTTATATAAAAATCTACATAAATATATATAAAAAATAAATAAATTAAACATAATATTGAAACAAAACCACCTAAAACAAAAAAAAAAATAATAAAATTCACAATTGTAGCACTAAATTAAAAATAAATATTTATAATTAAATTTTATATTAATAAAAATTTAAATATTATTATAAAAATAATAAAAAGAAATTTAAAAAAAAATCATTAAAAAAAATATAATATTGATGTTGTCTCTATATTTATATTATATTTAATATATGTGTAAGGTAAATTATTATTAAATTTAGCATAGCGCAAAAAAAAAACAAAAATAATATTTTAAAAAAATAAATAAATTTTACTAAAAACAAAAAAAAAATTCTAAAAATAAATATTAAATTATTGAAGTAATTTTTTTAATTTGTTAATTATAGTAAACTCTCTGTAACGTAGTGTTCTTTTTAAGAATAATCAATGTAAAATGTATTAACTTTCCTATATTTAAATTTCCTGGAAATACATTTATATATTTTCACAATTTTTTTCACATCTTATGGTCAAATTAATATTTGTGTATTACTTAAATATTTAATTTAATTTACAAATTAAATTCCAGAAAATCATGAAAGAAAAATAATAAGCTTATTAAAAAAATTAATTTCAGTTTTTGTACAAAATGTTTTAATAAATTTTTATATATACAAAAATTTAAAAAGCAACTAAAATAGAAAAAGAATCTAAAATAGAAATAAAAATATATTTAAATGAAGAAAAAAAAACCCAAATTTAAGATATTTTTCAACTTGTGATTTGAAATTTAGAGTTAACAAAAAAAATAAATAAAAATGAATGAAAAATAAAATTAAATAAAAATTGCTCCAAAATTACACATGGAATGCTAATAAAAACAAATTTACCCGGAAACAAATTAAAAAAATTAATCATCAAAACATCAAAAGAAATTTATAAAAAAAATCTTAAAATATTTAATGGTAATAGAGGAAAATAATAAATTATAATTATTACATTATATTAATCTAAATCTTATTAAAAAAATAAATAAATAATGAATACATTTTAAAAATTTAAAAATACCAAAATTAAACAACAACACAAAATGATAAAATATGAAATTATGTTGTAAAATTAAGGAAAAAAATATAAATAATATATATAATAAAAAAAAGGATCAGTTAACATTTTTGGAGTTTCTCTGGCTGTTTATATACATAAATGTATATACATATTATATCTTATTATTATATATATGAATATACCTATAAAAACTTATTATTTTCTCATTTATTCAACAAAAAAAACTAATACTAAATATACTTATTAAAAAATTAACTTCTAAAATTCTAATAAATATATAAAAAAAATCATCATTTTGTTGATATATTAAAATTGTTTAATATTGAAATAATTTTTACACTCATTTAAATTAAATCATTTAGTTTTTTCCTATTTTATTAATTAATTTATACACAAATTGGAAGAAATCAATCAAACGAGTTGCAACGGAATGTAAAAGTAACATATATTTTTTTTAAATCTAATTTGGTTTACTGCAATTGACTTACACTTTTATACACCCTCCCACATTTTAAATAACATCCCTTAACTATATTTTAAAAACAAATAAATTAAAATTAGTAAAATTAGTCTGAAGTAATAAATATTTACGCTCAACTAATAGTATAGAAAAATAAACAAATTTTAAAATATTAAAAATTAAAAAAAAAAATAGTAAAAAACAAAAAAATTATTTAGAATCCAAATAACATTTAAGACTATAAATTATTAACATTATTTAATTAAAAAAAATATTAAAGCTTTCGGTGTGCGCGCTTCTTTATTTATTGTACAATTTCAAATTAATAATTATAATTAATAAAAATATATATAAAAAAAAATGTTATTAATAAATTTAAAATAAATTTTTCTGGATTTTAATTAAATACTCATGAATAAATAATAAAAAAAAAATCTTTAAATCAAATACACACAATAAAAAATAATAATATTTTTACATATAAAAATCAAATCAAGATCATAAACATTAATTAAAAAAACTATAAAAAAATAACTAATGCAAACATTTTACTTGCCATTCTCTACAACAACAAAAACAACAAAAATACACATTAAGACAATCAATATATTACCTACGAATAATAAATATAAATCATAAAAAAATAATAATAAAAAATATATAATTAAAAAAAATGTAATCAAAAAACTATTTAAAAAGTTAAATGAATATCAAAATAAACATAAAAGGTACTATTAGCTGAGCAGTAAATATAATATATGTTATTTCTCTAATAACATTTTTACATTTAAACACAAATGCTACTTAATTTTGTGAACTTTAAATAAATTATTTTTATAATCCATAAACTGATAAATTCAGTTCCTGTATGTGGTTATATAGAACCATTTAATATATACGGTAGTTATTTTCATTAATATTTTTATATATACTATTATGTAGTTCAAATATCATTTCCTGGTTTTATTTTTGTTTACGTCAATTCTAAATTTTAAAAATTAATAAATTATATAAAAATGAATAATAATGAAAAAAAAAAAAAACAAAACAAAATTTCCCACTGATAAGAATTAAAATATTTTGTAGAAATAAAAGAACAAAAAAAAGTTTCCTTAAGAATCAATATGAAAAAAATATATTGTAAGCATTTTTGATTAGATTAAACTAAAATGACAAATTATTATAGTATAAAAATTAAAAAACAATATAAAGTGAAGAAATAATAAAAAAATATTTAAATTTACTTTTTTTTTTGCACTAATTGTAAATATAAATTTTTGTTTATTTTGTAATTTTTCATATAATTTTTTATGGACATTTTTTTATCCCTTAAAATTACATTTATTTAATAATTACCTCAACATTTTACTATACATATTAATATGATTTATAATATCATGAAATTCTAGTATAACTTTGGTAAAATAAAATGCTTCCAAAATTTTAGTTAAATAATCTAAATATTTAAATGATTCTTAGTTAAAAAAATGTTTATCACAATTATTTTAAATATTTTACTACAAAGTTTTAAATATATTTCTTTTTCATTTAATTTTTTTATCGAGTAATAACGTTCCCTTTTATATTTACATTAAAATATAATAAAAAGTCTTAATTTTAAATAAATTTTTTTGTACGAATCTTGTTTTAATTAAAAATTTGAATTATCACAAATTAAATTTTTTTAAAAAATATATATTTTATTCGAATATAAAAAATATAAATCTTATATTTTCATTATGTTAAAATATTTACATAAAAAATATAATATATAAATTATTTAAAGAAATAAACTAACATAAACAAAAAATAAATGAATAAAATTACATATATATATATATTTCGAAAAATTACAAAAATAATTAAATAAATAAATGAGAAGGAATAATAAAACAAAAATAAAATAAAACATGTTGCACATGTATACATAAATTTAAATTATATTATTATTACTGATTACATTAATCACGAATATATTGTATTTGGTGGAAAGTATATTAATTAAATATACGTTAAGTATGTAAAATAAATTTGTTGTTGGTTTTTATTTCATATTAATATCTCAGTTATTACTTAAATTTAGATTTTCAAGACAAATTTTTATGCTTACTAACCGTTTAAATACACATATGATTTATTTCCCTTTTAAAAAAAGGTGCAAAAAGGTGACCGATTATGTCTGAATAACGACAATTAGTACTTGTTTAAATATTTTAAATATACTATTAAATTATAAAAAAATGTGTACCGACCTGGTTGGGAAAGATTTCTTTTATTAATTGAAATTGCCCTTTGCCTTTCTGCATAAAATAACATAAACAATAGTAAAGTGCGAAATTGAAATGCATCGAATTACTTTTAAGAGACCTCCAATCCAATATTCATAGTATTTGTCGAACTATTTTTTATTATGTTATTTCAAATGTAGATGGCGCAATACTCGTCTTCTCAAATCGTAAGTTTTCTTGTGGTGTTTTCATTTAGATATAAATTTGTAAAACGCATCGCTTGTCGCATGAATATTTGAATTTCCACACCAAATATTTTAAAATCCTGAAAATCGGTATTTTTGCAACTAAAAATACGGATTTTGAAGTAAAATCCTATAAAAAAATCGGTATTTTTAATTTTTATTATAATATATATTGTGTTAAATTATTATACCGAAAAAAAGTATACCGAAAAAGCAAAAAGGCGACTTTTAAAAGACAAATTTGTATGTTTACTCTATTTCCGACCAACTTCATTCTCAACCATTGTGAATTTGCAGAAATTTATTAATTGGAAAGCATTATTATTTTATAACCTCAATTGCATGATTTGGATTTGGATTTCCAATTTAATTTATATTTTTGTTTTTTTTTGCGAAAACGCAAGTCAGTTCTATTTATTTTTGTGTATAACTTCTACGTAAGATCCGTAAATTGTTTCAAATTATATTTATTAAAAAGGCCATAATAATAATAATAATAAATAATAAATATTAAATAAGTTTCAAAGAGTAAATCAAAAAGAACTAAGAAAAGCATCAATCAAAATCTACGAACATTTAAAAAAGAAATGATTACTGTTCAAAAAATATATTAGAGACGTAGTTAAAATAACAAATTTTATGTGTTTACACTTTAATACAAGAAAAAATTTGTATTATTATTATTGAAATAAAAAAGTATAAATAAAATTTAAATTAATAATAATGAAAATTGAAACAAGTGATTTGAAAACGGAGTCCACAAAATCAACATCCTGGTCACCAGTATTTTTTGGGTAAATCTATTAAATAATATAAACCATAAATTAGAACTATAGCCTAGCTAAATGTTATCTCGAAAATTATGTGTTTATTTATTTGTTTGGAAATGTATAGAATTTTTTAAAACAAATTTAATATTCAAACAAAATTTTATCTATACAGAAGAGAAGTTCTATAAATTCTAAATTTTTTTTTATCTAGAACATTTTATACCTATATTTGAAACAAAGAAATATGCTAAAACGTAAAAATATTCTTTCCATACCAAAAATAGCGAAATATAGAAAATATTACTTATATAAAATTATTAAAAACACAGAAAACAAAAATTATTTTAGTAAAAATTTTTGTTTTTGTACAACCAAAGAAAAGAAAAACATTATTTTGCGCAACAAAAAAATATATATATAATATACTATATACAAATTTATTATAAATATATATACATATATACTTAATGTATTTATAATAAAATAAAGTAAAATATATAAAATTTAAGTATTTATATATACCTATTTATTATTTATTTTGCGTTGTCCAATCTTTTTTAAATTAAAATTGAAAAAAGTTGGATGACACATATTCTAACATAAAGATCTAGTTTATTTTTCTGTTGCTAAATATTATAATATTTAATATTTATAATTTTCGCAATTTTAATCAAGAAAACAAAAATTGTAGAACTACTATTTTTTATATACATGAATGTTTCAACATTTTTGTTGTTTAATTCATGTCTTTAAAAATCAGGAAATTGAAAAATTCAAATATTATTATATTAAAAATTAATAAATTAAAAAATATAATTGTATAGTATATACTCAGTACTAAAAAGATTCTAACTAAACCGGTTTGTTTAAAAAATAAGGAAACATATAACAACTTTTTTGTTTAAATATTTTTTCTTCTTCTATCTAATCATTTTTGTTTATTTGTTTAAATAAACGAAAATAATAAAAATTTTAAGGATTATATAATTAAAATAATATATATATTAGATAATATTGTAAAGAATTCAAGAAAGAAAAATATTATTGTTTTAAATTATTTTGTAACTACAGTTTATCTATACAAATGTATAAATTTCACCCTGACCTATGTTGAACTGCATTCTATAATACTTACTTATAATACAGTATTATTATAGATTATACAGACAGGTATTATTCAATGAGTAAGACTAAAAACAGAAAAAAAAATTTTTTTTTGTTGAAATTATTAATGAAAGAAATAATATTATTGAATAATAACATAAAGTAAACGCGAAAAAGTAAATATAATTTTAAATAATAATAATTTTTCTAGGTTATTTTCACGCTATTAAATTAAATTAAATTGCATCACATGCTTAGCTTAGATTATTTTGCTTTTTTTTTTGTAGAACAAGAATAAATTATTTTTAAACATATTAAAAAAAAAAAAAAATTTGTGTAGACGCGCCTCCAACTCAATGAAATTTTAATTTGGAATATTTTTTTTTGTGTAGTATTTTTCTTTGGTTTGTTGTTCTATTTCCATCTATATTATTACTACAAAATATTTAAATAAAATAACAAATAAAAAATGAGAACAAAAATTGGAAAAAGCATCTTTTCAAATATTTCTATAATAGTTTTTATCATATTTTTTTGTTATTTTCTGAAAATTCATGCGTCGCTGTTGTGAAAATATGTAAAAAAAAAAAAAAGAAATATATTTTCGTTATAATTTTTCTTTTTTCTAAATTACTTATACGTATATATATTGCATTACAACACTTTTATAATTATTTTTAGATACAGGATGAACTAATTTTGTCATAGTTAAATTGGATTTAAATTGTCTCTTTGTGTAAATTAGATTTCGTTATCTTACAAAATAAAAGATATAAAATATTTTCAGAAATTAAAAAAAAGTAAACAATCTTATACATAATAATAAATTTGTTTTGAAAGCATTTTTTGAAGTACTTCCAAATTAAGGTTAATCTAATCAATTGATTATTTTCATTTATTAAAAATTTAAGTTGACTCATGAAATTCTTTAATATAATGTACATATATAAAAAAAGCTTACATTTAACTATTAATTTCAAGAATGTGTGTAGATATTTTAAACTAGACAGCTAGACTGGTTTATCCTCATTTTGTTTTTGCTTTTTTTTTTAGAAATAATATTTATATTTAACCTTCTAAAAATTTTTATGATGGTGGCGATTGCATAAAATCAAATAATAGTTAAAAAACTTCTTGAATTTGTCAGATCATATTTTTATTAAGAAGAGGGTACACACTTTCAAATCACTCTTCAGTTATCATTTTGGTTTACAAATAAATACAAAAAACAAAAAATATTAATCAGCTGTTTTTAAATAGTATAGTAAAAAATTATTATAAGTTTTTTTGAAAAATTATACAAACGGATATTTATAATTTAATTAATAATTTTAATAAAATTATTTATATATAATATATACAAAAATATAATATAAAAACATTTTCTGTAAGTGTTCTTAATTATTAATTTTGTTGTTTTATTGTGTTTTTATAATTTAAAGTATATATTTAATGTAAAGTGTAGGTTTTATTCGTGATGATAATGAATGAAATTTTATATACATACCTAAATATTTTATTTTCAAGGTCATAGAATAAAAGTTTTTATCATAAATAATTATGGTTATGTAATATTCTGCATTAAAAATATATGCGAAGGCGCTAAATTATTGATATATATTTTTAAATTCGACTTATTTTTTTTTAATTTAACTTATATATAAATTCAGTTGTAAGTAGGTATATAAAATTTTCAGATAAACTCGATTAATATCTTAGTTTACAAATTTGCTTTTTGTATTTCTTTGTTTTGAAATTAGAATAAATTGTTGCAAGATAAAAAATATATTTAATTTAATTATATCTTTTATTTATATTAGATATCGTATATTATTTTTTTACATTTAAAAATTTAAAAAGTTTTCTATATTTTTTTTTGCATAAATGTGTTAATTATTATATGACAAAAAAAAATTCCACAAGTTTTATTTTCTATTTGTAAAATATATATGTATATTAATGATTTGTTTTCAAAAATAATACGAAAAAGCAGGAAATATTTTATTGATGTAAATAAGAGATGTAAAAAAGACTGGATTTTTTTTTTATAGAATATTATAGAAAAATATTAAACAATAAATATATTTGTAGATATGAAAAAAGTTTTATCTATAAAATATACCTATTTAAATTTATATTGCATTAGATTACTAATTATTAAATAAAATACTAGTTATATATTTGATAATTTATTTTTAGTTGCTTTTCAACAAACAAATAAAAAACACTGAAAAAATCTGGTTATGGGGTGATTATTGGAAACAACTTTTCAATTTATATATATTCTAATGGCCTAGAATTACCATTAAATAATTGCTTGCAAAATATGCATATTAATTTTTGAATAATTTATACCTACAAAAATTTTATTTTCGTTCAACATAATTTTCAAATTATATATGTATGTAAAAGAAAAGTATTTTTTATAATTTTTCTTTGTAGTTTACTCTACAAGAAAAAAAAGAAATAGAAATGAATTATTCTTACCAAGCAGGTAGAAATTAATTCTATCTTAAAAAAAACACGAAGTCAATATACTACAAATTTCGTAAAAATTAATTATTAAAATGAAATAATTCTACTTTTCATTAAAATAATGCTGATTCAGCAATTCTTTACAATTAATAATTAATATTTAAATAAAAAAAAGTACAAAATTTGCAAAAAGAGGAAAAAAAAATACTACAATCACTAATTTTTTGACCTTCAATTAATTTATTGTTAAAATAAATAAAACTTGAAAATTTTTTATAGAAAATTATACAATTAATTTATCTTCTAATTAATGTATATTAAAATTCTATTATTTATAGTATCGCCCTAGTGCCTAATATTAACTTTGGAAATTTAATTAATTATTCAGTTTTATCATAAAAGAGTTTTTTTTTCTTTCTTTACGATATTTAGTTTGTTGGTTGGTTGGTTGGTTGTATTTCATAATTTTATCATTATTTTATCATTATTTTACTATGAATAGTTATGATAGATCCATATATAAATGATAAATGACATAAATTCTACATAAAATATCCTTTAATTTTATTTGGGTCTATAAAATTTTGTAAATACTATACAAAAAAATTTCTATTTCTCTTTTTCAAATTCCATGAATATTCCCATTTTACCTGATATTTCTCTAAACTATGGGTAATCTTTACTCAAAAATAATTTTGTCCTCTTCTTTAAATCCCTATTTAGGCTTCAAAATAAAAGTACAGTTTTTACTATTTTTAGTTTGATTTTCAATTTCATTGCATTTACAACATCTATCGAAAAATGTCTGAAATTTTAGGGCAATTATTTAATAGATTTATTTCTAGTATAGAGTAAGTAAATATATGTTTATTTAAAAATTATATCACAATTTAAATTGACAAATACATTATTATAATTTTTTTGTGAATTTAATTATAATAAAAATCTTTTTTGTTTTTTTTTTAGATTCCAAATTCGACCATATGGTATACTATTTACTATTGCATTGGTATTGTACATATATAAGACAATGAATTATCGAACAGCATCTTTTAAATTAATTACACCAACAGAATTTAAAACAACATTTTTTAGCATTTCGGATAAAATAATAACATTAAGAAAAGAACATCCATCTTATTTTTGTGGCATGTCTACTATAATATTAGGAACATTAGCAATAATTGCACATATTTTTTCTGGTTCTACATTAGTTTTGATTGGATTAATTTTAGCTGGTTTTTTTTCTACTAGATACAATTTTAAAATTGTGAAAATACCTCTTAAAGGTAAATGTTGTTGTTTTTTGTTTTATTTAATAATATCAAATGTTTATTTTTTTTTTGCTTCTTTTTTAGTTGATTTTTCATGGGCTGATAAATTTGATAGTGAAATTGTTGATGAATTTTTACCAGAAGTAAATGAATCAAATTTATTTGTACTTCAACGTGCCAGTGATGATGCACTTATATCATCAACTGGTGCTGGTGATGATGATGAAAAATCAGAAGAAATACCATCTGAATTAATGATACCAGATTCAATACCAGAAATTGATGAAAATTCAGATTCAAGTGAAGATGATTTATTATTGAAATCACCATTAATAGATGAAAATGCAACATTAAAAAATCAAAAAATTTTATTTAAAAAAGGTTATTTTAAAAAAGATTCATCAATATCAACATCATCATCATCAGATGAAGAAAGTTTATCAAAAGGATTAAATTTTGATTATGTTGATGGTAGTGGGATAGCAGTATCGTCACAAATATTACAAAAATCTCAAAGTACACCACAACAGTCTTCAACCGTTGGTAATATTGCCAGTCAATTACCTGGCTTAATGACTAATTTGGTTTCATGGAGTATGGGTGGTGGTGTTGGTGGAAATGATGATGCTAATGGAAAAGATAAAAAAATGATTAATTTAAGTTCTACAACAAGAACGAAAAAATCATCAAATACATTAGATTCAACTGATGAAGAAAGTGATTTTGAATTTGTTGATACTGATCAAATTTAAATATTATAATATCCAAATAATAATTAATTTAATTAAAACGGACACAAAAACATTAGGTTAAGAATAATATTGAAATTAAAAAAACCAAATAATATGCTGAGTTAATAATATTTTAATTAATAAATTTTGAAAAAAACGAATAGAAAATTATGTAACATTTTACCATAATATTTTGAGTTTTATGATAAGAAATCATATCAATTATTTTATTTTTTTATTTTTTGGTGATATTTCTTCTACTTAAATTAGCCTTATTTTTTTAACTAGAATTAAATATTACCGTATTAATAAAAATACTGTAAAATACATTTGATAAAAAATGCATATTCATTTATGTACATTTATAAATATTTTTTGAAAATAAAAGATTAAATTGTCGAGCTATAATTTTTTTTGTAATACATATATTATTTAAATGCATTAAATCTATTTTGGAAATTAAGTAATCTTACAAAATAAGATGGCAATTCATCATTATCAACGGTGAAAAACGATAAGGTAGATTTCTATGACTATGTATCATATCGATACAAATTACAAATTCGATCCTTGTGCACGACGCGATTCAATTTCGATCTTTTGTGGATATCGCGATTATCGAAAATTTGACATATGGATGGAATTCCGTGGCTATTTGGTCACTGTAAACTATCACATAAAAAAAATTATGCAATTTGAAGTTGTTCGTTATTGTCAAAGTGACAATCACAAAGTGTGGAGAATTTTTGTTTATTCTGAAATATCGAATTATAAATAATAAATAAATATTATATAAAAATAGAAGAGTTAATTAAATAAATAATGTTAACTACGCGAACACTATTGCTTTCTTTTGGATTATGTCGAAATCAACAACTAATTCATACAAAAAATATGTCAAATTTATGCTTACAATTCCAACCAAAATTAGTCCAGAGATTTCTATCGACAACATCCAATAATAATAATGAAAATAAAATAAAAATTTATTATGGGTCATTAACACCAAAAATGAAAGCTGTTAAGGTATTTTCATTAACTACCAGTGTCAGTGGTTTAGCAGCTCAACCAATTTTAATAGAACAAGGATCTAAACTTGGTGGAACCGGTATGGCAGTATTTCTATGCGGTTTTGTTGGATTTTTCACTTTCGTTACTCCACTTTTACTTCATTTCATAACAAAGAAATATGTTACAGAAATCTACTATGATCCTAAAAATGATGAATATACTGCCTCAACAATTTCTCTCTTTTTACGAAAAATAGAGGTACGTAAAGCAGATATTTAGAAAAATTATATTTTATATAAAAATATTAAATAATTTTCTTTGAAGACAAAATTTAAATCAAAAGACGTTAAAGTACCCGATGTACCTGGAATGTTTACATCGTTTCCAGTTGGTAATAGAGCAATGTTTATAGATCCATCACAATTTACAGATCAAGATCATTATATAAAAATAATGGGTTATGATAAACCAATTGATTTTAAATTAGAATTAACAGAAAATAGTTCAGAAGTGAAGAAAAGATAAAAACAATTTGGATATTTATTTAAATAGAAATAAAAATCACAATTAGTTACAATTTAAACATTGTGTTATATATTTTTTTAAAATAAACATAAATATTTGCAATTTAAAATATATTTTTTTAAATAAAATTGGATAAGAACCAATTTAGTTGATACACAAACCAAATAAATAGAATTTCACCTGCATTGGCATTACTAAAAATACTCGAATTGTCAATAAATTTGAGGTTTGATTTTGGTATTTTGTTTTTGTTTGGTTATTTATTTAATTAAAAATAAAATATACTACCTTTTAGTAGGTTTTACTTTCAGCAGTTAATAAAATAAATTATGTTGGACAAAGATTTAAAGATTCTATTGGAATTTGGGTATGTTTTTTGTTGTATAAATTAAATAATTACTTTGAAATAAAATGATAATTATGTTATTTAAGTGGTGGTGCTGAATCTCTGTTCGAAAATATCAAAACTAGGACAGTTTGTCTTGATGGCACCAAAAAATGTAAATTCTTTCCTTTATCAAAGATTGTTGTAAATAAAATTCTAAAACAAGTTTATTTCATTTTTTCTAGGGAAAATAAAAGATTTTTTAATATGGATTAAAGAAAATATTTTAAAGGGAAAACAAGAATTATTTTTACAAGATGATTCAGTGTAATATTTCAATTAATATTCATTTTTTACATTATTGTCTTCTAATTATTTGTTTATTTTTTTGTAGTCGTCCTGGTATTTTAGTTTTAATAAATGATGCCGATTGGGAGCTAATGGTAAAATATTTCATATTTTTTTTATATTAAACAAAATTTAATTTGTTTTAGGGCGAATTAGAATATGAATTGCAACCTAATGATAATATTTTATTTATTTCAACTTTGCATGGTGGTTGATTATTAATATTATGTTTAAGGAATACAAATTTTAATTAAGAATAATAAAATATTTTTTTACTATAATTGAAAATAAATTTGTATTATATTTTATAATTGAGCCGTTGATTTTGAAGGTAGTTTAAGTCCATTTTATATTAAATGGAGATGTGTTTGCATTTGGATGGTTTGAAAAATACTGGTATATATATGTTAATACGCTTATTTTATGTTTTTTAACAGAAAATTAAATATATTGATGTAAGTTGATGTAAGTTTATAATTTGATCGTTTTAAAAGTTTTACTTAAAAAAAATTTATATCTCTGATAATATATTTATATTATTATCTCCATATAATATAAAATGGTCATAAAACCACTTTCAAAATAAACGGCTCAATTAGTTACAACAATTCGATCAATTTGCTATTCAGAGATTGTAGCGTAGCATATATTTTGCTTCATTTTATAATTCACAGTAAGTAAAATATTTTTAGTATTTTGTATATATACCACACAACAAGAACACAGGGTGTGCTAAATGATGAAACTTTTTAACCTAAATTTCCATGTAGGCCTTGCTATACAAGGGACTTAATTCTGAAAAATCGCACTCTACTTTTTATTTTTATCAAAATAATTTTTAAAAAAGATAAAAATAATAATGGAATGGAATTTTATATTTAAATATATTAGTTGAGTTTGTATTATTTTTTGAAAAGGAATTGGTACCTTTTACCGGTTGCTTTTTAATTTAAATAATAGTAAAAATAATCTAACTGTTTTAATTACAATAACAATGTTATTGCAAACATAAAACTATTATAAATTTCCACACCGTTATTAAATTATAGTATATTCAACATTTATAGAAAATTCGTTTTCTTCGTTCAACAATTTTCTTTTAAAATAATAAAAAGCTTCACTATCATAATATTCATTCAATTAAGTTATGTTACGTTTATTTGTATAGTACATATTTGGATACATTCTAGATTCTAGAAGGAGTTTTCTTGCTTAATAATTGGTAGTTAATGTAATAATAATATAATATTCGACTATCCTGAAATCAGCACAGTTTCTATTTCTATCAATGACTAAATAGAGATTAAATTAGTAGCATTTTTAAAAACCATTCATTCTTTATATGATATCTTAGTTAGTTACATGTAGTATACATACATTATAATTTTAATTTACTATTTAAAAATATATAGTAAAATCACTACATAATTTACTATAATATGAAAATTTTATATTGATAATAATTTCAACCCATAAAATTACATATTTGAAAATGTTATATAAATTGCAAAATTTTAATTTTAGTATATTATGTATATATGTATTTTTAATATATGTACATATGTATTTACTTGCTGTTGTAAAGTAAATACATATGTACATATTTCAATAAGGACATTTCAATAATACATTTTCCAATTGACACTGAATTTTTTTTATACAAATCATGATAATATTGTTAATACTTTTTTGTTGACAAAATGTTTGATGATTATATTATCGACTTCCTATATTCATATATCATTAGTAATAACTGAATATCAATGATAAACAATTCTGACAACGATTTAATTATTTTTCGCTCCAAAACTGAATGGATTTCGGTTTTTCTATCCAAAATGAAAATCAGATAATTTTTTTTCTCGTATTGTTTTGATCAAAATAACAAAAACAGTAAACAAATATGAAGTTTTGTATTATTATTTTCAATGAAGATTATGGTCAATAGTACTTAACACCAAAAAAGTTATTAGTTTAATTTTAAATAAAAAAATTGTTTACATACTGCAGAGGTATTTCGTAAATTGATTTGTGACTATCACATCTTACAATTTTGCATAGAAATTTTACTTTACGAAATACCAAATACCCCTGCTGGTTTTTAATTTTAAATCGTTGTATTCAAGAGTTAACTTCTTTTTTTTCATTTATCAAAAATAAATTTTAATAAAATTTAATAATTGGAATTGTCAAAATCATTCAGTTGTAACCCTTTATATAATTTCAAATATAAATAAAATATTAATATGTATATATCATAAGACCCACATATAATATTAACAATGAAAATTAATGAATATATATTACCTTTTTTTTCTATCCAAAATCATGTTTACCAATATTGACATATAAAAAATACGTTCAATTAATTATTGGTATATACAAAATGGTATATTACTAATAATATAAATGATTTTATTTGACAATATTATAGAATATAAAAACATTCCAATAAAAAAACATTACATTTAATTCATCACGATGAAACATATATGTATAACATCCTTTTAATACACATATCAACATAATAATTATTATTTTTCCTTGGATGAGGATGAGGATAGTTATAGTGGTAATATGGTACATTATACTAAAGGAGAGGGAAAAATCGAAAACATTATAAAAGATAAATAAAAAGTTAAATAGCAAAAACAAAATCCATTAGAGTACATATATGGTAAAACTATCATTATATTTACAATAGCATATTTTTTCGATCCTTTTATGTACATTGTCAAATGGACAAATTTCAATTAAGTTTAGCGTAATTAATCGAAAATGTCTTCTTCGTTTCCAATGAGATAAAAATCAAATGAAAAGGTTATATATTATTATTATTACATAGCTACTATATATTAGTTTTATTTGTATTTTTTTTTGCAGATTGTATATTATGTATATTATAATTATACCGAATCATTAATGAAGATTTTTAAAATATACTATAAAGATAGAATTGGTTTTTGTGTGTAGGTATTCATATTATATAATAAATGATATCGAATGCTTCAGTTAATTTTATAATATTAGAAAAATACATCAGAAACCCCATAGTCATTCTGAGTGACAATCTGACATTATCAGAATAGGAAAAACAAAAAGAATAAGATGAAGAAGGTATATAAATATAGATAAACATAAAATACCTGATAACATTTTATAAATTAAATATTATTATTTGTTTCTTTTTTTTGATCATATGCGAATGCGGCGCATAATTTCAGTTGGTATTTTATACATAGAAACAGATAATATGTACATAGATTTGATTAAATTTTATACTATTAATTTAATACTAATTTTACTTAGTGATTATATTTTTTAAATAGATATATTTTAAATGTAAAATTTTAATTCGATATTTAATTTAAAATTTATTATAAATAATAGTAATTAGTTTTAAATAAATAAATACTTTTGCATTAGTAATTTCATAAATTCTTGTTATACTCCTGTAATGCTAAACATACAAAATCTATCTAAAACAACAAAATTTAATAATAATAATTTCATAAATTTTTCATTGTATTAATTTTTATTCCCACAATTATTAAAAGATGTGAATAATCTATAAAATTTATAATTTTTTACAGCGAAACATAAAATAGAAAATATTTACTTTATTTTGCATAATTGATAATTCAATCTCAAAAGCAATAATATTCCATCATCAATTAATTAAGTAATGATTAAAGCAAGCACAAGATCATTTTAATTACCTAGATATTTTGCATTAAATTTATAAAATTATAAATTTAATTGAACTATCCCTTTTAAATATTACAAAATAAAATATGAATCAATAGTAAAAAATCTCGGTTATAAAATTGAAAAATTGAAATATTATAACAAACATTTTTTTATGTTATATAAAAAACAAAAATATAGTCATTAATGTGGAAGGAAAAGATACAAAATAATATTTAGTTTCGTGACAATTGCATTGTTTTTAATATTTATATTATTTACCAAGCATGACTATTTCAATTTTATTTGTATCTGATTTTTAAATCACACTTTTCAAATATAAAATTTATATTTTTTTTTTCATATTTTGCGACATTTATAACAAAATATAAGTATAAAAATGAAAAATATAAATTGAGTCCGAAAGTTTTTAAAATGAATATTCTCTGTTCAAGATTGATTATCCTTTTATTTGAACGATTTCATAAAAGACTCAAAATTGCAATACACGAATAATTGAAATAATAGAGTCTACTAGACTCTAGATCCTAGAACAAAGTCAATAGAGGTAAAAAAACTAAAAAAAAAATTAGGGAATTACTTTTGTTGTTAACACTTTGGCTAACAATTTGTATTATTATTTATTTATTACATTATTATATGTTTCGTAAATCATTAATAAATGCTTCCATTTAAATTCAGGATGCAAATCCGAATCCAATATATTCGAGCATATCTGTAATATTACACTATTGCGTATAAAATTATTTGATGATGATTATGCAAAACGAATATTAGTTAGCCAAACATTAAAGTATTTAATTAAATAATTGAATTACAACAATTTTGGATAGTAAAATTAAAAGTTATTTTGGTTAGATTATTGTTTCTGTTAACTTTAACATAATTTTTATAAAAGTCCAAAAAATAGTTTACAAACTGTTCTAATAATGTTAGAGAAACTTTATTTGATTAGTTTTATTCTACTCATATAATACCTTATATCGACGTGGATACACAATATAATTTCAATTTTGAATGATCCCATTTAGACTTCAATTAAAAAAAAGAACAAAAATAGCTATTATTAAATGTTGAATAATTGTTTCAATTTTAGTATAATACCAAAAAAAAAAATTCAAAACAGATTAAAAACTAAATAAAAACTAAAAAAAATTAATTTAAATATATACTATTTCGAAATTTTGATAATTTCATAAAAATTTCTCAACTTTTACCCAGCTTTAAGTAAAGAGTTTTACTCTACTGTTTAGTAAAATAATGAAAACCGAAATCAATAAGAGTTTAAAATAAATCATGAAAGTCCATAGGAAATTTATAACATTTTAGGATGGGCTTAAATATTTTAATAATTTAACAAAGAAGTTAAATATGTACAGACATATTACACTGACTATATACCCGTAACTTTTCACTTAGGATAGTATCTTCTTTCCATCAGAATATGAATTTATTTAGTTAGGATTAGACTAAAAATAAAATGCATTTTTACTTTACAAAAATTGAAATTCACTCCATTATTACTGATAAAATGTATATTTTCTTCTATTATTATATAAAGTTTTTAATGTCCAGTTAAAAACACTTTATTTACAATGAAAATATTTTGAATTCTTGCATTATATTATCCTATATGTGAAGTGTTCAATGTTGATCCTTCAGTAATTCCATTTAACCATAGTACATATAAATATATGTATATATTTAATTCTAAAATACTTACTAATAATTTATCATATTTCAATCTGTTTTGGCCCAGTCTATTTATACATTTATATAATATTATATATAATTAAAATGAAAGTGGCCAACAAAAGAAGCTTTAATTTAACTTTCTAATAAAATTTCATCTTAAAATGCTGAACGCATATTAATGTCTGAATATAATACAAAAATATTTTGAGATAGTATATAACACACTATTATACATTTGGATACAAATATTTATGCATATCTTGATATACATGAAACTTAAAAGGGATCACATAGATGGGTTTATCCTTTAAATTTTAATTCAAACTTATATAAACCTTATATGCATGTGGCAATAATATATCCATAAACAAAATACAGACATTTATATAATGCTAAGACTATCCTAAAAAAAAAGTGAATTTTACGCAAAAAATAATAATTTCAACTATAAAAAGTTTTTACTGAAAATATCCTTTCTATATTCATCCTTTTCGTAAATATACATATAGATTGCTCTAGCATAAATGGTATTAAATTCTAAATTGTCATTGAGTTAAGGGAATGAAAATAATTTTTTAAATGGTCGCGAATTTTTTGTAATATAACAACCAAAAATCCCTTTGCTATTATATGAATCTCTAAATTGCCTTGAAAAATAAAATATTATCCTTGAAGGATGCTTTATAAAATACATATCATATGTTATATGTGAACTTTATTTTATGAAATATTTTCGAATATTTTCATACTAAATCATAAACTAAAAAAATAAAATAAAATATGAGTGAAAATGAATTTGTAAGACCAATTAAATTTTAATTGCTTGGAATTCTCTAGTGTCTAGAGTGGTATGTGAGTATATAATTAAGATATGAGCATTTGAAAATTTAATTTTAAATATTGATCTAAAACTGACGCAAATTAGTATTAATACTTTTCTTTTATATAGAAGTGGACTTTTTCATTTTAAATTTGTAAGTAATTTGTATATGGTCGAAGAGTAATCTAGTAGATTGTAAAAGACAGTAAAAGACATCCTTTACATATTTAAGAACAGAACTGGCAAATTCAAGAACAGAATATTTTGATCAACATTGAACACTTCACATATAGGATAATATAATGCAAGAATTCAAAATATTTTCATTGTAAATAAAGTGTTTTTAACATTATTATTTAGATTCGATTATTTCCTTATTCCTTGCAATCCTTTGTATGAATGTCATAAAATAAGACCAATAATTAAATTGAAAATAATTAAATAATTATAATTTACACTTTGTAAAAATTTGAAATGCAATTTATTATAATCATAGAAGAAACAGGACGATGGGCATGGCATACATACTATATGTTATATAAATTTTAAATAAAAATAGTATAAAAGGATGTTAATAAATAATATTACATTGAATTTATAATGCAAAAAATTATATGTATATTTTCCAAAATCATAATAATAACATAAAATCCAATTAATATTTAAAAAATGAATATTCTTCCAAAAAAAAATTTTCACCAATAAACCAATAATATTTGTATTGTGATCTATATTATTTTATACTGTTGATAATATGCACTAAATTTATATAGTATTTTCTATAATTTAATCCAAATGAAAAAATATATTCAAATTTAATGTCATTATGGATTTAAATAAAATCTCTGTCTGTTTTGGTATAAAACAAAAATCATATGAAAATCTATTAAAGAAAAATTTTCATGGTAAAATTTAAATTAGTTGTATATGTGTACATGCTTCACGTGGTTACTTAAAAATTTCACGTGACTTTCAAGTCCTTTTTAATAAAAAAACAAAAAACGACAAACATAAAATATACAATTACAGTGAATGCATTTAAATGAAACAGAAATTTTATAAATTGTATTTTATATCCTTACAAAATTTATTTCTTTTGAAACAAAATTACAAAAATTTATGTAAATTTATTTTCTATTTAACAATATGACATTGACAGTTAATAAATAAATAAAAAAAACTATAAATATTTAAATAAATAAATATAAATTTAATTTTGTTGAGCTATTTTCTATAATACAAAAAAAAATATTTTTAATTTAAATTATTATTTGTGGACTATAATTTAAATTTCAAACAATATCTAAAAACTATATTTATGATTGAAACATATTTTTTATTTGTTTAAATTTTAAATCTTTCAATAATTGTAAAAAAAAAATATATTTTTAATCATTTATAATATTTTTATATAAAAATAGTCACATTTGTGATGACAGAAAAATGGTTTAAAAATAAAGTTTCTACAGAAGGACCTTTTTTTAACTTAATTAAAATTAGCTTAAAGAATTTTGGTTTAAAAATAAAATTTGATCAGAAATTTAAGAAACTAAACTGAATATTTTCATGAAAATCATGTGACAAAGCATTTAACGACAAGCATTTAACTATATAAATTGGAATAAAATATGTAACGCAAGTTAATAAAAAGTATATAAGTACTACCCGATGGAGAACAACTGGCCGATTTGGTGGTACCACAATATGCTGAAACCATTTATATATTCTTAGGACAATCTATATTTTTATTAAATGAAATTTGCAGTAATATTATTGATTTTTACAGAAAATTGAATGTATATTTATTCAAATAAACACACCCACTTGAATTAATTCAATATTATGCGGAAATTTATATATATATAACACAATTGCTTTCAATTTTTTGTAAACATATTGTTGTGTATTTATTTTTCGTCCTTTTTTCTTAAATACATACAAATATAATTTAAATAAAAAATAAAAGTTTTATTTTTTGTATGCCCAATAGAGATAAACTTTAAAATTTCTTTTCCCAAGAAATACCTCAAGGATATATTCACTAAATACAATTATACATATAAGGATATCTTTAAAAGAAATCAAAACTTTTTCGTATATAGACTTATTTTTTTTTTATCAACATAATATTGAAAAAAAAGACAGAAGAATAAAATTCTGTATAATTTTCCTAGAATTTTCATTTGTATAAAAAAAACCCAAAAATTTTAAAATATAATTCACGTACAATTTGTGTAAACACATTACGTTTCCTTCTTAACTAAAAGATATGTAAATAAAATCATTGTATATATATGAGCCAACAATATTCAGAAACTTTAACTAAATAGCCAAAAGCATTGATTAGAATTTTTGTGAATGAAATTTAAAAAAAATATATATTAAAGAATTATAATTAAATTTTTATTAAAAATGAAATAATAATAATTAAAAACACATGCAAAATGAACTTTTTTTGTATACCAGATGGAAAAACAGATAATTGCTAAGCATTGAATTTAACAAAACTATTTTTAATTATAATTTCCTTAGTATTCTTTTCGGTCATATTCGAATTTAGAAATAATAGACGCCGAGTTCAATGTATCCTTTATGGTGAGGTTGTTGTCATACTCGAACATTTTTATAACTATAACATTACTTTATATTGTATCTACTCTGTTGAGTCTGTTCTTATAATTTACTAAACAACCATGTTAAAGCTCAATCAAAGGAACTTAAAAAAATTAAGGATATTATAGTCCTTAGAAACTGAAACAAATTATAATTGGACCAAATTAAATATACTTAATGTTAGTTATGCATCTTATTTTGAAAATTGCCTATAAATTAACAATGTTTTTATATTGGATTATTTAATATTCGTTAAATTAACTTTTCTATAATAATTTGTATACCATAGTATATTTAAAAGAATGTCAATTAAATTATCAAAAGAAAAAGAAAAATTTATTTTCTAAAAAATTTAATAAAATTTTTCATTATTTTTAACATATAAATTACAAAATTATTTTTAAAATAGGATTTATCTAATAATTTTGATTTTACTTGCAATCAATATTTAAATATATTCATTTCCTTTTTAGATTATTAAATAATATTTAAAATTATGAATAAAATATTTTCCAAGCTTTAAAGCTTCTACAATTTAAAATTATATTCAAATTTAAAATATTATGAATTTGGATATCAAAAAAGTTATATGATGATGATATGCATTCCAATCAAAATAAATGGTGACAAGGATATAATTGGGTATCTGATGTACATTTTCATTAATTTTCGATAAAAAAAAATTTGATATAAAAAAAATTATTAACATAGATTCAACATCAGAACAATAGATATTTCATATTATACAGGGTTACAAAAAAAAAAATATGCTAATTCTGGTTGAAACATTATTTCTTTCTCCTGCATATTCTCTCGTGAAATCGATATTGTTTTATAGAAAAAGAAATAATATGTTGACCATATTACGACGATACTATAATAATAAATTTATATCGGATTTGTAAATAATTTTTTAAATCACCCAGTTCGTATATATAGTAAAATATAAAATCAAGTAAAAATTTTTTGATAAAATTTTATTTCAACTTACTTCGTTTTCTTTTATTATATATATTCACAATTCACATTTGTTTTACTATAGAACGTGTGTAGAATTGATAATTTGATCGAATTTGGCAAGAATAAATTAGCTTAACATTTTCGAAAACTTTATGATCATAATGTATTTAAAACAACTTCCTTCCATGGTAGAGTAAATATATATAAAAAAAAAACAGATAAAAATCTTTGATAGTGTAATGCCAAAAAAAGGAACATTGTTTCTTACAAAATTTTACTAATTTCTTTATTTTTTTTTTGTGATAATTTCTTGAATTGCTTTATAATTTATACTTTTATTCATTCATTTTGTCTTTATCAATTCATTTTTATGAAAAATTTGTTAAAATTAAGATATATAATTTATTTCATATTTTGATTAAAAATTAATTTGATATGTTCATAAAAACAATCTAGTTAAAAGACGACTAATATGAAAAGTCATTTTCCAAATAAATTTATAGGTACGTTCAGACATTATTATTAAGATACCAGCTTGATACCAGCTTTTATAGCTTTTACACATAAAAATTTGCTTATTATGAAAATAAAAATAATGCCAACTAAAAAATTTTAAGCTCCTTATTAGTTTCTCCTTATGAATTGTATAAAATCCTTAAATAATTTGTAAAATCTTATAATTGTTTAACTTTTAATTTAATGCAAAACTCTATGGTGAAAAAAAAATAATTATATGTTGGTTTAACCATAACTAAAATGTCTTTTTACTTTGGTATAAAACTAAAGTTGATAATTATTATGTTAAAAATTTTCTATATATATTTAATATAAATTTTAATCTCATCATTAGCGAAAAAAAAATTTGAAAAACAAAAATAAAATAATCCTGAATATATTTACAAACTCCAATTATTATTGATATGAACAAAAAAAACCTACTTAAAGTATAGTAGAAAGGGATTTGTAATCATTATTTTATGATTATAGCAAATATAACGTATATATCGTGTGGGGATTTGACTATCATTTATTTTAATGTTTGTATTCAAATTTTCTACATAAATCTAATTTCATTAAATTAAAAATAGATAATAAAATTTTTGTAAATAAATATAAAAAAAAAAACCTCTTAAATTATGATCCTGGAAATAAAATTGTTAATAAAATATTATATTGTTCATAATAATATTTATTAGATATACACGTATATGTATTATAATATTTTTATGAAATCAAATTTATTAAATATTTTTTGGTCTATTAATTTTATTTTCGCATATATTTTGTATAAATATCCTTAATACCATTAAGGATATTTATATCCCATCGTATTACAGGATATAGAATGGAATTAAGCTTAAAAGAATCATTCTGATGAGATTTAAGCTAATTTGTAAAATACTTTGAATGAAATAGAAATCTTATTACCAAATTTGTATAAGGATATACTTTCTTTTTTCTATATTCATAATTTTTGTATGTTTATAGTAAAAGTAAAAGTACTCAGCCAGTAAAGATGCTCAGGAAAAAGTCAGACAATTTTGAATAAATAATTATAAAAACTTTATTAAATATGCCTGAGTCCATGCTGGTTTGTATCTAAACCAAAGACCAATCGAAAAATCAATCATTGTCAACCAGAATATGTCAAAAATGAATGCTGTGGCATCAATTAGGATTGTGTAAATATTATCTGATGCTTCATCGTGAATTAAAATTTGCATTTAGATATTGTCAAATATTATATTCAATTTTTCTATCTTACCAATTTTAATTTATTGTAAAATTATTGTGCGATACCCTAACTCTAACAATATTATACACGTATTTAAATCAATTCCTTAAGTGTAAGCTAACAGAATAAAATGATATTCCTTTGATTATTATTAAATATCAATATAATTTCAAGCGAGATTTTGGAAAAACAGAAATCAATTTAAATTTATCTATTATTCAAAAAAAAAATTTCAACCGAAAAAAGGATATAAAGGAAAATCTTGAAAATTAATATGGACACAAGTGGTTTGTTTTTCGATTCTGTCTTCACTGAAAAATCCTTGTTTATTCCTTTAGAAAATGAATAAAATTATTAAAAATAAATCTATGTATATAATATTTTCTTCATTGAATTTTGAGTAGATTTTAAAATTATTTTTTTCCATTTTGATAAAGACGAAAATTCGATTGATTTTTATTTTTATTATTTTCCAAATAAAAGTAAATTACATATAAACAAAGCAAAAGGAAGGAAAATTATATTTATAATTTAATGGAACATTGAGAAACATTTGTTTCTCGAACTAAACTTAAAATAAAGCTATACTTCAAAGGATAGTGGATATCCTATTAAAAATATTAGATTTGTTTAGTAAATCTATATTACTAATACACAGAGAAAGTGTTCGATTTATAAATATATTTAACATTTCCAGATATTTTTGTTTTTTTGAATTTCTCTGGAAAAGTTTTTGCGATATGATGAAAGAGTTTGTGATCATCAAATAATCCAATAAAATAATTTATTCATGAGAGTTTTATGGTAATATAAAGAATATCAACCACAAAATTACATATACACAGAGATACCTTTTCCTATTTATAGATACAAACAGTGTGATTGAAATCCTTGTAAAAATATTTGAAAAATAAAATACTTATAAAAATATGTATATATACAATCTAATCTATGAATTTTTATTGTAGACTTTTGAATTCATCAATGACAAAACAAATTTTCTATTTCACTGAATTGATAAATGTGTTTTAAATAAAGAGACATAATATACACATATAGAAAGGATATAAAAAGGATAATATCTGAAATAAATACATATAAAAATCTAAATACAAAAATTTAAATTTTTATTATTTTTAAAGAGATTAATTTAAATGGCATAATTTATGTTGTACGAGTTTTTTAAAGTGTAAAATTTAATTTTAACAAAATAATATTTGAAAATTTTGAGTAGATAATATAAATGTTTTTTGAGGCGCGGGGGATTAGTGGTATCGTATCATGATTCAGGGCATGAATTCCTTTAATGTATCATGATTCAGGGCATGAATTCCTTTGGTATTACAGTCACAGCCCATGATGCTTCGACGTTCCGGATAGTGTATACTAACTATGCTGTGCTTCGGCTTATTAGAGATCCTAGTTTTTGAAAACTTATATGATCGAATGAAGAATTTGAAAGGTTTAAATTAGCACTTAAATATGCAGTAAATTTTATTTAAGACTTAGAAACTATGTTTTTCATAAAGATTTTGATTAAAAATAATATTTTCAGAAAGAAATAGAAAAAAGAATATTGTTCGAATTACATAATATACATTTTTTAATTAAATATAAAAAAAGAAACTATGTATAATTTGTATTCTGTTCTTAACTGCAGATTTTTAATTGGCTAGTAAAAGTATAAGTTCAAAAATAATGCCAGATAATAAATGAATTTCTTTGTATACCATTATATCTTCAATGTAGAAAAAACATTTAAAGAGTTATGTATACAATTCAAATTAAAATAAGAATTTTAGGGGTTTTTACTTTATATTCTGATGCAGTTTGAAATTTCAATTTGAACAACATAATAAATGGGAGAAGGTGGAATTAAATTTATTATGGATTTAATTCAAATTTCAACGTTTACATTTATACGGAAATTTTAATTTCCATAATTTAAGGACAGAAATCGATTGTAAATCACAGATCTATTATGAAATTATGACTAAATACCTGCAGCAAATACCTTTGGAAATATACCTAAGTCTTTTTTATAATTATCTACGAATTTTTTCATTATTTCTGTCTACATTTTTCAGATATTATTAAAAAAAAAAGAATTTTTCTTCCACTTTTTTCGCAAAAATATTAAATTTTTCGAAAAACTTGTAATTAAATTTCTTTCTTTCTAAACTAAGTAAAAAAATATATAATAAATTTGAAATTAAAATGCATCGTGAATCACAATTACCTTTACATAGACTTATAGAGTATATATCATAATATCATGTAATTTGAAGACAAATGAATTTTTCAATTAAACATATTAAATTATGTTAACATATATTAAAATTATTTTACTTATTAAATTTTCTTTAATTAAGAACAACCCATAAACATAACATACTTTTGAGTGTATAATTAATTTCTATTAAATTTATAAATCGCAAACATTTCAACATTATTCGTTGCAATTTGAAGTAAAAAAGAACTCTGCAATCTCAGCAAAAGATCATTTTTTATTTTCATATATAAACAACACATGTTCTTATGTGGTGTCTGATGTGATTGTATAATAAAATGGAAGAAAAGAAAAACTTAAAGATTTTGTTTATCAATAATTTCTGGGTTATTATCAATCATCTAATGTACAAAATGTCCGATTTACCATAATATTTATTTAGTAATTCAATTGATTGTTCGGTTGTAAGTTCGGTGGTATTGTACAAGGATATTTGACACAATTTTTCAAAATACAAGTAATTGATTTATATTACTGATTATGGGGGTTAACCTGAAAAGTATGTAAAGTTAGTGATAAAATTTTCCTTTTTTTGTTTTTTAAAATTAAAATAAATCAGTGAAACTTACTTATGATCGACAAGATTATCCACCTACTCTTTCTATTCATGGGAAAAATTGTGTCAAATATCCTTATACAATACCAACGATCTTTCATGAAACTAATTTCTTAAAGTCATGGATAATTAACGTATAGGAGAAATTAATTATTATATTAGTTTTAAATTCTTCAGATTAAATTAAATAAAACTAATAAATAATACATTCGTTTATTTTACTGACATATTTACTTCTCTGTTTCGATCTGCAATATTTCAATTAGGTCTTTTAGAAGTTGAAATTTTTCTAAAGAAGCTAAAATTAAAATTACTAAAGAAGCAATCTAATTCTAAATAACCGCATGACGTAACACATTAACTTCCACAGCATTATTTAAATATAAATAAAGTTACATAAATGTATTTGTTAAAATTAAACAATCTGAGCATTCTCTGTTTAATCTGCTACCTCTTTTTTTTTTTTTTTTAGTTCACTTCCTCTAGTCAAATAATTTAGATGTTTTAAAATTTCTATAGTGTCTTGAATTGTTTTTGATTTTTCAACCATGTGCATTTAAAAAAATTAATAATAAATAAATAATTAATAAATCATAAAAAAAATGGATATAAAATTATTTATAATTTGTTGTATAATTTTATCAATTAGTTCTATTATTAATTCACATAAATTGAAAAGAAATCAAGTGACAAAAAGAACTGAATATATTTTAAATGAAATATTTCTGAAAAATTTAAGTCAAATTGATAATAATAATAATAAATTATCTAAAATTGTTTCGGCTGATGATTTACTTGAAAGTCCGGCCAATGATCTATTAGAAATAAATTTATTATCATCAAATAATATTCTAGAAAATTCAAATGCCGGCGAGAAAAATTATGATGTTGATAATAATAAAAATTATAAAGAAATAATTATTGATAATAATAATACAAATAATAATGAAGATACCGAAGGTTTTATATCAAGACAAAAAACATTTTTAGATTATTATTATGAAGGTGTTCAATCATATTTATCAAATGATTGGCAATCATGTGTACATTATTTAGAATTATCAATACAATTATATCGTGATTATTATAATACTATAACATATTGTCGTATTAAATGTGAATCGGATAGATATAATATGAAATTTATGTATGATGTTAATGTTGAAAATCATCATTTTTATGAAGGATTATTAAATAAAGCACTTTGTTTGGAAAAATGTCGTCAAAAATATTTAGGAAATTATTCAAGATGGTTTAGTTTTGATATGGAACAAAAAACAATTTTTAAAGAAAGAAAACCATATCAATATTTACAATTATGTTATTATAAAGTAAGCAATATTTTGTGTTTTAAATTATATTTCAAATAATTCTTATCAGAGTTTTTATATATTTATGTGGTTTTTATTTATAGTCTAATAAAGTAAATTATATTTAACAATTTTTTGGTAAATTATTAAATTTTCTATTTCTTATAGATTAGATTAGTGTAATTAAAATAAAAATATGGTACAGTAAAATGTTATTAATAATTTTTAGTTTATCATAAATAAAAAAGTGAAGTTATATTTGAAATATTAAAAAATTAAGTTATAGTCCATATTTTTTAAGATTTTTACTGAGGAAATGATTAAAATTTTAAGGAGTATTTAACGCAATTTTGGCTATTAAACATATTTAGAGTTATTAAAATTCGACTATATATACTACACAGTATATTGAACATTATGAGTATATGAGTATGTATTGTATAGCAATTTATATTGGAATTTTAAAATGGTCAAGTAGAAATTTTAAATGACAAATTTGATCTGTAAATTACACTAGAAATTAAATATTTAATAACTAATAAACTAATATTGTTTTAAATACCAGTACTATACATATTATATTAAATTAAAATCCTTTTAAGATCCTAACTAGCAAAATATTGTTTAATTAGGTGTTATAGATAGACCAGAAAAATATATTTTAAAATTTGCTACAATTACACATTTCTAAATTAAATTCTATATTTTACAGGATAATGAAATTGGTAAAGCAATACAAGCTACATATACAGCTCTAGTCGTAAATTCTGGTGATGAATTAATGAAGAAAAATATTCGATTTTATGCAACATTAAATGATTTTAATTTAGAAAATTTAAAAGATATAGAAGATAAGGTAAAATATTGACAAATTACTATTTTCATTTACTATAATATTGTTGTATATTTAATTAAAAAGGAAATTATTGATATATTAAAATTTTTATTAAAAAAGGAATTTTCAGAATTTTACCTCAATGGTTTAGCTAATTATGAAAAACAAAAATGGCCAGAAGCTATTGAAAATTTTGAAAAATTTATTAAATCATGGATAATGGAACATAATAAATGTCGTGTATTTTGTGATGGTGAATATTATCAGGGTTGGTTACCAGATTTTGTTACAACAATGTCAAGTAAGTTTTTTTTTGGAAATTATTAAATGAATTGTAAATATTTCAGATTAATTTTAAATTATAGATCATTATGTTTATACATTGAGATGTAAAAAAAATTGTACTAAAGAATTATCTTATACCAATGGTAGATTTTATGAAGATTTATTTGCAAGTGCATATGATTATTTACAATTTTCATACTATAAAGGTATGCTAATTTTAAATGTCCAAAAATTGTACGATAAAGTTAAATGATGATTTTGTTTTGTTATTTTTAGTTGATGAAATAAGAAAAGCTTGTGAATGTGTTACTAGCTATTTTGCATTTTATCCAAATTCTGAAGAAATGAAAGAAACACTTAAATATTATAAAAATTTAGATAATATAAATGATGATTATTTTACAGAGAGATCAGTAAGTAAATTAATGAAATAAATTTTTATATAATTTTCATATATTTCAATTTATAATCTTTTTTTATAGGAAGTTGAAAATTTCGTTGTCAGAGAGAAATATGAAAATGAATTATTAAATTTTGTTGATATTGAATTTAAGAAATTAATGGATAATGAAGATCAAACATTTCGACAATTATCCATTCAAAGTGATCTATTTGGATTTGAAAATACTGAAAGAAATGCTAAAAAGAGTCAAAATGTAGATATAAATAATAATGACATTAATTTTACAACAATTATTGAAAACTATAAAAAAAAACAATTCAATTAACAAAAATTAAAAAATTAATAATTTAAAAAAAAAATATTATTTGGATAAAGAAGTTTCTTAAATTGATTTTAAACGATATTTTATTAATGTAATAATGCAAATTGTATATTTTATATTTTACTAATATATATTTTTTAGTTTCTGATGCAATTTTACTTGACCATTAATAATAAATTTACATAGATTATATTTTCAGTCTTGTCTTGTTCATTATTATATTATTATATTTTTAAAGTGATAACCCACTTAACTTAATCATATTTTAGAGTTGGTTGGAATTATTTAAACTAATAATTAATAACAATTTAATATTAATTTGAATATAAATTAAGAAAAGATATTTCTTGATTAAATTGGTAATTTTAGAAAATTAATCGAAATTAATATTGCTTTTCTGTTCTGTTAACCATTTCGGAATTCTGTATCAAATTAAGTTAGCTTTGGTTTGAGTATTATAAAAGGATCAATTAAATTGTTTGAAAGGATGTCTTTTTAACATAAACAAAGGCACTTTTTAATTAAATATTTATTGCACTTTTCCAATATTGTACATTTTTTCCCATTTAGAACCATCATATATTTTTTTAGTATATTATTTATTTCAAAAAAATAATTATTCATTTATTTTTCTCCAATTACAGGGATTTCTATATTTTACGGAGAATAATAAAAATCATCACAACAAAAATAATATTTTTTATTTTATTTATATTCAAATTAGTTCAATTTTTTTAAGAATTTTCAATGAATATACAAATTTTTGCATAAAATTATATAATTTTATAATTGCACAAATATAAAATTTAAATTAGAAATATTTTTATTATATTTTTATTTATAAATAAATTTTAAGTTTTATATTATAAATATTAAAATAAATAAAATATAATAGTAAAATATATTTTTAATAAAAAACTTTTCTATACTATAAAATAATTAAATGGTCAGATTCGTTTTTTTGTTTGTCATATAGAAAGTTTATTAAACGATTTTCAACTGGATTGTGACCAAAATATATATTAAAATATTTAATTGTTTTTTTTTTAAAGTATTTCAAAATTATTTTAATATTATTTAAAAAAGTTTTTAATATTTTTATTCTGGATATTATACCAATAATTTTATTTAACAATTCATAGAATATCTTTTAGTCATATTTTAGATATTCTAATGGCATTTCGGAATATTATAAATTTTAGCCAGAATGTTTGGTGGCTAAATTTGTTGAAAAAGTTTCGTTAACTAATAATAATTTTTTTTTGCTCAATACTTTTTGGTTTGAAAAATAATTGTACAACTTTATTCAATATATTTAATAAAAAAAAATATATATATATATTTATACTAGCTGACCCGACAAACGTTGTTTTGTCATCTCTCTATCTCTGTCTGTATCTGTCTGTCTCTGTCTGGCTCTGTCTGTCTCTCTCTGTCTCTGTCTGTCTCTGCCTGTCTGTCTGTCTCTGTCTGTCTCTACCTGTCTGTCTGTCTCTGTCTGTCTCTGTCTGTAAAATAAATAATAAAATAATAAATAATAATAATTTTCAAATTCAAATTAAATAATTAAATTATAAAAAAGTCAAATTTCATTGTAAGAAAAATGATTGATAAATGAAAAACTACTAATTACTAAAAGTAGAAATAGTGATCGACCGAGTTCAAAAATTATTAAATTAAGAATATTTATTAAACTATAGCACTTAGGAGTATAACAAATAGATAAAAACCTATTCGCAGACCTACCGAATGTATATACAAAATTTTATTAAAATCGGTTAAGCCGTTTTGGAGGAGTATGGTGACAAACATTTGTGAAGCGAGAATTTTATATATATAGAAGATATATTTCAATATATTTTTATATTAACTTATTGAGGCACTTACCATTATTTATTCTTAGCCAAATCATTTTTTACGTACAAATGGCAATTGAGTTTTAAAATTATTCAACCTTATTTTAAATCAAATATTCATCCCTACACTACATTATTAAATATGAATTTATTTATTTTTTCCCAGTGACATGACAATAGAACATTTGCCATATAAAAATTGACAATCTAACCCTTAATTTTCACTTACCATTTATTTCTGAAAATTTACTTAATTTCACTTTGTTTTGTTTACTTAAAAGAAAACACTGTAACACTTTTCAATAATCTTTTTTTTTTACCAAAAATTAAAATTAAATTAAAATTCATTTATTTTTAAATCACATTTCAATATAAAAAAAATACTGCTTACAACATTTAATCAACGAAAATGTCAATTAATAAAAAATACATATACATAGAAAAAAATATTTTGACACCTTGTTGTAAATTTCCCGCGAAAAAATTACTTTTTTCCGCGAATTTGGTTAACTTCTTTATTTACAATATAATATTTTTAATTTTTGTAATTATCCTTGCTAAAATTGTGTAAATTAATATGAATAATTGTAAAAAATGTTAATTATTATTTAAATTTTCAAATTCTTAAAAGAATTTTTCGGGTTTTTATGTGCTTTTTCATTAAAATTAAAATTATTGTGTGAAGGTTGAAGGAAAATGAAATTGTTCTTGGTGTGGTCAGAAATAAAACCTAGTGAAAATTAAAATATTTATATTTGGAAAAAGTATTTGTTTAAATAATATTAAATATTAATAGATAATTGTATATAATAAATTTGTAAAATGTTAATAGTTTTTTTGGTATACAAAAATTGTGACACAAAGTTTTCTTATCAGAAGTGCTGGATTCGCTTCCTTTTTTTTTAGAAAATTTGTAATGTCTATAAAATATTTAAGTTCAAAATTTAATTAATTTATAAAATCTTTAATTCAAAAATCAAATTTCTTTAAATAATATTGAAAATTTTTACCAAATGGGAAATGGTATGAGAAAATTTAAGGTTAAATTATAAATATGAAAATTGTTCTATTGTCATGTGAAAATTGGAAATTAAATTAAATTTTAAATTAGTGTAGTGTAGTGATGAAAATTTATAATAATAATTAAAAGAAGGTTGCATTAATTTAGATTTAGAATCAACATAATTAGTAAAAAAAAAATGGATTTGGCTAAGAATAAATAAGGTAAGTGTCTCCACTAAATTAACTTATTTACATTTTATTAAATTTACATTATTTAATTTATTTACCATTAAATTTTTTTGGTTTATTATTTTATAAATTATAATTAATTTCTTTATTCACAATCAAAATTTGATTTAGTATACAAAACTATCAAACCCCCTAATATTTTATGCTACTCTCCTCACCTCACAATTATTAATTGATACATAAAATTTCAAACTGCAATTTCTTAAAAAATAAAATTGACAGTGCCATTATTATATTCGAACTAAAAACCAAGGAATTCGATAATCCTTTAGTTCGAAGTTTATATGCTTAACTATTTGTACATTTTTGCCTATTTTAATTCTATTTTTGTTGTCTAGGTTTAAGTTTAGTTCGTAGTTTCATATCAGAAGTCAATTTAAATTTTAAAATATATAAAATAAGTAATCAAATCAAGGTTTTTTTTTATGCCTTTTCCTTGAAAATATGTATATAAAAATTAAACTAAAAAATTACTCTAAAATTTAAGCTATTGTAGTTGAAAAGGATCTCCTAAAACTCTACATGTTAAAACATTTTATTAAAACTATATTGTAATTATTTTTTGGCAATAAATAAGAATTGAAAATTGAAAAAGTATTTCAAAATTATTTTAATATTATTTAAAAAAGTTTTTAATATTTTTATTCTGGATATTATACCAATAATTTTATTTAACAATTCATAGAATATCTTCTAGTCATATTTTAGATATTCTAATGGCATTTCGGAATATTATAAATTTTAGCCAGAATGTTTGGTGGCTAAATTTGTTGAAAAAGTTTCGTTAACTAATAATAATTTTTTTTTTGCTCAATACTTTTTGGTTTGAAAAATAATTGTACAACTTTATTCAATATATTTAATAAAAAAATATGGTGTGTAAAGGAGCACAGCAGATTACGAGTATATAGTAAAAAGGTTTAGATTATAATATCTTTCTTACGATATATATATATTAATTTTTGCTACATAAAATTAGTTGGAAAATTCTAAAAGTCTAGTCCTAAATGAGAGAGTTTTTTTTTGTTTAATATTTTTAAAAATCTATATTCTTATTGTTATATTAAATTTTGTCAGACAAATGAAAAAAGGTTAAAGCTCTCTTATTATAATAATTCCATTAATGATCCCATTAACTTTATACTCTGGTGGTAATGTAATGAGAAAGTACAATACAAATTTTTTTATTTATAATAATTATTCGTAATTTTAAGATTTTTCTTAAAATATTTTAGTAAAAATATTTCAAATTATTTATAATATGGTGAAGAAATATTTCTTAACAAAATATTATTCTAAATAATGAAAATTTTTTAATATAATTTTATAAAATTTATTAAAAAACTAAATTAAATGAAGGAGATGCTTTAAATATTAAAGTTTGAAGATTTTATTTGTATACTATATCAAAATGTAGGTATTTTAATTACCTTTCATTCAAAGTAGTATACGTGTCAATGCGACAGTCGTAGTTCATACCCAGTGGCTTCTAGCCACCACATATTCTTTCATATATTAACATCTTAACATTTAGTATTTTGAACAAAATTTTATTTTAGTTTATATTCACTAAAATGATTTATTAGGAAATTTAAGTAATTTACTAAAATTAGCCACAAAAATTATTGTACTGGACGATGTATAATTAGGCTTCCAAAATTTCTCATGCATACTTATTGATTGTAAAGTAGAAATTTTCATATTTTGAATGATATTTCGTAAATCAATAATTCTCTTTCAAATATTGATATAGAAATATGATTTTATTGAAGTTACACTGATCTTTTATTCTAATTTGAAATTTTCTAAATTAATTGCACTGTGTTGTTAGCCTTCGCAAATAGGATAGGTTTTTTGTAAGAGAAAAGATAAAGTACCTACTATATATTTTTAATTGAATATTTTAGAAAAGTTATAACAAATTTTAGAATTTAGAAAGGCATTCATTTATCAGTTAAAAATCTAAAGTTGTAATTTAATTATTACATTTGACAGAACCAAATTTAATATTTGAACTCTTAATTTAATATTGAATTGAAATTCATGGAATTCACTTTGAACATATACTAAATTGTATTTATGCTTTTTTTTACAATTTTTATTTAACATCAGTTCTGTATCTAAATTAAAATGTAAAGCATATGGTAAAATAGAATTATACTAACTTTTTTTTTTGTTACTTTAATTTTAAATTGTGTTTTTCTCCCTTTTAGAGAAATTGAATGTATATTTTACTGTTTTGTTAAATTGTCCCTGCTTACTATATATAGAAAAATAACTTTTTAGTGTCTAAAAATTAAAATGATTATCCCACATTCCTTCTTTTTTTTCCGTATAACTTTTATCATCCCTATTTTTACGCCCATAATCTTAATTAGTTAAAAATCATTTGCAAAAAGCGAAATTGTTTTTGTTTTTTTTTTGGGAAAAAGCTTTCTACCAACATAATAAAAGCACTCATCCATTTACACAAATCCACACACAGCGAGTTTTTTTTTGGTTATATTCTGTTTTTTATTATCAGTTGGCATACCAACTTCGCGTCATTTAAAACGTTTTATAGCTAAGGGTTTCTATTAAATGATAAAGTGTGGGTTGGTAGCAAGAAAAAAAAAGAAGGATGGTTGGTATTTAATAGATAAAATCACTTAATTTCACCTCTGCAGTGTTTTTATGGGATGATTTCCAAATCATACATAGTATGTATAAGCATTATTTGTGATTATTTAAAAATTTAATAGTTTCGAGAATCGAATTAGAAAGAAAATCTATTATAAGATGAAATTAACAGAAACTCAGCCTAAAATTTTATTATCTTAATAGGAGCAAGTGGTTACGATAATAATTTATTTATAAAAGGAACCCAAAATATTGTAAATTATCCCAAAAATATATAAAATATAATTAACCTCCTTCGTGACGACCACTACATAAACATACTCCCCCATAATTTCAATTAAATTGTGTTGGCTTGTCAAATTAAATTTCTAGATTCCATTTCTCATCATAAATTTTGCTATAAGACTTATTCTATTTCTTTTCGTTTTGAATTTAGTTTTGTCAAAAATTGATCATCTACATTTTTTTCCCATTTTGTAAAAATTTGTTTTTCTGGTTGGATTATAATCTGGCCTCATAATCTACCCAGTGAAAAAGTTGAGCTTTTTTTCGTATTTAATGACAACTATAAAGAAAAAGTATTATCCCACTAGTTAAGTATTTTAAAAATAACAAATACGTTTTACATTTATACTAAACGTAGGTTATATTAGACATTATGGGGTATGGAGAAACCAGATTGATTTAAAGGAAATTTTTCTTTGATGAAATTATTGCTATTTTATATGATATGATTAAAAAGTAATATACCTGAACCTGGGTATGTAACATAATTTAATATAGGATATCTTGTACGTAATAGGACCTACTTACTAGCTACATGTTTATGTAACATATATAACGTACGTCTTGCTGTACGTCGTAAACCGACAACACAAAATTTCCATCCCAAATTTAAAACGTTATTCGACCCTAAATTGATTTTCATTTATATGGATAACATTTCTAAATGCTGGATTTAAATTTTTTCGTTAAATAATAATGAGAAAATTATTATTAATTCATACAAAGTCAATAGGTATACAACGAAATATCAGCTAATCTTAAATTCATTCTTCAGAATTATTGAGACACTATTTAAAATATAATTTGTCACCAAATGATTGTAAATTAATTTGTTTTTGTTATATTCGAATTCTTTAAATCTGAAATGTATTTTAAATATATTTATTGAAAGTCGTTTTCTTTCTAATAATACGACTTTACTTAATATATATTTCTTGGTAATACCATGCCAGCAAAATGAATTAAACCAAAATCTTAAATTATCAAATATATTTCAATTAATTTTTTATTTTTATACATCTTAGTAATTTGTTATATTGGAATTAATATTAACATTTATCTATACGAAATTAATTTAACACACAGAAAAATATCTTTTAAAAATGTTTCTTCTTTTAATTTTGCTTAAAGAAAATTCCATCCAAATTTTACTAAGTATATTTTGGTTTTTATATAAAAAGGATTTTCTATTTATGTGTAGTATTTTAAATACGTTTTTACTTAGACTGAAAGAATAATAATAATAAAAAAAAAAAAGAAGGGAAAAATATATTTTATTTTTGTTTAATTTTCGGTAGTATACTATATCCTATTATTTTGGTATAATTTGTTTCACTCTGTGTACCATTTTGTATTTTATATACGTAATTGTATATATACATTAGTTAAAAGATTTTTGATTATTTTCATTTCATGCAAACCGGATGCCAAAAATAAATTAACAACATCCATACCGGATTTTCCATTTCTCCTTGGTAATTTTTTGTTATATAAATATACTCTCGTATATACCAAGAGTATATTTATATATGAACGTATATAAGGTATAAAGGAATGAAAAAAATATATAGAGAAAAAGAAGGACATTTTTTCAGGACAAAGGATCATGGTAGAATAGCGATACAATTTCTGTTTTTTATTTTTTTTTATTTGTTTCTCTTAATGTTTTTAAATTTTATAATTTTACAGCAACAGAAGTTGGGAAAAAAAACGAACGTAAACAATTAAAAATCTAGGAATAAAAAAAAAAACGGAGAACATTTTAAAAAACTGTGAAAAAAAAAACATTTATATAACATAGAAAAGCCAAAGCCACACAACAATTACATTATATTTGCCAAAAAAAAAATAATAGTATAATCCTTCTTAATATTATGGTTAAAAAATCCTCCTGATTTTATATACGTATATACGTATATCTATATATAGACATGAATGTAAGTATATATAACGTAAATATAAGGTGTTGGTATTATTGTTCAAGGATTGCCTTTTTTTCTGTCTCCTAAATACGAATATAAAAAGCACACAATTACAATACCAGAGAAAAAAAGGATAATTATAATATGGATTTTAACAGACTGTATATGATTTTTTTGCTTTTTTTTCGAAAGATTAAAACTTTCTGATATTGTCCTATATTTTGGCAATGAAATTATAAACTTTTAGATTACATGAAAAATATATATGTGTAGTGTATGTGTGGTGTACGTATACTTACTTAAAATAATGTAATAATAACATAAATGTCAGACAAGTTTATAAAATATTTTAAATTATATTATACAAAAGAATTTCAGAAAGGAGAAAATTAGTTTTTTTTAGATACAAATAAGTTAAAGGATATTTTTTTTAGACTGAAAATTTTTGAAATTAGTATAGAATTTTCGCGGTAATTATTATCGTAAAATGATTGTGTAAAATGTATATTTTTGTAATTATAAATAAATACGTAATCTTAATGTGATTTTTGAGCCAAAATAATTTTATATTTTTCTTTTATATTTAAATTTTGTTTATATCTATTATCGATATAAAACATTATACCATTTAAATATATTAATATCTTATATGGAATTAAAAAGGGTTTTTAACTTCTATGGCAAAAAAAAAGGGATTGTGTAAGGATTAATTTATATGCAATTTTTATCAGAGAAATGAAAAACACTAATTTTGTGGCTTGAAAGGTTTTTTTTTGGCTAATTCATTTGACGGTTTCTAAAAATTTAAATTTTTTGCTTTTTGTTTTGGTATAATTTTTGGGAATTAAAAATATTTTTTTAACAAAAAAAAACATAAAAAAAGGCAAATCAGATTTACATGTTTTGCCAAAAATAAAAAAAAAATAGTTTAGGATTTTTACAATTTTACAAATTTTACACAGATAATTAGAAAGATTTATTATTATTAGCAAAATTTAATATTAAATAAATATACGAAAAAGATAAAAAATGAAAATGAAAAAAAAAAAAAAAAATAATTTATATATAAATATTTTAATCTTAAATTTTGTAGTAATTTTTGTCACCCATAGTTTATTATCCTTTTTTGAATGTGTGTATTTTTTTTTATAAGGGAAGGATTAAGTTGGTTTAAAAGGATACAAGGTCATAGAACTGAAAAAATTATGTAACTTTTGGAATATTAATCTTAGTAGTCAATTTCGAATTTAAAATGCTTTTAAAGGTAATTTAAACTTAAAACTAAGTAAATTATTTAATATTGGATATTTTTTTTACAAAACTAGTGAAACTAATTCCAAAAAGGCCTTTAATTCATTTCATTTAAAAAATATTGTATGAATTTGCTAATTTTTGGTACAACTATTTAAATATTTTTCAAGATTCTTTATATTCTAATTGGTTGCCTTTTAAATTTTAACCTAAAAAAAATAATCAAAACTTAAATTTATATTTAAAATTTTAAATCAGATATTAAAATTCCAGTCAATTTTTGTTATTGTCGTTGAACTAGGATTGAAATATTTTACTTTGTATAATTTTAGTATATTACAAAATTCTGCAAAACTGGCATTTTGTGATATATATTTCCTTAACACTAAAAAGTATTTGAAATTACATAATAAAATAAAATATGTTGCAAGCAAAAAAAAAAAAAAACGAAATCGTATCAAATGAAAATTCCTTTTTAGTAACTTTATATAAATTTTTTTTTTTAATAAAATAAAATATATAAAAAAAAGGTTTATATACAAAACAAAATACAGGAAAAAAAGCATAGAAAAATTGCATATCGTTTTTAGATTAGACACTTTCATGTTTTCAATATTATAAGTTCAACTTTTTGAGATTTTATTTTCTTGAAATTTTTTTCTCTAAACTATTAAAGAAAAAAATGTTTATAAACTTATTTATTATATACAATATTTTTTTTATAACTTTGTTAAGAAAAATGTCACCCCATTCATCTCTTTATGTCGTTTATATATACAATACTTTTTTTTTACTATGTCGTTTGTATAGAAATTGCATTTTCCTATGAAAGGATGTAGTCACACCAACAAAAAAAAAATAAAGTCAAATTTACTATATCCAAATTGAGAATGAATGTGACTTTATCATAAAAACGGATTCACTGTAAAAAAATTATTAGAAAACTTAATCTTTTCCAAAAAATTTTATTATATTAATTTTTTTTCTATACTTGGACTGGTTGGACATGAACATCCTTTTGAAATCTTTACTTTAAAATACCATTTAGTATTTTAAAGTAAAAATTAATATTTTTCTAATTTGAAGATGAATTTTTGGAAAACGACAAATTTGATAATGAAAAAAGGTTAACTTTAAATTGTAAAAACAAAATTTGAATTAAATCGGGATGAAATTTAACTTGTAAATTATATTATTTTAATTAAATAATCTATTTTCAATTATTATTTAAGTTTAGTTTATTGTATAATCTTTATCTGAGCTAAGTATGCAAAAAATTGTATTTTCTCAGTTACGAATAAGGTTGCTTTTTGATCAATTCAACTATGTCTACTATATCCACTTTCTCCTGTAAGAACATAATATAATTTATAAAACAAAATTTATCAAATCTCCAATCGCCTTGTAAAAAATTGGCAATTCCAATTATATAATTTATCGAATTTCTTTATATCCTTTTTTGCTAAAGTTTTGTGAACATTTAAATTCAAAAGTATTTATTTTGAAATAATATATTTAAACTAATATTTAAATGTATAATTTCCCAAAAAATGTATATAGACTTTTTAAAACATGTGATATGTCACTCTCCATTTCCCGTTCATATATTATAATATAATAAAAAACGAGGTTATCAGCCATTTTATTTCGAAATCCTTTAAGTAAAAAGTTGTGCAATATATATGTACATTAGATCAGGTGCACAAAATGCAGATATTCTATATTATTTTTCTAGTGATTGTTATAGATGATTCACAATTTCTTTTTTAACTTCTATTTAACTACTTTTATAAACAACAACAAAAAAAACATTTTAAACATTATATCTCAATGTTGGATTAAGTCTAAAACTAAGTGTAGTATTTGTCGTACGAATTTATGTGAAAAAAACTTGCAAAAATAGCTTATATTGTATTTTCTCTTTTAGTTATAGAAATTTCCTTTTCCGATTTTATACTTTTTTCGATTTTTTATAGTGTCATGTTGTGTCAGAGGACAACAAAAAAATATATAACAAAACTTAATAAGTTTAAAACTTAACTATTTTTTATTTATAGAAATATATGAGGAAGTTCTCAACAGGATAATAAATATATTTCCAGATGATTAGTGGAAAAAATAATAATTATTTGTGATAAAAAAAAATTTGTAAAAAAGTTAATAAATCATAGGGAAATTTGATTGATATTAATATTATAATGTTCAATAAGAATTTGTCAATGAGAATTAATTGTATAAGAAGATTATTTTATTAATGTAAAGATTAAAGTTTTTGTGATATAAAATATCAAATTAAATATATTTATTACCTGGTGTCTAGAAACTGAAATTGATTTTAAATGACAATTTTGAGAGTTAAAAACCAATTTTGATTAATTTCTGCAAAAAAAAATTTCTTATTAATTTTATATTATTACTTTTTTTCTTTAATCCTCCGGAAATCGAATCTATTTTTAATAATATTTATACAAACCTGTGTTTCTATAGAAATTTTTCACATGAATTTACAGTATAACTGAAACTGATCAACAGATTATTAATATCCTTTACAAAGGTTCCAATTTAACTAGCAAACTTTAAAATATTAAAATAATAAACATTGCACTGACATGAATATAATTAAAAACTGAGGTTTTCCTATCTAACCTTTGTGCACGTGAACTGAACATCCTTTTGGTTGTAAATGACATTTTTTTCTCATATAATTTGAATTAATATAGAAAGAAGGGAAAGTTTATAAGTTAGCGTTAAATAATAATAACAATATTTGTTGTAAAATTTTGAAAATATAGTTTTGTTTGTTAAATTTATTTATTTTCCTTATATACTTTTTTCGTACTTATATTTGAATTGTAATCTAAATCATTTCTGAATTAAGAAATTTAATTGTATATAAATATGAAAAAGGATAATAATATGAAAATTTGTAATTGTTGAGTATATAGATAGAATTACATAAATTCATTAGGAAAATATATAATTAATATTTATTTTCTTGTAAAGTTTATCTTTCGAATTTTATGAAATATAATAATTATTATTAACATAAGAATATTTTTATATTAATCATTTTATATTTGCAAGAAAGTAATTAAACGAAAAAGTAATTGTATAATGAAATTTTACAAGTTCCTAAGTCAGAAAAATACAGTAAAGTAGAATAAGCAAAATTTCATCCACTTTATTGGACACTAAAAAGAATTCATAAGACATAAGGGTAGTAAATTTTCGAGTAATCTGTCACGTCGTCACTATGGACTTTTCCAAAAGTTAACCCAGCAAAGGAAAAGAAAAGAATCCACTTACTTACATTCAAAAAGCTCATTTATATGAAACTGAAAACTGATCAGGAAAATATCTGTTTCGCGTCCATTTTTTAATGATTTTAGTATTTACTTATATATTTTCATGATTTACATTTTTTATTACCAAAAAAAATACACGACAGGGGATTGGGATATAAAAATAAATTTATTATTTTTCATTATTATATATTAATTCCAGATTTACATCCTTATTACATTTAGATATTATAAAAAAAATATTATATATTATAAAATGTTTAATGTTTATAAAATAAATGTGCAACGTGATCTAATTAACACTTAAAACGCAATCATATAAAATATTAAAATAAAATTTTTGTCCTTTTTGTCCCTGTTAAAATATTTCTATAAAGCAAATAAGTATATAGAGCTATATATTATATACAGACTTTTCAGCTAAATATTATTTCGTATTGCTTCTTGTTTGGCTCTATATTTGATTTTATCTTTTTGACAATTTTATATTAGATTTAATTCCATTTTATGTACACAGTTTAAGTACATGGGTATAACAATGTCATGATTTATCAATATTTATGTGTATGAGATGCTTTTTGTTTCACATATATCCTTTCGCTTCATATTACTTATAAGCTATTTGGACAAAATAAAATAAATAATAAATTGTCATATATAAAAGAAAAATTTTTCTGTTTATAAGTTTTAAATTTAATTGATTAAATATACCACTTTAACGTGAGTTATCACTGATATAATTATTATTACATTTTAATATTCGCAATTAATGATAGTTTATTGAATATTATATCTAAAATATTAAAACAAATTATTAAAAGAAGGATTAAAAGGATCAGTACTATTAATCTTTTGGCGGGAAATTGGTATACCATTTTTTTTGTCTGTGGAAAAATTGTAATATTGTAATTTTATTACCTCATTTTTATTATACATACTATATTTGAGTATAAAAATATAATAATCTAATAAAAAAAAGCAATTTTATTATATAGTTCCAAAAATTGGTTTATATTCTTCTCATAAATGAAATTTTGCCCAACAAATGTTACACCAACCATTTTTAAACTATCATTTTCACGCCAAGATGTTTTATATTAAAAAAAAATATTATAAAATGAGGTTATATGAGACCAAATATTTCTCTCTCTACTGTTACTTAAAATGTTACATTATATATTAATAATTAATAGTTAATAATTTATGAACTTAAATATAAAATTATCAATGTTTATTTTATGGTTGGGTAATAATTAACATTTGCAGCCAAGTTGTAAATCTTTTATAAAATATAAATAATGAACATTTATAGACTAGAGTGAAGATTTTGGTGTTTATTTACATTATACTTTATTACAAAATTTACACCAAAAGCTGGTTTCATTTTTGTGCTTTTTAAGTTTCAAACTGTGGCGCTGTGATCTGTTATATCAAATTTACGATACTACACTGAATTATATAAATAACTTATCATTTAATTACTATATTTTCATTATCTAACTACTTATATATTGCTATTTATATATTTAGAATAGATAAACTAATAAAAGGTAATATTTTCATTTTTTAAGGAAAAATATATTTTAAAATTTATAGTTTTTTTAGATTACAATAAAAAAATATCCCTTTTTTTGGAAATATTAAAGGAAAATTTGCCAAAAAATTTAAATTATTTGAGATCAATTTTGTAATATATAAGTTTGGAAGCTTGCTGCTTTTTTTATAGTTTTGTAATATGGAAAATTGAGCCAAATTAGTATAATAAATAATTTATAAATTGTTATATTCTATCTTTGGATTAAATTGAGAAACAGCTGCAATAAATGAACTTAGAAATTATTATTTTTCTTCTTTGAATTTTTATGTGAATCAGAGATTATAGAAGATTATATGAAAATTAGCCAAGATTCAATTTATAATAAATAAATTGATATTGTTTTAATTACATATTATTGTGTTAAAAAAAGTGATTTTGGTGGTGGTATATGATCGTGGAACTCATTATGATAAGCAACTACTAAAAATGCAGATATAAGAATATAGATATATACTCAATATGGCTGAAAGCTTGAGTCGTTTTACATTATTAAAAAATTAATTATCTACTATGAAGTTAATTAATTTTATTATAAAAGGTTAATACTAGTATATTCTTTAAATATATTTCTGAAAATTGTTCATGAAAAAATAGAAGATTACTTATAGTATTTTGTTATATACTTATTAATACCTAAACCAAAAAAAAAATCTGTTAAAATCAGTTACTTGGCAGTTTTTTTTTTGTATAATAAAAATGATAAATTAATGATAAGTATTACGAGATTGTTGTATAGACCTAAATACATTTTTTTCTATAATATTTTCTATTTAAGAAGATTCTAAACTATCAAATAAAGGTAGATAAAATTTATTCTAGTTTTCTGAATATATAAATATATACTAAGAAATCATAACTAAATTTATTTTATATTGAAAATAAACTTATAACAAATAAAGATAATCCATCAAAATATACTATACCGTAGTATATCCTTATTTTCTTTTACAAATAAAATAAATAAAATCTATACATACATTCACCTAAATAATAAATAAATAATAAAGTCCTTAACAATATGTGTACAATCAATAATAAATTGTATATTGAATTTATCATACTTTCAATTTCTCTTTTATGTATTATGCTTAAAAAAAAATTAATAATAACATAAATCTTATTACATAATATTCTGAAAATCTTCAATCGTCGTCAAAAATATTATAAATAAAAAAATCTTATAACAAAATTATTACAAATATAATAAAATTATTTATATATAAATATAAATTTTATATGGTAAATAAAAGTTCACACCAAAATATATAATTTTATTTTGATTACATAAAATCGAATATTGAGTTTTAATTCTTCTAGTTACCCCCTTACAAATTTCTGATATTATTCTATATATAAAATATTTTCCACATGAAATATCAGCAATTCCAAGCACAGTCTAACAAAAATAGAATAATATATTTTTTTGGTTGTGAAAGCAAAAATGAATGGAAACTTTATGAATAATGCAATAAAAGCTTTCTCCCTTTTTCATCATTTTCATTATCCAGAGGTGGTAAATCAACGTAGGGAATATAAAATGTATATTTGCGTGCTGATTTTCGTACTTCAATGCCAATAATAATGTAACTGGTATCTGGTATTAAAAAAATGGTATTAATTCTGAACAAAAATGTTTTTGAAACTATTTTTATATTATAGAATAATCAAAAAAGTGCATATTTTATCTTAATTTAAATTTAACATTAAATATTTAATTTTCATTTTGTTAAATGATATGATGATATTGTAATGACATTAGATTTTTTCCCAAATTGTGATTGTTTCACATATATTTTGCAGGAATGTTTCTTTTAAAGGATTGGGGCATGCGTTTATGTTATTTGAAGTATGATTAAATGAATAAAAGTAATTATTTTAAAGGCTAATAAGTGCAATAAATATGTTTCTATCGACGTTACAGGTATAAAATTAATCGTATACAAAATAATCCCGTTTCACTGAAGAACTTGGATGCATCATACTCTTGAGCACATTTGTGTACACGAGTATGATAAATACTTAGCATGATAAATCTTTAATGCTGAGGTTTGAGTAGTTATTTATGTAGTTGATTTCCATGTCAAATTAACATATGTTTTACTCTGCCATTGGTTTATATGTAAAAAGTGATTGATTGTCATTTCTATGTATATTATATTATTTCAGTTTATATATTTATTTAAGAAATTAATAATTAATCTGTTTTTTGTTTAATTTAATGAAATTCCAATATAAAATGAAATTTCTCAATTCTTTAAATCATATAAAGTTTATGTGTTTTGCTCCAGTTAGATAGTTTGTCACTATCTAATAATAGAATTTAATAGAATTTTGAGTTAATTGGAGGACTGTAAACATTGTCAATCAATCAAAATGTTATATAATTTCTTTGGTTTTATTAGCTTGTCTTGGTCAGTGAATATACCATGGTTGAATTTAAAAAAAAAGCTAAATATATTACAAATTAAAAACGCTGAATCAAAAATTACGAATTTTATGTCATAAATAAATTCTACATATATTTTTTACAGGTATTTGTTTGGTAAATAAACGCCTTTACAAATTTAGAGGATCTAAAATATACTCCTTCAGAAAAATTCTAAATTAAACTGAAACCTATTTGAAATTTTTGATTTTATATATGTAATCATTCCATGCTATATTTTACCAAAATAACATATAAGCATAATATTATTACATTGTATGTATAAATGTAGCTATAATAAAAACTCATTTTAGATTTGTAATTTATTGTAATCAAATGCAGATGTCACTATGACTACATTTGAAACATTAATATATTATTTTAGTTATTTACATAATATGTGTACATATGCAACTAACTAAATTATATTCACATATCAACATAATTTCAATGGTATATAAAAATGTAATAAAAAAAAGTATTATTGTAGAGTTCAGAGAAGGTTTATTTGATCTGTATAACGAATTTTCATAATATTTTGTTTAATTTGGTGACATAAAATGGCAAATAATATATTTTAAATATTTATAGCTTTTATATATTATATTATGAATTGCATCAGATAAGAATGGCTCTAACACAAAATAAAAGACTTCTTAAGAAAATTAAGCATTGAATAGAACCATTATTTATAGATTATTATTCCTAATATAGACGATTTTTATTTAAGCTCGTCGAAGTTCTTCAACAAATAGTCAATCCTCCGACATTATACCATATTTAGTCCTTAATTTTACTATTCCTGAAAAAATTCTTAAAAAAAAAATTAAAGTACTTTAAAATATATAAATGGTTTTATTTTTAATTTAAACAAAATTGTTTCCTTCCCTTTTATATTATCTTTAAATTTTTGTATACAATTTTTTTTTGTTTAAGTTTTATCTTAAAGGACCTTTTTTTTATTCATAAAATTATTGCGTGCAGGTGTGTTGCAAACAAACACCAAAATTGCCAATCGATCTAACCGCAATGGCAATAAGACTTACCACTATTACAGGAATTTGGATTTCAGCCAACGAATATTTCCTATTTTAAAAAAAAGCAATTTTTTTTTTGACTACATATAAATACAATATATCCATGTAGTTGAAAATCGTGTCCTTCTCTCTATGTGTTTTTTTTTATGTAAATACCATAGAAAATTTAAATAAGGAACAATATTAATTGTCTGTAGAAAATTACAGATATTTTTATCCAATTTTTTACTATGTGTATATATTTATGGTTGAAATGTGCTTATTAAATTAATAGAGTTTGTTAAGTTGGTATAACTGCAGAAGACAGAGAATTCCTGATATATAGCTCGAAATGGTGTTATGTAAATTCCTGTGCCGTGCCTTTGAATGAAAAATGTAAAGAAGATCTACAATTCTTGTACCTCTTCGCAGTCTCTTCATCATCTGTCCAATAATGTATTTAATTATGAAAGGTTATTTGTATATAATTGATACTTCTGAGTTGATTTCATAACAAACCCTCCTTAATAAATATAGGACTTTTAAAAGCTCAATAAAGAATTACTAAAAATATAACTTAAATGCGTATATGTTTTCGATTTATTTATCAGTTCATTGGAGAATCGAAAAACAATCAATAAAGTCTTTTTTTTTTTTGAAAATATTTCTCTTTTAGGACTTTTATATTGTTATAATTTATTCTGAAATGATATGAAAATATTTACAATAATAAAATATATTAATTGGACTAAATAAATATTTGATTTTACTAACAAAAAATCATATAGTTTTTAGAGAGAGTTTAAGAGATTATAAACCAGGCCATTATTGGATGAACATTTTAATCAAAAACTATTTTAATATTAGTTTTTGGTTTAATGATTTTCCATAAAAATCAATTTAACCATTTTGATAAAAATTCACATTTCCGAAGTTGATTATTTTTGAAAACATTTTTGTTTCTTCATCATCTCTTCTTAAGCTCTGAATGTTCGTGAAAATTACAAAAAAAAAATGTAGGAAAATATTATTATACATTTAAGATTGAAACACAAACAAGAATTCAGTTCTTAATACTTAAGTGTTCCTGGAACAATTTGTTTTGAAAGCATTTTAAAATTTATTATATCCTTTTTCTTGTTAGAAGAATAACCAAAAAAGAAAAAAAAAACTATTTTATTCTTGAAAATAACTTTCGGTAGCTAACACATTATTTTGTCGATTAAATAGTGTATGCATTCAGGAATTTAATAATAGAGAAATCATATACATTTGATGATGCATTTTTTTTTAAAGAGTAAAAACAGCATTATGACATCCAAGTAAGTAATTCGAGATACTTTATAAAATATCAACTTAAAGATAACAATTTTTATATTTTTAGTTAGGAAAATGATTTTTTTTTTAAATTTTTATTTTTTTTGGTTTTATATACCTGAAAATTTGAAATTGGTAATAATATGAATTGAAGCTTTGGAAAAAATATTTATTAAAAACTTTTAAAAATATTAAAGATATATTCTCCAACACTAATTCTTATTAAATCCATTATAGTAAAGTATTTTAAAATTGTAAATCTAATATAATTATATTAAAATGTATTGATTACATCATTTTTTGTGTATCCACTGGCGTGCAACATTCCATCATTAATTAAAGTTAGTTTAGATAAAAAATACTGGACATATGTTTAAACTGTGAATGAGCGATCTGCATTGAAGAAAGCGTAAATGTGGTGAGTATAGTTGGTCTGAAAATGGAAAAGTCTGGTTTGGAAGATCAAACGAACCTCTTCATTGAAGAATGATATAAATTTTCAATAAATGAGAACACAAATACTAATAATTTTGGAACTATAAACGTAAGATAAATGAGAACACATAATTTTGCATAATTTTGGAACTATAAACAGAAGATAACTTAGGTATTAAAGATGTAATTATTTCTTACTGATATCAATCAATATAATTATCAAAAAAAAAATCATTTCTTTGATCAAAGGACTGAAAATTTATTAAATTCAATAATACTTTGTCATTTTAGTTGCTCAATTGGCTCTACAGATAATATAAAACTCACTTAATTTATCTCTTACTTTATTCTTCTTCTTTTAAATCAAATTTAATATAATATAAATTTCTCCAATAGTTTTTAGTTTTTTTGATTTTTTTTTTACTTTTATTTCAAGTTTTTATTTTTCTATTCAACTTTTTTATTTTTTTTTGTAGTAAAATTTGTTAATACTTTCTTTCATCATCCAGAATTTTTTTTTGAATTGAAAAACTTCTTTATATATTTTAACAAATATCCACGAAATTTTTTATATATAATTTTTTTTTGGTAACATATGTTCTATATATACTTTTCGTTACCATATATACATTTTTTTTTTGGTTATGAAAAACTTGAAATTTTCGCATTCTAATACCATATTTTCTTTATATACCATAAACAGGACGAAAAAAAAAAACGAAACTTATAGATATTTAAAGAGAAAGAACAACAAAAAAAAAGTTGCTGTTAACTTTTAAAGTGTATAAGGTGACATGCCTCTTTCTTTATTATATAATATTAGTAGCTGTTATATATACATAATAATATCACTAATATTTTTTTTCTTTCTTAACAACAACAACAACAGCAATCACAGCATAAAAATATCTAGCCGCCTCTTGATTGCCATTTTTTTTTTCTCATCTGTTACCATATCGTTTTATATGTTGCAAAATTCTTTTCCCTCTTTAAATAAATGAACATAAGACGAACATAAAAAAAAAAAAAAGAATAATAATTTAGAATCTTTTCTTTTCTATATAAAGCTTTTTATTTTCCTACTCATTTTGGCTATTTATTTCAACAGTCATTTTGTCACCCATATCACATATCCAAAGATTTTTACTATCTTTATGTTTTTTCATATGCCAGTTTTGTTGTTGTTGTTAAGACAAAAAGGCAAAAACATGTTTAGGACATCATCCCTTGAAACTAATTCGAATCTATATACATAATACATTCTTATATAGCTCTATATACCAATTTATAAAATGAATAGTTTAATGTATGAAGGATAATTCAACATGGATGCAAAAAACAAAAAAAGCAAAATTCTTTTACGATAACAAAAAAAAAAACTGTGATGCATAAATGAGAAAAAATGAAGAAAAAAAAATTTTATGCTAAAAATATGCAAATTTGTACAAAAAAAAAAAAACAATTTTGCGAACTTTTTTTTCTGACTTCCTCTAAAGTGTTTTGTGGGTGAAAGTGAATTTGTATATTACATTATTCTAACCTAACAACAACTATTAGTAATGAAAAAAGGAGTCTAGAAATTGATAGATTATACAAAATGGCAAAATAAAACTTCTAGCTTCTCTATGGGATGTTTATTTTAACTTAATGTTGAGTAATTGCAGTGTCAAGTATTCTGGGAATAGGGAAAATGATACTAAATACTGCATAAATATATATATATATTCATAATGACCTAAACGAATTTTTTCCTTAATATAATTCAGTTCATTTTTTGTTATTAATATAATTTTTTGCTGGAAATTTTTATTGTTATTATTTAAAATGATTTTTTAGTTATAGACGAATTTTTGAGTTTATTGCCAATCGAAAGAGTTGAGATTTGAAAGGATATGATTGAGTATATATGTTAAAAACTATCAAATTATTCGAGGATTATAAGGATCATTGATATAATTTTATTAACACAAATTGTAAAAATTAAGGCGATTTGAATCGATTTGACTAATTTGTAAGTAATATTTTATCCTTTTACCAATAATTTTAATACTAAACAAATGTTTACAACAATTTTAAATGAAATTGAAATTATTATTGCCAAAATTAACTTTCAAGTTTTCAATATTTATTTATATAAAATTATAAATAAATACATAATAATAGTAATTTATTTAATTTCTTTAATTTTAATTAATTATAGTAATTGCCTTGGTATATATCAACAGATTAATTATTCATCATTAAATTTTCAGATGATTTTATATATAATCAAATTATTAATATAGAAATATTTGAATATTTTTTTTTTCAAAAAAAAAAAATCATTTAAAATCATCATCACAGGATCCAGGATCTACATAAAATATATATAAAGTATATGCATAGTTTATACGTATGAAACTCAAAAAGTTAAAGCTAAGTTAATTGTGCTATGATATAAATTATATAAAGGAAAATGTGTTGTCATGTACTCTCCATTTATCATGTACCAAAAAAAAGGAAGAAAAAAATAGAAAAATATATGCACAAATTTTTTTTATTCCTTCTCCGTTTATTTTTTTTTCCAATGTTGTTTTTCATATTTCATTTTTAACTTTTTTACTTTAAATTTTTTTTTGTTCTACATTTTCTCATCTTTTCTGTGGTGGTTTTTTTCTAACGATTTTTTCTTTTTTCATTTTCATTTTTTTTTTTTTTGTTGAAAGTTTTTCTTATACAAAAACGATGAGTGCACAAATTCTATTTTTTATTATTATTATTATTATTTTCCGCAACCATCCATAAATTAAATCAGTCATTTTTTTTTTACTTAGATTCTATAATAACATAAAAAAGAAATGAAAAATTTACGAGAAAAAATGCAATGATACTTCTAATAACAAATAATATAAGTGTCCTAGTTGTTGTTATATTCATATATCCTTTTTTTTTTAAATGATAGCGATATTATAAGTATAACAGATTTAATGGAAAATTAATGTTATTCCCAAAAAAATTTTTTTTTTGAAAATTAAATGATAATAATTTTGTTTTTGTTGAATAAATCCATTAAACACTGTTATATTTATCAGGACATGCGTAAAATCTTATAAATTATTCTCTTATATGAATTTTTCTCTCTGAATTATCCTTTTTACTCCTGCAAAAAAAAAAAACTATATATAGTAAATTGATAATAGAAAATTTGAGCAGACTATTTTTCGTATATGCAATTTCCTTTTTAGGCTTTCCACTTCTACAAAAATATAATTGTATACCAAAAACAACAAGAATTGTTTAAAAGGCCACATACGAAATAATATTTGAAAAGATATATAAGAAAAAAAGTTGATTATCCTCTATGGAAAAGCTGTCTCCTTCCGATGCCGCGAGTCTTTTTAAAAACAGCTTTAAAATAATTTGTGGTGTCTTTCACACATAAATAAAAAGAGTTTATAAACAAAGAAATATGTCCTTATGCATATGGTAACCAGAAAAATGAATAAAAAATAATTGAATAAAATTTTGAACCGATTTTCGCAAGGAATTTTATTAATTTTTGTGTTCTGTTTATTGTTTCGTTAAATTTTACAGATGATATGAATAAATTAGGTAATTTAATTTTATTATTTTAGTATTTTTTAAAAGAAAAAGGATTTAATATTTATAAATAAGTCTATTTTGGTTTTTTGAGCATCGAAAAAGAAAGGATTTTAGTATCTGTCTGGATTGATTAAAATTAAATCATTTTCATTTCATTTGAAACTTTCTAAAATTAAATATTTAATTTTAACATGATTCAATTAATAATTTTATATTATTAATATTTTTTAATAAATTAATTTGGCTAATAACGCCTAAGTCAAGTTACCTATAGACTATCACCAAAGGAGTTTAAAGCATTTTTAGCCAAAATTAATCTTTTTAAAGTAATTGTGTTAATTAAATTTAGTATTTTCCAAGGTTGCTTTAATTAGGAAAAAACCAATTTGAGTTATAAAAATGGCAATTCGTCCTGTAACTAATATAAATTCAAATGGGAATATATTAGTTAATAAAGAAGATGATTTATTAATAAATTACTGTTCGGTGGCTCAAATTTTATGTCTACCTGTAAAATTCAATATTTATTTCCAGATAATTTTCTAAAAATTCAGTATTTTTTGCCAAAAAATAATCTTATCAAATTATTTTACTTTAATATTAACTTACATTTGAAAAAATTGGAAAATTCTTCATATCCAAAGAAATGAATTCGTTTATTTTATTTCTCGGAGGGTATTCAATATAAATTGCAATTGTACATCCGATTTACAAAAAAAATATATATATTTTCTTTTTGGTTTAACATTTAAAAATTATGCAATTTTAAAATTCTAGACATGTTCTTCTGGTTTATTTACAAATACACATATAAAAAAAACAAAAATACTATAACTAAATTTTCATGTGTTATTTTATTTCGCATTAATGCATTTTATTGCAGTTGTTAAAATCCTTTAAGGATATGTATACAAAACCACACAAATGAAATGCAATTTTTTTTTTTATTTTCTTATAAAAATATCGAGTGAGTGAAAAGTGTTTGCGGAAAAATAGTTTTTTTTTTGTTATTTTATGTAAACGCTTTTTGAAGAAAGATTTTTGTAGTCAACAAAAATAGCATAGTAACAACAACAACAAAAAAACACCAGAAAAAGCTAAATAAATATTTTTATTTATATAGTAAAAAAAAAAAACTAGCAAACCATCCAGGAAAATTTTTTGTTTTTCTGATGTGAGGTAAAATGATTTGCTTGGATTAAGTTGTTATGGTTTCTTCTTTTTTTTTTTTTTATGTGTTATTTTGTAAGTTTGTTGTGCAATTTTTATTTACCTAAAAAACATATATTTATGTACATATATATTGTATATTATTTAATATGTTTTAAAATAGTTTTGTATGTGCAATATTTGTGTGTATAAAAATACGATGAAATTCGCAGACGATGTGAGGAAAAGTTGCATTAAATTTATAGATGCAATAAAATCAAAAACTTTATATGCCACGACGATAGACTTTATACATATACATATACTAGTATATTGTTTTTCTTTGGTACTTTTATGTGTATTCAGTATTTTCAAGGGTTTTTTTTTGTTTGTTTTTGATATACCACTAAAATAAAAAATTCCAACTAAGCGGGAGGAAAAAAAGAAAAACTATCATAAAATAAATGGTCTAAGTAAGTAGAAAGAAAGTCTTATAAAAGTCAAATTTATAGATTTTAAGTATATGATGACAAATTGTTACGTGATTTTTTTTCGTCCTTCTTAAGTTTTTTTTTTTTGTTGAACTTTTAAATTTATTTTGAAATTTTTTTTGGTAATAAAAATGTTTGGGTATTTTTTTTTCTTCTTGCTAATAAGTTTTCGACGTTGGGTTTGATAATAAATTTCTCTACAACAAAAAAAAACAATGTTTCCTTAATTAAAATTTATTGGTTTTTTGGTAAAAAAATTAAATTAAAACAAAAAAAATTAAAATATTTATTAAATTTTAATCTTTTTGGAAATTGAAAATTATTTTAAGAATTTTTTTTTAGAAATATTTCTGAATAAAATAAATTACAACTCATCATTTCTAAAAAGGATATAGCCAAAAAAAAACTTCGAAATTTTAAAAATTGAGTAAAATATTATTAATTTTAATTTAATTTTTGTGTTTATTGGTAGTTATATACCATGATCAATTTCCAATCGATTTAATATAATTTAGTAATCAATCTCAAAATTACAAAATTATCCAGAAAACTATTTTAATATAATTAATATAAATTCTACATATATATGATAAATATTATCTGTAACTATTTCAATTAAATATTAAAGCTGTAATATTGCATGTTCTTCAACAATTTCTATTAAATATGATTATAAAGATTATATATTATAATAAGTATTTGCATTACCACATGAATAAGAAGAATTAATTTGATTAATAGTTATACACACTTTTAAGTATATTTAGTTTATCAAACTTTCCTTGCCAGATATTATAAGATATATATTTTTGAATAAATATTTTGGAATTTAATATGCAAACTTATATAATTTAAATTATTGCATTTTGACTTTATAAAATGAGCAATTCATTTATATATTTAACTACAATTTATAGTGAATAGTGATTATATTTATTATGGATATGTAAATAATTTAATAGTAGAATACTACACTATACCTAATAAGATGTCACTGTATATTATTTAAAACTTTGTTATCTATATAAGTAACCATTACAATTGATTTAAATAAAAATATGATATCGTATACGTATAGTATATGATCATAATTTTTGAGACATTATACGTAATTTTTGAGGAGCAAATGTTCCAGAAGTAAAATTTTCATTAAATTTTGCTTCAATTGTCATACATTTTTGAACATCTTATAAAGTTTAATCCAGCAGAAATATTTGTATTAAATTAGTAGAACGAACATACCAAAGTAGCTAAAGTAGAACGAACATACCAAAAATCAATTCTAAATCTTAGGTTTTTGGTTGTCAATTTTTGAATTATTAACAACTTGATAAGACTTTGAATATGAATTTTCATGATTCACGATATTTTCAAATTTTTAAACGTTTTTTTTTCTTAATGCTTTTTAGATTTCAAAAATTGTACAATAATTTTTTTTTCGTAATCTATATTTAATTTCTTTTGATCTATAAAACCTTGTTTTGTCTTCCGTTTCCGTTTTTATTTGAAATATTTTCATGTATAAAAAAAATCATAGTTCTTTTGAATTTTCAATTTTATTATTCAAAATATAACGACAAAAAAAAAGCTACAAAATGTTTAACAATAATGTAGTTTAATATTATCTTCAATCATTTTAATGAAAAAAGTTCAATTTTTTATTGACATTTTTTTTTGTTTTGTATTCCTTATTTCCATCAAAGTCCTTCAAACTTTTCATCTGTTTGATAAAGAAATTGGAAAATTATTTCTTTCTTATTTTTTTTTTATTAGAAATATTTGTATAATGAAAAATATTCTGGTATACGTAACGTAAGAGAGATAATAATAAAAAAAACGTATTGTATGAGCATATCTAAATATTTTTTTTATCAACTCGTGTTATTTTACGACAGAATGATTTCCAATAAACTCTTAAGAAACTAAGGATAATCGTATAAAATAAAATGGGCGTATATTTCTTTATTGTTGAATTTGGTCGACAAAATTTTATTACCTTTTTTTCCCTATTTTTTATTTTTCATTATTTCTTAGATCATTTTTTTTTTGGTATTAAACATAATATTTACAGAATAATTTAAAGGCTGTTGATTCTTCGGTTACAAGTTTATCTACAATTTGTTAGTTGCAAAGAATTTCATTGTGAAGTTAAAGAAAATGAAATTATAATTCGATAAGTTGAAGAAAATTATATTTGTGAAATCAATTTCGTGAAATTTTACATTCTAAAAGATGATTTTTTTGAACCATTTTATCAAACTAATCAACATTGATTTGTTAATATTCATTTAAATGAGTTATTTTGTTTAGAAACTAGAAAATTTATTATAAATTCAAATTTTATGTTTTGTTGAAATAAACCAATGATAATTTGAAGACTGGTAAAATGTCTGTTTAACTAAGTCAATGATAATCTTAAGTCTGGAAACTATTTACAAACTAAACTGGTTAGAATTAATAGTTTATATAATTAAAAGTTTGAAGGACTTTGATGGAAACGTATAATTATAGTAAATGTTATCATTAATTTTGTATTTCGTTCATTATAAATCAATCAATTTTCTAACAAATTCATTTTCCTGTCTCTTCCTTATCGTACAAAATAATAATATTCTGATATCGAAAATTTGAATTCCAGTTTTTAACAAACCCACATTTTTATATAACAATCTTTTTTATTACACAAAAAAAAATATATTTTTCGGCGATTAACAAGAGTAGTGATATTTATATAATTTAATATTATTAATGCAATTTTATGATTCGCAAATATAAAATTTAATGATTGAATGGATCCTTTTTTTTTTATACATATATATTTTTGTATAATCACAATATTGGAACCATTTTCCATTTGTTTTCGATATTATTAAAGGATATCAAATTTTTAGTTTGAAAATAAAAATAATATTAAGATTTCAATTAAATTAATGAAGCATTTCACCTTTAGCAAAAATTACAAAAATTGCGGTTTGAGTGAGAAAAAAATTATGAAATTGGATATTATTATTAATATTATCATCGTTCAAATCTTAAAACCAAAAACAAAAAATTTATAGTGTGAAAAATATGATTTTTATTTTTATTTGAAGCATTTCCAGGTCAAATTTCATATTTTTAAAAATTAAAATCGTCCTTTTTTCAATTTAAATTAGTCCTTTTCAAAATTCGATTGACAAATGCGATGATTTGAGGTTTAAGATAGAAGGTAAGCCGCAATTTGTTGATGAAAAGAAATTTCAGTAGGAAAAAAAGTTGACTTGAGTTCAGAAAGGACGAATTTGTTTTGGAAAAAGGATTAATTTAAATTGGAAATATAATATAAATATTCAATAATAATATACATATAATAGATATAAGTATGTATATAGTAAATTTAATGATTTGGCTATTTTTAAATGACTTTTTTTCCATATCACCATAATCGTTGGTGGCGGTTATCTCTGCGGTACGCTAAAAGTTTTTGTTGTTATTCCAGGAATTTTGTATTGGACAATACAATAAAAAATTAAATTATATTATTTTTTTATAATATTATTATTTTTATTAATAGCTAGTTATAAAATTTTATATATTTTGTAGATGATATGACGGTTTATTATTATGCTTCCGATTCATAATAAAAGTTTTTTGTGTTTTTTGCATTTTATATACAATATTTATATATGGATATAAATACATAAAGTTTGTATGTTTTTTTATTTTTAATGTTTGGTTATTTCATTGCAAAAATGTATATAGGAGGAAAGGCGCTTTCCAATTTAAATTCTAATTTGCATAAAAGTTGTGTATTATTTCGCATAAGAAATATATTGATATGTGAAAAATAAAATAGAATGGCAGACACATAATTTTTGTGTGTGTTTTTTTTATACAAATATATTTTATATAAAATGCATAATGTTTTGGTTGAAATAATATTTTGCTAAGAATGTTTATTTTGATTGTGTAAATAATAAATTTATTATGTGTATTAGACATATAAATGTGCAATTGTTTGTTTTTGAAAACTAAAAGGAGTAAAGCCGCGAAAATATAGGAAAAGTTTTGTAGTTTTTTTTAGTAAATTTTTTTACAGAAACAGTTTTTGACTTTTAAATATAATTTAAAAGCAATTAAATGGTAGTTTATAGTTGAAATTATTCAATTGAGAAATGGATAGGAAAGAAATAGTAAAAGGTTCTGTCTTTGGTTAAGAAGAAAGGTTGGAGTAGGAGCAGAAATCATGACAGTGACATTGAATTAATTGAATTTTTACTTTTATACTATTTATGTAATTGCAACATATTTTGTATATATATTTGTCGGATAAAAGGATAAATCCATAATGAGCAAATTATTATTACAACAAATTTCGAAGTAGATGTAATTGGTTTTACTCGTAGATAACATAACATTAAAGTCGTCCTTTTTTTAAGTCAAATCATATACATATTTATTATTTATATAAATTTTATATTTTCTACAATTTAATTCAGAAAATTAATAATTATACCTAACCAAAGAGAATATAAATGTAATTGTTTGTTTCATTTAACTAACCATATTTAAGCCACTTTAAGCTACTAATCATTTAACTTTCTAGAATCATGATAAACTAATTCATTTGTGCACAGTCCATATAAATACATATCCTCCAAATTAATCCTTAATATATTAACAACTATTTTCATTATATAAAGTAATGTAATCAAAATATGAAATAACAAATTTTTTTAAATCAAACAAAGTTGTTAAAACCTTTTGGATACTAAAATACTCGTACCACTACAACAAACGATTTTATATTTATTCTCGCTTAGATACAAAAATTTAATTAAAAAATTATTAAACTTTTTTTTAATAGTTGAAACTATTAACACGATGTATGGTACGTGAAATTTATATTTTAGGTATTTTGGTAGAAATTCTCAAAACGCATTTATATTTTTAAAGGATTTTTTTTTTTAAGTTTTAAAGTCAATTGTCATTGTCATGACAACTTCCCACAATCCCCCATATTATATATCTATTCTACATAGATATTATACATTTAATACCGTAAAAGGATATATAACACATATTTGTATTACAGTTCAAATTATCCTTTCCAAAAAATATAAAATTTTCACAAATAATATTTTACTCTCACATTCTCCTGTCGCTCGAATTCTCTGTGCCTCTCTAAAACTCAAAATACTCAAAGGACTCTTACACACATTAACACATATTTGCAATTAAAAGAAAATTTTGAGGAAAATGAGAGGAAAATTTGAATTTGAAAAATAGATGAGCGAGTTTCAAAAACACAAATAGTTTTATTTCTTATATTGCAAGAGAAATATATAAAAGTCCTTAAGAAATATAAATATAATATAATATAATAAAGGATAAGAGTAATACTTAATGTCTTTATTGAGTAAGAGTGATAGTGTAACGTGTTATTTTTTTTCATTATTATTTTATTTTTTTTTTTTGAAAATTTGTGTTAGTGCTAAATTTTATTTTAGATTTTTTACTATAAAAAACGAATTTAAAATTTGTTCAAGTCCTTTTCTATAAGGAAAGTTTATACATACATATACGTATAATAATCATAGTTCCTTGTATACTTTCTTAAAAAGGATAATATTTATATATATATTTAATAATTTTGGTGTTAAAAATGCAGAAGAAATTTTTTTTAATGGAATGTTAACAGAAAAAAAAAAGAAAATATTGAAAATTATAATTTCTTTTGCTGCGCGCAATCATTTAAATACAATAACCAGACGGAAGAGGATTTTTTTTTCTTGACTAGTATAGTATAGGGGGTGGTTGTTATGTTAGAATGAGGACATTTTTTTTTTAGTTTTTCTTAAGAAGACAATATTCTTTATCTGATATTTTTTTTTTATAGTTATAGCTACTTAAAATTTGAATCTAGTATCTGTACATTAACTTTGCATATAAAAATTTATAGTAATTCCTTTCTTTTGTTTTCGTTTTTAATGGAAAAACAAATATTTAAATATACGATAAAAATTATTAAAAGAATTTAATGAAAATTAAAAAAGGAATAAGTAATTTGAAGAGAATTTTCTGAATAAAGGATTTTATATTTCGAAAGTTTAGGAAGAATTTATTTGATTGTCATCACAAATTCAAAATTATTGTCAAATTTAGAATAGTTGTTTTGGTATATCAAATATTAATTGCTTTAGATTCATCCTTTTTACTCTTTCCAAGTCAATTTTGTAATTTTTTTGAATCAAATTCATATTTTTCGTCATGCCTCCTGACAAAAGATGACAAAAGATGAAAGATATTTTGAGTTAACATACAAAATATGATTTGAAAATATTTGTTGGACATGGAAAACTATGAATTTTGATTTTAAATATGACAAAATTTGATTTAAAAATTATCGGTTAACCATCTAAAAGGACGAGTTTAAAAACGATCAATTTAAAATGAAAAAAACCAACTAAAATCAATATGACATGTAAAAGATATTATTGGGAATTAAAATTAATCAAAACTGATATATAAAATTATACACCTCAATTATTGCAATCAATATCATTTCGACTAATATACTATTTCCTCATCGTTACGTTCAATAATTTAAAAAAATAATAATAATTACATATATACTTTCAATATTAATATTATCTGCTTTATATTTACAAAACACTAATAATTATTGACATTTTATTGACAAACTATAATTACCACAATTTTGGTTTTTTTCTTATTTTAGAAATTTTCATTTCATTTCTGCACTAGTGATTTTTATGATATTATTACCATTAAACACAAAGATTGTCTCTGTTTAAGGACGAAAATACTACATACGCATACTTATAGTAATATTTTACTTTAAAAACAATATTTAATATTATATTATTACTGCAATTCTACTTAATTTCCTATTCTTTATAAATGCCTCATCTAATAATATCCTTTTTTTGCCTGTTATTTTATATTATTTTTTTCCTATATGTCACCCCCAATTGGCCTATATATGATGATGACGGAGCAATACACACCAGTCTAATATTATTATTAGTACACTTGCATTCTATATATATATATTTTTTTTATGCTCCATTTATGTACTGATTGCACATAGTATAAAATGCCAAAATCATAATCGTCTCTCTGGTATTTCATTTTTGTTTTTTGTTTTTTTTGAAAATTCAGAAAATTTTCTGTTAAAGTGTTTGTGATTTTTCTTTTACTGAGCATACGGATGAGATCTGACACACATGTGCAAGAGGGTGCGGGTAGAATTTTCCATATACCATTATATTTATATATACATAATATAGTATAGAAAGGATATTATTTTCGCTAGCAATTGTATATTTGCAATTTTATTATATGTATAGAGAGAATTTTTTTGCTAGCGGGGGTGTTTAACTATATATATATAAATTTTATATTATTTTTTTTGGAAGGTTACACTCCTTATTTTTTTGCTCTTTTTATGTTAGTCTATTCTATACACACATATATATATATATATATATATATATATATATATATATATATATATATATATATATATACATAACCAAAAAAATGTTAAAAAATTACAATTTTATATACAGAAAAAAGGACTATAAAAGAGATACCGTCCTATGTTGGGTGTTGTTGCTATAAATTGGAAAAATATTTTATTATTATTATATAGGTATATAGATATAGATATTTATTTAAAAAAATAATATTATCAGTGTGTCTCGTGTACACAAAGTACCATAACCAAATTGTGTTAAGGAAGCTCTTAGTAAAAATAGTTAAAATTCAGTTGATCAGAGTAACTCGTCTCGAGTGGTTGTGTTTGATTATCTCTAGTAATATAATAGAAAAAAAAATTATATCAAACCGTACATCCGTTTTTTGATATCATAAAAACATAATTTTAAAGTGTATTTTTTGAATAATAATAATAAAAAAAGGACTTTGCAATTTTATTTAAATTTTTTTGTTTTAAAGTAAAATTGTAAGAAAAACTTAAAGTCCAAGATTTCTTTGTATAGAAAGTTTAAATAGTATTTTTTTTTTCTATGTAATTTAATTCAAAATGATTTAGTAGACACGTTTGAAAAGTTTTAATTTTTATTTGTACGTGTCACAGAAATATAAGTAGTTGAGTTTAACAAAAAATTAATTCAATTTAAAATCTAAAAATGAAAATTTTATTTAAAGTGATTTTTTTGTTTTTTAGTTTATTTAATTAACTATTTTAAATTATTTAATTTCAAAAAAATTTTTTATTAATTTAATTTTTGGCTGTTAAAAGAAAAAGTTTGATTTTGTGTAATTTTATATTTTTCAAAATTAATTATTTTCAAGAATATAAAGAAAAAAAAAGGATTTTAGTTATTTTACATAAATTATATAAAATTGATAAATTTACTATTTAAGAAATTGCATTTGTTTTAATTTGTAAAATTGTGTAAATTTGATTTAAAAATGATCAAATGACTTTGATTAGCATTTTGTGCTTAACAAATGGTAAGTTCAAAATTTTTAGTTTTTTTAAATTTTTGTATTTTTGAAAAAATAAATATATGTAATTCTAAATTTTGATTATGATTTAAGGACGAAATAATTTAGGTGAGAGACTCATACTATTTTTTTTATATTAAATTTCAGATGTTTTTCCAAAATTGCCAATTTTCATTAATTAGTTTAAGTACACAAAATTTTTAATTTCATATTCCTTTAATTAAATATCCTTTTTTACCCATAATGAAATTCGTGTTTTAATAAAAAAAAATTTCCTTTTGTAATGATGAAAATTTTAACGATTTTGTCATAATTACCGTATTAATTTTCATAATTAGAAGGTGTTTGTTTTAATTACAAAACGTTTTCATGTAATTTGATGAGACCTCTTTGGTTTTAATTACTTTATTGAAAAATTGATTCTAAATTGCAATTAGATTTGTTAATTTTATTTATGGTAAACTTAAATTGGTCTAGTAATTCCGATTTTGCTTAGTTCGGTAATACTACGTATAGTCTACTAGTAGACGTATAATATTGTAAAATTGTATTTCCAAACAAATTATAAATTACTAAATTTAATTAATATTTACTAAACTCTAATATTCGAACTGACTCTTTGACGAATCATGACTTTATCCAAATTAAATTTATTAAAAAATTGTAAGTCTTAAAACTAACAAACTTCTCATAGATTTATAAATATTCTTTCTCCACAATTTTTACTAAAATTCATATCGCATTATTATGATTTTATGTACAATTTATAAAATTAAAAATTGACATTTTGACATTTCAGAATTTTTATTATACTAGATTAAATTTAAATATTAAACTTTTGTTTGTATTTTTAAAAAATTTTCTATATTTCTCTTTTAACTAACTAATTTTCAATATTTTCAAATATTTATCCAATCATTCAGAAACAAATAGCTTTACTTATTATTAATTATTTCATCCTTTTGAGGATAATTCTCAATAATTTTACCATTTTCATTTTGTTTTGATCTATTAACGTTTCATTTGATTCATGATAATTAAATTTAATTTTTTTTTTTGAATTAATCAAATTGTTGCCATGTGATTGTTGTGGCATAAAATCAATATTTAAACGAAGAAAATTATTTAACAAGAAAAAATTAAATATAAAAATAAGTTAATTCTAAAAATTAAATTTGATAGAAAGTAAATTTTTTTATAATATAATTATAGATTATGTAAAGCTACTATCAAATTACGAAATCTATTAACTTTATTAGAATATTGAAAATTTACTATTAAAATAAAAGTAATGTAAAAATTTATGTGGCTCAATCCCCTCTGACCTCTATAGAAATTAACAGAAAATAATATTGTACGATAAAAATTATCAATCAATCAATTTTCGATTAAAGTTTAATCAATTTTAGTAGATTTATATATAAACTTTCTTTTGTTATTGCAAATTTTATTTTCCCAACAAAAAGTAATTGCAATTTTAAAAGTAATTCGAATGTATATAAAATAGAGAGAGATTGATTGGGTATTGATACAATATTTCCAATTATTTGTAATTTAATCGGAAATATATTTTTTTAAAAAAGTTTTATAAAAAAAAACTTACTTTAATAGACACAATTTTCAATATTCATTACATAATTTTCAATGTATAAAAACAGCAATTTTCATACGTACAGATTTAAATGATGATGTACATAAAAAAAGTTCATTAATTATTTTAAATATATAAAAAAAAAGCCAATTTTCATTAATTAGTTTAATTACAACATTTTTAATTACATTTTGCTTTAATTAAATATCCTTTTTTCTCCCATAATGAAATTCGTGTTTTAATAAAAATGTCCTTTTAAATAAAATTTAAAAGTTGATTAAAATATTAAAAGTTTTTTTTTTTAAATTTGATAAAATTTTCGAATTTTATTAATCGGAATTTATAATATTGAAAATTTGTTTAATTTTATTTTGTCTTTTTGACGATTGGATGTAAGGAATTATAAAAGTTTCTTATTAAAACAAAAGTTGTAAGCCTAGATTTTACACAAATCTAAAATTAATTAAAAATATTTCTGTCTAAATTTCGTTTTTTTTTATGGAATTAACTAAATATTTTAATTAACTTTTGACTATATATAGTTAGCAACATATTCTAAAAAAATTGAATTCATTCCTTTCCCGGGAAAGGGATGAAAAGAAGATTATAACAAGCCAAACAGTTTTTTTTTGTCCGAACAATATTCAATAATACTTTTTAAAATTGAAAAATATTTCTTTATTTCACTCATAATTCAATTTAAATAATTGCAATAATTAAACAAATCGAAAATCTAGCGAAATTTAATTTTATTATCAATAAGGATATTTGATTGTTTTTCAATCAAATTTGTCAGGACAAAACAATATTTTTTTTTTCTATTACGTGAAATTTTAGAATTTTTCTAATATAAAAATATCAAAAATCAATTTTAAAAATAGCTCATAAAAAAAAATTCATAATTCATTTAAAAAGCAATTTTTATTATATTGAATTATGGATTTCTATTTTATAGATCAATAAAAAATTTAATTTCACATAAAAATTCAAAAAAAAATCTAAATGAAATTTTTAATCTGTCGACCCTAACTCAAAAAATGTTTTATTTCTTCGATTCTCAATCTACAAATAATAATAAAAAACGAATTATGTAATAACCAAATAATTTTATTTTCTGGATAATATAACAAAAAAATAATTAAGGAAACAACCAGAAATAGAAGTTGAAAATATCCATAGCTGAAATGTAATTAATCTTAATTAATACTTTGGGGAATACTTATCAAATTAATTTTATTTACCTATAATTAGGTATGATAACACAAAAATATCCATAATCATAATTATTTATACTACTTTATGAATTTATGATATTAGAATGTTACCAACAAATAAAAATGAAAGAAAATGTATATAAAAAACAAATATGATAATTTTAGATTTGTAATATAATTTTAATTGTTTAGCCCCGAAGGTTTGTATGACTTTTGGTAAAAGGGATATTCTAATTATATAGGTGTAATAAATGATGGTATTATATACTTTAATTAAGTCTCTAGTGAATATATAATATTTATTATATCGGTATATAGAAAACTTTAGGCAAATAATAATAATTTCGATATTATAAATTATATTTCATCAAAAATTTTCTAATGAAATTATTATGGTCAAGAAGTTTTTATTGTGATTAATAGTTTAAGCTTTTAATGTTATCATAAAGTATTAAATGGAAAAGATAATAAATTGCAATTGCATATTATCTAATATAATTATTTTATTGTCAATTTAGAATAATTTATAGAAATTGATTTGTTATTGACACATTAATTTATTATTAATTAATTATTTACTATATGTTTACATTAATATAAACTTTTGTTAAATTTAGTGATAGTAAAATATTAATGCGATATTGCATTATAAATTGTAGGCTATAATAGTATAAATTTAGACTTGCTTCGTCCTTACAACAAATAATTAGTTTATATCTTCCAGCTTTACTAAATGGTTTTGAAAAAAATTAGACTATCTAAAATAGAAATTTAATTTATCGCAAGTGTTATGGGTAAAATTGTTTAATTATTTATTTTGAATTTAAATATTTTAAAAATTTCATATTATGTGATTAAAATATCGAATTACTTTACTACAATTCGATAAAATATCGAATTTCTATACTATAATTCGATATCAATTTTGACAGTATCCAATTTTCAAAAATTATGATTGTCTATTAGTTTATTTTTCCATCATTCTTTTTCGTAATAAATTTCAAAAAGGAAATTTCTATAATTACTAAATCAATTTTTATTAAGTTCCTTTAGCAATCACTTATCAAATTTTCTTTTCGCTTCAAAATAGAAAAATTGAATTTATCGAATGAAAAAAATTATACTACAAATTTCCTCATGCATTCTATTTTAATATTTCTCAATTATAAAATCGAATAATTAATAACAACTTGTAGATAAGACACAAAATGCTTTAAAATATTTTCCTCAACATTGTTTTTTAATTATTTAATGTTAGTAAAATTATCAATTTACATTTTAAATAATTAAAATTTTCTTCAAATTTTCATTTCTTATAACTGAATTAAATTTTTACTTAACTTTATTACAAATTCCTGCTTAATATACAATTAATAACGTAACAATTTTCATCATTCATATGAATTTTTCAAATACAAATTTAACTCACAATTTTAAAACTATTAAATTTTAAAAGCATAAAATTAAAGTTTTTCTACACAAATTTTAATAAAATGTCCTTTTCTCAATCATTAATAATTTATTTAATTTATTATACTTTTTATGTTTCGATATTTTCAACATTCAAAATATTATTTCCTAATTATTTTCTTCCCCTAGAAAAAAAAAATAAAAAACAAAGTTACTCAGTTTTTCTTTTACATAAAATCGTTAACTCAACAATAATTCATATTTAGTAGTAAAACAAAAACTTGTATATAGAACATAAATAAATAATTGATAGTTATTTATTCTATACACATATACCTATATATTTTGTTTGCTTTAATAGTTATTAACTATTATTGCTTTTAATGAGTTTTTCTCTAGTAGCCAATAATAATAATCATAATAATAATAATTTTCCTTCATATTTTTTTTTTCAGTCTTTATATTTATGTCAATACTATAATGAAAATAATTGCAGAACAATGTGTAATTTACTTTAATCATAAAACTTATTACTAATTTAATACATATATACGAGAGCATAAATCGTTTCTTTTAGAGTGGTATATAATCGCGATATATCCATATATGCATTTTAGTTTTTTTAGTAAAATGAGAAGAAGAAGTTACAAATATTTCTATATACAAAAAAAAAAAATGGAAAAATTTAATGTACTACGTTCAGTTCTTATTAATAATATTATTATTATTAAAAATATAGTAACTTTTTGTACGTTCATAAAATATATTAATAAAACAAAATAATATCATTCTTTTTTTTTTCGGTTTACTTTGACTCTGCAATATTAAATTTCTTTTTTAGCTACAAATAAACTTTTTTTATTTTCATTTTTTTTTTCTGTTTGTATCTAATTTCCTAGTCAAAATGCTATATAGGAGGTATATAATATATTTATGATAGCCACAGTTGTTTTCTAGTCACGCAATCCTTAAAACTTTGGTTATGTCTTTTTATCGAACTTTCTTTCATTTTTTGTTGTTGTTATTATTATTATTTTTTTTTTTTTTTGGAGTTCTTATATTTAATATAAAAGTTTCTATGTTCCTTGTCTTGTATATGACTATAATGTTGTGCTGGACTGTTACTGATGAAATGATTTCAAATTCTTAATTACTTTCGTAAATATTTTATTTCATATTACATACATTTGTGTGTATACTATAATAGTATCTTGAAAATTGTGCAGAGTAGTGGGAAAAATAAGCTAAATATAGTAAAAGAAGAAAATTATATAATGCGACATTAAAAACACTCAAAATAGTTTTGTGAACTAATGAAAATAATTAAATTATAATAATAATGATTAACAAATTTTATGTTTTGTATTACTTAGTTTATATATGTCTCAAATATGTATTACTTAATTTTTAGTATATTACTTTTTTATAGTATATATAAATTTAGGATGCAAACAATTTGTTAATTTTCGAATTTATGTTCTAACTAAAAATTGTTATTAAAAGAGGAGTTTGTATAGCATTCTATCAAATTTATCTTTTTCCTTTAATTTGACACTTTTTCCACAAATTTATTTAATTCAATTTTAAAAACTTTTTGCATAAATTTCACCTTAGAATCAATTATCAATTAAATTTTACAAGAAAATTATTTTAAAAAATTCCTCTCACATTTTATTTATTCTGATTAATTTCCTTATTTTTTTTTTTTTACATAGAAATTAAGTTATAAAAAAAGTTTCTTTTTTCCATAAAAATTTAATTTATCCACACATTATTATGTAAAGAATAAAAAAACATGAAAACTTTTTCCTAATTTTATGCTGATTGTTAAGAATCATGAATTGAAATTCGGTTTTTTTTTTGCTAGAAAATTTATATTCTTCAAGGACTTCATATATATAATAAAAAAAAGTAAACATTATTCCAAATAAAAAATCTTGAAATAAAATTAATTTGATTTTTTATTTTATTTATATTTTATTATTATTACATAGAAAAAACATTTTTTTTTTTAAATTTATTTACCAACAAAAATAAGAAACCATATTAGTAAAAGTTTTTTTTTTTAAAACAAATTTTCCAACCCTAAACAAAGTAGAAAAAAAAAATGGAGCTTCATCTTTAGTTAAATATGAAAAATATAGAAAATTGGTAAATTTTTACATCAATAAAGTTGGGTAATTTATATTATTTAATTTTGTGATGTTTTGTTGGTAATTAATCGACCAACTGTTGGAAATTGTAATTAATATTTATTGTAAAATCAATCAATGTGGGAGGACTTAGGAACAGAAGGTAAACAAGTTTGAGTTGAGTTTTATTTAAAATACATTTGCTCCTACACTTTATTATTAGGTTTACACATTTTTGTTAATAAATTAGGTAATATGAAAAATAATAACCGTTGTAGGTTCCAAAAAACAAACGTAGGTTTATAGTTCATTTAAAATTAGAAATTTTAAGTCATCCTTTTTTTTGCCCTCATTTTATATAGTAGAAATGATTTTGCAGAAATTTGATAAATTCTTTTACATATTTAAAAAGGTCATAAGTCAAAAATGTTTTTTTGTAAAATAATGAAAAATAATTAGATTCAATATTCAAATTACAGAGTCTAGCATTTATAAAATAAGCTTTTTAAAAGCAAATATACTCATTTCAAAAATTAATATATGTAATCGTCATTTATTTTTTTCCTATTTTATAATCTTATAGCATAAAGAGCAAAATTATATGTAGATACTTTTATGTGTTAATTTACACTAATTTAAAATCAAAATTAAAAATTGAAAAAGCACCAACCATAACCAAAACATCTTTACAAATAAAAAACCCTTAAAGGATCGAGTTAAAAAACAAAGTTTTTCTTTTCATTCCATTATCCTTTTTTTGCTTCATTTTATCTACCATTATCCGTGTTTGTGCTGCTTGCATATATGTTGTGTTGTGGAATTTCTTTCTTTTAAAGGTGCCTAAGATTGGGGGTGAAAGATATTCTTCTTTATATTTTTTAAACTTATTAAAACATCTTTATTATATGATAAGCAAAAAAAAAGAGCACATAACCAACAAAAAGAAACCGTAACGCACGAACAATAGTCTGAGATTTTACTTTCTTGTTTTATATAATATTTTATTTACAATATTTTCGTTGTTGTTCAAAAGGATCTTTCTTCCTTTTTTTTTTAAGTTGAAGTAAACTTTGGTGTTTTATGTAGTGTAGTTCACTTTTTTTTCCTCCTTTGCGGTTTTTTTTTGTTGTTGTTATTACTATGATTATTAATAATTAATGATGTCTTGAAAAGTGTTAGGATTTATATATTTATTATACCATATACACTCATTCACATTTATTTATATCAAAGAAATTTTTACTAACTTTTTATGGTTTTCAGAAAAAAATTTTAAAACTTTTCTGTCCTTTTGCCTGTTTATCTGTTCGTCGGATGCAAAATTCTCTTGTTCAATGTTCACTTAGAAATATTTCACAAAAAAACATTTATATACTATGCGTTTGAGAACCTAATTGAAATATTTACGAAAAACCATTTGATGAAAATGTAATCGTTTGTAATTTAGAGCTGAAGGTTCTCTAAACCAATTATCTGCTATTAGAGAAGCTGATAGCTTAATTATTCGTTAATTGTAAAATATTAAATCTAATTAGAAAATATTATTAACAAACAACAAAATGGCCCATGATAATGAAACTACTGCAAATTCGTTCAGCTGCGACTTTCTTTTAAAAAAGAAATTATATGAAAATTTTCAGTTTTTAAAAAAAATATTGTAGTGGTGAACATAGAAAGATTGTAAATTGATATTACATTCATAAATTTTTTTTTATGTATGGTGAAAAACTTAAGAAGAAAAACCTTTTCATTCTAAATGGAAAATATAAAGAATCTTTTTGATCCTAATCGAGAAATTTTGTTTGTGGGTTATCGTCCCATAAATAATAATCATAAAAAAAAAAATGTATAATAAACTTCAAAATTTAATTTTATATTATGAATTATTTATTTATTTTTCTTATACTTACTTTTACTTTAAAGAAAATTGGAATGAAAATTTTGATTCTATGATATGATCCTTAAATAAATACAATTGAAATTAAGTGAACCGCATATGAAATGTATTAAAATTTAAGATATTTAATATTTACATAATAATCTATATAAAAATTGAAATTGGAAAAATATTGTAATCGGAATTGTATCAAGCGAAATTTTCTTAAGTATTATTTTTGTATATTTATTTGCATCAGTGCATTTTTCAATAATATTAGGGAAAATATTACTAATATTTGACATTTTAATACTTTTATTAAAAAAAAAAATTATCAGAGTTGGAGGAAAATTTAACAATTCTACATCAGATTTGGATAAGTAAAATTGAAAATAATTTTTTTTTTAAATTCGCTTCTGGTATGAATAAGAAATTGTGGCAAAATAAAATCAATATTTCGTTGATTAGAAAAGCTACTTTTATCGATTTTCCTGTTTTAAAATTATTCTAATGTCCTTAAACAGCAAAAATATTCGAATACTTTTGAATGTAGTATAGTTTTTTTTATAAATCCATGTAATCCTTTTGCCCACCACTAAGTCTTTATAAATTGAAGAAAATTACATTTAATAATTTATTTTAAACATTAATTTGTCTTAAAAGTGAATTGAATTAATCTCATCTGTAAAATTACTAAGCATCTTATTAAAAACCTGGAAAATCCACCTATAAGTAAGACTTTCTCAGCAAGCAAAACTTTTTATTTGTAGCCTAGTCCAATTTTTTTCTTCTTTCTTTTTCCAATCTTTCAAATTAAAATTAATGAAATTTTTGTTGATCCCACGACATTTTATAACAAGAGACTTTTATATAAAAATCACAAAAATGATTAATTTTATTTCCTTACACATAAAAATATCAATTTTCTTTTTAAATGTTACCAGAAAATTTTTCTATCAACAAGAATACAAAAAAAAAATATATATAAGTTCAAATTTGTTATTATACTTAACACTTCAACACTTCAAAATTGCTTTTTTTTTTCTAAATTGAAATGAATTGGTATTTCGTCTGTTCCAGCTTTTCCTTTCTATATATATCCTTAATCCATTTTATACAATTGAGGTATTTCTTTATACAAGATTTTCCTTTTGAAAAAAAAAAAATGAACATTATTTATTTATTTATATATATACACACAAGAAAATATTGTACATAGATTATTTATATAAGTATTTATAAGAACCAGAAATAATAAAAAAAAAGTAATAAAAAACTTAAAGGATAAAAACATAATTTTTTTTCTGGTCTGTTTTTTTTTTGTATCACAGTAAAATTTTTGAAATTGACTAACGAATAAAAATATTAAACCGTCCAGACTGAATTACAGAAAAAGTGTTGCTATATTTATATTATAATAGTAGTAGTGAAAATTTCTGAATTTCCACCAAATAAAAAAAGAAAATATATCAAGAAAAATATGAAAAATGATAAAAACCAAAAATTTATTCATCCGAAATTAAGATTACACCTGTTAAAGAGAAGGGAAAAAAATTTATATAAATAATATTAAAAAAAATAAAATTCTACTCATTTTCATCAGAAATTCTTCAGCCAGGATAAAAACGTTACACACTATAAATATATACAAGGGTTGGAGTTATCCATAATTTTGAAATCTTAGACTGTAAAGGACAGAAATTATATATAAATAATGTTAAGAAATGGTTTATTTCTCTGTAATATAAAATAGGAATAAATTTTCTATGTATAATAGATTATAAATATTAATGAGCTGTGTAAATCATTTTTGTATATTATCCTTTTATATTAATAATATCCATGAAAGAAAAAAAATTGTGATTATAGTAAAGTTATACTTAAAACAATTCAATTTTTGGTCGTATATAATTTTAACTTGTTGACAAATTACTTATTTAATATTTTATTTTTAAATTATTTATTTAAAAAATTTCAAATAATTTTCTTATATAATTTAATTTGTTAGAAATTTCATATTGTTTCACAGAAATATTTTCGGATTAAATTATATATATAATTTTACATATTTTTCTTGTGGTTATTTCATTTTGTTATGTCTAATAATTATTTTAGACCAATTAAGCTGTAATTTTGTATACTAGTATAATTATAAAAATAATTCTAAATAATTTTATATAATTCGAGCTTCCATTATAATTTATTTTACTCCTATCCTCAATGTTCATATAGAACAATTTATATCAACAATTCCAGAAATTCTATCACAATTTCGGACAAAATTTAATATGGTTAAGTTTCTTTGTATAGTGGAAAAACTATTAGCACCATAAGTTTATTTGTGAAAGTTAGAAGTTGCAATTACTTATTAGCTTTAACAGTAAGTCAATTGAATGCAATATTTTGTTTGATTTAACAGCAAATTTTCATAATAATATGAATTAAATTACACTGAATTATTTAAACTTTTATATCAACCAATTTAGAAAGCTTTTCAATTCACAATTTCTAAAATATTTATCTTTAACTTAATTTCTCACCATTTTTCAGAAAATTTACAAATTTTGTTTTATAAATTTTTTATTACAAATAAAATATTACAGAAACTTTTATTACAGTTCAAAAGTATAAGAAAACTTTTCTGGTTTTTTTTTTTGTTCTGATATAATTATTATAGTTTTGACTTTTACACATAATTTTGTTATTTTTCCTAATTTGAAATGGTCAATTTTTTTGATGGAAATTTAGCACTTTTTATTATATATAATTTTTACTCATCAATCAAAAAAAAAACAAGAAAATTTAAAAAAAAAGGTAGTAAAGTTTGTAGAAAGTTCATCAATCAAATTATGATTTTTTTTTTTTTTTGGTAAAGTTTAGTAAATTTCAGTGTTAAACAGCTGTTGAAAAATGAGAGAAAAGTTATAAAGTAGCTGGTCAATTACAAGGTTTAGTTCTTTAAAAAAAATTTATATAGTATATAATTGAGAATGATGAGAAATTTGGACTGAGAAATTTGTTATGGTTTTATTATGCTATCAATTCAAATAAAATATAATTTTCTTGTTCTAAAATTAGTAAAGTAAATAAATGTTTATTATGTTTTTTATTGTTAATATATTTTTGAAATTTGATAATTTGATAAGATGATAAATTACACATTTTTAATATAAAAATTCCTTATGAAAGTAATATTAAGTGTTTACTTGTTTATGTACGAAGTATACCAGTCATTGCTAAGTTGATTATGTGCAAATTTATGATTATTATTGGATTTTTGCCAGTAAAATGACAAATTTATTTATTAAATAGAAAGAATGATTAAGAACCTTACAAAATTTCATATAAATTTAAAGAATTTTTTATAATTTGTTAATTTTCTAAAATTCTATCAATTAATAAAATAATAATAATATAATTTAATCCCCATTTTTCGACCATTACAAATTCTTAATTCATTTCATATAGGATTAATTTATATCTAAAATCTAAAGATAATTATGTTTGTATTACAGAATGATAAATTCACAATTTCGATATCATAATAATAATGTAACCACAAATAAAGCTTTGTAAACCACAAACAATTTTATATCAAAAACTTTCCTTATGTAAATATATTGACTTAAATGTCGTCCAGTTTTCACATTTATATAAAGTGCTAAAAAATTATTATAAGATATTATTATGTAAATATATGTAGAAAAAGATAGTTGGTTCGTTTTGAAGAATAACAAACAGTAAAAATACTGTGTGACAATTATTATTCAAAGAATAAGGATTTATTTACTTGTATGAATATTTGAAATGAGTGTTGTATAAAAGATAACTTGACAAATACAAAAAAAATGTGTAACATTGAAGGATAGAATAAATTAAAAAAAAAATTAGATTTATATCTAACGATAACAAAGAAATATTATAAAAAAAAATTACAAATTACAATGAACTTTAGGATTTATGTATGTATATAGTAGTCAGAGGATATCAAAATAATTTCTAGACCAAGAGCTAAAATATAAAAAGAATTGAACTAAAAAATTTATAACAAAAACTTTATAATTATTTGGGATGATTAAGCTTTAAGGAAGTTTTTAATTTGATTTAATTTTATAGTAAAATTAACCCAAAATATTATTAATAAAGGATTATTTAAATTTTTTTTTAGGGCCTTAATAAAAATATATAAATTTAATGTAATACTTTAGGTATACATATATAAATGATGGTTCAAAGTTCATTTTTGATTAAATTTAACAAAGCATAGATTATAAATTTTAAATATAAATTGTAGTGACAAATATTAATTACGAAAAATAGGATTATACAGAAAAACAAATTCAGTATATTATAATAATAAGTGTGAAATACTATTTCGTAAAGATATATTTCTGGAATTATAATATCCCCATACTACGAAGATTAAGAGTTCATTATAGGGCTAGTGAAATCTTAATCTTCGTAGTATGGCGATAGTAAAAATTAAGTGTAAATAAGGAGTCGTGTAGGGTAGGTAGACAATGAAAACTATTTAACTTTATGTCATAATTTACCATAAAATATGTTCCTTAATATCTTTCATTATCATCTTTGCTATCTAAAAGCTTAGCTTTCTGAAATATCGCTTAAATACATTCCAACAAACAAACTAAATTTCATACAAACTACTAAATAATCATCTATCCTATAATATCAAAATTGAACTATAATTTCATTATGTCGTACAAACATAAATATTAAACATTTATTATAATGACAAACAAATAATGAAATTATTTGTAAGAACTAAACAAAACATAAACACTAATTTCATAAATTATGTCGTAAACTATTCACACTTTTAGTATTTTCTTTTATGATATTTAATTTCCCTTATATATATTTTTTTTGTGAATAATTTATAATGACTCTATTAAGGATCGTTTAATATAAAAATATTATTACATAAATGCTATTACTTAAATATATTTATGAAATCCTTTTCATTCTACTACGTCTTCTTGTCTTTTTTAGGAAAAATCCTAACAACAACAAAAAATACTAAAATTTATTTTTCTTCTTTTATTATAAAAGGGAAAATCTTTTGTGCAAATATTGGGAAAGAAAAAAATCCTAAAACTTCATTAAAGTTTTCTTTTCTAAAGAGAATATTCACGTGCATATAAAACTATATTCTTTTACGTATATGTGCGGGGAAAAAAAGGCACAAATTCAACCTCTAAGATCAATTTTACATTGTCGACATTTTTCTGTGGGTAAATTTTTCATTACTTTCTCAAGCGAAATGGAAAAAATTTAATCTCGTCCTTTTCTTCTTATCTTAGTTAAATTATGATACTGGAAATCTTGAAAATGAAATCTCTCTCGAAAATCTTAGGAAAAATTGACTGAAATTGTTGGCATTGTAAAAGTAGTCTTAAAGGACGAAATATTTTACATTTAAATTGAATATATGTATATATCCTTAAACGGAATAGTTTGTAGTATAATTTTTTTCTCTGTTTGTTATGTTCGTCTTCTGATGTGTTATCTATACTGCAGAAAATCGATTATCCATATATCCTCTGCTCCTTGTTATATATATGTGTTTTTTTTATTATTGCTTTCGTTGTTATTGCTTGCTGATATCCTTCATATCCATACTCTTCAAAATATGTTATGCTACTTTATTTTCATCGAAATAGTCCTTTTCAAATAAAACACATATTATTATTTGTTGAAATGAATTTTCGTACACACACAAACACTATTTATATTACTTATATTGATTCTTATAAAGAAAAGGATATTTGATGACGAAAATTCCTATATTAGTTATATGTTTATTTTTTTTGTTATAAAACGTAACGTATGTATATGTACATTGTCCTTAATATTAGTTATTTTTGGTGTTGTTGAAATTGCGTTTTGAAAAATTTCAAAAACTTATATACCTAAAAACTCATACAAACACAAATATAAGTATATAAAAATTAAGAAGGAAAATTATACAACCCGTCGTCCTACGTAATGCCAATTTCCACACACATACATACAATATAAATATAAAGAAAAACATGTAAAGGAGTAAAAAACATATAAAATATAAATGAAAATGTCTAAGTTTCATGCACATTTTATTCTTTATTAAGTTACTTTTTTTTTTTTTTGTATTTTCGGTTTTGGATTTTTGTTTTTGTGAAAAACTGGGAAAAATAAAAAAAAAAAATGAAAAACTTTTATAAATTGACGAAAAACATTTTGCCAAAATCGATAGAAAATTTCTTTTCTTTTCTTTTCTATTTTTTACTTGTTTTGAGTAGGTAAAACCGTCAAAGTTTTTTTTTTATTTATTTATTTCGAAAAAGGAAGTAACGATGTAATATTTTTTGGGTGGAAATAAAACATCAAGTTTTCATGTTAGACGTTATGTAGAAAGTTTATCATCCTTATTTAGTTCAAGTGTTTTTTTTTTGTATTACAAATTTTCTTTTTTTCTTCTACTTCTTCTTATTGTTGGAATATTGTAGAAAATTGTATGATATTGGAAGAAAAATTTGAATTTTAAAAGAATTTTCATATATTTATTATTTTTATGTTTAAAAATATTGTATAATTAAATTTGTTTTGCAGTTCAAATGCAGCTTTTAAATTTTGATAAATTCAATTGGATTTAGTTTAAACGAGAGATTGATTTAAAATTTTGAGCTTAGTAAATTGCAATTTTAGATATCGTTAAGTTTAACATAAATCTTCATTTAGGAAAACTAACTGAATATGAATTTAATTCTAATTCTTATATTTTGTTTTGTTTTGCAAATTCTTTGATTTAAGAGCAAGTAAATAAATAAATATAAATTAAGGATTTATAGATAAATGAAATTCAATATTGTTTCATCCAAATTATATTTTACTCTAACATGTTGTAAAAGTGACTATGGTAAAAGTGACTTTCAATACAAGAAAAAAAACTGTCATTATTACAAAATGCCATTAATAAACAATATGTCATTTAAAATTTCAATTATTTTAAATTCAATTTCAAGTGTATTATAAATAAATTCAAATTCAAATTGTCATCTTGAGAAATAAATAAATTAATGTGTGTGGTAATACAAACCACATTTTATATTAAATATTTCATTAATTTCATTAAATTCATTAAAAATATTTTTACTATTTTACGAAATTATTTTAAAGGCTTTAGTCTATCAATTTGACTGAAATTATATTAACATTATTTCTATATTTGGAGGACAGAAACCAACGAAATTATAAGCAAATTTATAAAGTTCTAACGAATTTATGAGAAGAATTTAACAGTCTGATTTAAAATAAAATAATTAAATATTCTTTCCGAATGAATTTATAATTTCATTTTCTATTTTAAATACTTTTCAACTATGCTTAAATTTTCCATACTATAATTCTATATAATTTGTGTTACAACATCGATGATTTTTCCATGTACCACCTTTTTGCTGTTAATTCCATCTGACATTCCTTTTGTTGATATTCATTTTTCTAATTTATCATAAAAAAAATTATAAGCTTTTTTTCATTTCTTCAATATGATACCACAATTTCACTTATAATACATAGTCAATTTTTAAAGCTGTACAGATGCGTGTATGCTTTTTACGTGAAAGTCTAAAAGTTAAAATGCTACGAAAAAAAAAGAAATGTTTAGGATTATGTAATTTTGTTAGCCTATTTTTTTTTCTTTCTTTTATCATCTAAAAAAAAAAGATATCCTCCACACCATAAATGTTGTTTTTTTGTGGTTATGTTTGTTTCACATAACATAAGACAACACGACTTCTATTACACACACACAAAACACGCAAATAAAAAAGAAAAGTGTATTTTATTAGTTGTAAGTCATATTAAGGCATCCCCCAAAGTTCTTCTGTCGGAGATGGTGATCTAATATTTTTTATCTATCTACAACATAGAAGAAAAAAAATTCTTTTTAGCATTTTATGTTGCATATACATAAAAAAAACGTATATAACGTACATGCAATTTAATTTTATACAATTCACATAAATTTTATCCCTGAACAAAAGAGGCCGGAATTTCATGAAGGATAATATTTAATGTTTTTAGTAATTTTTTTTGTTTTGTGGTATATTTTCTATGAAAATATTTGGAGATTGGTGAGGCAGATGAAGGAAGATGTGTACGGCGGCAGGGCACATATATGCTTTGTGGTTTATGGTTTTTTTTCCTTCAACTTTAACTTTAATATATAAAAAAAATAATTTTTTTTGCTGTTTTCCATATTAATAATAAAATTTTTGGTAGGAAAGTGATTTAATATGGCATAGAAAATTGGTTTTTTCTTTTTCTCTTTGGTGATGTATAAAATATGATTATTTGTTATTAAAATATAGGGTGAGCCCATCCATTGTTGGGAATATTATAATAGGGTGTAATTTTTAAATTCCTTTCCTTTAAAAAAAAAAAGAATTAAATTTGGAGAAAAATTATACCAAAAAAAAAGCTCAAATAAAATTATTGTATAAAATTTTTACCCATATGATTTATGTTTTATTACTGTTAAAGAAAAGTTGTAATCTATTTATGATGATTAATGTACGTATACATTAATAAATTTTTAAATGATTGTAAAAAAAAAATTTAAAAAATTACAGGTTAACAGGCTGTTTAAATTTAAAAGTCTGTGTAATTATTATCTTTGTTACAATTAAATTGATCTTTTATATTTAAGGAAAAAATTAATATAGAATTTAGAGAGGCTCTGTGATTTTTAGCTCTCGCAAACTTTTATCATTTTGGATTGGATATAATCTAAGAATTTCCCTTAACTTTTAAGTATGATTTTTCACATAATTGAAATTATAATAGATTTATTGTACTTTCAAACTTTGCCAGTTTCCACAATCTTGATAAAATATATATTAACAAAAATTTATTTAATAAATTAATATAAATTTTTCATTTACAGATTGTGCAAAAATGAAATTGTTGATGAAATAACTAAGTAATGTAAGTTAATTATTTTTTAAAACATATTTTAATATTGTAATAATTAAAATCAATCTTAAACAAACTAAATTTCCAAAATGATATCTAGTAATTACTATGTGATAATAGTACATGGATACCTACGTTTACAGCATGACTGCAGAATGTTATATCAGACTGTTATTTGACTGTTAACTGTACAGACCTATTTGAAATTTAAAAATATCAATAATTTAAATTAAATTTAAATTGTACTAAATTTTCTCTCATAATTTTTATATAAAATTTAAGTAATTTACAATTATGATCATGATTTAATGTTTATTTTTTAAAAATTTAATTACTTAATTTTTTTTCTAACCGTAATTAATTATTTATCCTAAAATAACAAAATTTCTCAAATTATGTGTCATTTTTTTTGTATTGTTTACATATATAATTATTGATTTAATTACCTTTGCGTGTAATTCCTAATTACATTAACTACAATTACTTAACAAAAACCCAAATAAAATTCTGTTTTATGATATTATTATTTTAATTTCAATTTACCAAAAAACATTTCAACTAATTGAGTTAACTAATTTCAAAATGAAAAATGAAAAAGAATTATGTTTTTCATTTATGAAAATTCTAAAATATAAATTTTAGTTTTCTTTTAGTCTCGAAAATCTTACAAAGAATAAAAATATAAACCTCATAATTCAATTTTCAGACTATAATTTGCAAATGCATCATATTATTATGCAGTAATTTGAATTTTCCTTTTTTTTTTTAAACTCTTAAAGCTTTTTTACTTAGTCATAAAAAAAGAATATTTTCAATTTTTGCTGAGTGCTAGGATTAAAATTTCTATTTTTTTTAATATTATTTTTGTCATATTTTTTCAAAATATTAGTTTTTCCTTGGAAGTTGAGGGAGCAGCAAACAAAATTATTTTTTGGTTATAGAAAAAAATTAAATTATTACGAAAAAGATATGAGGCGCCAGGTAAAAAATGGTATTATACTCGTATATGTATTAATAATTCTTTAAAAATTCTGTTGGCAAAATAGAAATTGCCTTAAGTTTTTCCGAAGAAAATGAATAAAATTGCATTATTTTTCTTCATCTCTGTGCAACAAAAACTCCTTTACATTTATATAGATTTCCTGATTATTTACGATGCCACCAAAAATTTTCTTAGTGTGCAGATTATAAAGTACTTTAAATAGCCAAAAGTTTATTTTCGATTTGTTTCTTACAAAAATATGTCTATCTAACGAACTGATAGTTTCGCAAAAAAAAAAAATTTGTTTGATCCTTTTTGGCTTGGAAAATTCATTTTTCTATGTATAGACAGAAGTTTTCCTCCTTCAATGAAATTGATAATAGACAGTTTTATAAAGCTAGTTACAGGTTTTTTTCATCACAGGAAGAACAAAAATTTTACGTTGATAAAATTATAAAAATTGAAGATGAACAAAAAAAAAAAATTTGTTGCAGACAAAATGTTATTTTCGTGCGATATTATAGATACTATAAAGAAAAACTATCGCAGACTTAATGTCTCAGGAAGTTTTTAGAATAATGAATAATCTTAGAAATTATATTCGCCTCACTTATAAAAATTGGCTCCATTTTATTTGAAGTTTTACTCAATAGAAAAATATATATAGAATTATCGTAATTGAATGAGAGTTTTTATGAAAATTAATAATTTATAAATGGAAATTTATGTTACACATATCGTTAGTCTCTAGGAAAAATGTTTTTTTTTGTGTTATTTTTATATAGTTGCAAAATATCCTTTAATTTTTCTAATTTTTTTCAAGTAAATTGTGAAAAGAAAAGGTAATTTAATTTTTCTATTTTGATTGGTATATACACAAATATTGTGAACACCATAATTGCTGACATTGTCAAAGTATTTTGACTAAGCACTAAGGCTATAAATCTTAATGGAATATAAAAATCAATTTAGGTATTTAATGTTTTAAATGAACTTAAATTTTAAATTAAATAAATTATAGAGAAAATAGTAGTAATAGAATAGACATTTTCATTAAATTAGGTCGAAATATTTTTTGAATAATAATTTCGTATAAAATATAATAGTTAAATCTGATTTAAAAACTTGAACTGATTTAACTATTAGACAGAAATTTAATTATTTTCACTAAGATGTCTAAAATTTTCGTCACAAGCATTAATTTTACAGCCAAACTCTCTCTGCAAAATGTTGTATACTGATTAGGATCACATTTGACAGTAACCAGACAATGATAAAGTAATTTTGCAAATTGTTGTATATAATATAATATGCAAATGCAGTACAGCTTAAATTTAATTACATTATTTTTAATTTCAAATATTGAAAATATCAATTTTGACTCTCACATTACGAAAAAGAACTTAATAATTGTTTCATATCTCAATATAACAAAAATGTAATTGCTAATTGCATGCTTAACCAATATTCATATATATCCATATATGTGCCTTTTGGGTAATTATTGAAGTTTTCATTTCCAGGATAATATATAATATTCAACCACAATAATCTATATATAAACAGCAAAATATATAATCAACAATGATGTATTCCCTAAAGTCTATTTAATACCAAAAATTGCCTGAAGTGAAAATTGTTGCTCTTTATAAAAAAAAACTTTTATTATTCATTTCACCTTTGTATATATATATATATATATGCATTATGTGTTATACGACTTAATATACCACTTCCATTATTACTTTTACTATACATACAGACATTTCTATTAAATGTAAAAAAAAAGTTAACACGTCGGCGTCGTCAACGAAACATTATATCCCAGATTTTAATGAAATAATTGTAAATTATTAATTCAAAAAGTAAAATTACACCAAATTTTTTATATAAATAAATGATATATGGTATACTATCATTAATATTTTTTAATATATAATTATATTTGTATATAGATTTTCAGTTTACATATGGCAAAAACAAAGGTGCATTTAACAAATTCTCATTTGGCAAAAGAAAGAACTAAATTTGTAAAATTTAAATTTATATTTTGAGGTTTTATTATGTTTGTAAAATATGGTATAAATATAACGAGCTATAAAATTATTAGAATTTGATTATATATCCTACCTTAAATATAATTTCTTTTAATCAGAGACTCGAAGTATATAGTAAAATTTATGTAAATTTCTATTAGTCGTTTTGCTTTTGTACAAAATGTAAAATATGAAAAATATTAAATGAATGATGATTAAATTATTAATAAAGTACATGGAGACGGAAACTGGTGAATTATATTTTTCTCATATATATATAAAAACTAATATTGCAATATCAAAATCATAATTCATATTTTACAGAGAAAAATATTAATAAATATTTTATACTTTTAACACTTTGATATAATATATTTAAGTTTAAAATTAAGTTAAAATTGCAATTTCATCATGTTGTCATACAAATGTAATAACTTTGTCTACATCAATTTAACTTCTTCATTATTTTTTTTTTTGTATCATATAATATATTTTTTTATGTTATGGACCTTATCAAAAGACCATTCAATTTATGTATACATATATGCTTTTTATGAACACATACATTTTCAGAAGCATATAATAGTGTACGAGTATATATATATAACTAATATTATATGAGATATACAGGATCAAGTGGAATATTAGATTTTGTATGGTATAAGTAAATTATTGTAATTGAGAGCTTTTGACACTTTTATCAATGCAATTTATAGCTATTTAAAAATGGTTCATTATTACGAATGGGGGAAAAAAAATGCTATTAATAATGTTAAATAAAAAGGAAAATTTTTTTGTTTTTGGTTGTCGTTGGAAAATTGTGAGGTTAACTTTTTGACTGATAGGTGAATATTGAAATTTAATTACAGTACAGTTAACACCCCGACATTTTTCAAACAAAATAGTTTAAAATTAATTTTTAGTTGATGTAACATTTTCAGCTTTTAAAGAATATTTCAAAAATATTATGGCATTTCTAGTCAATTTAAAAATATTTAATATTATAAATCTTTGTCTTTCTAATAATATTAGTAAACTTTTGATGGTTAAGATGAAATAAGAAGAAAGCATATAAACACTAATTGGATTTATAATTCTTGATTTGAAATTAACAATTTATTTTTCCTATTTTCTAATAAACCATTTGGTGATATCATGTATTAAAATCTACAAAATTATATATATATAAATTTATATATTTTTGTAATATAATTTAAATATTTTTGTAATATAATTTTTTATCAGTTCACAATTATTTTTATATATGTATAACCATATCACAAATTTAACAATAAATATTATGTATATGGAGCAATCAATTTCTCTCTGTGACTACAAGTACAGTACTGTCTGGGGTATTAATTCTATACTGCAAAATATACGTACATCCTCTCCCCCAGTATCCTTATTATACATTGTGTTGTTGGTGTACCTATACACAAAAGTTATACAATATTTGTTTTACAATATTTACGTGTCTTAAATTTAAACTCTTCTGCAGTCATTATTGGTTACAAAATACAAATTTTAGATAAACAATAATATATCTTAGGCCATCTATAATTTTTAGTCTGGGGATGATATATATATAAAATGGTGATCTTATTATATCTATCTATGTCCTCTTTTTGTCTTTTGGATATCATGGACCAAAATATAAAATATATGAATATAAAACGAAAAAGAAACAAGTATAATTTTTGAACAAATTAAATACAAACATGTTTGCATTTAATAATAGATTAGATACATATATACTTTGGACATATACTCGTAGCTAGAATACGATATCCTGCAATTTAGTAGTAATTATTATTGTGTTGTTTCTTTAAACATATAACTATGTTTACGAAAAGAGTTTATTTATTTTTTGGTTTGTTGTTGTGGCACTGTAAGTAATACTTTTCATTATGGAGGAGGAAATATTGTTTAATCAAGGAGTTGATTATAAGTTAAAATTAAATTATGAATTGAAATCGTGACTAAAATTCAAATAAATTTATTGTTGCATCTATTTATATGCTTTTCTTCTTAAGCAAATATATATTTATGTAAATAAAAGATAAAAGAGTGAAAATTTATAGGAATATGGAAATTTTATTAGTCAAAGTACAAAGTTTTTAAAATAAAAATATACAAAAATTTTTCAATATCAATTTCTCCTATAATTTCGTAAACTATATTGAAGAAAAATTTGAAAATAATTTAATTAAATTTACTTGATTATTTCAAATCAAAAATTTATTCTTCTTTTAATATTTTACATCCAAAAATTTATTCTTTTTCTAATAAATGTTTGATTTTTAAAATGGAAAATAGTTTTGAAAATATTTTATATAAAATTATATATAGAATTAAATATTAAATTTTATGAAGAAGACTAACATGTTCTATCAAGCATAACGAATAAAAGTTTTATATACTCAAAGAAATTTCACATCAATTTCAGATCAATTTGAGATTAATTAAAACTGTTTTACTGGATGGAAATTTATAAAAGTTTATTTAATAATTCCGACTTCCCTAATGATCTATTTGAATTTTTGCAATCTCTTAAAATTTACTACCCTGAAATATTAATCCAATTTAGCTTAGTTATGTATATAGTTAATTCATTTTGCTACCTAGAAAAAAAGCTCTATGTATTGTTGAAGTTGTAATCAAAAAATATTTACTGCTTTTATAAGTCCTTTTTTTTGGAAAACACTTTAAATTATACTCAAATATTTAAGCTTATTAATTTATCTATTATAATTTATATACTTTGAAATTTAATCCCTTTTTACAATTTCTTTACCTATAATAATTTTTTTTTTTTCCAAATTTAATTTAATATATCGAAATTGATTTTAATTTCCGTTCTCATTTTGATATTTTATAACAATTTATTATACTCATTTTTTTCTAATGGTTTTTCCACAAAATAATAAATTATGTAAGCGTGTTTATATATTATAAGTATAACTATAGATATACATACAATAAAATATCTCTGATACGATCAAAAATTGAATTAAATAATATACAAAATAAATTCAATGCTTTATTTACACTTTAATTAGCACTTTATCTATTTATATATAGAAAATTTATTTTGTAATTGTATCGCTTTTTGAATTTTAATTATAATCAAATTAACTATAAATATTTTCGTTTTAAATGTTAAATAATGAAGTATTATGGTTATTATAATAATTAACATTCATTTTACGAGCTTGTTATCATCGGAATGGTAATTCAAAAATTTTAATTTTAAAAATAAAATATAAAATAGAAATTAAATATGTATACGGTATAGGGAAATAACTAATATAATTTATTTTGATAAAGTGAAATATTATGTTTAAAAGCTCTTTTAAGGATAAATAAATAATATTTTTAATGTAAATCTGTAAAACGTTTTCTATAATTTTTCAAAATATGATGGGAATATCTAATTTTAGTTTGTATAGCTATTAAATTATAAATTATTAACTAATATGTGAATCTGTACGATTTAATTTTTATAGCTATTTTAGATTGTCATAATGCTATGAATAAAAATAATTATCGTATTTTAATTGAATATCCTTTTAATTCAACTAAATTGTTTGTTTCACCTAGAATTTTATAAGAGCTCTCTCCCTGATCTCTAGTAACAAATTATTCAGTAGTGGGAATCGCATAAATTGATTTGTGACTATCAACTATCACATATTACAATATTGCAAAGAAATTTCTATGCAAAATTGTAAGCAGTGATAGTTGATAGTTACAAATCACTTTATGTGATTCCACTACTGTATTCAATAAAATTTCTATCCTTAAATATTGTCTTAATTATAGGAAAATAATTAATGAACAGAAATTAATTTCATAATCCTTTTTTACTTATCTTTCTTTCAATTCTTAAAACTCAATCAAAATTAACTTTAAAAGGTAAATATTAAAATTTAATTTTGTTTACTGATGTATAAAATAATATCAACCATATAACTCTGTATTAATTATTACCAGCGAGTTAATCTGTTATGAAGTGCACCCAAGAAATTATATTAAAACTTAAAACTTTACTTATAGATTAATATTTTATTATTAATATTTGACTAAGAAAAGTTCAAAATTAAAACCTTACTTTTCATCAAAAGACAAACAGTATAAATATATATATACGACATTATACGAGTACGTATATATTTTTTATTCAAAAGAAAAACTTTTTAATTTGTTACGCAAAGCTACAAAATTAATAGGAAAAATGTCTACCTCGAAAATTTTCTATATATATATATAGAAAAGTCTATAATTATTATAAATGACAAAATTAATAAAAGAGTAAATCGTATAATTGGAGGAAATTTTCTTCAAAAATACAAGGAAAAACAAAAATAAAAAAACTTTAAACTACTAAAAGTCTTTTAAAAGAACATTAAAATAATATATATAATTTCATCTATCCTTTCTGTCATCTCAAGAGAGTTATATATGAATTTTGTTCCTACTTTTTTCCCTATGTAGACTTTAACGATGCACTTTTTTATCTACAATAGAAGACATAATAATTTTATATTAGATATCCTTGTATAGTAGAGAATATAGAAGATATAAATAATATATAAAATGCCAGAGCATATAGAATAGATGGTTGTTTTATTTCAGAAAAAAAAAAGTTGGCAGTAAGTCTCCTTAAATTACAGAAAAGCCTAGTGGCAAAATACACTTTTACCCTAACAAACATTAAAAAGAAAAACGAACTACCAAAAGAAAACAAAAACAAATTTGAACGAATTACATCTTTGAAATAAAAGTTTTACGTAACCTTCGTCGTCTTCTTGGTTTTGTTCTTCATCTTGGTAACAAATGTTTTGAGTTATTTCTTAAATATATATATATATATATATATACATATATATAAGTAGTATGACACAGGATCTGGTAATAGTATATAGAAAATTGATATAAAAGGACGAAGAAGAAGAATTTTTCGGTTTGGGTTTTTTTGTCTGTGAGGATTTAAACAATTTCGAATATTCAAAATTCTGACTTTTGCATTTTTATTGCAAAGAGAGAGTTGAATAGATTTTTTTATAGTATCTGAAATTAGTTTTTTTTTAAAAAAAAACAATGTTAATTATCTTTTAATGGTTGGAAATGAAAAGTTTTTTTCCGCGAAATATTAACAATTAAAAGCTAGAAGCTTTTTTTTTAGTAATGAATAATTTTTTTTTTATATTTTTATCATATTATTATTTTATTTTAAATAAAATTTTAATTATATGTGCATTATAAAAATAGTTTTTAATGATAAGTAAAATTATATAAAATTTTCTAATAAGTATGACATTTAATTTTTATACAATTGACAGGATGACTTTTACTTTAAGAAAAAAATACTTCCATTATTACAATTTTACTTTAATAAGATCTTGGACTTGGGTGTACTGTCGAAGAAATTTAGAACGGAGTTTCAGAAATTTAGAACAGAGTGTGAATATGAATAACTAGAGAAAATTATAACGATTGAGGCAAGCTTCCGATAACAAATGTCTCATGTTTCGATGCCATCTATTGTTCTATTTATATTCCATCCGACTTTGTCAAATTAAAGTCAATATTTATCCTTTATTAGCCGTAATCCTTACTTTGATCAAATATATAAACAGTCCAATCTTTTATCTATATTTAAGATTGGAGAAATCATAAAATTTAAAAATTAAATCTTGAAAGTTGATAACTTTTTCAGCTATAACAACACAACTCTAACAGTTCATAAAATAAAAATAAGAAATTATTGAAAATTTACTTTTGTTTATATATAAAAATTCCATAGCGGCTTAACGTACCGCACAAACTATGTACTACGATCGCATATATCCCAGATAAAAGAATTTTTATTGGTAATAGTGGCATTTTATTAAAATCCATTTAAATTTTATTGTAATACTAGAATCTTTGGTTAGATTTTTTTCTATTGTTAGAATTAACGCAATTCCATCGACCGCACATATATAAATATTTATCTCATTTTTTCGTTGTTGTTGTTGTTGCACACAAAACACCACTTTACATTAAAATAAAGGATATTCGATATAAACTTTTCCATTATTATTCTATTGTATTATTATCCTTATTTTAAGGATATCCATTTCATTTAAACATATAATATAATCTCAACAAGAAACATAAAATTTCTAGTTCACCACGAACAGAACAGCTTTAAATATATATATATATATATATGGATGTCGGTAATTTTATCGAAATAATTTTATCAGAAAATATTTTATCGCAATTTTGAATTACAAGCAATCTGTGCAAATCACACACAATTCTGTTGGTATACAGAATTACTGGCATTACTATATGGTTCCTCAATGATCCTACATATTAGCTCAGAAAATTTGAAAACAATTTACCATTTTACCTCAGAGTATCAATTTTTGACAAGTTTTTCGATCTATAACTGAAACTTCATAACTTTTTCAGCTATCTATATAGAAACGACACAATTCTATAAACTGATTTGCTATAAAAAAAACTTTGCGATAAATTGTTCTTCGATGAAGTACTTTAGGGTGCACTGATTACGATAAAATATCCTTTATCCAATACTCGTACTTTTATATTGCAAAAAAAAAAATATAATTTAAAATGGAAAATAATATAAATTGAAATGCAATAACTTTTTTTTTTTGTTACCTCTCTTCTTTTTCAATGATGATTAATTTTTGATATAGAGACGAAAAAGGATATTATTATTATTGCTATAGTAATATATACATATATTTATGTATTATTCTTTGTGAATGTTTTGTAAATTGTTTTCAATTAAAACAAAAAAAAAATGAAATTACAATCCAATCACGTGTTACACAACATAGAAATTGCTATTTTAACACGTGAATTTTGTGCGGTTAGTAGAAAAAGAAAAACATTTAATAACACTTGATATTTTCTATGTTAATTAAAATATCAATATCATGATTTTTTTTTATTCTTCATATTTCTTTTATTCGAGGGAAAATCATTTTCTTTGCCAATTTAACTTTATTTCATTTCAAAAATAATTTTTTTTTTTTGCCAATATGAATTGTAATATCCTTTTCGCAGATTGACAAAAGATTGGTATATGAAAATTAATTAATGAAAAATTTGATTAAGAGTTTATATAATTTGTGATTAGTCTTTTTTTTTTATCGGTTTCTAAGCAATAATATATATTTAATTTTTATTGTAGAAAAATGAACTTTTTCTAATAATTTTCTAAGAATTTTTATGTAAGTTCAAAATCACTATAAAAAATATAAATGATCAAGAAAATATTATGTGATCTATATATTGAAAGAGAGATTCTTTTTCAAGATACAATAATTCATCATATAATTAATTGGAAATGAAAAAAGTTTTTTTTTGAAGATTTTTTGTACTTTCTGGGTTACCATAGATTTTATGTTGTGGCGATTTTCAATTATAATTTCATTTGTGGTGCAATATACCAAAAAGAGAAATAATTTTTCTTAAAAGATATAATTTAATTTAAATAAAATATAAAAGTTTTGATTAATTTTTTATTAGATATTGAAATATGTAATTGAAAATTATTATTGTCAATTTAGTAAATCTTTTTTATATACTTTTATATTTTACTTATTTTAATTTCAAAAATTATTTATTACTTTCAATATTTAGAAGAACTTGATTCAATCAGCAGTTACAAATAAAATTATTAGTTACATAAACTAATCTTAAAAAGGACATAATAATTATTGAATTTAATTGAAATCTTTTAGTAATTTTAAAAATTTTCATTTCATTTTCAAGTTTTAATTATAATTCGAGATTTTCCATTTATGAAATTTTATATTTGATAAAAAATTCTTAGATCATTTTAAGGTAATGAGATTTATAATTCTATTTAATTTAAGGCAACTGAATTTTTGAATGTTAATTCAGATTAAATCCTACTTGGATATTCGATAACTTTGTAGTTACAATAACTTTAATTTATTCAGTGATGCGTTGGTTGGATGCATGCCAACCATTAACCTCTAACCTACTCGGCTAATAAAATGCCCTTTATTTTGACTATATATAAAGAAAAAATTTAGGTTAGAAATATAATTTATTAAATTAAGTTCGACAACCACCCATTAACACTCCTTGCATTCAAATCATTTCCAATAGCATAGTTGTATTTGTCTTTTTTTCAATGAAGTTTATTTTTATATAAAAAACGATTTCTTTTTTCTCTTTAAGCTTAACTTTATTTTTTTTTTTGCTTTTATTTAAAAATGTAAAAAAAAAAGGAGACAAAAATAAAATTTTATTCCTTTAAAAAAAAAAAAAATCTGTTATAGACAATCAGATATTTTTACACAATGACAAAAAACAAAAATGATCAGCACTTTTTTCTCGGAATATCAAAGCCACAGGAAAGTTTTACAAGTAGAAAACTTTTATTTTTTTTTATTTTTTTAAAAAAAAAAAGGAACTTTTGTTATAATGTAAAAAAAAAAGCTTATGGCTTGTCTGCTATTCAGAAAGAAAGAAAAAAACGAATATAAATGTGATAAGAATATTCCTTTTGAAATTGAACATAGAAAGGACGAAAAAATACATAATGTGTATTAGAATGTAAACAATAGAGAACATAATGTGCATTGTATTATTTTGTGTAGAATAAACTTAATTTTTTTTTTCTCATAATCATATTCAAAAAGTCTATATTACATTTTAGGAGTCAGAAGATTCACCCAAAAAAATATAGTTATAACTATGAAAGTGATTTTTAGATTTTTTGTAAACCAAATTCTATTATTATTCTAATATAAGTTTTCTTCTGCTGATTTAGCTTTAAGTTTATTGTATTTTTGTATAGCATTCGGAGCCCCCTTTTGGGATTGAAAATTATTCAATGTGCAATTTAACTAGGAAGAAAATTCTGTGTATACTGCTAATTCTGTGTCCTGATTATAGTACAATTTAGATTATGAGAAAAGGATTTAAAAAAAAAATATTAGTTTTCATAGCAAATGAAGTTGAAGTATTGAAAAAATTCTATTTATGCTAAAACATGGACAACTGTTGATCTTATAATTAATTTGTTATGCGCACCTTACATTAATCAAAAGGATATGTATTTTATTTTAGAAATACGCCACAAGATTATGAAATTATGTACACATACAAACAAATCATAATAGTGGTAAAAATTTCTGTATGAAGAAAGTTGTTAAATATTTTAATTTTGCTAATAGCTCAGCAAATATTTCTTTGATCAAAAATATTTCTTAACTTCGACTTACATTTATGGAAATAATAGGATTAAATAATATTTTCCAAAATGAAAATATTTGTTAGCAATCATATAATCTTCTTCACCTTTGCTCATGCACGACAAATTTCTGTATAGCATATTTCTTTCTCCAAAAAAAACATATATTTCTTTTTATTATGCTTTTGTTATTTTCAATCCTTTCGTTGCACGTAATAGCAATAAGTTTTTTTTTTGTATATTCCTTTTTTTTGCCAATGAAATTCTTTACATCCTGTGAATTACATCCGCTTATACGTTATAAATATTTTCAAAGAATCAGTACATTTGCATATAGAACATAAAACATATTCGATGCATTGTTTTCTTCCCGATGCACAATGAAATATTCCAGATGAAACTATAAAAGATTGAGTAACAAGAAAATATTTTTTTAAAATGGAAGAAGACAATAATGTATATTAGAAAAGTTGGTGCTGTAAACAGAAATGTAATTTAAAACCTTTAGGAAAAATGTTCTAAATTAAAATTTTGTATAATTTATGTTAAATTTTACACGATAAATTATACAGATATAAAATATTTTGGTTATTTTAAGGAAGAAGAAAATTGTTTGATGCCATAAATAGAATTAGAAGAATCATAAATATTTACTATTTCGAACATTATTTATCTACTATTTCGAACATTATTTTATTTATCAAAACTTTATTAGGATTTCAATTCGTGCTAAATTAATTAGTATATAAAATTATTACTAATAAATTCCTTTTTAGCTAATTTTTTTTATATCCTTTTTAAATTTTTAAATTAAGGAAAAAAACTCTAAAATTAATAAAAAAAATCCCTGTATGTATTCTTTTAAAATTTGCCATAAGTCATTAAAAAATATTATAAATAATATACATAAATTTAAGGATTTTATAAAATTCACAGTAAAATATTAATAAAAAAAAAAAGTAACACAAATTTTAAGTAAATTTTTGGTAATTTTGGAAATCATGATGCAAGTATGCCATCGTTTCGGTTCAAAAAAATTAAAATTACCAAAATATTGTGCAAAAATTGGAATTAAAACAAATAAAAAACATTATCTTACATTTAGTATTAATCGACCAATATTATTATATGGTTTTGGTATTTATGGTACAATAACAGCTAAAGAAAATGTATCTGTTGATTATGCTATATATGTTAATGATTTTTGTCATACAGTTAATGAATTATTATGTTTAGCATATACAACATCAAAGGTGACATTTGATGGTCACCGGAATATAACAAAATTATATTTTGAACAACCAGTAAAATTAAAATGTTCACAAGAATATATATTATGTTTAGATGTTGATTCATATAAAACATATCATGGATTAGAAGGATTAAAAACAATACGTTTAGATAAAGTTGAATTTAATTTTAATCCACAATTTAATAAATGTAGTGAAACAACAACTGAAGAAGGTAATGTTCCAGAACTTTATTATACTTTAGTAAAAAAATGATTTGATTTTGTTTTTCTTTTTTGTAATAAAATTATTGTTAATGTTATGGTTAATTAGAATATACATAAATTTAAAGTTGTAGAAATTTGAATTTCATTTAAATTACTTATAAATTCGGAAATTCATTTTAAATTAAGACTATTAAATGCATTTATCCTATTTGTATAACTTTTTCTGTGTCTAAATAATTATTTATTTATCTCAATATGCTCGATATTTAGAAGAATTAAAATTCTAAATTTTATTTATTTACGCTAAAGAATAATATGAAATCTGAAAGAGTGTTGGTAAAATTGAATCCAACTCCTTCAATTTTGAAATGTGGATACTAATAAACTAATGAAAATCTTAGCATGTTTCATATATTTTTTAATCTCCATCATAAATTTAATGTCCTTATTTTAGTATCTACTATATATTTAATTAAATTTATTTATTTATTAAATTTTATATTATCCAGTAAAATATTTAATAAAAAAGATAGACCTTTGCAAAAAATCTGAATTTTTTATCAAATCCTTTTTTTTTTACAAAATTTAATTTCAATTCTGAAGATTTGTCACAAAATGTGTTTGTGTTGGGTATAAATTATAACATAATATTCTGCATGAGGTATTCAATCTTACTTGTCATATCCTTACCAACAAAAAGGCAAACTATTTGATTTATTTTATGTTTAGAACAATTATTTTTAATTTATAATTTAGTTTGAAAATTTTCTAAAAAATTGTAAAGGCCAATTTGAAACTCAAAAACCTGGGAGAAGAGCTTTAAATAATTTAACAAATTATGAAATTAAATTTTAATTAAATTTAAAAATTTGTTGTCAGAAAAAACTTTAAAATTATTTTTATTTGATTTAGAATTAGTCAATTTTTATTATCTATCATTTTTTTTGAAAATATGAATTTTATATTTAAAATTAAATAGTTTAATAAAATTTTAGTTTCATATTTTTTGTATTTTCCGGATTCTTTAATAATAATAATAATCAAAAAAAAAATAATGCTAATTTGTGAACGATTTGATTCAAAGAAAACAATATTACCACTATATGATCCTAAAATTGGTATTAAAACTACAAAAAAACATTACTTAGCATTTAAAGTAAATAAACAAATAATGTTAAATGGTTTTGGTATTTATGGACCACATTCTCAAAAACATGACATCAATATTGATTATGGTGTATATAAAAATGATTTTTGTAATTCACATAATCAATTAATATTTATATCACATTCAACAGCAACAATTCGTTTTCCTGAATATCGAAATATAATTAAATTATATTTTCGGACACCACTTAAATTAAATATTGATGAAAGTTATATATTATATTTAGATGTTGATTCATATCAAACATTTAAAGGAATTAATGGTAAAAATATTGTTGATTTAAATAATATTAAATTTGAATTTTGTTCAGATTTTGATAAAGATAGTCTATCATCACCCAAAGAAGGTAATTTTCCAGAAATTTATTATACATTTGTTAAGAAAAATTTTAAAACTTATAAACAATAAAGTTAAAATTATTGAGTATTAGTTAAAAAATGAAATAATGTTTTAATTTATGTTTTGATAATTATATAAAACTGAAGAAAATTATATTCTTGCCAACACGAAATTTATCGATTTTCGTTTGATTGACAATAATGATTTTTAATGATGAGCACAATATTATGAAATATTTATCTCTTAAAAGCATGTTAAAGTTTTCAGAATAATATAAATTTATAAAAAAATTTAAATTTTAGTTTGTTACTGATATTTATTTTATGAGATCGGAACCAATTGCTAGAATTGAAATATTTTTATCCTATTTCACATACAAAAAGAAAAATGAAAAAAGAAAATTATTATAGTCATTGGTGATTCTGTCTGACTGCACACCAATGATATTTTGATTATGAGCTATAAAAACTTTTTGATTTATTGTGTAATTTTTATTTGTGTGGTTTGGATAGTCGTTTGGTATGCCTTTTTTACATATAGACTTTATCGTTATCAAACCAAAAATTAATCACACAAACAATCTAAAATGAATAATAATGAAAAAAAAAATAGCAATTCATATATAAGAATTACATAATGTTACATAATATGTTTATATATTCATATTTAATATAATTAAATTTATCATAGCATATTTATATACAATTCAACGGTGTTAAATTTTATATTATACAATGTTTAGTAATCTGTTATATAGAGTATAATGAAATTGTCTGTGCGTTATGTATAATATACGATACATTATGTTATATATTCCAATTATGCGCCTTTTTGCATCTTCTGAATATCTAATTTTAACATGAAAAACTGGACTATAAATATTTTTAGACCTATACTACATACATATAGATAGATATTTTTGTTAGATATAATTTAATGAAATGCGGTTACGTGCTGGGTTTGATAGTGAGAAATTTTTGAAATATAATATAATTTATATTAAAATATATATATATATATATACATATATTTTTTGGTTATACTTTTATAAGGATTTTGTATTATTGTTTTATAGAAAATACTAATACTAAATGATATTATATATTTTTTTTAAGTTCAGTAGAGAGTTTAGTTGTTAGGTTTATGGTCGAAATTTGTGGCCACCATTTAACCATGTCGTTTCCAGGATATTATATACATATACACAAAACGTTTTATATTCAAAATTATTTTACATAGTATAAAATATAAGAGTTAAATTGTAAAATGATAATAAATTATAAAATGCATTTTGTTTTATAAAATTTATATATATGTATATTTGTACATAAAATACGTATTAAATTTTTGGAAATTACTTTGAAATTTGTTGTAGTGTGTACTATGCCCAAAATGTTATAATGTTTAATTTGTAAAATTTAAAATTTATATGTTTCTTTAATGGAAAATTCAAAGTAGAAAATTATTCAAAAATTATATCTATAGTAAAAGGAAATTTGAAATGATGATTAACTATATTACAATGTACATATACAAATACGAAGATTATCTATGTATAGAGAAAATGATGTAAATTTCTATTTTATTATATAATAAAAAAATGATGATTTTAAAAATTTAAATAAATCACAATTATAAGATAAAATTTAATAAATTTTTGTTATATAATTTTATGAAAATCATAAAATTGTAAATATTCTGGTATATTTTATCAAAATTCTTTTAGAAATATAATCTAAAATTGTAAATTGTATAATATCACAAATTATATTTCTTTCATATTAACAGCAGCAATGAACAAATTTATTTGGACACAAATCATTGAAGTAGTTTTGTGTTCTATGAACAAACTAAATGACAAAAGTAAATAAGGAGCTTTGAATTGTAAGGATATTTATTTTTATATAATGTAAGCAAATCGTAAATGTGAAAAGCTTTTATTATTTATTTTTATTTAATTTTAGATGTTTAAAATTTTAGAAAGTAAATAATTTAAATATTACATTTTGGAAATTTATTTTAAACATAAAAACTATATAAGTAGATTCTAAAAATATAGATTTCAATCTTTAATTTTGTATATAGTACATAAACATCGGACAAAGATTTCTATATTTTTTACCAACTAGAAAAAAGAGTCCTTTTGAAAACAAATAAAAGTTTATTTATGTTTTTTTTTTTGCTATAACTTGGGCAAACTAAAAGATTTTTCTGTTTTGTTTGGATAGTTTTAATCTAATTAAAATTTCGCGTCCATAGATAGCAAATTTGTCTATATTGGAAAATTTCGATTCTTACGACATCGACATTATCCAATATAAGTAATTTAGGTTCTACCTTTTAGTCCCATTTAATTATAATTCCAAAACAAAAATTACTTTTCTAATGAAAAGCATAAAATTATAAATATAAAATTTATTTTATTCTTATTTAAAAATTGTTGATTAATATTCACATATATAAATATTATTAAAAGTTATAATGGTTCCCTTTTCCTTTTATTCAAAAGTGTTTTATTACCATCATGTATAATGTTCTCTATGTATACCAGCGATTGTTATTTATGAACAATTTTCTTTCTGAAACCTTTATTGGTATATAAAAACTGCGAAGGTGAATTTAAGGCACAACTTTATTAGATAATATGTGGAGAAAAATTACCTTAAATAGATACCGACAATGTGTTGAAAAATATTATATATACATGGCGTATAAGTAATATTACCTTAGCTCAACATTTAAAGTAAATTATTTGCTGTAGTAAATTTTCCTAAATGGTGTAAATGTGTAGAGAAAATAGGAAAATTAATTCTTAGAAATATCTGAGAAACTGGTCATTGATATTTTCCGTTGTGAAATTTTGTGAAATGAGAAAACATTTTTAGGTTATAGTTTTCTGCATCGTTATTTAGACATTTAGAGTTATTTATTATTTTATTAGTGTAATTGTATATTGTACTATATCTAAGATATTATAATGAAACAAATTTAAATGTCAACATTTAACTTAATACATAAATAATAATTCAAAAATTTAACAATATCAAATTAAATAAACGTTAAAGAGAATTGTAATTCAGTTTCCCAATTAATCTTTAATCCATTTTACTAAATAATATGTATTTAGCTTAAATTCGGAAATTCTTATAAATTTGTGACTAAAAATTTAAAATTGAATAAAATATTTATATAAGAAAATTAAATAATTTTCAATTATATTCGAAAAAAGTATCTATAATTTAAGCTACATATATGTATAATTGCAGATTTTAAAAATTAAATATTGGTAATTTTACCTTTTTTTTTTTAACTTTCTATAATTCTATAAATTTTGTGCACCACACCCAAAAAAAAAATTGTAGAGTAGAGAGCCTATTTTACAGAATTTATTATACGAAAAAAAAATTACACACATTTATAGGAAATTTATCTTATTTTCTTAATAAAATACAGAAGAGCAAATGGGTTTTTTTTTTGCTTTGCTATATGTTATCTCTTGTTGATTTTATTCATTTCTTCTTTCAGTACATGACTAGAATATCCATAAGAAAAATTTTCTCAACATTTTTTTCTTATGCCAGTATGTTGCCTACTAATATTTATATTTTTAAGAAAAAAATAAGCTTTTTTCTAACATTTTTTTTTTTGGTATACGAAATACCAACAAAAAAAACCAACCAAAAAAATGTAAAAAGTTAAATTTTTATATGGTAAAGAAAAAAAAATGGTTTGGCAAAAGTCATTTAGAAGATTTTTCACCCATCCTCAAGATACACCAGAAAATCTAAAAGAATTTATATTTTTTGTTGTATACGATATACGATACTATATTTTATCATTTTAAACATGCATAAAAATTTTCATTTATATAAAAAAGTCAAATATATTTTTGGTGTGAAACTTAAATTGGAAAATTTTATTTAATAGTTTTTTTCTGGTTGGGAAATTTTTTTAAAAATAATTTTAGGGTATGTTACTAAAATATTTTTTAAATTTACTATTCATTTTATAATATGTACATACAAAATGAATAGTCAATTTATTAACATTTTAATATATAATTATTATAATAATTAATAATAAATACAAAATGTTCTGTCCCCAATTTACTTAAAATGACATTATTATGTTAGAATGCCACAATAACAAGAATTACAAAGTGTAATACTGTCCAAAATGTCATACAAAACAAAACTATATTGACTAACATAATTTGTACATTAATTTATATAATACAAAACAAATAACCCATTTAAGGAATCATCAAAGTAACCATTTAACTCAATCACCCATCAGGTGCTGGTAAATGTTTAACACAATTGTAATATAAAAAAGCCTATTTTGAAGAACCAGATTGAAATTAGTAAAAGTATTGACCACATTTCCGTTTTCTATCAACAATAACAACAACAAAAACAAACAGAATATCCTTTTTTGTTTCTTATATAATATTTTTTGTTTTTCTCATGTGTGCGTTCAACCTTTTATATTTTTATCGAATAAAAACGGATCGGAAAAAATATATATATAATATAATCCTATTTAATATTCTCAAAACGTTATTTCTCTTAAACTTCCATCCGCCCGCCGCCACCCTCCGCTTTAACGAAACGAAAATTATTCTGAAAACATAAAAATCTGGGAGGAAGAAATAAATTTCACTTTAGGGTTTTTTATATTTCGGGTGCAAAAAAACCAAACAAAAAAAAAAGGATCATCGTAAAATGGTCATTCGATTGGAAATAACCATTATCCTAGGATATATCACATGAAATATGTATATATGGGGATAAACCAATTCTTATATTTTGATTTTTATATCGCAAATAATTTATGTGTGTTAAGCTGATGGCATTGTGGAATTTCGCGAAAATTTTCGTGTTTATGGTTTTTTTCTTTTCCTATGCTATGGACATAATTCTGCACTCTGTGCAATTTTTTTAATATTGTATTTTTTTTTATGGAGGTCATAAAATTTAAAGCATTATATGCTTTGATATGTTTTCGTATAAAAAAAAATCTGATTTAGTTTTGATTTAACATTTTATTAAAAAGAAAACAAGAACGTTAAACTTTAATTTTGGGTTGTTTTTTTTAAGTAATTTCGGAAATAGATATAAAAAAATTTAGTATCAAATTCTGTTTTGGAATAAAATGTTTATATGACAGTAGATTGTGATAGCATGATGGCACATAATGTTTTCATAGCTATTAAACCAAACCATGTTTTATCGATCATCATGTTAATCTAAAATCTAGAATATTTTTAGGAATTCATAAAAGATACAATTCGAAGTTATTAAATTGATATCGAAATCATGAAACACCAAAGAATATAACATATTTTTTTAACTATTGCTAGAAATTATAAAAAAAATATATTGATTGATATATTGATTTTAAAAAAGGAAGTTATTCACCAGTAGCTGAAATAAAAATTCAGCTACTGAAGAATCACCATATAGACACGGTAGAGGGTCAATTTAAGAAGCATTTAATATATAAATTTACTTAGTTTTTCCAACTTAAATTATTTTTTACGACTACATTTAATCTTCTTCCAAAATAAGGATGAATCACTGGCGGAGGACAAATTTAAAATATAGTTTGAGATGAAAATATCTTGGATTGGAAAAGATTAATTTGAAATATAAAAAGGTTCATTAATCTGAAATGCTAAAAATTAATGAAGTAGGTAATGTAATAAGTGACAGACATATGATACTAAATTATATGTCAAGAGGTCAATATCGTAGTACATTTCATACCCAATGAATAACATTAATGTAAATATAGTATTTTTATATTTTTTTATTACAATGATAAAAGTAAGTATGAGTTGAGTATGGCAATGCTTAATACAATCTACTTGTATACTATATCAAAATGTAGGTATTTTAATTACCTTTAATTCAAGCCAGTATATGTGTCAATGTGAGAGCCATATCCAGTGCTTCTAGCCACCACATCCTCTTTCATATATAAACATCTTAACATTTAAATTTTGACAACTTCATTCTGACAAAACTATTTTCAACAATTTCAGTATACAATATTGAAATATTTTCAATTATATAATTTTTGTCTATCCTCAAAATATATCGTACAGTACATATATATTTCTGTACCACAGTAATATTTCAATGTATATAATACATATACGATTTTGCTAAAAAAAAACTCGAAAACTTTTAGAATTAAAATAGCATAAATTTTCTTAATTTGTTTTTCATACTATATAGATACATATTTTATTCTGGCTTTTTTTGGGGGGAAGAATATTAATATATTCGACTTGTATCGGTGTTTAAAAACTTATTCTTCAAGGCTATTACAACAAAAACTTGTATCCTTTTATAAGACTTTTCTATTTCGTTTAAATTGTTTGTTGTTGTTTTTTTTTTGGATATAATTTTCTAAAAAACCGATTTATGATATTTTTTTTTCTCTCAATATTTTATAGCTTTATATACGTTTCGTCGTTAAAAAGCTAAATTCCATAAAATCCTTCAAAATGAAATATATACAATTTTCCTTTGGTTCCTTTTTGGGGTAAAATATACTGTAAAATGTTTGTTTGGTTGTTGTTTTTTTTTCACGAGAAATGTTTGTTCCTTGTTATAAATCTTTAAAAAAAAAAATGTGATGTTAAAGGGACGATTATATATTGTGTGGAAACAGAAATATTTATTCAAAATACAATTTATGGCTTAAAAGTTTTCTAAAACCATAATATAAAATAAATATTTCATCGATTTATGTGAGAAAATTTTAATTTTATTTATTGATAAAAGTGGTGGAATTTATTTTTATTAGTTCAAATATAAATAAATAATATTTATGTTTAGTATGGTTTTTTAATTAAATATAATTGCAATTTTATTTATATCCATTCTTCAGCGAAATTTCAATTCATAATTCCATTATGAAATATTTCAAATTTATAACTTATGTAAGTGATATAATTCTAATTTTCTTAAATTTTGATCTAAACAGGACAAATAATTTTAGTTTTTAAACGTTTAATAAATTAATTTAATCTAATTAATAACAAGAAAATTTCATTAATCAATTTCACCATAATTTTATTGAAAAACAGAAAATATCTAAATCCCAATTCATCGTTATGAAATTTTAAGTTTTTTAATATCATTTTATCAGCTAAGATCTTAAATTTCAATCTATATTGCATCCAGTTATTCGTTTTAGAGACAAAACACTATCCTATTTCGTGGAAAATTAATATTTAATTACAAAATTTTAGATTGTAAAGTAATTAAAGAAATAAATAAAATGATATTTAATAATACATATAATATACATAAATAATTTTATATACCAATGGAAATTTAATAAATCGAAAATCTTTTGATATTAAATTCTAAATTGAAATTTTATTACATATATATTTACTTTTATATAAGCTAATAAATAGAAATCTGTAAATGACAGCATGCAATTACATTTTGAATTTGATTTAATTGCATTTTAAATTTCATTGATATTTGAGTAGTATTGATTTTCGATTTCTTCTAAAATTGAATTTATAATATTGTTTTTAATTATTGTATATTTGAAGACAATATTTTACTACAATCGTTGATATTTTAAGTAGATTGCCAAATGTGTTTTAATAGTAATATATACTATAATGTTTTTAATGCATATTTGCTTCGAATTGCACTCTTCAGAGTCAGTAACAAATTTGATATTTTGAAAAAGGAATATAATATTCGTACACAGTAAATCGAATATATAATTAATATCACCAAATAATTATTTAATAAATCGTATAATTAGTAGGATTGAAATGTTAGATCTTATAATGTGATTTTTGTTCGGATTCATTATGAGATTGCAGTATAAGTTTTTTTTTATAGTTTTTGATTATTTGGTTACGATTGATTAATCTATAATTATTGACAATTTTTCCTCTTATGCATTAAAGCTGTCTCTTAGAATACTGAAAAAACTAACTTAATTTCATATTTTATTTCAATAAATTTAATTTTTGAACTAATTTCATTTTCTTTCTTTTCTAGATTGTGGTGAATTGAAAAATAAATAACAAACCGCATTAAATTAAATGTAAGTAAATATTAATTTATTAAAATCAAGATTTTACATTTTCTGCGTATGAAATTTTAATATTTAAACCACAAAAACTTCGTGTACATTTTATATTAATTTCATGAATTTTCCAAACCAAAAAAAAAAATACTATTTTCATTTTAAAAAGCTTTTTTTTTATTATAGAATTTAGGTAAATGTTTCGTGTTTATGTAGTTCTTTTTTTGCAATTTTAAGTATTATAAACAATTTAAGTTTGATCGATTTTGTATATATTCAATATTTTGGGATCAATGTACGCTGATATAAGAATATCTATGTACAATATTTTGATCAAAATAATCAATTACGTAATTATTGTTGGGAAAATTGTTTTAGCGAAACTAGAAATTTGGTTTTGTTACTGGTATAAGAAATTACCGAAAGGAACGAAACCTTTTATTTAAATATGTATTTATGTTCTCTGATTACATACTATGGTATTTACATTTTTACATATATATTGTAGATTTTAATTACAGAAAATTAATTAATTTGAAGTTTAACTACACATAATATTAGCCATATCTTTTGCCTACACCATTTTCAAATTAAATTAATTGTTTTTCGCTAAAATTTTAATTAGTTTTCAAAATTGGTTTTTTCGGAAAATTTTAAAAAGTGATCACAATGATTAATTAAAACGATTGGCTGATACTTGGATGAAAATGGTATATATAATAAAAATAGTTTTTGAGATATTCTTGTAATATTCAAACATGATTAAAAAATTAAATTAGCTAATGTAACTATTATCACAATAATTCATTTTTGTTTATGTATAATTGTCGTCAAAATTATATAATATTTTCGATCAAGAATCGAACAAAGATCATTAGATAAATTCATTTTAATAAATACAATTACATACTAGAAATTTTTCATATCACAAAAATTATTAAATGATATTTAAATCCGTTTTCAAAAAAATATTATGTATTTGGCTTCTTATAACTAATTTCTCATAAATTTTGGATTCTTATTTAATATTAAAATTTATAAATATTTCTCATTCTTGACATATTTTATGACCCCCCGATTTCTTGAAGAAGAAAAAAAATTATACAAAACTAATATATAAAATTTTTTTAAAAGAAAAACTAAGCTAAATGCCATATTCTTGTAAATTTATTAATAATTTTATTCATATTTATTTTCCTTAAAAATTATTATATATTCCAAAAAACGAAGAAAAAGAAATTGCATTAAAATATATAAAATTATTTTTTATATCCTTAAGGTGGAACAATATGCTAAAAATCATCAGATATGATAAAAAAAAAAGAAGAGAATATCAAATTTGAAATTTGTTTTTCTTCATATACATAAAAAAAATATATTCTTATAATATAAAAATCAAGTCATGATATGTTTTTCTTTTTCAGTTTCATAAAAATTGCATTTATGCAAAATAGCAATATTTAGTTGTTGTTTTTTTTCCTTAAGGATATGAATATAAAGTGCTCCATAGATTTTGTTTTTCGTATATTGTCATTATATACGTTTATATTTTTTTATGGGGGGAGGAGGGTAAAAATTAAAATGTTTTTTTTTTTTTTTTTTTTTTGAAAATATTGAAGTAAAAAATATTTAAAAATTGCTTTTTCCAAGATATTAGATTTTTCAGATTTTTTTTATGAACTTAATTTCCATCTTAAAATTTCAAATAAATTAAATTTCATATATTTTTGAAGACAAAGAAGTAAGTGAATAATCAAGATTTCGAAAGGGAAAACTAAAAAATTATTATTGTAGGATAAATTCCATTGCTTTTTAAAGGAAACATTCTCTAGGATAACCACAAAAATATTCAGTAAAAAGAAATTTTTATACAAAAGCAAATAATATTATGTACATCGCTGGCATTTCGTCCTTTTTTTATAATTTGTTTTTTGTTAATTTATCATCTAACCAAAAATAAATTGAAACACTAAACTTTTTATATTCATTTTGCAGTTGGTTTTTTGTTTTTTATTTGTTATTCTTTACCAGTTCGTAAAGAATTTTTATGCATCTCTTAAAAAAACCAACCAACTATATTTTTTTTTCCGAAAACTTAGATTCAGTGGATGGATTTTTTTTGGTTTTTATAGTTTTTCTGTAAAGTTTTTCTTTAGTTTTCCAACAAAAAAAAACAACAAAAAGTTGATCGTTATTTTAAAAAAATATTTGATAGAAAATATTTAATTTTAGTTTTGAGTTCAAAATTTAGCTTTATTAGATTGATTGGCAAAATAGAATATACAATATTATGGAGATATTGGCAAATATTATTGAAAGCTTTAACTCAAAGGACTGTAAATGTATTGATATAGTAACTATAATGATAATGAAAATATTCAGGATTTGAATAACAAAATCGACTCCTTAGATTATGAAGTGATAGTTAAGGCACGCTATTAGATCTCTTAAAACCATCAAGATCCTTTGTCATCATTTTTGGGAAGTATACATTGTATTTAAGGACTATTTTTGTAAATTATATAATTTATCTTGTAAAAAATACCAAAATCAATTTTCATGTCCTTAGTTTGTAGGTAAGAGAAATCTTAATTTAACTTTTACCCTAAATGGGTAAATTGGAGGATCAAAAATATGAAAAAATATAAAATAATTAGACTTATTAAAAAGTAATAAATCGTAGGAGTATTTTACATATTTTGATCTCTTATAAGACTTATTATATTGGTAAAAAAATATTTATAATTCCATCTTAACAACAAATATAATTCCAAAAGAATCTTTCATCTATAAAAAATCCTCAGAATTTATTTATTCTCATTTTGCAAAATATATATTTAAATTGTCTTTGAAATTAAATAAATTATTAATGGTAAAATGATATAAAAATATAGAAAAATGACTAAAATTCATTTAAATGATTTACAATATAAAATGAATTCCAGATATATTCAACTATAGAATACCAAAAACCAATCTAAAACTGATATTTCATACAAAATCCTTTAGTAAATGCAAATATTTATTATTTAATTAAATCTAATTACATTTCTAATTAACAGAATCAATTAAATCTTCCTGAAAAGAAGAAATAAAATGTTTCTTCCAATTAGCTTGTATTTATTTTAAATAAAAATTAACAACACATAAAATTATAACATTCCTCTACAACAACATAGTTCATTTTCTCTATAAAATTTATTACTATACTTTTCCTATACACTAATAGAAGTCCAATTTAATTAAATTACGCTGCATAAACATCAATATAAATACAATTAATTTTGATATAAAAAACAAACCCAAGCTTAATAAACTAAAAAAATTCTCTTTTTGTTCAAAATAATCTTCAGACTAACTAAATTTATTATATAAATTTAAAGTTTATACGACTGATGTGGCAACTGGGCTACAACAACAAGAAAAAAATGTAAAATTATTCACAGGATCATATTTTCTTCTCATTTTTTTGTTTTTTTGGATAGAAAGGAAAAAATAAACCAAAAAATAAAGTGAATGAAAAAAAAAGTCCTTAATTTTTTAATTAAGTCCACTTAACTCTTAACAGACAACGCCGCCATCTATACAACACATCTTACCCATCATTCTGTTTTTTTTTATAATAGTCATTAAAGTAGAGACTGCATTAGGATTTTTTTTCTTCCCTGTTGAATGGGTGGTAAATTGTGTTGAGTGCACTTGAGGATATCTCTGTAAATATTTAATTAGATAAATGTGTATAGAGTTATGTATACCATCTACCATCCAGGACTATAAGAATATTTAAGTGTAATAAGATATTTATACAGTTCGAAATTTTTTTCTAGTCTCTATTATGTAGTATAGTACTTTTATTTTTAAATCATTAATGAATTGTTTATCCTGCTAAGATTTCAGATTTTTATGCTGTAGAAAAATCTATTATATATTTAGTTTCTCTTTTAAATGATTTAATTTTAGTGTGAATAAATAATATTTTCAACGTTAAGGATCAAGAATGAAAATTTATAATTTGTTATAATTATTTTTGAGATTTTATTTGAAAAGAATTTTTTTATATGTACTTCAATTTATACTTTTAATAATTAAGATAACGAGTTTTTATTTGTAGGAAATTCAATTTGACTCTCGGATTTACTATTAAATTTTGGACACAAACTAAACTTTCGAGTATTTTATTGAAAATCAAATAGACTAGAAAATAAAGCTCAGGTAGTATGTTTTCCATTTTTTGGTCATCCATCAATTTACCGAATCTGTTTTTCCTTTGCGTCACAGGCAACTTTTATAAATGTGTAAAATGAATAATTTTATTTTCACTAAAATCTTTTCCTATTCGACAATACTTTAATCGGAATCGGAATAATCCTGAATAGAATTTTAGCCAGTAACATCAAAATCTAATCTACTCCATAAACAAATTAATGTTTGTAATTATTTCTCTTTTCTTTTAATTAAAAAGTATAAAGAAATATTTTTTGTTAGAGCCAGAAAAAGTTAGATTGTTGATGGAAAGATGAAAAACGGTAGTAAATAATTATTCCTTAGGATATAATTAGCATTTCATTTCTGTGAAAATTATTAAAGATATTTTACTTGGATTAAATTCGTCCATGCAAAAGAATTTCTTCTGTAATGGATGTAATATAAATTGGTATACAAAAAAAAATGTGCTAATTATCGTTTGAATACTCGATCAATCGAATCATTGTATTCCCAAGATGCTAGGCTAAAAATATCGTCTAATCATCCTCTTCTTTTTCCATCTTTAATTGCGAATATATGATTTGTTTGACAAAATTATGTAATTACAAATTGAACTTAACAATCTTTTAAAACATTAAATTTTCAGTATAATGGATTAAGCAATTAAAATTCCTCAATTTCATAAAACCCAAATTTTTATATGTATCTTGTATCTTCTATTTTATCTATTAATGCATAAAAAAACATCATGTTGCTTAGTTGCTTTTTTTTATATACATAGATTTTCTACTTTAAATAAAATCGCATTTTTATGGCTAAACATTATTTGCAGTAAAATGATATTAAAGTTATTCCCTTTAGGAGGTTTTTTTACTTGATCCAAAAAAAAAAGAAAAAATATTAAAAATGTTTTTGGAACTGAAGCTGAAGCATGCATTAAGAATCTTTTTAAATATACTTTTATCTTTATCTGAAAACGAAAATTTATCTTAATTTTTAATTGCAAACTTTATGACATTGAAATAATTATATGAATAATTTTAAATTTTTATTATAATACATTTTATTGGATATAAGTAAAAGCTTTTAAAATGCATAAACATAAAAATGTTGTTATTTAAAATTTCATTGACATACATAAATGATGATTGGATTCATTCATACTATAAAGAAATTGGTTTAATAGTATCTTTTATATCTTCTTTCATGGAGAAACTAGAACCAAAGCATTTAAAAATCGTTCATGAATGCTGAACAGACTGTAGTTCAAAAATGCAATAATAGTGGTTTCTAATTTTCTTTATTACATTAAAATTAAAATTATGGAACGCATCGTTGCCACTGTATATCGATAGCTATTTGTTATTTTCATTCACCTCCTACGTTTTGACATTTTGTGTTAAAATACACAATATTTTCCTAGGACTTGCTTTGCTCAATGTACTAATTAATATTAATATTACAAAGTACTATTTTTATAAGGTGCATAAGATTTTCTTTCACTTCTGTGCTGACATGGAAATGATAGGAGCTGTAGGCAAGAGAGCTTTCATTATTGGCGAAAACACATTTTATTCAACTCCTAATAACAAATATATTCGCATTAATCTTACTAGGCAATAAATTCTTTTAGGCATTACACGCATCCATTAACAATTTCAAGACAGACGGAAATTAAAAAAAAAAAAATTGATGTCAAATTCATTGACAAGTTTGTTCTACAATCTATATATGTACAACTTAAGCTCCTCTCTCTCTCTCTCAAGTCTAAAGTACAAAATCTAAGAAAAAAATAAAATCTATTATGCATAAAAAAAAATGTTGGATATTATATAAAATCCATGTATGTAAAGTTCATGGAAAACTCGTTGACATAAATCAAATTAAACTGTCAGCTATTTTACCTTTTATTTTTCAAACATGTTAAAAAAAAGTGAAGAAAAAAGAAAAACCAAGTATAGGCAAAAGGAAAAAAAGGAACGAAAAAGAGGAAAAGCATAAAAAAATAAGGAGTTCCTTTTTTATTCCTGACAAGTGCCTTTTTTTTTATTAAAAGTCCTAGTTTGTTTGAAGTTTTTTTTTTGCAGTACGCTCTGTTACAACATTATTGTACATTAAGAATAAAGTAAAGTAGGCAAGATTTTTTTTTTTATTTTATTTTAATATAAATGGTGGTAATTTCTGTAGTGATTTTATTAAATGGAATCTTTTCTTATTTAACCGATTTTATTCGCCTGCTTTTCATGATTTTTTTTTTATTATTCTTTTCCTTTTATATAAAAAATATAAGCAAAAGAAAAAAAAGTTTTATTTTAACGATGGTGTAGGGAAGAAAAAGGAACTTGATAAACGTAATTTTAAAATGTACATGATTTCATATATAATTTCTGGGGTCGTAGGAAATTGTATACCATTATAAATAAGATGTAAACAAATTTTTCTTAGTGGAAACTGTCATGTTGGAGGGATATAAATTGTGTAACTATTATAAATTTATAATAATTATTAACTTTGTTAAAAAAATATTTTTTTTTGTAGAAGGATTTGCGTATTGTGAAATATTTAATTTTCAGATCAAATCGAATTAGCGTTCATGGGTAGCTCGCTCTGAATAGTGACATATAATTTGCATTATGTATGATATTTAACTTTCGTATGTTTCACACATAAATTGTCTTCGCACATAATGTTAAATATTCTGACTTAAGGCTATCGGAATATTAATATCCTTTTCCACATTGCTCATAGTAATATATCTTAGATTCGTTAGTACATTGCATTGTCACAATATTGTCTACATAGCAAGTGGAGAGCAGATTATTCTGTTAGATGTAATATTTATATAAAATATATTATAGTACATCTATTTATGTTCCATTGTAAATTGTGGTGATACTGATAGTGTCACAGTGAATGTAATAATTATAGTTCTATATAAGATTAGAAACGTGAGATGTAACATATTTTCAATAATTACTAGATTACTAGATACTTAGTTAAATACATTTTATAGTGTTTAAAATACTTTTCGAATAAATTAAGCATTAATGATTAAAATCGTCTTTAGACTTTCGTAGAAAATTTAACCTACTCAAAATACTCTCAATTGTTACAACAAAACTTTTAAAATGTACAATCAAAATTTATATTAAAAAATTTAAAGATCTTTGTTTTGTTATTGTGTTTAACAGACGGAAAATAAGATTACTTTTAACTAAATATAACATGAATTTAACACTGTCATAGTCAATATTAAATAAAGTATATAAATATATATTTTCAATGTTTTCCAATAAATAAGATAATTTTCAACATGTATCAAAAGGCATATCAGTTTTGGAAAATTAAATCCAATAAAATTTAATACACTTATCTTTCTATTTCCATATACAAATGTATATATATATATATAATAATAAAACCAAAAGAAAATTTAAACCCCTTTTGGGTTTGACTTAACCGCAAGGTATTTTCTCTTTTTTTTTTTAAATATTTTATATAAAGGAAAAGTTTTTTTTTCCTCTCGTTTTATGGTGCTGAAGGTTTTGCCTTACCAATGTTCTTTATCACTTATATTATAATACTCTAATACATATATATATATATTCGCCTTTTTGATACCCGACAACAACAAATTCTTTTTACCAAAGTTTCAAAAATCAATTGAAAATTTAATAAAGGTCCCAATTGTTGATATTTATATAAATAGATAGGATAGCTCTATGGGTATTTGTTTGTTTGAATGATTCTATTTTAGCAGAAAGAAGGATATACATATATAAATTTATTTTATATCAAAAATATTGAAAAGTATATCTACTTATAAAAACAAAACAACTTAACAAACAAATAATAAAAAAAAAGTTGTGTAACCACCAATTTAAAGTTATTTTCTCTAAGAGATACGACCACAGTCAGTCAGACTGTGGGTACCCCGGAAAACTAAATAAATATAATAATATAAGATACAATTATTTATTAATTTAATATTAGATATAAAACATAGAAAACTTTCTTATTTAATTTAACAAAATTTTCCAGTTTCTTAATCATATTTTGGTTAGATTAGAAAAAAAATTCATATATATATGTAATATGTTTTAGCATTTTCAAAATAGAATTAAATTATTTTTGTAAAAAAATGCAATTGGTTAAATTGAAATCATGAAAAGATATAAGAAATATTTTTATAAATTAAATTAAGAAGAAATTTTTGGAAACCTGAAATTCTTAAATTAAATTTAAGAAGGAAAAACTTATATTTTCTATTTCCAGTTGTTAATCATCAACTCTGAAGATGGAATGCAAAAATTCATATACACATAAGTAAGTGGGTTGAGTTTAGAAATAGTTTGAATTAAATGCAGATAAACAACTATAATAATTTTCATATTATCATTGGGATTTGAAATGTAGAATTTTGTTTATTTTAATTTAATTTTTTTATATCAGGACGATTCCTCCTGTGCTGTGAGTATATAGAACATTGTAATTGGTCTGGAAAATTTTCTATTAATGAAAATTATATTCTAAAAAAAATTTTCCCAATTATTTCTGTTGTACAAATTTAATTTCGTTCACAAAAATCCCCTAATTTATGATTACACCTACATTAATATAATACTTTGATCAATGTAAATATGCTATTGCGACCACTAGGATAATAATTGTGTTTTTGTGCACCGCTGTATTCACCATAGTAATTTGAAAAAATTTAACCTTTCACAAGATTTAAACCTTACTATATAAATATTAATATGAATTATCTAATAAAACGTTTCATAATTTTAATATATAACCAGGCCAATAAAATTATGATTTACCCCAAAAATTATTACAAAATAAATCCTTATGGAGTATCAAATTTAAAATGATATTTTTTCCCCATTTATTTTGGACATTTTAATAATTTTTTACTTTAATATTTCTTTTTTTTGTACTCTGTTATTGAAAAGGTTCACGTATACAATAAGCAAAAAAATAGAAAACAGTTTACCACCCCCTTGGCAAAAAAAAAAGAAGAAATCAAATTAAATCATATTTTTTTGGTTGATGAAAGCACAAGAATCCTCACCCGATAAATGCGGTCAATCTGAACAATAATTTTTCAATTTAATATTTTTCTCTTTGGTTATTTGGTTTTTTTTTTTTTAATATTTTGAAAAGCGTGTTAAATTTATATCCTTTATTCCCTTTTCCAACTCTGACCTAAACCAAAGAAGAAAAGTGGCAGAAAGATTTCAAATTGATTACAGATTATCGTATATATATACAATTTCTTTTTACCATTTTTTGATTTATGTTAGTTCCTTGTAAAATGCTGAAGTTTGCTAGATTTTCCGATTAAGGATATTTTCTGTATTTCTATATATATATTTTTTAATTTAATATTTCCACAAGAAAATTTATTACATTTATGTTTTATAAACGATTTTATGGAGGGAGAGGTTTCTATTTTTTGTTGGGTGATTAAGACTACTGAATTCCATATATAAGTTTAGAACAAATGTTTGGACCTTGTCACCCAAAATTTAATATAACAAAAACTTGTTATTTTTTTGGGTATAAAATATTATTTGCCGGAAATATAAAATTTATTTTTGGACATATTCAAATATTTATATATATATTTTTTCGTATTTGGTAAATGGTAAAATAATTTTTATCTACCACATATGGTAAAAAAAAATATTGCGCTAAATGCACTTTTCTTTTTTTTTTTTTTTCCTTTTTATAATTTTCCAAATTTTTTGCTGTTGTTATTATTTTTATTAAGGAAAAACTTTTAGTTTTGAAAACAATTTTTCTTGTTTTGGGTAAAATATTGTGTTGACGACACAAACGAGCAATAATAAATATTACGTAAAGGGAAAAAAATAATAAAATAACGAAATATTTATTTATAGATTCCGGATAAGGACTTTAAATATAACAATGTAGAAAATTTCATCCGGACTTGGTGGAAAAATAATACTTTTTTTTTAAGTATTTTTATTTATTTTTCTTTGTGGTGAAAATAAGCAGAAGAAAAAAAAGGATTTCAATTCCTTCTTTTTTTCTTTGGTGTTGGTTATTAATAAAATTGATTTAAAAAAAATTCTAGGTTTTTTATTTATTTCCGCTTATTAAAAATTAATTTTTACTTTTTTTCAATTTCTCTGATCTTTTTAATTTTGAGTTGGTATAAAGAGGATCCTTAAATCGTTCAAATTAATTTTCAATTACTTTTTGAAAATTATATTAAAATTTTATAGAAATCTTCTTCGGTTTGAGAAATTTATTAATAATAATTTTTAATTTTTACTTTATTAATTTTTCGTTTTGGGAAAGAATTTGTAATATTTCAGGACTGACGATACTGTTCCAAAATGGATCCATTAATTTTATAATGTAAAAAAACTTTTATGTAGTGAAGGTGTTTATATTAAATAGGATATTCGTTTTATTTTAGAAATTGATTAATTTGATACGTTTTAGTTTGAAAAAAACTATCAATCATCATTTTTAAATTTTATAAAATTGATAATTTATATAGTAGGACAAATTTGAAGCCTCATATCTTTAGTTAGAGAAATTTTTATTATAGTTTTCCTTGTTTAAAGCAAATATTAATTTTATAGTATGAAAAATAATAATGTAATGAACATATTGCGAAGATAAAATGATAAATGAAATTGGAAAAATTAATTGGAATTATTTTGCGTATTTGAACAATTTTTTGTTTAATAATATTTAACAAAAAATAATGGGAATTATTTGTACTAATATTTCATTTATTATGCATTCACTGCAAGCTATTAAAATAATTAAACGTAAATTCTTAGAAAAGGATATCAAATTATCACAACTCTTCTACCTATTGCACAAAGCAGTTTTAGTATATATTAACTACATATTTGATTATAAAATTTACAATCTCCTAATTCTTTGACCAATAAAATAAAAATGAACTTTTTCATCCATCTACCAAAAGTTAAATTTCATTTACTAAGTTAATAAAAAACAAAACTATAACTAAAATATTTTTCCCGTCAAAAGTTTATCCTTAATAATCACCTTTTTCATTCTAATAATTTTTTTTTTTATAAAACAATTATTTAATATAATTTTCTTTTTTTTATATATATTTTCTTATTTTGTCAATTTCCATTTTTCTTAAAAAAAAATTCTTCTATATAAATTTCCTTGAAGACAAAAAAAAAAAGAAAGGAAAAAATTTTTCCTAACAAGCATTTCTTAATTAAATTTTATCATCATTTTCATCATCATCCACCTCGACACACACACAAAAAAAAACCTTAACTTTTTAAAATAAAATCATAAAAATAAACATAACCCAGACAGCATAAAAACGTCTTGCATTTCCTTCCGGAATATAAAATGTTTTCATTTAAATCAACAGAAAAAAAATAGAAAAAAAAATGGCAGGGCATAACAAAATAAATAAAAATAAATATAAAGAAATAAAAAATTAAAGAAATTTTCTTCTTTTTTTTTCTCTAAAAAAGGAAAAATAATTTCGCACCCTCTTTTCGCAAAAGATAGAATTCTGTTGTTGCTGCTTTTTTTTCTTAACAGTCTGGTAAAATTAAATTTATATTTTTTAGGGTGACTGTTTTTTTAATTTTCGACCAAAATTAAATAAATATTAAATAAATAAAAGAAAAAGTCAAATTTTTACTTAAAAAAAAAAAATGTTTAAAAAGCGAATTGCGGCCATGTCCTAACACAATAATTGCATGCCAACTTTTATACCACAAACAAAAAAATATATTTTTAGTATGCCATTTGAAAAATCACCCCCGCGCGTAAAAACTAAAATGAATTCTACAAAATAACAACTGCAAAAAAACAATCTATTTATTATGTCTGATATTTTTGTCGCATTTTAACAAAATTTATTGTTACAAGAAATAATGCACCCGTCGTCCTTCAGGACATTTACAATTTACAATATAGAAACTATAGAACAATATTATACACAGATAAATTTCCCAAAACAAAAATTCTAAAAAATATATTTTTGTTGATTATAAAGTTCAAAAAAACTACATTAAAAATAATATAGTTACATTCCATATTTTTCTACATACATATGTATGATATGAACATATTTATATGTATAATTATGTTGAAGGCATAAAATATTCCAAACTTAAATTGCATGCATGCATATTTTTCAATAAAATAATATTTTTTCATTACCATAACGAGAGGAACTTTTAATAAAATATTATAAAAAAATATAATGCATTTTTGGTTTAGTAAACATAGGTAAAAATTTATGCTTAATGGAATGCATTATCAAAAAAACACAGTTTACTATTAAAGTAGAATATTTAAATTTCCTTATATATAGATATATGTATCCTTAAAATGTTGATGCACAAAAATATATACCTTTCCCTTAGTGTTGAATAGTGTTGAAATACTTTTAGTGTGTTACCAAAAAATAAGTAAAGTTTTGAATATAATTTTCAACTTGGAAATAATAAAATAATTTGAAATATTATTTTTTTTTGTTTTTTTAAGTATTTTAGATATGGTAGAAAATTGTAATAACATATGAATAAATATTCTTACTAATGTGTAAACCAAATCATTAATAATTGTAGTTTGAATTATTTAAAAAAAAAAAATCAAATTTTTTTAATAATTTAAAAACTTTTTTTAAAATTCTTCTTTAAAGTTCAATAACGATCAATAATTTTGTTTTAAAAATAGTTATAATGCAAATTGATTGTATTTCTATGCAATATTTATTAGATATTCTTTGCAATAGTAAATATTTTCCTGATATAATCTTATAAATGTTTAAACAATATGAAAGTAATTTTGCCCAGTATATAATGCAATTATGAGTGCACTTCTGAATATGCCACTATTTCATACAAATAGTAAGCAAATCGCCAATAATGCAAAGTTACCATTTTGTCTTACCACCAAAAATTAAATATTTATGATGGTAATGTTATATATTAGATTTAACTTTAAAAAAATTATACATAAATTAATTTTGCATTAATAATGATAATGTTTATGCATGATTTGGTAAGAATTTTAGATTTTATTTATAAATGCATGACAAACATAACTATTATAAATATAAACTATACTTTAAGTATATAAATGCAATATTATTATATACGCTCACTGGTAAAGATATTTTATTAGATCAATTAATTTCTGTCATATAAGAAAATACAAATCATTATAATAAATTATCTATAATTCTCTCTATACATTATAATTAAATTTATTTGTGGTTACCTCCATAGCATAGTTTAATCTATTGCAAAATATCATAAACGTTTATTAATATCATTTTCTTCTATATATGTAATATATAATTAAAACAATTTTACGGAATTATGATCATCATAGCTCATTAATTCCAAAAACTTAAAATTTATGTATAATGTGTACATTATTTCAAATATATAAATAATATATAAAGTATATATTAAATATTTAATTAAAGATTAAAATTGAGTCACATAAATTTAAATTTTCAAATCTTTTTACATATAATATTATGTTCTTATCAATTTCACAAAATCCTTAAAATTTATTAATACACAATCAAATGAATAAAGGATATTATATACATAATAATTTATTTTAAATTTAAAATATAATTTACTGTCAAATATTTTATCTATTTAACAGATTAAAAATATTTATTTAAAATTATATTTTAAAATATAAATATTTTATTTGATTATATCTTTCTTTCAAGTTGGATAATTCGTACACTTTTATGAGTTTTACTATACAATAAATATAGAAAAATTTAATTTTAATATTTTGATTTAATATTTTGTTAGTTATGATTCGAAAGAAAAAATGTTACATACATTTATTCTGTATTTTTACAAATTTTCTTTCGACACTTGATCGCATTGCTTTGATATTAATTTAAATCATGTATAGTCTCAAGAATCTGACGCAAGACTTTATAAAAAGAAGAAACTATTCAATATTTTGAGAATAATTTGTTTCTGAAGCATAACAAATTATTTATATGTCCACAAAAGTTTCATATATACCAAAAACTTGAACAATTATGCTGCAAAATAAATCATGTCACATTACACTTTCTTTGAAAAATTGTGTAAAAAGAATAATACTCTCTATAATGTCAACTTTCTGCTGTCAATTAACGTCTGACTATATGAAAATTGTTGACAAAATTTGAATATCCTTATAATAGAACTAATTCGAAAATAAATATAATATAATACTCATTTATTTTCTTCGATCAAATATCAAAACAATCTCCTTGAAAACTTTTTTTTTTGTTTTTTTTGGGGATCAATTTTCTTTTTAATGTGAAAAATCTTGTTTGTTTTTAGTATACCATTATAATGAACAAAATAAAGTACATATATATGTTTATTATTTATTTTTATATTTATTTATGTATTTATTTTTTAATTTTTATTCGAATATATACGCATTAAAAAGATATTATTTTCACGTGTCCTTTTCATCATATTAAGTTTAACCATGGCAACGTGATTCAAGTGATTCAAACAAAATCGAAAATAAGATAAAATAATATTTTCAACAATATATATTTTTTTTCGTTTTGGTTGTGGGAAAATGGAAATAAGACTAAAGTCTTACATCAAATATTGAAAAGGATAATAAAAATTTTCAAATTTAGCGCGTGTTTGTATTTAAATATTTTGTCGGTTTTTCTATTATTATGTCAATTAATTCCCTGAATTATCGTAATTGTTAAATTCTAAATTATTTTCTTATTTGAAAGATTTTTATTTTGTTAAAAAATTAAATCGCTTCTTTAATTAAATGTGAATAGATGAGTGAGTATTTTCACATGTGAACTGTAGTGGCTGGTGGATTAAAATTGTAATAGAAATTAATTTAAAAGACTTTTCTTAACACAATTTATACCAAAAATAATTATAGAAAATAGAATAAAATGAAAAATTATTACTAATACTTGCTTCCTAATTACGTTTCAAATTTCATATGTATAATTTATCAAACTCCTTGATTTAATATAATATTTTGTCGTTATGTAAACACAGAAAAAGAGTATTTTAATATATTTTAGAATATAATAATTCATATCTTTATTATTATTATTATTATTCAGTAATTCGATATCTTCGGTGTAGTGTAAAATTGCTATCGAGAAAAACATATAAATAATAGAATTTAATATCCATATTGATATTATATCCAAAAAAAAATGAGCAAAAATATTATTCAAACTATATTTATATTTAATATCCAATTATGTGATTTTTTTTCCCCGAATCTATCAGAAAATAAAATAAATAATAAAAAATATTATTTATACGTAAAATAAATTCATCCGCATATATAAAAAGTTATTAATATAATTACATAAACAAATACTGAATTTTATTAAGGACTTCGTGAAAAATTCAAGGTTTTTTTTTATATATAAATTGATTTTTTTTTTACTGGTCAGCCAAAATTTAATTTGCTTCAACTTTAATATAAATGTAATACTTGGTTATGCGATGATATAAATATATAAATAAATAAATGTGAAAGTAAATATAGTGTTGAAAATTATTTATATTGGAACGTGACCTTTTTCTATAAGGAATGACACAAAAAAAAACTACAATATTTTTCAAGAAAATATTAATTTCAAGGACCAAAAAAAAATGGTGAATTTTCTCAAGAAAATATTAATTTTAGGACCGGAAAAAAATGCTGTAAGTAACTTTTTTTTCACTTTACTCGAAGAATTATGAATTAGAATGTATTGTGTTAGGTATTTAGTAAAATACTGTTTGCATCTTGGGATCATGTAAGCATTTCTTATTATTTTAGAAACAGACAGAAGACAATAATGAAAAAAAAGTCCTAAAAAACATTCTATATAAAATTTACCTAAAAAAAATCGTCTAATGTGAAGAGGAATTAAAAGAAAATTATCATTCTTATTTTCTTATATTGTTAATAAAAAAAATAAGCAATCATTTTCTAATGAATATCAACATTTTCAAGAGTCCATTAAATATATAAAAAGACTTCCAGGAATCATTCTTACTCTTCCATGTGCCATAAATAATGAAATTTTGTAAAGTACTTAAAAAACAGTCATTGAATTTTCAACATGAAAGTATCTCAACAATAATTGAGCACTTCAAAAAAAATGGCAAATTAAAAAGAAGAAATTTACAGTCTCTAAAATGTTTTGAGTATATAATAAATTAAAGATTTTAGAGTTTTTGTTCAGAAAAGTGATTTTTTTAGACTATTTATTAAGTATATTTAAATTTAGCATCAAACAATCGACTATAAATCTACTACTGATTAATTTTTAGAATATACAATTTGGGAATATAATTATACTTATATACTTATTTAACTATACTACACTCTAATCAGATTGTGCAAACTTTTTATTGTTTATAAAATATTTACAAATTCCAACTAAGTCTAATATACCAATAACTAAACCTGCAATCATTTTGTTTATTTGGAAATTCAATCGATTATTTGTGATATAAATAATATTCAATAATTAGAAAATTATTCGTTTTTCTAATCAACTAGCAATTTAATCAATACACCACCATGACAAGAATGATGATTTTTCCTGATTATATTGCGATTTATTTCGTTTTCAAAAAAAAAATCAAATTGTATTTCGTTGTGGGTTTTATGTATACATACAACAAAATATTTGGTGGATATTTTGGGAAAAGGAATAACATTTTTGCTAGGATTTTATGTTATTATCCTGGTTGAAGTAGTTTATTTATTTACAAATTCATGGTATAAAATGCATATAGACACGAATCTATAATTGAAAAAAAAAATGAATCAATAATTAAATAATAAGGATATGACTTCAAATTCGAACCAACATTACAAAATATTATTGAAATTTGTTTTGATGTTATTTTTGATTTATTTTACGTTGGTATACAAAATACAAAAATAATTTTTCTTCTAAATTGATTTAAAAATAGTAATAATAATGTAGATGTTCAAATTACAAATTAATATTTTGTATTACATTATTTTGTTCTATAATATGGCGAATGGTTTACTTATCCTTCTTGCACAGCACAGATTTAAATAATTTAATAAACAATGTCTGTTTGTGGGTTGAGCATTATAACTACTATATATCACTTTAAAATGTAAATAACAAAACAATAATCTATAATAAAGTACAACAGAGACCACAAAAATTTATATTGGTATACTAACTTAAAAAAGAAAAACAAAATTTTTAGACAAAATCGTTAATGAAATTTGCTTTCAGTGCAGTGAAGCTTTTTTGTCATTGAAAAACTGAAAACAATTTTTCACTGATATATTTTTACATCATATATATGGCCCCACACCCATATACATATGTACAATAATAACTAATATTGGCTTTACTGAAGAGTTTTATAATTATTTTTGTTTATCTCGAAATTTTCGACACAACAACAAAAATTATATACAAGAACTAAATTTTTACAATTAGTTACAGAGCTAAAAAATTCGATAAAATATAAAATGGAGAAAATTGTATATAATCTGTGTGAAGATTTTATGGAATAAATAACACCCAACCCATCAATAAAATAAACAACGTATACAACACAAACACGACTTATAACTAATGATAGAATTATGAGAAAATATTACTGCATATTACTTTCAACAAATTATCCTGACAGATTCTTTTAAATATAATAAAATATATAGAGGAGGATTCACATATATGTAAATATATTATAACGTATGTATAAACGAAAATCCTTTTATTCATATACTAGTTTAGTGAAAAATATATACGTGTAAATTTATTACAATAGAATTATGTATATGAATGAGTATGACATATTTAAATATATGGTAATATGTATTTATGTATTATATTAAGAATATAAAAATAATGGGGTGACTGACAGGATATAAATAAATGACATGAAAATATATATTTTTCGTCTCTCACATATACAAGATAAATTATTATTTATATACAAATATTATATATACATATGTACATGATGGAAAATATTAAAATGCTGAGAATGAAGTTTTTTATTTTTGCTGTTTTTGTTTTGTTTTTCTTGATATTATTTTTTGTAGATGTGTGTCAATGAAAAGGACACCACACAATTTGAAACAATGTTGCCTTAAAATGAAGATGTTATAATACCATATTGTTTTTTTTTTGTGTCTTCTTCATTATATCACACAGATATTTTTATATATATATGTAAGGATATTTGTGTTTATATAATTTTGTTAGTCTTTATTGCCTAAGCATACAGATTTATCTTGAATTTTTAGTTTTTATGGATAGCTAAGGGCTATGCTATGATTTCTTAAACAAGAAAAAAATTTATAGAGGCTAATGAAGGATAAAAAAACCACTTAATTGTAGAAGTAGAAATTTTTATAGAGGTAGAATTTTGTATATAATAAAGTAAATATATGTAGTAGTATAAGGACTTAATAAGAATGGAGATATTATTTTAGGAAATTTCATTGTTATATTATTTATTTCTTTATTTTATAGAAATAGAAACTATATAACAAATATTTTATTGAAGATGTATGTTAAGCTGTCTTCATGAACTGTCAAAACAGATTTTTGGTAATTAAAGTTAAATTATATACCATAAATTAATATTGTAGTCCAAACAGAGTATAATTATTTGAACTTAACAGACAACAAACGACGACGAAAATAATCACAGTAAGTTGTTACAGAATAGTACAAATATTTATAGCCTCAATATTTTCATTTTAGTTTATTGGCAATCCTTACTGAGTAATATCTTGTGAATGAAACCAAATTGGATATAATCGTGTAACTATTAAAAAAATGACTTTTTGCAATCAACTTTTAACTATTAATCAAAATTTAAAAAAAATATTATTAAATTCTGAGACCTAAGAAAATATATTATGGGTTCAAGTTCAATAGAAGCAAAACTAATTTATCCATCACAAAATTCTTATACAATTCATCTTCTATAAGACTTAATGCAACTTGTCAAACTAACTTTAAATTATTATTTTCAAAGAAAAGTTAATATTGGTTGTGTCATCCATCAGGAATTAATCTTAATTCATATTTTTTTTTTAAACATAAAAATTTCAATAATATTTTCAATATTTTTTTCATCTGTGACAAAATATCTTGGGGTTTTTTTTTTTTTTTTTCAAAATTCGATAAGGTGTTTTTTGAAATATATTTTTTGTTAATGTGTTAATAGAAAAATATAAAAAAAATTCATATACCAAAATTGATGATTTTAAAAGCTTCAAATGACACTGCATAATAAGAACATTACTTTATTTTACATAAGTATTTAAGATTCGTATTTTATATTTTTTTTAGAATATTATTATATATACAATAAAGAATTTTGTACATAATCCAATAAGATTAATATGTAACGATATTTCTTGTTTGTTTTTTTTGAAGACGTTGAGAAATGTTTCAAAATTAAACAGAAAACCAAATTAAGATATTTCCATTTTTTATAAATTATGTAAGATAGAAAATTCAAAGAAAATATATTTTGTAAATTTAATAAAAATATTTTCAATTTTTTTGTTTAAAATTAATAAGTTTATTTACTAGGAAATATGTAATTGAAAATTACTGAATATGTATTTTAAACTTTACTATAGCTACATATTGCAGCATTGCAGACAATGCGACCTTACATCAAATTGACCTTATATCACAGTTTAATTGGCCAAATGGCTTCAAATAATTTTCTGTTTCAAGAATATATTATAAATAATTAACAAATTGAAAATTATTAACTTAATTCAATTAATAATTACCGAACAAACAAATTTTTTTGAGAAACTTGTTAAGTAAAATTCAATAAAATGTTGTTGTAAAATCATTATTACATACTAATTGTAATTAAAAATTAATTGGATATACGGTATTTATGAGTGATTATAAATTTTTATGTTAAAATATTTTATTAAAAAAATCATTATTAATATTAAATATAATAACATTTATAAATTCCAATAATTTAAACAAATAACTATACCAAAACTATTAAAATATCATAAATTAATGCTTATTTTCATTAGCATTAATTGTAATTATAATTTTCCTATGAAAAGAATTACATACTTTTATCAAAAATAATTAATTAATTAATGTATATTATGTATTAATAAAATCCTTCGATTCAGTTTATTTGAGTATACAAATAAAAAATAAATGAACATGACGATATTGCAATTATTATTCAACTCAATTTAATTCCATTTGAGCAGTCAAAATTAAATGTAAATTGAAATAAGTTTATATAAACTGAAAAATTGTCCAATATTTAATTTTTTTCGAAATTATTCAGTGTTGTATAATGTGTGAAATATTTTAATAAGGTATATCGGTAAAAGTTTTTAAGCTATTTATGTCACATTTAATTTTCATCATACGAAAACCAAAGGCTTGTTTGAACAGTCGACAAGATCCAGCAAAATGGAAGATTTACAAATATGAAAATGTAATAAATTTCCAAAAATTACACAATTTTATTATAATGAATTAATTTAGTTAATAAAATATATTAATCAAATTATATTTGATTAATATTTATTAACAAATAAATTATTTAATTTCTGGAGAAAAAACAACCATTAGGACATAAATAGTAAATTTATTACTTAAGTGTTTTCCGTATTAATTTCTCAATTAATTTTATTATAATTAAAAAAACAATATATTTAATTATATTTCATAAATTATAAAAATAAATAATTTAATAAATTATTAAAAGCTATTAAAAAAAATATATATTGAAGTCTTTAATTAAATGTAAATTTATATAACAAAAAAAAAATTGGTGTGGTAATAATTTTATAATAAATATTAATAAAGGACACTATTATAGACTTTTAGTGCCTTTTTAATGAGGATAAAATTTATTTTATTTTTGGAAAAAAAAAATCGTCCTTTTGTATTATTTTTATAAACTTTTATTTATATGTAAATATTTTTAGTTCCAAACACCATCAGTAATTGATAATATTTCAATTGTTATAAATATAGCTATGCTATGGGTTCGGTTAACATTTTTTTTTTGTTATATTACAATTAATGGGAATATGTGGTTGCTATAGTGTTACACAATCTATTTTGTTGTTGTTGTTAATTTCATTAAACTTTCAGATTTATGTTGCAATTACAATAAAAAATAAAGTTATTTTTTTTTAAAGCTGAACCAAAAATCATTTAACAGAAGACCACAGCGAAAATATAAATATAAAAAAAAAAAGTCATTTAATTTATTTATTAAAAAATGAATAAAAATTTTAAAAAAATATTATATGGGATTAATCAATTTAAAATACAAATACACTGTCAAAAAATGCATGCTAAAATTTTAGAAATTTTAATTATGTGATTAAAATTAGAAATGGAAAACTGCAGTAGAAACTGTAACAATTATTACAAATTCGAATTGTTAACCAATTCAATAAATTAAGTAAGAAACCCTTTTATACGTGAACCCCAATAAATATTTGCTTTAATAATATTTTTAACAGTGCATCTACATTTACATTTAACAGTGCATCTACAAAAAAAAAACACATTTTAATTGATCTGTAAAATTAAAATCCAATTTTTTTAAATGTAATATTATACAATAATTTAATACTGACATTAACCACAGTAGGAAAAAAAAACCACTACACCAATAGTCTATTTAATTCATTTATATTATGATTTTTTTTCGCCATATTTTCCAGGGATATAAATTTGCAATGGAAAAAAATTTTGAAAATATATTTTTCATTATAATAATAGTCAAAATTTCAAAAAATAAATTCAAATATTATTTTACATTAATTTTAATAATTAAATTCATAAAAAAATAACAATTAATTTTAAAAAATTAATTTAGATTTATGTTTATAATATTGTTAATGCGGTTATGTAAAATAAACAACAATTATTAAAATACTTAATGTAAAATTATGTGTGTAGGTGCCATGTTACAATGCCATTCAGGGTAATAAAAAGAACTCTTCATTACATACTCAACATAAATTCTGAACTCATGGATATATGGGATGCAGAAATTATATATTTTTCACTCTTCTATGATATTGTAATGTTAATTAATCTGAAATATAATCATAATTTTCCCCTCCAGGATAATTTTTGACCTCTCGTTGCCAAGGAATATTTGTTGATGAACTTAAGCAGAGTGTAGGGGGAAGCCTAATATACGTAAATTATAGTATAACTATATTCTTAAATGATTTCTTTCATTTAAAAATATATATTTTAAATCTTCTTCTAATTATAATGTAAGACAATAATTTACCAATATAATCAAAATTAATAAAATTTCACTATTTTATTTCAATTAACAAATCAAATTGATGAAATAATATGAATTAATACCAAATTTGATAGAAGAATTCAATATCAAAAGTAAAAATATTATTTGTTGATTTTTTATTTATTTTTATGCATATTTTATTTTGAAAATATTTTTAATTTATTCAACAAGTTCCAAGCTTCCAAGAGATAAGTCAAAAAAGAAATTCTTAGTAATTTGATATAAACTCATGCATATGTAATTTCCCCAAGGTATAAATTTTCAAAATATTTTTTTTATATATTTATAACGTTGATAAGAAGAAGGAGCAGCAACTTGAAACATGGAACATTGATATAGGCATATTTATGTATATTATAAGAATAAATGTTATGTGTTGATATATTTTTGATTTTTGTTCATTCTCATTTTCAACGTCGTATGTGTATAGTCCTTATTAAATTTCTGTCACCTGTCACGTATAAATTGGTGCACATTAAGATCTCAAGAGAAGAATCTACATATTATAAAATAAATTGTTTTTTCATTTTTTCATTATTTTTTATACGAACAACAACAAAAAAATCCTTGAATATAAAAGGACGTTTTTCTGTTTGTTTGTTTTTTTTATTTTTCTTTTAAAGGAATTTATTCTCCTTTTAGTAGATTTTAAAGAAAATTGTGTAGGGAATCGTTCCATAGAAATAGAAAATAAGAAGTTTGTATATAAATACATTATAACGCTTTACAACACCATAAGAAGTGAGAAATATTGTTATGTATAATTCTACATGTCTTTATTACACAATGTGAAAAATCATATACCAAAAATACATATATATGTATCAGACTTTATTATGGCGCACATATTTATATAAAAGTTGAAGGACTTTTTCTTGACAAATGAGGACAACAGGCATAACAAGTATATGTATATGTACATGTATAACGTCATTCTTTAACGTTAGCTAAGTCAAGTATATAGTAACGAGAAATCATTGTAAAATTATGCCAAAAATTGTTTAAAAAGCTAAATTAAAGTTTATTATATTATTATGTAATTTTCTTTTCGGAAGAATTTTTGCATAATTTTATTATTAGGCTACGATGTCTCATTTTTATTTTATAGGAGTTTTTTTTTTGTGTTTATAGAGTGATTCTGTTTTATTTTTAGATATTATCTTTAGCCATTGATTAGAAAATTCATATATAATTAGCAAAAATTCGGAATAATTTATCAATATTAAATTTATTTCTGATATTTTGACAAATAATTTCTTTCGTACAAAATAACACACAAGCTATATTCATATAGAAATTGTGAAAAATATTTAAATAACACTTTTGATTAATACATACATATTATATCAATTTAAAACTAGTTTATCTTTCCTTATCTTAAATTGAAAGTATATGAAATTGATTTTAAATCATTTTACATTGTTGAATTAACCAATAAATTTTCTAGAATTTCAGTTAGTTCAGTTCAATTTTAGATAATTAGTTTTATAAAGTCATACTTAAAGTAACTACTAAATTCTATTTAATCAATTAACGCCCTGAAATTTTTAATTAAATAATAATATTTGCAATGCTTTTAAGCTTATTTATAAACAAAAATATGAAAATTTTATAATATGTAAAATATTAATATAATTATTTGAATAACCAACACTGGGCAATTTTCCATTTTAAATTTAAATTTATTTAACGATCCTGGGCTTATTTTTGTTGGAAGTAAAACAACAAATTAAAATTTTAAATAAATTAAATTTTCTTGACAGTTTTTATGTACTTAATATATGCTTTAATATTTTTATGTAATTTATAAATTTGTTATCTTCAATTCAGCAATGTTTTTAATTTGAAACTATAAACTTAATATTTCATTCTGAATATAAATAATATTATTTTCCTTTTAGTTTTTCCGTTTTTAGTCAATATGTAATGTTAAATTCATAAAAACATGTTTTCCATTTTTTCGATTCTTATCGTTTATTTATATATGTATGTATACATGTATAATGATACTGATTCATTTCTCCGGATACATTTTATCATTGTCTCTACATTCCATAATATATACATAAAAGTCTATACCTTCTATATTTATGTTTATTTTTTCTATGTTTTCGTAGACTTTTTCTATATCTAAAAAGTTTTCTTTTTTTGCAGAAAAAAAAAAATTTAGAATATAAAAATATGTTTGTGGATCTTTTCTAACGATGCTTTTTATAACACAAAAAAAAATTATATTCATGAATTATTTACAGTGAAATTTTCGAATAAACCATACGTAATTAATGCAACTAATGAAGAGTTGTTTTTTTACAACCCAACGACGAGATATATACAATATTTTTTTTCTGCTAACAGTGAAACGATTTTAAATATTCAACAAGAAAACAAAAAATTCATGTTTCTGGTTAATATTAATACTAATAGAAAGAAAAAAACTTAATTGGAATAATTAATGCATTTTTTATAATATTTTCTTGTAAACCAAAAAAAAAAAAACAGAATGAAAATTCTAAATTAATTTTAGACAGACAGCGGACTTGCCACATTAATTAAGAAATTATTCAATATACATAATATAATAAAATAAATTTAATTAAAAAAATATATTTACAAACAGAAATGTAATAAATAATTGGAACAAAATTATTTAGATTATTTTAGATAATTAATCAAATTTTTATGGATTTAATATAATTAGTTTAAGTTTCTATAATTAGTTGTTACGATTACCATAATTTGATTTTAAATTAAATATTTTTTATATAACAATTAATTTATATTATATGGCCAGGACGGACATACATCCTCTGTGCATATCCATATCACTCCCAAAACAAATTAATTTTCAGTTTTCTTTGAAAAAATCTGAATTTGATAATATAAATATTTATGCATTTGATATAAATTATGTTCACTTAATTGTATTTCATGTTATATTTCTAGCCAGGATCGGTTTCTTTCGTAAATTTAAAATAGAAAATTGCCCAGTGTTGGTTATTCAAATAATTATATTAATATTTTACATAATTATAGAATTTTCATCTTTGTTTTTTTATGAATAAGCTTAAAAGCATTGCAAACATTATTATTTAATTAAAAATTTCAGGGCGTTAATTGATTAAATAGAATTTAGTCGTTATTTTAAGTATGACTTTATAAAACTAATTATCTAAAATTTAACTGAACTAACCGAAATTCCAGAAAATTTATTGGTTAATTCAACAATGTAAAATGATTTAAAATCAATTTCATATACTTTTAATTTTATGATAAACTAAAATTTAATTTAAATTTTGCGTGTCAAATTACTATATAGAAATATTAATGTCCTTTATCTAAATTTACGGAAAAAGTTAAACTTACAAGAAATTTCCTAAACTCATTTGAAAACCAAAAAAAGAATTACTATTCATTTTCCCCCAAAACTGAAAATATAACAAAAAAAAATTATCATTCTTTTCATTTCGTTCCCTCCTCGTCTGTCAAACACCAGTCCACACGAATTTTATTCGTTAATAAAATATTTTTATTAACGTTGATATTATTAATGCTCTAATTAAAAACCATTTTGTAAGAAATTAAGAAGTTAAATGATTGTAATGAACCACCACCTCTCTATATGTATATGTTTTAAAAAGCACGCAAAACTTATGTTTGGACAAAATAAAAATATCATGCAATTTTGTCGCACCTGTTAAAAGTGGATCATAAAAATGTTATGTAGTAGAAAATTCAATTTTTTTATATAATTTGTACTTCTGTATCGTCCTTGTCTCCCCTACCATAGTTTTACATAATAAATTATAAATAGTGCGATTCGGGAAAATTTGTCAGTCATTAAACTATGGAGTTCCCCCCCCACAAACAAACCAAACAAAAAAAATATGTCAACGAAAAATTGAATAATTTTCCTGGCTTTTTGCACTGAGGAAAAATCAAAAATATTATTATTATCTCATATATAGAATTATGCAAATTAATACATATTACTCATGTCTATAAGGATATAATATTGAATTGATATTTATTTTGTATATTTAGAAAATTTGATTCGACAATTTGAAAAACAAAAGGAAAAAAAATCTAATTGATTATGGAAACTAAAAATAACATAAAATAATTATGTAGATTTTTTTGTTTCTCTATATATTATTTTTTAACACGAAACACCGTTTAATTTACACCTGAATATATATTATGATTTCCGGTTAAAGGTGGAGTTGATTGCAATAACTAAAAGAAAAAAAATTAGAAATTTGCATATTTATAAAATAAAATGATTAAATCTTAACGCTAAATCACTGTAGGTGAAAAAAATTATAAATATAGTTTATAATTTTAAGGATTCATATAGCTGTTTCAATATAATACACACTGTTGAAAAAATTGTTAAATAATTCAACTTCATATATAAATAGTTCATGATTTATTTTTCAGTAAGGTGATATTTATCACTGTTTTAAAATCAAATTATGAAAAATCGGAAGTAATTTTGTTACAATATGGATCAAACAAATAGCATAGCATTTTAAATTCATTAGTTTGATTAACAGTTTGACAATATCAACAATTAATTACTACTAAAATTCAGTGTCCTGGATAATAAATTGTCTTGTAGTTGTAACTTCCATTTAACTTAACTTAATATAATAAATTCCCTATAGCTTGTAGCTTGTATTTCGGTAGTAAATTATAAGAAAATAGTTTTAGGAAAGCATAATTTCAAAGTAAATTAAACAAAATATAATTTTAATTAATTTATTTTCGCTTACTAAGTTTTTCTAATTAAATTAAACTATGAAAAATATAATTTAACGACTATAAAAATTATCTGTTTATGAAATTATAGATAAAAGACTTTGCATTTCATTACCTATATTCTCCATTTTAATAAATCAAAAAGAAAGTCCTTAAAACAATGATAATTGTAAGATCAAAACTCTTCATTTTTAGATATTTAGAAGACAATATTCAGGAAAATCGATTAAAAGTTATCCGTTTATCATAAATATTTATAATTCATTTTGAACTATAAAAAACTTTTATTTCGACTAATTTTGCTGATAGATAGCATTAAACTATATTAAAGCAAAGATAATATTTTATAGTTTCTCTCTACATATATTAAATAAATTTAAACCAATAGATAAATTTGTTGGAATCAATAGTATATAAGGTAAAAAAACAAAAATTTTCCCATTCAAACCGAAATATATAATAATAAATAGAATATCCTTGTTATATTTTATAATAGATCCAAAAAAAAAACAAAACAGACAAAAAATTGCTTCTGTTTTTGATGGCTATAAAAAAAATTTCCCTAAAACGATAAATCACATAAAATAGGGAGAATTATATAAACACAATAGAGAGATAAACCTCTATAGGGGGGGAAATATGGGTTGGTATATAAAATTATAATAAATGTTTAAAATTTATGGCAAATATTTATTTGCAAACTAAGGAGTTTGTTTTAGCAAATTATTTTTTTTTTTAGTAAAATTTAATATAGCAACTTATTTATTAGTTTTTCAACTCGAAAGAAAAAATATGAAAAAAATCAAATATGTATTACAAAATGAAGAATAAAATTCAACAGCCCCGACGAGCTATATCACAAATCTTAGGAAATATTTGATGATAGCAAATTGCAATATTTTAATTATACTGTGATAATCAACATATTATTTAAGCTATTTAATAATAACGAGACTCGAGTCGCGACTATTGTTATCTGCATCATTTTGATTAAGTAAGAAGAGGCTATCGAATTTGTTGAAAATCTGTAATTTAATGACCTATCACGACCGACTGCTGAACTTCCAGTATCACTTTTTAGACTCAACAATCGAACATGAATAATATTTAATTTCTTGTCAGACAATTCGTCCAGGAATGAAAAGCATTACTTAGAGTACATTACGATATTCTTCCACCAATGAAAATTTCTTTTAATAATTTCCTCCTTCATTCAAATTATTTATTACATTTATAATATTAAATACACAGTTTAATTATCATTTTTCCTTAAATTAACATTAATTAATACATAAATCTAAAAAAAATTTATTTCACTTAATTTTTGTAATATTTATTAAGAAATTATTTAATGACTTGGTTTTTTTCCAAAACATTTTCTTCTTCTGATTTTTTAATAAAAACTGAAAAATTAATGATTAACTTATAAAAAAAAAACAATGAAAAATTAAAGATTTCATGAAATTTCTGATTTTTTTTTTCGTTGTAGCTTTTTGTAAAATATAATTTTAATAATAATAAAACTAAATTAAATCATAGCTCTATGAAAAATAACAAAGAATAATGAATGGCAATAAATTTAACGAAAATATATATGAAAAATAAAAAAACAATATAAAAGGCAAAAGGACGAAACTGACATTTCATCAATCAACTCTGGGGTAATAAAGGACATTAATCAAAGTTCGATCGAAACTACCATACTACATATTTGTTTTTAATTTTTTGTTTTTTGTTTCCAGTTCATAGAAAAATTATTATAGTTTATTTTGTTTTTTTTATTATTATTTTGACGCTTTGTTTTTTGCGCTACAAAAACGAAGAAATGAAATCATTGGCAGATGAAATTAATTGGTGGTAATTTATTGGTAATTGGAAATGTTACGTTATATATAAATAGAAATAAAAATTAATTACTAACTGAAACACTTCGAGCTTCGACTTGATAAATTTCAATTTTGGTTTACATAAAAATATGATTTCTTTGATTTTTTTTTTTTTATTTATTTTATTTATTGAATGCAAATTTAGGAAATGAGTAGAAAAAGAAGCAATTTTTCTTAATATAAAATTAAAAATTACAAATTTTTATTATGTTAAATCAAATTTGCTTGGTTTTAGGTATATCGAATATTTGAATCTTTACTTACACACATTTGTCTCCAAACATTATTTACATAAATATAACTAAAATATATTTATGTGAATCTTAATTAATAGAACCGAACATAATTTTAATTTATTTCTTAAAATTTAATCTTTACTAATTTTCTATCTTAAATTGACATTTTTAGTGGTAATGAAAATAATCAAAATTAATTGCAATAAAGTCAATTAAAGTCCAAATTGTTCATCATTATCCATTGGTAGAAAAGATTATTATTCTAATTATTTATAATTGTGAGGATTATATACAAAATAAATCTGAGTGATTAAAGGAAGGAAATAATTCCTAGTTGGTTGATTTTTTTTATTATTATTACAGACAAAATTAATATAAAATTGAATTCTTGAGAATCATAATATATAAATGAAATTTCTAAAAGTTCTGATGGAATTTTATCAATAGGATTCCATTAAAACCACAAAAATTAAACTTAAATTATATATTTTTCGAAAATTGTTTTCAATATTCCACATAATTTAGTCCTAACAATTTAGAAAACTTTATATACATAATGTACACAAACTTAAATTTAGTAAACGAAATAATTTTGAAAATAAAAATTTCTAAAATTTGAAATAAAAATAAAAAAATTACATCATTTTATTTTAAAATTTTATAAGAGAACAAAAATTAAATAAAAGAATTTCCTGTCCATAACAAAAAAAATCCAATCAGTATATATCCGGATGTGACATCATAATTTACTATTGTTTGCTTAAAGCTCAGTCAGACATGCTGCCACACAGTTTATTTAACAACATTTTTATTCATTCATTGGGAAAAAAAATGTATATAAAGAATCACAAAGAGATTGGAAGGTGGTGGCCGGGTGGTTTTTTTTTTTAACAAAACATTCCAGTAGGGACTTTATTTTTATTTGTTTTGTTATAAATTCTATTATTCTGCACGCTTGATTTTGTCGAAAAATCATTTTAGTAGTCAGGTGGTGATGGGTGATAATGATAATTACAATAAATATTTGAGGTTATACACTATCTGATTAATTTAACAATACTGTTACATAAAGGGAAAATTGATTTTTATAACAAGAAAGCTCGTAAAAATAAGAATCAGCAGAATTGAAGTAAAATTATAAATGGTAAATTAAAATATTCTTTCAATGTATATAGAGGAACTTAATTAGTAATAATTATGGAAAATGAGAATTTTGGTTTGTCACAGATCTTTGTAGAAGAAGTAAATGAAAAATTAAAATTATTATAGAGACTTGAAAGGATGTTGTAGCTAATTTACAATTGTTTATAATTAATTTGGGTAATTTCTAATAGAAACTAAAATTATTACATTATATTATTAAAATGTCAAAAAAAAATGTTTTATTTCTAGACTCAATGTGGTCATTCAATGAATTTAGAAGAATTCCATTTATTTAACGATTCAATACCAACTGGAAAAAGGCGAATTGATGTGATGAAAGACAAATTTGAATTATAAAAATATTAAAATTGCCATAAATTTGATCTGAAATTGATAGTAAAATTAGAAAGCATATTTGTATGTAACTAATATACTAATCCTGCAAAATAAGATAATCTGATTTTATTAAACTGGCCCTAGGCTGGCACGGTTTTGTTGTAATGTCGAATCAGCACTGGCTTGATTACCATATATGTCGCGATATTTCTCTGTCTTATTCCCTAAGATAATTTAAATGACATCAGTTATTATTATATATTTAATAAATAGAATTTTAAAACTTTAAATAATATTATTAATTGCATAATAATTACTAATAATTTTTCTTTTCATTTCCAGATTTTGTTAAAACCAATAAAAGATAAGTTTTTTCTGACAATTTTTCAATTTATTTACAAATTTCCAAACTAGTCGCTTACTATTTTCCAAATTATAAATATATTAATAAATTATGTTATCACAAATTAATTAAATTATTTGTATATATCTTCAGTTATTGAAAGATAAAATATTTAACTGTAAATAACATAATTTTTATGATGAAAAAAAAAACTTTTAACAAATATTTTATCAAAGAGTAAACATTCAAAACTGTTGAAAATATTTTATATACCCTCCAGTAATACAGTAAAAGTAACAACAAAAAAACTATATCGTCCTTTTTAAAGGGCAACAGCAAAGTAAAAGCATTAACTAAACTGTTATTGTGTTTATATAGGACACAAAAATGAATATTTTATACTTTATATACATAAACAAACAAAAGCTATAAGTATAACTTAAAAAGGACTTTCAAAATTAAGACAACTCATGACTGTCACAATTATGCTCTTCTTGTTGCTATGTGTGTATACATATATTTTTTTACAATTCAGAGAATACACCACCAATTTATAATTTGCAGTAAACTTTTCCTAATGGACGATATTTGCATTTGCATTCCACTAGCAACAACAACGAAAAAGAGCAAGGTATGCTTACCAACGCGAAAATGTTATAGTGAAAAGTTAAGTGAACTTAATTAATGAATTTAGAAAATAAACTTTTTTCAGCAGCATGTTAACACAGCAGTCAGATAGATAACTTTATTTTCTATGGTTATATGCTTTATGTATATATAGTTTTTTTGCTATTTAGAAAGAAACATTATTTGTCTTTCTTTTGGAAAATTGTCGTTTTTCTTTTTGAAAATTTTATTTTAATTTTTATGTACATTAATTTTGAATTATTATTCAAAAAATTTGGTTAGTATTTTTCTTGTATTTAAATAAATTTTGTATAAATTTAAATTGCAACATAATTATTCATAATAATTTCTATATAATATTTAAAGTAAATTTAAATAATATCATAAATAGATTCTTTCTGGTTTCATAATTTAATTTTAAACTTTTTTTAATTAATATAAAAAACCTCACAAATTAAATTGCTGGTGCTTGAATAATTCGAATAATTGGAGAAATTATGTAAAGATTAAACAATTTTAGATAAAAGTTCTTTAAAATATAAATAAACATTTTCAAAAGATCAACAATTTAATAAGCTTTTGATTTCACATAAATTTTTCTTTATTAATTCTGCCAAAAAAAAAGGACTAAAATAATGAAATTTAATTTAATATTAAGAAATCTGGTCTGTAATTTTTTTTAATTAATTAACTTTAATTTCTAGTTAAACATAAAGTATTAAACATATATTTGAAAATAGTATTTTAAATTAGATACGAGAAAACCCCAATGTGGTTAAATTTAATTTAGAATCCTTCCAATATTGAAATATCCGTCCATAGTTTATCTTCAACTTATAAAATTAATTTTAATAAAAAAAATTCATCTTGTTGATCAATTATAATAAAATAAAACTTTTTCAAATCCCAATACAAGTTTTAATTTTAAATTGTAGAAAAATTAATGGTTTTATTCATTTCCTGTCATGTATATATGACAAATAAATTTATTTATCATATATTTTTAACATTAATTTTGTATATTTTTTTTTTTAAACTCAAACTATTAAAATTAAAATATTCCCCAGAGTCTACTTTAGTTTAAAGTTATTTAGAGATTCATCAAACTATATAAATGTATACGAAACTATTAAATTATTATGTATATAAATTTATGTATACATAATAGTGAAAAATGTTATATAATCAAACAAAATATAATTTTATAGGATTTTTGTTCCTATATAGTCGATCTCTCACAAAACTTTGTACAAATAAAATATATTTTTGTTAAATTTCATGGGGGACAGGACAGTATTAAATAAATTGTTGTGCATATAAAAATGGTAACAAGTTTTAACTCAAATATAAAAATCAGACAGAAAAAAAAAACAGAATTTAATGCGAGAAATAATAATAATAATGTAACAAATCTCAAAAACTTTATTTTAAACGAAAAACTTTTCAAAAAACTTAACCAGCAAAACAAAATAAAAATTTCTTTTTAGATTTGGGTATATGAAAAATATACAAATATATTACATAAACATAAAGATATTAATATGTAAAAAAAAAATTTACATAAATAAAATCTGTTATGGAGTTTTATATAAATGTACATAAATATTATATTATTATATTCTCTAGACGTGAACGTGCCAACTTTGAAAAGTTTATATATAATTTTGGAAAACTGAACAAATTTAATTGCTGCAACTGACACATTTAATTTCAGTGGTTTTTTAAGCCTGTGATGCATTTGAACAAATTTAAAAATTATATAATTTTCCGTTCCCGTACACACAAAAAAAAAAACAAAGTTTTTTTTTTATTTAAATTTATATTTAAGTTTTCGGAATAAGTTTTTGATATTTTTAGGACAGAACTTTAATTATATCATGACGAATCTATATCTCACTTAAATTTTATATTTAATAATATTTTTGGCACTAACTGATAGAATAGTAAAATTACAACTATGTACCAACCCCTTGAATTATTAAAAGTCGAAAATCTATTTTTTTAATTAATTATTTATGAGCTAAGAACTTCATTTTCATATTAAATTTGCTGTTTTTCACACATTTTTAATTTTTTGAAAAACATTTTAATAATTTTCTAAAATTAAAAGAATCGTTGACCATTTTGAATTTTCTGAGTGTTCTAAACATTTATATACCACTCAATGTTAAAAAAATTATATAAATTGAATTTTAGTAATTAAAAATAATGTTAAAAAAAATATTGAAAACGAAAACCCCACAATTTCTACATAAATTTAAAAGCTCTTCTAGCTAAATCATAATTTAATCGATTACAATGACAAAAACACTTTCAAAAATTTGGCAAATCTTTGACTATATTTTAAATACATATATAATATTACAGAATTTAATTACAATTTTAATTTAACCAAAATAATTAAATTTATAATCAATAAAAAAATTTAAATACTTTAAAATTGTCATAAAAATATTGAGAATATTTTTGTTATTCCATATAGAAAAATAATTATGGATAGGGAAAAAGAAAATAAATTTTCCCTTCTTGATGTGTGTATAACAAAAAAGAAAGGAAAATAGAAAATTTGTTAAAAAAATAATATCAACTTAAGAGCTTTCAACAAAACAAACACATTACAGGATAAAATAAACAACAATTCAAATAAACATTGTTTTTGTTCCTTTTTTTTCTGGGTAAATCTTTACGAACGCACTCGGATATATTTAAGTAAGTATACACCGTATTATGTATACAAAGACGACAATGATGAAGAAGGATACAAAATCCTTTTCAAATACACACCATACTCTCTTATGTATATTAATGTGTATACATGGTTTAGTTAAAAGTATGTATAAACAAACCAAAAAAGAAGAAAACAGAAAATTTATGTAACTAAAAATGTTAAGCAATGTGTTTTGTTTTGGCCTTCCATAATTTTATATAGCGAAAAATAAAGGATATATAAATATAAAATATATAGGATTATAAGAGCTCATAAAAATGTCATAAATATTTTTTATATCACTTTTCTGTACATAGTTATGTATACAATAATGAAAAGAGTTATGAATGATATGCATTGGAAAAGTGGAAAAGTTTCAGAGGTGAAACAAGTCCATAATAATTATTATTTCGGTGTAATAAAATATTTCATTTATTCGAGTACAAAAAGGAATAATTGTTAACTTTAAAGTAAATGTGTTTGGTTGCAGTAATTGTGAATGTTAATAGTGTGATAAGTTTAGGTTTTATGGAATTGCTATTATTAAAAAAGAAATTGCATCAGTTACTAGAGATTGCGATTTCCCGACATTTTTCATGTCTCGAGACATCGAGACTTTTTTGTCTCGCTATATTTGTTGTCTCGAGAATACGAGATTATTTTTTCTATGTCTCGAAAGTCTCGAGATTTCCCGAGACTTTCATAAAATAAAATAAAATTCAAATAATTACAAAAAATATTGGAAAATTATTTATTCGTATTAATAACTAATTCAAAGAAAAAACAAAATAATAAAAAAATATAGAAAAAAAACCCAATTACTATTACTATTAGGAACATATTATTAGTAGGAACAAAAATAATATTAAATAATATATATGCTTTATATACATATATATATATGTTTTTTCTAAAAAAAAGGACTTGTCTATCAGATAGGGCTCTTTGACTTTAGTATTGCTACAGGGATTCAGTATTTGAAAAAAAAATGCTTGTTGCTTGTTGACAATAAAATTGATGATCAAATAATAGGTATTTTTGTACTATATATGTAGAGTAGTAGTAGTTAGTATTACTTTGTTAATATGTTATATGGAAAAGTAATTTGCTATATTTTTGAAACGTAAAATAATATTTTCATATATTTTTATAGCAAAGTAAATTATATATATGACAGTTGACAGCATGTATAAATTTAAGAGACAAACAACAAAAAATTTCTGTCAATTTAAAATTGTTGCCACAGTTAAATATTATTAGTTATTACCCTTTAGGAAATTTGATTGCAATATTAAAATTACAGAATATATAATCCAAATTCAAATAAACATAAAAATTTTGTAAAAGAATTTATTTTTAAATTTCTCGAGACCAAAAAAAAAATTCTCGAGACTACGAGAATTCCCGAAACATGAATATATAAATTTCTCGAGACACGAGACATTAAAATATGTAAAAGTCTCGAGATTTCTCGAGACCGGAATTCTCGATCACAATCTCTATCAGTTACTTTTCCCCTAAAAAATAATATGAAAATAATTGTTAGTACACTTATTTTTCCAATTTTTTAAAAATAATTACCATATGTTTCTAAGGTTTTTCAAATTAAATTAATGGAAAAAGTAAATTTTTATCTCCAATTATTATTGCAGAATTTCTTTATTTTAAATATTGAATTAATTATGAGAAATTCGACTAGCTATGTTTAAATTTAAATTCACTTAAACTTACATAATCTCTAATTCCTTTTATACATTTATTAAAACTATTCAATAAAACATTAGTTTATTTACATTTTAATGGTCATTTAACAAATCATATTTAATTACACTAATTTTATATGATATCTTTGGATATAACATTTAATATTCCTTTAATAATTTTGATCAATATAATAATTAATTTTCACATAGCAAATCTAATTCACCTTCATTCTAATGTTCATGTCAATGTCCTATTAAGATTTAAAATCAATTTCATTTAGATTGATATGAAATAAAATCGTAAAATAAATAATATTATTTTTAGTCTTGTTAATAATCGGAAAATATTTCAATTTCCATTTTTATCCTAACTAAAATGACCACAATATAAAAAAAACTTAATTATATACATAACACTTTCTAATTAATATTTTTAATGATATATAATTTATTTATCATTTACCTTCCTTTAATTCACTTAAAATTCATAGTGACACAAAATGTTGATAAAATTTTATATTATTTATTTTTTACTACATATCTCTGAACGTTTGAGTTCAAACGCGCAACAGTACAACGAATATTTATACATTGTCAACATTTTCATCTGATAATTTCTCTATATCAAATCATTTCAAGCATCCTGTTCTCTATTTCAGGACGATATAAAAAATTGTGATAAAAAATTGTAAAAAAAATTGGAAATGGCAATTGAAAATGTTGACCATGTAAAAGTAGTCATTGAATTTTCACAAAAATAAAATAACAACTATTAAAAATACATTTTATTTCAATTTTCTTCTATTTTTTATATACCTACAGTAAGTATTTAAATTTGATATGTAAAAAATGAGGACATTACTATTATATCCTTTATATTCTATATTATATAGTATAAAATGATGGAATATCCTTTGGCACGAAACTATTTATTATTTTCATGCCAAGAAAATAAAATTGAAAAAAAAAAAAATATATTAGAAAATAGATAGTCGAGGAAAATGGAAAACAATAGATAAATAAAAATTTATATATACGGTATTAGTATTTACTGTTTTGTATATTTATATGTATTTGAGTTAAAGTGAAATATAAATAAGAAAATTTCGCGATAGATTACCAGGAAACACCCCATTTTTCTAAGGCGATCATTAAACTATATGGTAAATGTATACAACAACTAAAATACAACTTTAAATACAACTAACTACTACTGATACACTCAATCTATGCAATAATTATTTATTTTATATAAAAATATTTTGAATATTTTCTAAAAAGAAAACAGAAGGAAAATTCTGATACAAAAACGCAAATCTAAAAAAAAAAAAATTGTTTTGCTATAACAACAAATATTTTACTATCGTAATAAAGGAGCAGCTTTTTTTATATATACATATACATATAATAAATGTATATATATATAAATATTAAAGAAAATTAAGGAAGTTAGGAAGCCAAACAGTCATGGAATAATTTTTTCTTGTCTTTATAAATTGGTTTTTCCTTTATTTTCAAGCAAGAAAAATTTTTTATAGAAAAAAAAAATAGTTGCGTGGATACCAGACTTTTTAATGTTATACACATACACACTTGCATAATATCCTTTTTTCTATATATTTGGTGTATATTTTGATATACTTCTATAGCTGTTTTATCCTGGAAAAATACTATTGTATATGTATAAAACAAAAACAAAAACAACAACAAAGCCATAGAAAACCTTATTTGTGAATAAGAAAAAGTCCTTCTTGTGTATACATATATATAATAATAATAATAGGAGAGAAGAATTAAAAAAAAACCATCAACAAAACAAGGAATCCTAAAAATATTTCATACATATATATACAATAAAAATGAATAAGCAACACGCTATTTTTCACCAGATGGAAAACAAACAAGAATACAAAAATTTACTTATAGAAAAATATTCAATATTATAAAAGCCGGAAAATGAATACGTAATAAATAGAAAATTTATTATTATATGCGTTACCATGAAATTTTCAAATAAACAAAAAAATAAAAAAAAAACGAAAATTGGAAAAATAAATAAATATAAGAAAATTGTAAGGAAAACCAAAGAAAATTCACAATTTTTTAAAAAAAAAAGTTGGATTGGTTTTATTAAGAATTTAAAAGAAGAAAAAAAAATTAATTATAAAATAATATTTACATTTTTTTTTTTTTAATTCACTTTTAAAGATTCAATTTTCAATTCGTTACGGGAAGAGTTTTTTTCTTTCTATTTTTGAATTTTATCCTGAATACTAAAAAAATTTTTTATGTTTATATACATTGCATAATTTAAAGTTTCTCTTCTAATTTAATTGAAAGTTTAATGTTATATTATTGCGATTTCTAATTTTCATCGAGAAATTTATTATTAGATTAAAATTTAATCATTTTTAAGTGAAGGAATTGGAAATTTGAATTAATTTACAACAGGATTAATAATTATCTTAGTAACATGTCGAGAATTATGCCAAGTACTCATTGATTTTATTATACTTGTGTTACATACTATAAGTAACTTAAACTTTTGCTGTCTATTTACTATTAATTTTCCATTTCTACTGTCTTCACCGAATACTATCGCTAATAATCAATTAAATAGAGTTGAATTATAATTTACTTTCGCATCCATATGCTAAATCCTAAATTACATTAAAGTAATTGAAATATATTTTATTGAACTAATGTTTTTTTCAACAGTAAAAATTATTTTTATGGTATTTTAAATTATGAGATTTTCCTTCTATAAAAAAATATTTTCATTACAAGACATCAGAAACATATTAAATTTCAAATTATATAATTACAATTATATATATAATTTTGGTGCAGTTGTTATAATATTTTTAATTAAATTTGAGTGCCAAATCGGCAAAAAAAAAAGTTCTCTTTATATACCAAAATAAGCAAAAGCTTTTATACATAATCTTTTTGAACAACAACAAAAAACATATAAAAATGTTGTGGTAAACCATAAAAGGCTATTTAACCTTTATATGTTTGCAATATACTTTTGGAAATTTACCTTAAAATCATTACTATGGACATAGAGAGAGTGTTGCATAATGAAAATAGCCTATTACATAATGTTGGCTAGAGAAAATAAATACTCTATTTTTACCTACATCATTTTACATTTTAAATTTTTATTAATTTCTTTCTTTTACAAGTGAAAATGTTTGTTGGGTGATCAAATTTCATTTTGTCCACCAATTTTGTCCACCAGGTTTAAATCATTTTTAAAATATTTTATAATTTTAAATTGCTCTTGAAAAGGATATCATATTTAAATTGAATTTAAATTAAAGGACTTTTTCAACAAAATTAATTATGTAAAAAAAAAATATATTATTATTGTCATGAGTTACATCAAAATATTTGTTATTATTGCAATTATGTATATACTATTAATTAATCCTGTGATGGGTGGCAATACTGCTGAGATATTTATACGATGTTTAAAAAAAAAGCAATTAATTTGTAGCCTTTTATAATTCCAGTATAGAGTCATAAGCAATCACTGAAAATATGTACAAAAAATTGACTATTTAATTAATTTTATTATTTTTGAAAATATATAATTATTATTTTTAATAATTTCTTTTACAATTTTGTCCTGGCAAATGTAAATAACAAAAGAAAATAATTTAAATTTTAAATTAATAATTTTCAAAGTAAAATTAATGTAAAATATTTCCAAAAAAAAAATTGTAAACTTAAAATTTTACCATAAATGAACAATTCACTTCACTATGTTTTACTTTGTCCACAAATTTAAATTTTCTATATTTTGAGTATATCCTTTTTGTCGAAAACATAAAAATTAGAAATTTACTAACAAAAAAAAAGAGTTGTGTTGTATATTTAATAAAATTTTATATGAAACTTTATTTCCTTTTAAAAATTATGCCAAAAAAATTCTAACATAAAAAATAATAATAATAAAGTTATGAAAATTATGGTCGAAAGTACTTGTAAACTTTCTCGCATTTCAAAAGAAAATTTATTATTGAAATAAATTATTAAGAGAGAGAGGATAGATCCTTTTCCAACAAATTCACTTTATTTTTAAGCTTTATACAATTTAGTTTTATTATTTTCTCAAAAAAATAAATAAATAAATGCAACTGAAATTGAAATTCATAAATTCTAAAAAGTTTTTCCTTTTTTTTTTAATTTGGAAAACTTGACTTTTCTTTACTCTTTGTCAGTAGTAACTATAATTTTCTTTACTCTTTGTCAGTAGTTACTTTTTTATAGGATTTTTTCTTAAATGTGTTTAACTATTTAAAAAAGGGTTGCATTTCCATTTATAATTTGCGCGTCAACAATTATGTGAAAAAATAGTTTGAAGCCAGCAATTACGCGAATTTTGTAAGTTTGAATACATGTAAAATGTCGGTCGAGGGTAAATTGTGTATTTGTAAATAAAATTTCTTCATTTAAATTTCAACCTGGTAAAGATTTTTGATGCCATATTGATGCCTATGTATGCAACTATAGTTTAAATCATCGAATTTAGACCAACAAAAACTTTGACGATAGAAGAGCTTATCTTCGTGTCAAAACTACATTTTGGAATCCTTAATATTAAAATTGATTAAAAATAATGTATAAAATAAATAAAAACTACATGATTTTAAAATACATATCGCAAATGAAAGAGAAAATTTATTTTGAAAAATGTATACAAATCATATTAATCCTCCCATAATAATTTTGTAAGCACATTTGCACACAATTGTGCACCAAGGAAATATAACATCATTTTGAATTATTATTTGTAATATAATATTTTAGAATATATTTACAATTTTTGAAAAATGTTGTCCTAGATATTTGATAAATTTGCTAGAATATATATGAACAAATATAAATCATTTTGCTGGTTTCCTGGAAATATGGACGCACAAAGTAAAATTATTAATATTTTAGTTTATAATTATAATATTTTATTAAATTTTTAAATAACTATTAATATATACTGTAATATGGAGAAGTGGCATAATTACATTTCCTTATATTATACTTATTACCTTGTTGCTATAGTATCAAAAAACTTGTATAAATTATGTAACCATAAATTTAATTTATTTATAAACTGAAATTGATTAAAATAATTTTTAATTATAAAGTAAATTTTCATTATTAACATGTTCTAAACAGAAAAGGATGGAATGTAAAAAGGAACTCAATTAAATAATCTAACCAAATATTATTTTCCTTTTAAGGACTACAATAAAAAACCAAATAATAATTTCAGCCCAAGAAAATAGTCAAATATGATGTGAAATTAAAAATTCTAACAATAATTTGTAGTATATATTTTATTTTACTTAAATTATTGTACTCCTTATTACACTTAACAAATCATCTAAAAAAATTAAGTTGAAAATTTCTCCAATTTCAATTAAATTTTAGATAAAAATGTCACCATTTTAACAACACTATATAAATGTTCACTTTTCCATATTAAATCTCTTCACAAAATTAAGTATATACCATTTCGCTAATTGTTAAGTAATTAATTTATAAATTATTAAATGAAACTACGATGGTATTTTATGTATTTAATGTTGTTAAAAATGTTGGAAAAACACAATTTCACTGTTGAATATATGGTGTGTACATAAATAATTTATTAAATGCAAACAAGTTAATTGAAAACCGAAAATGCAATTAGCAAATCTCTGATTTTATTAAATTGTTTTTTTTTTGTTCAGTTCATTCGTGTTAAAATTTTGTATTTAATTTTTTAGTTACTTGTACGTATACTACGTGTTTATATATCTAAAATAATTAATAACATTTTTTTTTTTAAATTGAACTGAACTAAACTTTTCTATAACTTTTAACTCTTCAACCTATCAACTTTCGACATTTTCATTAAAAAAGTTTTAATTATAAATTTTTTTGTTGAATAAAAAAAAAAGTATATATAAATTTAAAAACTATTTATATAGTTTCATTATGGTACATATCAGTTTTAAAGTTTCCTTTATATGTATTAAATTTTTTTTTTGTGTTTATTAGAGAAATTTTAGTGAAAATTAAATATTAAATTTATATTAATTGTCTGATAAGAAATTTGACAAGCTGAAAAAAGGAGAAAACAATTATAGAAATATTTAATTTATTAGGAAATATTTATAAAGTGGAAATAAGTAGGTTTAATATGGTTGATAGTCCTTTGCAGGTTCAAAATATATTAATAATGTTATAAATATTAGAAACTTTTTAGATTTTGCTATTAAATAAACATAAATTTAAAATTTGATAATTCTTCGTTATAAATTAGAACAAATTTAAAGATATGATCAAATGATCCTTTTGAATTTGCCACACCAATTTCATACTTATTTGAACTCATCCAATTTCAAGAACGAATTTTTCCAGAAGTTTTTCATTTTCCGTCTAGCATGAAAGTATAGTAATTAAAAAAGCTTTTAACTCTTTTGTCCACTCTAAAACGTCTATCATCCTCCCCTCCGCATGGAGATACCCTCTGCAATTATGTTATCCTTAAAAAAAAAATGAAAGAAATATTATTTTCATCAAAAAATATATTTCCTTCTCTTAATTAAATTTGCAGTATTTATTATAATTTTTTGCTAAGTGCGATCTTTCAGTAAAAACTCTAATTCACTTAAATACTCTGATATCAAGCAAATAAACCTTAAAAAACCTACACAAAAGTCAAACACAACAAAAAAAAATTAATTATCTCATAATGTTTAATTAGAAAAAAAAAAAATTGTATTTCATCATAACATAAAAAAAAATTACACACATAACAAAATCGATTAACTTTTTTATCTCTTCAAATGATTTTTTTTTATCCATGTGATAATATAATTTATTTTTTTTATGATTAATGATCAAAATTTGAACTTTTATGTCCAGTAACAATAATTTCTGTTCATCCAAATAGTCTAGTAAATATTATATATGAGTGTAAAGCCATTTACAATTATTATTCTACTACCAGAAAAAAAAATATCGTTATCACATATCAACATAGAATTATTATAGTCATCAACATTTTTACTCTATGTAGTTAAGAGGTCTTTATTTATTTTCTCTGCTCGTTCGAAAATTCAAGTACTTTTACGGTCATCTGGATTTAATGGTTAAGTCAAATCTTTTTTTATTAACCTTTTGTCTCTATCTATAGCATAAATGGAAAAATATATTTTTCGTTGTCATAATTTCTATTTATCTTCTAAATTGTAAAGTGATTTTATTTAGATTTATGTGAAAATCAAAATTTTGGGAGCAAAGAAAATTATTATTGATCATAATAAATAAATGAAAAATCATAATCTACACTACAAAATTCTATATTTTTTTTTTTTTCAAACATAAATTTATATTTAGAAATAAAAATATATACCGAAACTATTTTAACCATAAAAATGGGTTTTTTTTTGCAAGACTGATCTTAGTTCAGGTATAAAAAAAATGGAATTTTTATTTAAATATTATTTTGGTATTTAAATTTTCCAAGGAGACCATAAGGACTGTTTAAAAATTCTTGTATACCGCATATTATTAAGGTTTTATGGAATTTTTCATTTATTTATAAAAAAAATATTTTATTTTTCTGGTTCTGAAAAATTCATATATGTAGAAATTAAATATTCTTAGTTTACAAAATATAGTATACAAATTAAATATGGAGTTAAATTTATTAAAATTACTCAAAAAAAATATTTAAATTTATAATTATATTTAAATTCAATTTAATTTATACTTTAACTCAATCCAAATTCAAAAATTTAATTTATATTTTATTTAATTATAAAGTTAAGACTGCAAATTTTGGTACAAAACTAGCAAATGTTCGATAATTGCTAAGGGATCAAACCATTTTTATATAAAATTGCAAATTTAAGATATTCCTTTATAAATAGAAAATGTTGGTATCTTTTTATATCAAATTGGAATGTTGTAAAATTTTTATATTAAAAAGTATCATACACTAAAAAGACTTTAATGGATTATCCTTAAAGGTTGAGTAAACAAGTAACATTCAACTTATTACCGTAGACACAAGAGTACCTTTCAAATGTGTATAACGAGTTAATTTTTAATTTAAACAAACTAACAGAGTCTTATACAATTAATTTATAAATATCATTTTAATTTATTAAAAATTGATTATTTATTATTTGAGTCCTTGAAATATTGTAGTATTAACAAAGTTAAACGACAGTTACATAATTTTATGAACGAGTTCATTAATAAGAATTAGGCACACTGTCAACATTTCGTTATTTTTTGTGTGTCCTTTATGGCAAACACAAAATGTTCTTTAACCAAATTATATACATTTTACTTTGCTGTCGATCTTTTGGTTACGTGTGTATTGTATTTTCGCGTTTTTCTTGAATTCTCGTCCCCGATTATTTTTTTTTTTTAATTCTTTTTTCTTCATCAATTTTCCGCATACCTTAACTCAATTACAGTTTTTATTTATGACTACCCACCATCGCCCCCTTATTTTGAATGATTTCTTTCTTTGTTTTACCTTTTACCTTTTCTATTTAATTTCTATATCTTTAAATATCCTTGAATCGATTATTTTAGATATAAATTTTTCTATTTATTTATCTTATTTTCATTTTTCTTTTGTTTTTGGTTTCGTTTTGTATTTGGTATAGTAATTTTTTTTATATGCACGATTTGAAAATAGCTTTCCACGTTCAAAAATTTACCCAAGAAATTTAGTATTTTATAGGCAAATATCTTCTATTCCTTAGAATTTCATTTTTTTTTCAGCATTTTTTTTTACATTTTCATAACGAGTATTGCTTTATTTAATTATATAAATATTTCAATTTATTTGTGGTGAAATGGTGAAATGAAAATTTATATAATAAAAAAAGATATTTTTGAATAAAAAAATTTTAAAATTGGAAAATAAACAGACTTAAGACAAAAAAATATTCGATAAAATAGAAATGTAAATAGAAACATTTGACAAAAAAAAAATGGTGTTAGTAAATTTATATACTTATCAATCGATTATTTCATTTAATATTCTAGTCACAATCGATAAAATTAATTTGAGATTTTGCTTTTAGCTTATTGTTAAAAAAAAGCAAAATGATGAATAATTTAAGGAAACGTTTTGGTCTGTTTGGCATAAGATATAATAAATCTTCTGATTTTGAGAATTCATCTACACAGAAGGTATGACAATTTTCTTGTCAATATTAGGTTTTGTGTCATCGTTAATTTTAATTTGGGAGTATAACAGAATTTAGGAGAATATCATATTATAAATGATTATATTTATTGATTTACTTATTCTACATGTAATAGTAGCAAAAGGATGTGTTAATCCATATTAAATCAGGATATGTTTTCGGACGAACTTCTTCTTTTCTTTAATTCAGTTATGTCCCTGTTAAATTATGGCTGTAATAAAGTCGTCTATTTGAAAATTGGACATACTAATTGGCTAAAACTTAGCAATACTTTGTATCCTGTGCATTAAGGAGGATACTACATCTTCTAGTATACCGAAATGGAATCTAATCTACCTGAAACGATTTACTCTTAGATAATTTCATCTGTTACCCAATCCCAAATAAATTAATCATATAATAAATTTCAAATTACCTTGAAATAGTATTTTTACATATTAATTTATATAATATTTTGCGTCCCTAAATAATAATTTAAATTTACAAATGTTCTTATCTCAAAAACATTTTTTAAAGAAAAATGTTAAAATTTATTATTCCCACAATACAAAATTTTGCAAAACGAAAATTAAGTTGTCGGTAAAACACAAATCCTTTAATAGAGAAAACAAAGTAAAGAAGAAAAAAAATCCCGAATAATTAATAAATTAATATTAGAAAAATCCTCCTTTTTTAACATTTTGAATTAAAATTAGCGTCCAAAGATTCCATTCGTTACATGTTAGATGAAATCCTTAAAATTCGAATGATGTATCCGAAAAAAAAAGAAGAATTAAATTATTTTTCTTAACAAACAAAAAAAATCCTTGTTTTTTAAAGTACTCCCCAAAGAATATAATTTACAATTTTGGTATACTAATTTTTTTTCTTTAAAAATAGGAAAAACCAATCTGTTTCTATTCACTCTGCTAACCAAAAGAATTACTTAAAAAAAAAAATAATGAACAATCGCATTAAAAATTCAAAGATTTCTGTAACTCTTGTATATAAGATGTGGCGGGAATCATTATTTTAAATAAAGGAAAATATTCACCAACCGCCGCACTAGAATCTAACCAACAAAAAATTCTATACTTTCTTGTATTTAATGTAAATTTTATTATTATTTATAATATTAAAAAACACAAAGAAAAACGAAGTAAAATTCAAAATCAACCAAAAATTATTTTAATTATAAATTATTATGATTTTTTATTACTTATCCTAGTTAAAACAGCTTTGCGTTCCTTTTTGTTATTTTGAATATCAAAAGGATTATTTAAATTATTTTTGAATTAATATATTAAAAAGTTGAGAGCATTTTTATGATGGTGATTCGTTTTTTTTTTCGCACAAATAAAAAAAAAGGGAATTTCTTAAAAGCTTTTTAAAATTAATCAAATTTCAAGAAATATAAATAAATTTATTAACGAAAACAAAAATATTCTACTAATAATATGGAGAAAAGATTGGCAAATAAAAAAATATGTAATAATGAAATGAATTTAAAAAGGATTTGCAGGACATTTTTTTAATTTTTGTATTTAGTTTAAATGATAAATAAAATAATTGAAATAAATTGAATTTCATGTTTAGTATAATAAAAATATAATTTTTTTCATGATGTCCTTAACGTTTGTATTCTTAATACTGTTAATAGGAAAGACAAACTAAATGTCCCCAGAGATATGTACTTTATTCCTCTGAGTAAATTACATTTCTCTGTAGACATTTTCACAGAAAGAATCAAATTTATTAATTAGGTAAATAGAAAAGTGAGCATATACTAATAATTCGTAAATTTGAAACAAGTACTTATTCGAAAATAATTAGAAGTCAAAAATAAAGTGATATTTTTACTAATTTTATTGAGCACTGTAATTTAATTTATTAGAATTTAAATTTTTTATTGGTTTACTAGACGTTTTTTTTTATCGTAATTTAAAACTTATGTGATCTCATCATTTCATTTTTATTCTACAGACATTCTTATTTGAGACTATATAGAATTCATTGCACAACAAGGAAAACTTCATTGTGAGAAAACATTCAATACATTTCAATTAAAAAAAAACATACTAACAATCACGTAATACTAGAATTTTATTTAATATTCATAGTAACTACTATTACCGACAGTGTTTATATATATATATATATATTTGCTATCACCGTTCAATAATATTACACAAATCAAAAATACCAGATTACAACAAACTTTTTCAAAAACAACAAACTTTTCCTTGTAAATCTCCTCCTCCTCTCTATATATACAATGTTATTTTTCCCAGAAAACTTACCGATTTGTTTACTATAAATTCTGATGCATCTCTAACTATAGACTTTTTATTTCCAAACCTCTTTTCTCTCTTTAACCTCTAATACTTCTTTTCACATTTCCAAAGATAAATACTAACTAATAAAAATCAAATATCAAAAAAAAAAATGGTATATCTGAACAATAATAAAACGAACTTAAATTTTTATATAATATGAAATGAACATGTTTTATTTTATTTGTACTTTTTTACATGTTTTCCACAGTCTTCAATAAATTTTTACATAAAATCTCAACTCTTTGCATTAATAATTTATTATATGTCTCCCATAGAATATAACAACATCCTTTTAGTATCATTTTCATTTTCTTTCATTTTTTTTTTTTGCCTTAAATGGGGAATCATTGTAATTTTCGTATATAGTATACTATACAACTTGTACAATATAATATTGTATACAAACATCAAGGAAACAAATTTGTTAAGAGCTTCTCTACATATAGTGTAAGTACGACTGTAAGCTATATAAGGATTCATTTTTCTTCTATATACGATATTCTTTTTCTTATACCTGATGATGATGAAATAAAAAAAAAAAAGTTGTGTATGTTCGCAGCAAAAAAAAAACAAATTCTTATATTACCAACAGGATTTCTCGATTTTTTTTTTTTTTAAATATAATTTTTTTTTTTTTTTGTGTTGTTGTAAGGATTAATTTATACAAACATTCACTTAGATTTGTCATTGTATGTTTGTGTCGTCTTCTTTTTATACTCGTATAAACTTTCAAATATTGTTACTGTCTCTTATGCCACAGGACGATTTATTTCATAGCATTGGATAAAAGTACAGCAGCTTACTTTTTTTTTATTTATTTTATTATTAAATTGTGGTAATATTTGTACATTTCGGAAGTTTTTACTTATATTATTTATATATGTATGTTGTTTTTTGTATCTTTTTTTTTGTGTCTATGTTCAAAATGATATTTTTGTCATGGGAATTCCTTTAATTTATTATACAAAATTAATATGATGAGTTTTGCAGGGATTGGTGGTGTTCTATATAGTATTTCTTTTTTATACTTGATTGCTGCTATATAAATAGCAAAAAAAAAAGTAAATTTCTTTAACATTTTTATTTATTATATTATTTATCTATGCTTTTTTTTTAAAAAAAATTTATGTTTAAAAATTTATGTTTAAAAGTTTAAGGAATTCATTGCGTCATAAATGTAAAAATTAAATAAATTACATTTTTTATATATGCTATACGTAAAATAATTGTTTAATTAGTTTTATATCATTTTTTTTTATTTAGAAATTATTTTTTGTTATAACCGAAAACTATCCGCAAGGTAAATAATAAATATTTTAACCTTATAAAACTATTTTAGCACATAATAAATTTACTGAAACAATAATAATAAACTATTAAATAGATTAAATTATTCCCAAAATGGATATAATGTTTTGAAAGTTCCCACTTGACATTTATTTCATGTAGGGTATAACGAAAAAATCTGAAATGTACATAGAGTTTGGGTAGAACCAAAGCCGTAATCAAAGCAGTACACGTATGTATTTCACAGTATTCTACGCTACAGTATATTTTGGTAGAATAATGTGAAATATACTTAATTTCATAAGCAAATTTCTAACTTATAAATAGAATTATAAACTGATTTAAGTTAAGATTTCTGATTTATAGAAAAATATTTTAAAAAATTCACCCAAAAATTTACGATATTATTAAAATTTACAAATTGACAGAAAAAATTACAGAAATTTTCATAAAAAATTATCGTTTTTATACAGAAATTTATCAAAACCAACAATTAACAATTTTGCATTTTCCCAAAATATACCAACAATTTCTATGAAAATTAATTTTAATTCATTTTATTCAACGATTTAAAAAAAAAAAAAACTTTGAATAGAAAAAAACATAAATTTTTCCTCCATAATAAAATGAATTTTCATTTTTCCCAACTTAATTGAAATTCAAAAATATTAAAAAAAAAAAATGATAAATAAAATATGTAAATAATTTTTTATATTATTAGATTTTCTTTTCGTTGCGTTGGGAATATAAAAAAATAAGATTACAATTTACACAATTACAGAAAACGACGAAAACATATCGCATAGAGACAAGAATACCATATCCATAATAGTAAAATTCTTAAGATGAAAAATATAAAAACGATTGTCACTTTCTTCTCGTACAAAATTTTGAACAAAATAACAAAAAAAAAATGAAAATGAAAATCACATAGAAAAAAAACACAATTTTAACAAAAAAAAAAAAAAAAAACCAAAAATTGTAAATTCAGGAATTTATCTCTCAACAAAAGCGTGAAAAATCACCACCTTTCACAATAATGTTAACACTCTTGTGTATTTATTCAGAGGAATTTTTTATTTGAATTCCTTTTTATATACCTTAAAAAAATTCTTCAGATTTTCTCCTTTTTTATTTAAAAATGGTAAGAAAAATTTTTTTTTTTAGTTTTATGAAAATTATACGAAAATGAAATTTTTAAGTCATAAAAAAAATGTTGTATAGTAAAACAGGATAATTTTTTTAATACAAAAAAGGATAATTTTATTTCTTATATGATTCAAAAAAACTTTTTTATTGCGAAAATATTTAAAATATTATGTTAAAGAATTTTACATTTTTGGGAGGGAATTATGACTTACGATATCGTTTTATCGTAGCTATCGATTTTTTTTTTAAGATAATGGAGTAGGGATCATAACTTTACAAAAAAAAAGATTAAATTTAAGTAAATTTTCGGGAAGTATGTGAAATACTTAATAGAAACCAGCATAATAAACATCAAAATCGGTTTTTATTCCTCTTTCTATAATTATTTTCTAGCTACAGAAAAATCCAATTTAGGTAAATTTATATAATGCCAGACTTATATGAACCTATACATCTTTTTTTTTCAAAATTCCATTTTTAATCTGCTGTCAACATAGACAAAAAAATACTTTACAAAAAAAAAACTATACATTATAATTAATTATTTTTAAGTTATATAATGTCCCTAATCAGCAAATAGCAAAAAAAAAAAAAACTTGATCAGTTTTGGTATATAATAAATATCCATATAAGTCTATATAAATGTAATGTAATTAAACTAATTCATTATTATTTTTTCCAGGATTTTTTTTTTTGTGTTGTTCCTTCAAAACCCACTGAAACCACATCAACAACAAAATTTGATTACAATTTTACTAAAAGTTTAATACTCTCTATATCATCTACTATATATCTATATACTATATACTCAATATATACTTATAAGCAATTTTAATATTAATGTTCACTGATGTTAATTTCGACAAAACAAAAATATAGAATTTAAAATAAAATAAAAAAAAAACTATGTTGTAGAGAAAACAAATCTTCTATGCCACATAAACATAAAAAAAAGAAGGATAGAGCATAAAAAAAACTAAAAATAAATTGAACAGACATCAACAACAATAATGATAAAGACTTTCCATGTATATTGGGCAACAACAACAACAACAAAACAACAAAAACGAAAAAATAAAGGATATCAAACTGACGTTTCAGTTTCATCAATCACTTTGGATAATTCGGAAATTAATCAAAACAGAAAGATCCTTTCTTTTCGTCATATATATTGAAGGTCCAACTATCAATGTATATATAAAATTTTTCTTGTTGTTTGGTAAAACTTGATGTATGTATTTACTTATTATATACCATCGATATTACATCATATCCCAGAGATGACATATACAGGACTCATTTATAAACTTTATAAAATCCAATCCTGTCTATCAGCATTAATAAATCTGGTATATATATATATGTTTAATTTTAATAGTGATCTATATCCAAAATGTATCAATGTATATGTGTGTTTGTTATGCTTTTTGGGGTACTACAAAAAAAAAAGAAAGGATAATTTTCAAAAGTCGTTCGATTTCTTTTTTTTTTTTGTTTCGATGGGAAAACATAATATTTTTTTATTATAAAATTTTTTTTACAACGAAATTTTTCCAACAACACAAAAAAAAAAAGGATGCAAGATTTATTGCTGAGTAAGTATATCCTGTTTTAAAAAAAATAAACAAATAAGTATTAAAAAAAAAATATATATATATATGTATGTATATCAATAAAAATTTTACAGTTTTCCAGGATATTATTTTAGATTTATTTACATATATATATATATTTTTTTCTGTTTATATATTTGATTTATTTTCATGTTTACACTTTACTTTTTTAGTTTTCTTTTTTAATATTACAAATTTTTCTATATATTTATTTATTTTTATAATGGATTTTCTTTTTTCGAGTGAAATTTTTCCGGGATTTGTGAAAAACAAAAAATTGGGAAAAATCTCCAAACAAAAAGAAATTAAATTCATCAACATTTAAAAAAAAATATATAGAAAAAGTTTATTGGGTCATTCATTATTTTACTTTTTTTAACTGATTGGAATATAGTTAAAAGTTTATGATAAATTTGTGGAACAAATTACAATCATTGATAAATTGGATATATTTCTTTTTTTTTTATTCAAGGATAAATAAAAAATTCATAAATCATTTTAGATTTAAAAACATTTTCATATTTGTTTGTACATATATAAAATATGCAAAATGGAAAAATTCAATTATCCATAAATGATATGTTCATCTTTTCATATAATTTTTTTAGAATTTATTTACAATTTTCTGTGAATAAGAAATTAATGAATATGGATACATATTTCCAGTTTATTTACTTATATGTAATAATCACCAGCACTGCTAGTTCCAGCCTTCAAATTCAAGAAAATACAAGATCCTTGAAACTGACGTAAAATTCAACGTAATAATTTTCCCCAATAAAATTTCTCTTCAATAATTTGAAACTTTTCATCACAAGAAAATATTTTTAATCATTTCAAAATTAATATATAATTTTTATATTAATCACAATTTCAAATACGATCTCATTCCCCACTTAAATATTATCCAAAAATAAATGTATCATATAGTTCATAGTCATTGCTTACTTTGCATAATTACATAAAACTACATAAAAGGATGAATGAAATTTTTCAATTAAAATTTTATTTATAATAAAAAATAATCATGATAATATGAAACAAAAATTCGGATTTAAAATTTCGACATTTGTGTTAAGGGAACCAACACGATTTCGTTTTCCATTTTTTATCAATTGACGAATTTTCAATTTTCAATTTTCAAAATTCAACAACAAGGACATAATTAATTAAATAATACAAAAACTGTCAACGGAATTTTGTTTTTATTAAGATTATTTTTGCAGTATCATTGCAATTACGACTCATTAAAATAATTGATTTTTTTCTTGTTTTTCTATTTATATTTTAAAGAATTTTACAGGATTAAAAGATTATTTCGAAATTTTAATGCATAAAAAAAATAAGGATGGAAAATATGAAATCATAAAAAAATAATTTATTCAGTAAAATATTGGAAAATCTAAAAAAAAATTTTTTACAAAATTCTCTTGGGATTATTCTTGTGCAATTTTCATTTTATGCATAAATACGATTATAGGATCTTCCAGTTCAATACTTCTATTATCTACTTATGATATGAACATGATTTTTTTTTAGCAAAAGTTAAAATTATTTTGGTATTTTTACAAGCATGTTATTGGCTTTATTTAAAATGTATATTTAAACCAAACACTGTTAAAAATTTAATGGAAATTGCAAAATTTTTAAAAATTTCCATGGTAGATGTTGCCAACTGTTATCCATGTTCTAAATAGAGAAAGCTCTGCTTAAATGCCAAACAGGAGCATGAACTGTCAACCCATTAATCTTCTGGGCAAACAATAGCATGGTGTTATGTCACAATCCATTTGTAATATCCTTTTTTCCACATTAGTTCTTCTTGTCCACATTATTTCTTACTCTGCTAATTGAGATATCATTCCTTGAATATATTTTTACAGAATCATGTAAAATAAAATTTAGAGTGTTAATTTTTTTTATTTAATTCTTTTAAATTGAACTGAAAAAATCCTTTTAATAAAAATTTAAATTCTTCTATCATATTTAATATTTTTTTATCTAAATTTTTACACACATCATCAAATTTACTTGACTAAACACAAACTAAAACTAAACCCTTATTCGTTTTGGTATACGAGTATATGGGATAAAATTGAAGAGTATAATATATATAGTGTGTTGGAATGTTGGTTTCATTTCAGTGGTTTACCTAGTGCTTGTGGGATTTTTGGATTTCAAAAAGTGGATTTTTACTATTATCGGACAATATTATTATTTTTACATATATGACAGAATATTTAATTTGGTTAAATAATAATGACAGAAAAATGTAGTTATATAATGGAAACCAAGGAATTTGAATAGATTAGAATTCAAACCTTTAATTATAAAGATTTTAATTTGATTTTTCTTTATTATAAAATTTAATTATATTCCATCATATATTTCAAACAGAAGTCGTTATTATTTGTCAAGAAACATTATTCTTATTCAACAGACGATGGTTTATTGTATATTTAAGTTTTAGCTCTGTAGATATTCTTAAACGAAGCTAATCCATGTAATATTAATCTTATTCGTGAGGGAATAATACCAAGACTAAATGATGAGAATTTGTCTATCATGTCACACAGTACATTTAAATCTGAATTCATAATAGCAAAATTAATGTTAATTCAAATTGACTTTATTAAATCATGCAATCTAGAATTTTTCGTTAAATCATGCAATCTAGAATCATATCCTTTAATATTTCAGTTAAAAATTAAATTACATTTTAAATTTAAAATGTACTCGTATTTATTATTAAAAGTTTGTGAAAAAAACATTTGTAAAACCATTCAAAAAGGATCATTTTTGAATGTTTTTATATTACTTGGAAATTAAAACAAAATTAAATCTAATCAATATCAATTTAAAATTATTTATACAATCAACAAAATAACAAAAATATTATAAAAATTTCTTTAAAATTTCACTCATTTTATTATTTAATATATATTTTCCACGAATAATTTATTTTAATAAATTAATTCGTTTTATATTCTTTAATAATTATCTTTTTGACTGATTTTAATTTGGAAAAATAAATAAAAAATTATTATATATGTGCTAATTTACTTTTTATATTTCTTTGCCAAAACATTTTCTCATATATCCTTTCATATTATATACAATCATATATATACCATTAAAAAAAAATTAAGCCCATTAAAAGAAATATCTTTATAATTAGCATAACATTAACTCAATACTTTTGGTGTCTACATTTATCTTTCTTCGAAAATATTATAATATACCAAAGCATCAGCACAGCAAAAAAAAAAGATTAAGACTCATTTTCATAAATTGCTCCATTAAACACCCTTTGCTGTTTTGTATACGTCGTACACAACACATAACTGATTATATTTAAAAAAAAAATGTTGTATATGTTTTTTCAAAAAGGATTTTCTATTAAATACTTAAATAAATATAAAAACATGTTTATTTATATTATGAGTAGGCAAACACATACGTCAGATTGTTACATGGTATATGTACACACAATCTTTGATAAAATAATGTCGCCTGAAAATTATTATTATTTTTTTTTTTTTGTATTATAAATTTTAAACCTATAATTTACGCCAAGGACTTAAAGGATGTTTTTCAAAAAAATGAACATTCATTAATATAAACATATAAGTATAATTATTTTGTGTACTTTTCTCACATATTTTCCTTATTTTTTTTTTCTGGCAAAAAAACAGAATTAACATCTTCTTTTTGATATAATTTACGTATAAACGTACTTAATTTATGAAAATAATTTTGAATGAATTTCTTCTTTTAATATACTCATTCCATTTTTCTTGTCTATACCTAAAATCTTCCAAAAAAACTGAATTTGAATTATTGCTAAACAATGATGAAATTTAAAATGAAATTATGTAAACGTAGGAAAAACGGAAATAATATCATTGAAAGAGGAAATATATAGTGTGAATTTTACCATCCGTTTTATTTATACTTATTTGATATTAATCACCGCGGAAATAAATTTCTTGTAGAATGATGAATTTATTTGTTATTATGTAAAGAGCAAAGGTTAATTTATAAAATTTATTCACAGAAAATAATCACATTATTTGCATAATTAAAAATATTTATGCTTTTAAATATCTTTATGTGAATCAATCTTTAAATTATTGCAGAGTGGAAAAGAAATGTTTTAACTTTTTTTTTTTTTTTAATTTAAGAAAAATTGATTTAATTTACTATTGAAGCTACTGGAGACAAAAAAATAGACATGCAGGCAATTACAGTGAGTTCAATCAATTGAGACAATTTAATTTATGAATTAGATAAAAATTCAAATATACGTTCTTGAAATACTAATACAACAACTATAGGACATATATGAATATTTTGCTCCCAAATATATTATGTTCTTTAATGATATTTACCTTTTTTATTATCCGTATAATATTTCGCTGTACTGAATTTGCTGTACAACATAAATTGAATACTACCTAACCTTCGGCCTTTGATGTCTTTTGACTTTAAGTATACATTGTAAATATTTAAAGTTTTAAAACGTTTTGGGAAAAAATATGAATAAGTAAAATATAATTTATCCTTTTGAAAATTGTTCACAAAATTATGTAAGTTAATTACGGATATAGCCGAAGCTGCAGCAGCAATTTATGATAATATAGTAAAGATAAAACACACTCCTTTATTATCAAGGGAGTAATGTATTTTTTATTTTTTTATAATTTTCCTAAAAAGATTTCCATTAATGATACTTACTTAATTTTCTGTAGATATTCTCGCAAGTCATTTTGAAAAATTAGTAGTATACTAATATTGTTATTACAAAGGATGTGTCTTATATGAATAACTACAAATACTATAAATAATTGAATTTATTTCTTTAATAAATTCTCATTTAAGTCAGTAATGATGGGCATCACTTATAAATCTTCCAATTGATTTGTTTGTTATTCAAATCAACTAAAATTTGATACTTTTTTAAATTTATTCAATTATTTTGAAAAAAAAAATGATTTTCTGCTCATCTTCAACTACTAAATCAAAGTCTCCACATATTTATAACACAATTTTCCAGAAAAATAATTACTAAGATCAAATATTTGAATCTCCTTGAAAGGCTAAACGAGTCTTTACCAAAAAAAAAGACTAACTTAAAGTTTCAGTTGTAAAAAAGGCTAAAATTTATAATTAATAATTTAAAAACAAAATATTATCTATAATTATTCATAATTCTAAACTTTACAAATAAAGAAATTTTTTTATGGGAAATAATTTAATAAATTTATTGCTAAAAAAAAATTAATTTATTTTATTTAAATTCATAAATTTTCACCCCAATTCATTTTCATTAATCTGGAAATTATGTTCAAAAGTTTTTCTCCTTTTTTATACTTAATTTAAATATTATATATACAAAAAATGTTGAGAAATATTCTTTTGAGGCAAATACATGTACTTTTGTAAATTTATCATTTAGTAACCACATTTTAAATTAATTTTTTTTACATATTTATATAAATAAAAATATTTTTGGTCATATCAAAATTCTATATACTCGTATTCAATCATTTCCAAATACCAAACATAAGAAAATTCCTATATAAATATAGCTATATACATTATGTGTAGTATCCAATTTTCATTAAGCTGATATTTCTGTTTCCCTTTTAATTTTTCTTCCAATTTTTTTTTTTTTAATTTTTTGGGTCAAATGTAGATTTTATTCTTAAAGTTATATACGAAATTTATTTTATTTCTCTTTTCTACTCTGATTGAGAACCTTTTTTTTTATATTTCAGCTTTCGTTTTTTTTCTTGTGGGTTATAGTCCTTGTATATATATTGAAAAAAATCCTTTTTTTTATTATGTTGAAGACAGATTTGCATAAATGTTTTATTTGAATTTAAAATTCCAATGAAATTTATTTTTGTAATAAGAAATAAAAAAAAAAAACATAAGAATTTTTCTTTTCATTTTCATAAATTATGCGAAAACAATTTTATCCTGTGAATTTACATATATCCTTTATCACTATGGTTTTTTTTTGTTATTGTACAAAAAGGATTTTCTATACAATCTTTTCCGCCTATGTACAAGTTATATATGGGATCTTATATAGGAAATCAAAAAAAAAAAAAAGGATCTATATTATTTTTCTTGTTATTATATTTATATCAAAAATGTTTTTTTTAGCTTTTTTATGTTTAAAGTGTTTGTAAAATTGTTTTATTTGTTTTTACAGGATCGTTAAGTTAAATGTTTATACATATATACATAAATATATCTTTAACATCCTTCAAGGTTTCATTCATTATATCATATAAAAAAAACATTGTTTGATTTTTGGTTTTGTCTTTATAATGTCATGGACGCGGCGTTACATCCTAAATAATGGTTGTATGTAAATCTGTTTTTATTTGGTTTGTTGTCTGTATTTGCCAAAATTTTGCAGACTTTTAATTTAGTAAACAGAGGCACATGATATCCTTCATCTATATATTGATTTTTACTCCCCTATTTCATATTATTTATAATACCAGTAATTGTAACTTTCATTGTAATGCTTTTTACATGGCAAAGGATATAAAATATTGTAGCAAAAGTCAAATTTCTATTTTAAAATTTAAATTCCTTAATTTGGCAATTCAAATTTGTACTATTTCGAAAGGTACATTTTCAAATTTTCGTCATAATTTTAGTAATAGCCTAATTAGAAATATATAAAGACCAAATTGATCTGAAAACTATTTCAATTTCAAATTTGATAGTTTTTTCTTCAGAATATTGTAATTTGTTAAATTTTTATTTCCTAATTTCTCTATCTTGTCTATCTTTTCAGAATTCTTCCTGTATAGATTAACCCATCCATTTCACTTCATAATTAGCTCACAAGGTATAAAAAAAAATATTTTTGTTACACCCTGTATAATCTTGAGATATCCTATATAATGTTTTGAGCAATTTATGAAATGTTTTTCGTTTTGTGTGGCTTTAAAACCCATTACTCATAATTTTTTTCAGAATTTTTTTCTATATTATTTAAGTTATGTATTGTTTTTTTGGTTTAATGTGTCCTTATTGTAAAAACCCAAAGGATCTGCCTAAGATATATACTATACAAGTATATATCTATAATACTCTCATAGTCCCATTGGGTTAATCTAAAAAAATATTTTATTTATAAAGTGGATAAACATGAAGTAGGAATAAAAAAAATATAATATAATGGAAATAATAATATGTAATATATATAAATTAAACTCAAAATAAAAAACCTCGTTTGTCGTGAGTATATAATTTAAGTGTCTTAAGTAAAGTTGACATGGATTTTATATTTGAGTATATATTATTTTTATTTGTTTGGAATTTATTTATATTCCTTATCCTGACCAAATTTATTTTTTTCCTGTAGTTATTTTCTATAATTTAAGATTTACAATTTTAGAGATGGGTAAAAAAAAGGCAATACAACAAAATAGATAACAAAATTTTCATAAATAATATTTTTTGGTATACAAAATTATAGAAATAATTTTTACAAGAATAATTTATTTTGGGACAAAACTATTATTATATACGTATATACATTAAAATGTAAGCAAAAGTATAAGACATTTTTCATTTAAAGCTAAAAATATATTAATATTTTTTTTATTGACATTTGACATTATAATTTTTGGTAATTTTCTTTTTTTCTGAAACAAAAATGATTACCAAAATTTAGTCTGTAATGGAAATCCCAGATAAATTCACACTCTTTTCAGTATTTCCGCTTTTCCAAATATATTTTCAATGATTTTTGAATAATAATTCAAATTCTTGTAATTATTAAACCAAAAATGTTCGAAACTCAATTACACAATTTAAATTTCAACAATAACAATTTGTTATATAAATGGATAAACATTTTCAAGACATTTTGTAAAAGGAAAAGGAAGTAATCTTGTTGATTGAAAGTAAACTATACTAAAAAAAAGATCACAAATGAAAATACAAATAAAAAAAATATTTGTTTAAAATTTTTGGGTTTTTTTTTCTGTACTTTTCAAAATGATTGATTACTTAAATTTTGTATGTTAAATTACTTAGAAAAAATAATTTTCCGGGACGTTTGTTGTCTCTCTACTGTTACATTATACAAGATATTTGTTTTGTTGTGCTACATTTAACATATAATAACAAAAAAACATAAAATATTGAAATAGTATTTGACTTGATTAGGCAATATTAAATTTAACAAGAAAATATAAACTTAAGACAAATAATACGTATAATAATTTAATGCTAATTAATTTAAATTTTCAATAATGATTTTCATTTTCGAAAAAAATCTAAAAACAACTGAAAATATGTAAAAATTTAAATTAAATAAAACTTTGACATTCCTGCAAGATGTTAAAATTTCAAAAATTGATATACCAAAATTTTCTATTTTGATTTAATTTAAATTTGGAGAAGAAAAAAAACTAAAAAGAATTTTTGTTTTGACTTTTCATTTTGATCCTTAAGGACGAAGATATGATACAGAAAAGTTTATAAGTATATATACATTATTATTTATTAAGATACAAAAATGGTAATTTATCATAAAAATCATCGATTTTATTAGCAATTACCACCCGCACATTCAATCTATATTATACTTAAGAAATATTCACTTATGATTATGATGATGACAACGACGATGATGATAAGAGAAAATTGTAAATTTTTTTTTTTTTTTGGTAGAAAGTTTATTTTCACCCTCTTGAAATTCTTGCACTTGAAATAATATTTTTATTATAAAATTGTCTATGTTGGAAGGATAATATATAGAAAAATTCCTATTTTCATATTACAAAATATTTATATTAATCTATATATATCTGTATGAGTATGTGTATATTTGTATTGGTAACATACAAGACAACCAGATGAAGAGAAAATTTCTGTTAAACACTTGAAGATGAATGGAAATTAAATTTTCCACTTCAATACTGTAGATAGAAGTATTACATAATATAAATTTCCTCTTGAAATTTTATATAAATTTTTACTAATTCTTTTCTTTGTTTTTATTACAAAAATTTTATGTTTTTCTATGAATGAAAATTTTAACAACAAACAAAAAATAAAATGAAAGAAAGAAATTTTCTTATGCTCCATTAAATTTAAATGAGAAAATTTTGAACATACTATACGAATAATATTAAAAGATATTAAGGAAAATATTATTTATAATTTAACAAAAAATGTTTCGGTATAAGTTTAAATGCAGAATTTTTTTTTTTCAAATTATCGTTTATATTTATGAATTTTGTTGTTAAGCTTTGGGTTAAGTCAAATCAATTGCCTCTGTAAAAGTTTATGTACAATATATATGCAATAATTTAAATATTTTAGTAGATATTCCAGGAGAAAAACCTGGAAATTATAGTAATAATCTTGTAACTCTTCTTAGAACGCATAACTAAAAAAAATATCAATTGATATTTTATGAAATATTAATAATTATCATAATTATCTTTTATTTATAATAGGTGTTCGACAACTAGATAATTGGTATTTATTATTAAATTTGGTAAACCTTTATAAATTCAGAAAATTCAGGAAAATTTCGGTTTAGATTCATTAAACGTCACATCATTCCATATAACATACAATTCAAGAATCAATTCAAGTTCGAATTCTCGCTAAGTGTTCGACCACTGGGGAAACGACCCTAATTCAATCAGAGTTTTTGATAAACAATATTTTATATTAATCTCGAATTATCAGTTTATTATCTAAGCTTAAATATAACCAAAATAAATTATTTTCTGCCAAAATTGTAGATAGTTTAGTTAAATTGATTATTTTTTTTTTTTTTGAAAATTTAACAACACAACATTTTAATAATTAAATTCAATTTATATTTTCAATTAAATTTTTTGTATTTATATAAATTATTCATTGTTTTGTCTTTAATTAATTTTAAATTATATTAAAATATATAAATTGAAAATATACAAATTTCATTATAAACCGCTAATCTGTATGTTTAATTGATTTAACAATGAATAATTTATTTACATAGAAATTAAAATCGTCTATTGCTTAGCTATTTATTATGTATACTGGTATATAATAATATAAATTAAAAATTTTGATCAACATAATATTAAAATAAACAAAACGTGTTGATAATATTTAAAAGGATTTATTTAGTTAGGAAAATAATAGATTTTTTTTTATGCCCCGAAATACAAATAGATTTTCGTGATATTTTAGATATTCTATATTAATAATAATTATCTGGTCATTTACTTATTTAATTAAATTATATATATTTTTTTAATTTAAATAATGATTTATTTATTTGATTATTATTTATTTGATTCAAAAATTGTGGTATATTTTCAAATATAAAGTACATAAATAATTTCAAATTTTTATGGAAATTATAATTGAAAAAATTACTCTTGTTTTATTAAATCTGGATTTAATAAAATGTAGATGCAAAAACTTTTTAATTATTTTTATATTTATAACTATTTTAATTTTTGATAAAATTGAAATATAATTTTTTACTCAGAAATTGACAATAATTAAATTTTGTATCCTTAACGTCATAAGTACATAATATTATCCCCTATTTAAAATGGATTTAACATGTTTTTTAATCCAATTATTTTTAATTACAATTAAAATGTTCACAAAATTTTAATTGATAATTTTTTTCACGGTGAAATGAAAATTCATACATTAAAATCAAATTTTTTTTCTTTTTTAGTATCCAGATTATAATGTAACAGAGAGATCATACGTTGATTTGGTCAAGTTGCTTTATTTTATTTAATTAGATTTATTTAACAAAATAATTTTGAAAATGTAAGAAATGAAAAATGTAGTAATGGAATTTGCAAACAAAAAAAAGAAATATTTAAATTCACATATTGCATTTAATTTTCTAGCTGATCTTCTAAAATAATTAAGAATTTTCCGTAAGCTTTAAAGTTTTCGTGATTAAATTTTACAATACTTTAAAGCTTACAGAAAATTCTAAATTATTTGAGAAGATCAGCTAGAAAATTAATCATTTTAATTTCTAAACTTTATTTTTGTGTTGTATAAGACCAAGAAATATTGGTAAACAACATTTGCAAAATTATACTTTTACAGCTAATACTTTTCTATTATGCCAATTTCACTTACAAATTTAGAAAATTTTCGATATTTAATGATGGTTTTACATATATCGTTTTTTGGTTCATTAAATTCTATTTATATATTGTCATATTTATACGATTAAAGAAATAAAAAATATAAAATATATTTGAAATAATTTTTTCATTTACCAGTAAACTGAAAAGAACAACATAAATTCCAATGTTTATAAAAAAAAATAATGGTACATAATACAAAATGAAAATATCATCATAATTTTTATATTTATGATAAAAAAAATAGTTTCAAATGATGGTATAAAAATTTACACTGGTTTTTTTCTTTTGGGGAGGGTTAAAAGAATGGGTGAAAATCATAAATTTCGCTACATAAAATCGCATCTTTATATATTTTTGTCATTTTTATAATAAAGTAACGAAAGTTTTTTTTTTCTCTTTTTATACCAAAGCAAACAAAAAAAAAATTGTCTATGGTTCGTTGACGACATTGATCTGTTTGAATTCAAGAAGATTTTTTCAATTGGAAATAATGAATTTTCTTTTCTCTCTACTTCGAGAAAAATGGAACAGATACAATTTTGTTATTACCATTTTTCATTTTTAAGATATTTTCTTTACCAGCATTTTTTTTGTGTTGTTGTTTTGGAATAGAAACGATTTTTTTGTAAAAGTAAAATAAAAATTAGAAAACATATTTTCTATTAAGTGTTTTTTTCTTTATTTGAGTTTTGATGAAAATTTATTCTTTTTTCTGATGTTGTGTAACAAAAGTTAAAAGAAGAAAATTGTAAAAAGAAAAATGAATTATATATTATTGAAAATTTATAATGATTCTTGATTTAGAATTCTATGATTCTATGATTCTATTTTCTATCTTCTTTTTTTTTATGTAATTTTATAAAAGCATTGTGCATTTTTATTTTAATTAAAATATTTTTTTTCATTTTTCTTTTTACTTTTCTTTTTTTTGTTGTAAAAAATATTAAATTTTTTTTTGTTATTTAATTTGATTTTACATTTTTTATTATTTTTAGATTTCTTTTAGAAATTTTTATATATCGAATCGAATTAAATTGATTATTAAAATGTTGAGTGTAGGAATAAGGGAATCAATGGCTAGAGTATGAGCCTGAATCAAATTAACAATTATCTTTATGTCCAATATTTTTAAATTCTTTAGAATTAGATGGTGCAATTCGTTATAATTAGTTTACATCACTTATGTGCTTTAATAGAGTCACTATTTAATTCAGATTTATCACTAATGCAAAGTGTCATATTGCCTAACTTTTAATAAATTACTTTAATCAAATTTATTAATTTCAGTGGAGGTCCAGCATTGGTTATTTCTGTAATGAATAGAGCCGAATGCCGAAGTTAATGTAAAAAAAATTTAATCACTAATTCTAGAAAATAGAAAGATCGATCTTTCTTTCAATTTAAACTTGGAAACATTTTTCGTCAATACACGGTTTAGAAATTATTCACATTAATTTTAATTGTTTTCAAGTTTCAGTCGAAGTCTTAAGGAATTAAGTAGGAAAAGATTTTCCTGAAATTTAAAAGTTATCGTGAAATAATTATACCAAAGTTTTCTACAAATCTTTTTCTCCACTATCTTAATTATTATACATTTTTCCTAGCATCACATTAATTCTCCACAAAATATTTTTAAAACCGAAAGAAAATTATAAATTAATCCTCGTGTCTTCCTCATTTCTCATCGCATTAAAATATTGAAAATATTTTTGTTTATTAAAAATATCTCGATAACATTGTAACCTACAAAAAATTTGGTTTTTTTTCTATAATAAATTAATTTATTGTCATATATTTACACATTACAATGATGTCCTTAAATACTTTATTAATTCGAATCTATCTATAAATTATTTAGGCAAGAGATTATAATTTTATGCAAATTATTTTGTGCTTTGGCATAAATGATTTTTTGAATAATATTTAAATTTTTTACATTTTCTTATTTTTCTAAAAAGTCTCAAAAATTCTTTTATTCACAAAATTCAAACAGAAAAAAAATTGATTTAAATTTTTTTTAAAAAGTATAAAGACAGAGAAAATATTTCAATAAGAAAATTTCATGCAAAATATTAAATTTTCCATAGTGTGAAATTCACTTAATCTCCCAAATTGCTTAACTAAAATTTTCGTTTTCCCCCAAAATAAAAGGATATATCTTACTTTTACAGAAAAGCTATGAATAATTTCTCTCTTATTTTGAATTTTTGTTAATGATAATTAATATATGCATGGCTGATAAATTAAAAATAATTTTTTATTATTATTCTTGGAAAACTGAATAATAATTTTAATCAGTAAAAATAGAATATAATAACTTTTCTCTATATATAATGTTGTCAGAAATATTAATAACAAAATGTTTCCATAATATAAATAATAGCTAAACATTGTCTAACTCAAAATATCATTAAAGAACAACGAAACCCAAGATAAAACCAAATATATATTTTATGTTTAATTTACATAAAATTTTGTGTATATAGTCGTCCATTTAATGAATTTATTATTTTAGGATAATTTATTCAAATAAAAATGATTATTTAAAATATTAATAGATGGAATTTATTAATAAATATTATTATTATTGCAATTTTATGTTGCAATTTAATTTTATGTTACAAAATTTAAGGAGCACTAATTCTACTTTATATGATAAATTATCTATATATACATTCTGGGTGAGAGTTAAATCCACCTTACTAATGATTTGAAGTAAATTCAACTTTGACAAATATTTTTGAATTTTAAGATAAATATATTTGATAGCTATTTTCAACTGAGTAATAAAGTTGACTTTTTCGATGTCTTTTACTATCCCACCCACATAAGTAAAAATATATCTATTTCCAATTTTAATTTTATCATGATTTGAGATTTTTGCTTTAAAGATTTTAACTTTAACTTGTAATATCTTCCTCTTAATTTTAACTATTTCCTCTTAATTTTAACTATTTCCCTACAAAATACGTTTTTTTGTGAAAAGTCAATAGATAAAAAACCAATTTACACTAAATTAAAGTTATTATAATTACAAATAATTTTTGGTCACAAATCAAAATTAAATTAATTTTCTCAATGCTATATGATGGTCGCTTTATTGTGTTGTGGATTTATGCTTCATCGATTTTTCTCCATTGGTTATTTTCATTGAACCAAATTTTCAAACCACATTGATCCTGGTATAATTGGTCCACTGTGGTTTACCAATTATTACTAATTAAATAATTATTTATATTTATCTAAAATAATTCATTGATTTATTCATTATTAACGCAATGAACTAAATACACACAATATGTTATAATTAATTTTAAAATGACTAATTTAGCATAATAAAAATTGCACTTAAAAAATATGATTGCAACTAACAAAAGTGCATATAAGGAGAAATTCAACCACAAAAATGATATCATTTTCTTATGTCACTTAATTTTTTTATGACAATAAATATTTTCTTAAACCTCGAAGTTTCAACCACATAAATTTATCTTTTCTATATACACTCACACATAAAATGAGTTATTTAATAATTTCTTTAATTTATTATCATTTTTTTTTATGTATAAAATTAAGGACCTTTTTTTTCCCTCATATTAATAAAATATTAGTTTTATTTCCATGGGCAACCAGAACAGAAAAAAATCGAAAAATAATGAATAAAAATTATGTTGAGAAGATGTGTACAATAATAATATAACTAAAATATGTTTTTTTCGAAAAATAAGAATTTAATAATAATATTTCTTTTATACATACACAATCATGTAATAATTGCTCACTATATTATCCTTGTATCAATAGAAACAAAACTCCTTCTATGGTATATTCCTTTTTAAGAAGGATCTCTAAAGAATAAAGAATAGATAAAACTATATATAAAAATAATTATATTCATTATATGATGATTTTATCAAATTCCTTTTTTTGACTTTTCTTTGAGCATAACAAAAAAAAATTTTTTGATAAGAAAAATGAAAATGAAGAAAATGAAAAGACTTTGTGATTTATTAGATTTTAATGTGGTTTATCTTTATTTATTTTTTTTCTGATTAAAATTGAATCAATTGTGTTATCTCTTGAGAAGATAATTTTAATTAATTGAATATTATTAATGATTCATATATTAATTCAATATGCGAAATAACAAAAATTTTTGTTTAATGATTCCAAAATTGTTTGGTAATTTAGAATAATATAAAGAATTTATAGAGCTTTAAAAAAAATGGAATACAAAGTTTTTCAATTTGTTCTAATTAATTTGAATTAATTTTACACGTCAAAATAATTAAAAAGAAATTATTCTATAGAGTTTTTAATTCAGCTAATGAGATTTTGTTGATCGTGAATTTAAGATTTCTGATTAGAGATTAATAATATAGATTAGAATTTTTAGATATTAAGGATCTATATAAATTAGAAGGATAAATTCATTTTTAATTTTATATTAATACAAATTAAATGTACAAATATTGAAATTACATTGGAATTAGTTAGAAGTAATTAATATGAAATGTGCTTTCTAATAATGTTCCTATAGTTCCTAAAAAACGATGAAATGTTAAAAGTGTCCCAAGAGTCGATTAAATGTGGAAAGTATGATAGATGATAGATCCAACAATCGATGATATGCAACGAAAACATTTATTGCAGAATTTAAGAACAAAAAAAGCAAAAAATATACAAAGCTTAAAAAGGAATCGATTTCATTTTGAGTATTCAAATAATTATTAAAATCTTTATAATAAAATTAATAATCACAAATATGTGAGAAACTATATATACAAATCACAATAAAGATTAATTGCAATTTTACTTTGTTTTACTTAACAAATTGTTATATATATATAACAACAAATATTCAAAATCCTTTCACAAAAAGCTTCAAATTTCAAATAGGGAAACCCTTTTATTTTTCAAATTACTTTATGACATTTACAATAAGTAAAACATTTGAAAATTTACAATTGCAACGAAATTAATTACACAAATTCTACTATTTTTTATCTAAAATAAATATAATAAAAATTTATTTATTATATATTTTCATTTTAATTTCATATTATTTTCGTTATTATTATTAATTACTTTCGTGTTTACATGACATATTAAAAATAATTTAACATATTTCTATTTAATTGTATTTGTAAATTTTATTTGTTTTATAATTGAAAATTTTCCTAAAAAGCAAATAAAAACAATATTTATATAAAGTTTATAACTTTTTGGAATAGAATGCTTGATAGAAGTGTTAAGTAAATACTATTTTATATAAGTTAGAAAAGGTATAAATAAATTATATAAAGTTGGCAGTAAAGTAATGTCATTAAATAAATGAATACGTAAAATATATTTTTATACAACTTTTTCAATAAGGTTGCATTTCAATTAAAATTTTCTATTTTGTACATTTATTACTTTATTATTATATCAAAAATTATTTTGTTTAGTAACTTTGCAAGATTATTGATCGAGAAAATAAACTTCAAACAAATTTTTCTCAAATATTAAATTAAATCATTTTCAATGCATAAGAAATTGTTAAAAAATTAATTTCGATTATTGATTATTTTTTATAAACATTTTAAAAAATTACAATTACATTGTCATGAATTATATAAATTCTCGATTTCCCTGGTATAAAGAGTTGCAATAAATAAAAATGTTTAGTTAAAATTTGAAAATTTTTCTGTAACATTTAACATTTTGTTCGGTTTAATGTACAATTTCTTTTAACATGAATATATTTTTTTCTATATTTCCACGTATATGCAATTTTTTAACATTGATTGATTTGAAACCATTATTCAAAAAATTATAAATTATGAACCAAAAAGCTTTGAATTAAATAAAAAAGAGTATTTTATTTTGATAAATCGGTTAAAATTTGTCATGTCAAAATCGATTTATTATTTTTATTATTATAAGAAAAAGTTTTTTTTTGTGGTTTTTATATAAAATATATTTTTAATTTTACATTTTAAAATGTTGTCATAAATTTATACATAACAATATTCAATCAATAATAATTTTAAAATAACAAAGCTATGAGTAGACAAATTTACTATATAAAATTTACTTAAATGACATTTTTAACTTAACTATGATTTAAAAAAAAAAATGTTAAATAAATAAAAAATCTCAATTAAAATCAATACTGAAACCGTGTAAAATATCTGAAACAAATTTTATATCCAAATTGTTTTTTATCGTTCTAACTTGAAACGCTTGTATAAAATTGTTAATATCCTTATTTAATCTATACATTTCCGTATCTAAATAATATATATTTGTGGTATTGGTATAGCAAATCATTTTGATGTGACAGACTGTCAATGTTATATTTATTTTGATTTATTTGTCCACTTTTTAATGTATATTCAATTTTGTTTAATTTGCAATTCGTAATAATTCATCAAAAAAACTATATTTAATGAAAGAATTTTCTGTTAATATGATGTGCATAAGAACGAATACTAAGTAGTATTAAAGTATATGTATTGCTAAAATTTTATATGAAAAGTTCAATGATACTGACAATAAACACATTAAAAATTAATATAAAATTACAAATATTATTTTTCTATTTCTTCTTTACATTATGATCAAAATTCCCATGATATCAAAACAAAATGAATTTTATTATCTTAAATTATTAACATAAAACAAGCTCTTAAAAAAAACATCACTGAAAAACAAGTTAAATTTAAATCAACAAATGCTAAATTATAGTATTATAATTTTGTATATTCTTTTTATACTGTGATGCTTTTTTTAAATTTTTATGCTCTATCAAGCTGAAATTTGATTGTTGATTTTGGGCATGTTTTAACGCTTCATTTTACTGAATTTCAGAAAAAAAAAATTAAATTTGTTTACCAATATATTTTCTATACATAAATACATATTATATATTTCTGCATCAAAATAATAATAGTGGATCATTTTTGGAATTGTTGTATATACAAAAAAGCATCGTCAGAAAATACAAAAACATAGATTTGAATATTTTTGAATTAATTTATATGGAAATTTTATTTTTTATTTTTTCAATAATTTTTCAGTGACATTTTTTTTTTCTATGGAAAATCATCCAAATAAAATTTGTATATAATTTTATTTATAAGAATTTTTATGTTTAAAATTTCGTATATACAATTTTGTGGTTATGATTTTTCAGATTTTCATTTGCATAATAATATCATCATAATTTTTACAAAAAAAAAAAATTATGGGATGGGATTCGTTAAAGAAATGGGATTCTTTAATCAAATAAAAATATTGGAAAAGCTATCAAAAATAATTGTTATACAAAATCAAAAATGAAATTTGACTTTTTCTGACAAATTTTCCATAGAATTTTATATTTCAATAATTATAATTTTTTAAGAGAGAATTTAACGAAGATATTAAAACAGCTTTAATAAATTTTCAATAATTAATTATTTTACTTCGATTAGATGTAACTACATTAAATTTAATACAAAATTTTCATTGACGAGACCCATCATGTTGCCCATCTCTGTAAAGTGGAAATAAAATAAATATTCTACTTCTGATTACAGAAATATCGGTTGATAGACATTTCTAGTAAAACATTGAAATAAATTTTGGAAGAATTTACAATTTTTCTTCGCTGTTGTAAATAAAATATCAGCTAATAATTATTTTCCATCTCAGCTTATATTTAAAAACGACATAATAATATTATTACAAAATTACCAAAAAAAATTTCATTTATATTCATTAAAAATCAATAATTTAACATTAAATTTAAACATTTTTACTAAATCCGAGAAATTATTTTCAATTCCCTCCTATATTGAACATTTTTCACCTCTTCCTTATTTTCTGGTCCGTTTATTTTAATACATTTTTTTTCCTCTCAAAATAGTCAAATTTTTTAATAATAATTATGAAAATTAATTATAACAATTAAAATAGGAACAATTTGTAAAAAAAAAATGCTTTTTTGGTGGGTGAAAAATATTTAAAAGAAAAAATACAAAATTTTTTTTTTTATTTTATGTATAGAAAAAATGATTTTCCACCCGGTTTTCCACATTCCTTCACAAAATACCAAACAAAAAAATTTAACAAGCAAATTCATAAAGAGCACCCACAATGGCACTCCTGTTTTTCTGTTTTTTGTATTATAAAATACAAAAAGCCTCTGCAACACTCTTTCCCCATAGTATGACTTGACATTTCCGTCTTTATTATTATGCGAAATGAAACATAAAATAAAATAGTTCCGTCATTTCAGAGTACAAATTGCTTTTTTCCCAAAAAAAATACAACAAAAAATTTATTCGTCGAGATATTTTATAATTATATTTTGCCACCAAAAAAAAATGTAAAAAATTCGCAAAAAAAAAAACTGGGAAGGATTTTACATCATAGGCAGAATAGAAGGATAACAGCAGAACGCACACACAAATACACACAAAAAAAAAGTATTTCCCTAGAGAACTTTAAATTGACTGTCATTAAATCCACTGTAATTTTTCATTTATTCATGCTGTAAAACATAAAAAGAGATAAAAGTAAAATGATTTTTCTCATTTAATATTGTAAACTTTAATTTTTAAATTATATCTGGTTTTTTTTTTACTAACTTTTTGGAAAACTTTTTTAAATGGAAAAAGAATTAAAAACATATTTTTTTTTATTAAATTATAATTACAAAAAAAGTTTTTCTTTTTTTTGTAAATAAATTTCATTTAATTGCATGCACTTAGGAAAATGACTATTTATGTTGTTAAAAATGATTTTATCCTCGATTTTAATTAATTATTTTTGGATAAAATTTACTAATAAAGAAAAATTTTGAATCGATATTTTTTAGGTAAAGAACCGAACAGAAAGATTCCTTGTGACAGTATCGATTGTTGAGCTCTATCATCGTCCTTTCGTGTGAACATAATTTGTTGGTGAAAATTTCGTAAGTAATAAAAATCAAAAATATAATTTAATTTGAGTATACAATTAAATATTATATTAAAATATTGTTAATTAATATTATTTCTCAATATTTTTCATTATAAATTCATTAGTAATTAGTATCGATCAATATTTTGGAATCTAATATTGAGTATCCATATTCCAAATAGTATTTAATACTTTGCATAATCTTTTCCCAGCTGGTTAGGTTATCTTCTGTGTTGCTTACAAATTAAAATGAAATTTACTATATTTGTTATTTTATATAATATGAAATATTTTATCAAAAATAATGTTAAATCTAACACTGCTGACCCCAAAAAAGAATACTGAGTGTCCTACTTTAAATTCAAATATATCTTGTTGTATGAATATCAATTTGTATATTAAATAATTTACAAAATCCATGGCACTTTTATATCAAACAGAAAAAAATTAATTCATTACAAACTAAACTTATACGAGTATATAAAAATTCAAATAAAAATTACTTATAATCATTTGTACCTTCATAAAAATCCACATTAACTTATCATAATCAAATTCAAATAAAAAAAAACAAATACTTATATGTTACCATTCATGGTATACTATCTACTATTATGTGTGAATACTTAAGTATTTAATTTTTGTTCGTTTAACAATGTTTGTCGTCTGTCTTTCTATTTTTTTTCTAATAATATTATTAGGTGATTATATATTCTAATACTTACGTGACACTGTCTACCTTCTGCAACATATTTGCCAAAAAAAAATTCTAACTTCACTTACAATATTTTTCGTATATACCAAATAAAAATAATCCTATTTCTTATTATATTATACAATCTTTAGGGTTTTTTGAGGTTTTGAACTCATAATATTAATATTTCATGAAAAAAAAAATTATTTTCTATGTTTACCTTCCAATTGGATTTTGTGCTTTGAATACTTAAAGGAAAATATACAAAAAAAAAAAAAGAAAAACCGAAACAATATAATAACCTTGTCACAAAGCAACAACAACATAAAATTTATTTTTATTACCATATTTTTCCCAAAAATCAAAAAAACCAACAAAATTTACTTTTTCCATTTAAAGTTTGTGAGTATGAATCCTAAAATTATTGTTACTTTTATATTATTCTAAACATTTAAAATATAATATTTAGAATTGAATGATTTTGAAATTTTCTTTCCTACCCTCAGATTTTCTTCTTTTTTTTTTTTAATATGGCATTAGTTTTTTTTGTATACCATAAAAAAAATATTATGTAAAATAATAATATTATTCATATGATAATCACATTATGAATTTTTTTTTTTATTTTTAAATTAAGGTTAATTTGAATATTATTATTTGATAAGAGATAAATAGGAATTAACTTTTTTTTGCTAGTATAATTTGGAAAAGATGAAATATGATGGTGAAAAATTATAATTTTCTTTGTTTAAATTTTGACATATAGAAAAATATTTAATGTTAAAATATTAAACTTTAAATTTTATTTCAAATAAATTTAAATTACCTAAGAATATTTAGTTGGTTGCGACGGTTACATTATCAAATTTAACTGCTGATGGATAACAATTTTCTCAACATTTTAATTCTGATCAAAATATCAGTAAGCGATCTGGTTTAGGTGTTACTATAATCGTTATATGATAATTATAATTACCTCACACCGTCTCCGAAAATTAGTATTCGATACTTTTAAAAAGTATATCGATTTCTTATGAAAGGTCCTTGTATATTTTATATTGTAACACGTATATTATTAAATTTATTCAGTTTATACAAACGAGTAGTAGTACGTGTAACATATAACGCAAAACTAAGATATTTAAATTAAATCCTTTCACAATTTATATAATTAAAAGTTATAAAATACTTTGTATATCGATTAAAATCATTAAACTTTTCTAATGAAAAATAATACTTTATATAATTAAATTTTAAATAGATTCAATCACACATGTGGTTTGATCCATTTTATATTTAAATCTCTATTCCATAAAAATAAATTTTATCAAGTCTTTTTACTGTGTTGAATACAAAATAACAACACTTAAGTAGATAAATTTTTTACATTTAAAATTAAATCAAAGAATTTCTATTATCAATTTTTTTTTTTCTTTGCCACCAATATAATAATAATTATCATCATGATCATCATCATTTCACCTTCCTAACAGGTAAATAGAATAATACGTAAGAAAGGTTAACATTTTGATATAATAAAATCGAATTTTTCAGCCGCCACCTGCTAATATAACATTTTTTAAATGAAAATATATGAAAATTTTCTTGCCTCACCCAATTTTCTATTATATGAAAAATTTATTTTATTTTTTCTCTCACACTTCATAATGTTATAAAGTCTTTAAAGCATAAATATTTCTATAAAATTTAGGGTGAAATTATCGTTTTTTTTTTTGTGTATGATGAAAACCGATTTTTTTCCCCCTGTTTTATAATAGAAGAAGCTAATATAGACACGCTTTTGATGAACTGCTCAAAGCATTTCATCTATATACAAAATATTTATAATCTTGAACTTTTGTTACACAGAAATTATAATTACTAAATTTGATTTTTAATCACTGTATATGTTTTTAATGACTAAATTAAAAGAGGGTGGTAAATAGTAATTAGAGACTCAAATGTTTGATGTAATTTTAACTAATGGCTTAAATTGTTTAATTACAAAAACAAAAATCTGTAATTGGATAATAATAATATTTGAATATATATTATAGACAGTGCGAGGATTTCACATATAAGAAGAAAATTTTAAGGAAGTTCTATGTAAGGAGTTCCTTACAATTATTGCAAATTAAATATTATAACCAGTAAAAATGATCATTATGTCTAGTATTGTCAAACGACTAACGATATTTGCTTTAGTTTAGAAAAATAGTTAAATAGAAATACTATTAAATAAATATTTATTAATGTCCTTTTTATATTCCTGACAAACTTGATATAAAAGCTTTATATTGTATTTACTTTTAAGTTGCTATTTTTTTTTATTATTTTCCACCACAATTTTCCATTCTATATTTTTTATTTAAATTGAAATATATAAAAAAAAATTTCCTCTAAATATTAAAATATTATGAGATTTTTTTCTATGTCATATATAAATAACATAAAAAAAATTTATATAATTGTTTGAATAGAGTGAAAAAGTCACTTGAATGTATAAAGCTCCTTTTGTGCATTTACTTTGCGAAAACCACAACTGAACAGACGTTTTACGCGCTCATTCAACAAGGACGATGCAAAAAAGAAAAACGAATTTGGTATTTTTAAAATGATGAAATATTTTTTTTTTATTCAAGTGGCTTTTTTTTTTGTTGCTCATTTTGAAGTATCACATTTTTTTTTCTACTTTTACATCAAAATAAAAGTGTCGTGCTATAATAGATAAAAAAAAAGGTTTTTGAGTTGAAGACTTGAAGACTATTTTATTTACACAAAAACGAAAATAATGCAAGACCGAAGAACAAGATAAACTCTTCGAAAAATAAGATGACACAAATAAAGAAAAGACTCCTTTTTTCACGAAACACTAGAAAAAATATTGAAAAAAAAAACATGAAGAAAAAACAAACTATTTAATTGAGTCATGTTTTTTATGAGGTTCGAGTTGACAGCACAAAAAAAGGCTCTTTGAGATTTTAAAATCGAGTTAGTATATAATTTAATTTAATTTTAATGGCAAATTGCAATTGAAACAGAAAACTAAAATAATATATTAAAATAATAATTAGATTTTCTAGTTTAGATATTAAATTTATTCTAATCATGCAATTAACATTCATTATATATTAAATTTGCATAAAACTATGTTGAAAATAGAAAGATTTATGTGTCACAATTTTAATTTTATAATTAAGAAATTTTGTTCGTTAAGAGATAATTTCATTTTTTGCATGAAAAATCCTTTTGTATTATTTGCACTAACTAAAATTTTACCAATTAAAAAAAATGTTTTAATTGCATTTAAAAAATATGAATTTTACTTAGGCAAAAAGACGATATTGATTTTAAAAAGGACGAATATTCTAAAGAAATAACGTAAAAACATTCTATATAAAATTTATCTGATACAGTCGCACAAAAATGTCCTTAAGATCCAGATTGTATTCAATAAAGTGCTTTCGGCCGAAAATCTACTTTGTATTTACACATTTTGATGCCTTAAAAATATTGATGCATCTGAGTCTGAGCAGACTAGACTCAAATCTACATTATTTTAAATTTAAATTCAAAATTAGCAAAGTAAGAACTAGTTAGTCAATTAAATTTTATTTTGGTTTCCATAATTGTACCCACTTGCGAGTACTTGGTATTTCAAAATTCATAACTATTCAAATATGCCTGTAACATTGTCCTAATATATAACCATCATACATTGTTCGGTTGTGCTACTCTGTAACGCACAAAGTTTCGTTATAAATTTTAATATTATGCATAAGAAATTATTTAAGTTTTGAAAAGTATATGAAAAGCGAACAAACACAGAAAAAAAAGCATATATTCATAATTTATTTTAAACTTTTATCTTAAAAATATTAAATAATATTTTTTTTTAATAATCGGGAAAAGAATTTGTTTTGTACACTTTTTTTCCTATTTATTTCCTATTTCAGTTTCGAGTTCAAAAAAGAGCACAAAAATAACAAAGTGAAAATATAAATTTTGTTCCTCAACAAATAAACTTCTTATCTTTTATAATTGTCTAGAATTTCATAGATGTCAGAAATATCATAATTTTTTTAAATAATACTTTTAACCATTTTTTATGTTGGTTTCTTTTGATAAGATGATATAAACAGCAAAAGAGCAAAAACAGAAAACCCAAAAAAAGAAAACAAATGGAAGAAATTCCTTCGTAAACCAAAAAAGTATATCTTTCATACCTTACACCACTTTTACAAAATATTGAAGTTTACTTTTCCACCTTAATAGACTTAAAATTTATCTTGTATATTTACACTTTTTTTGTTTGTTTGATAGACAATTACATTTTAACTAAATATACCAAAAAACAACCAACAAAAATATACCACAGGAGGCATCAACAACAAAATTATATCCTTATACACACATTCACAAAAATTTCTAAAACAACATTTTATTTATTATACAGTTCTTTAAGGATTCTTGAAATTATCTTTTAAAATACAAAAAAAAAATTTATTATGGTTTTTATTTGATCCAAAAAATAAGAAATTTTCCATCTTTAAGTTTTGCAAATAGATTTTTTGACTAAGAAATTTCTGCGGTTGTAAGAGTTTACCCCAGGAAACTCTAAAAAAAACAAAAGTCTTGTGTATATTTTATTATGAATTTAACTTATAAAACTTTAAGTTGTTGTTTTTCTAAAAAAGAAAAATATTTAATCATGAAGAGAGGAGTAAATTAAATAAGTATAATATTTAAATAAAAGTTGATAGAAAGTTTTATATAAGTTCTTAATTTTACTTGCTTTGGCTGCTACTTAACATAGGATAAATTTTATACTGCAAGAAATTTTTACAAGGACTTGAAGTGATTGTAAATTAGCGGAAACATATAAAAATAAACCGCAATCCAAGTAATATATAAATATACTGGTGGGAAAATGTGATAAAGCTTATTGTTGAAGTTTGTTCCAGAATTTAACATTTAAATAGGCGGGCGAGCATAATGAATATACTACATATAATTACTGCGATATTTTAATTGACTGAAATGAATATCAATAAACGTAAAATAATTCGATTACTCGAGAAAATACTAAGAAATATGCATTTGTTTTTTTTTTTGTAAAAGAATTCCTGAAGACAATTTATGTTGGGACTCTTACAAAATCAACTTTTACCAACAATTGTACTATTTTTCCTATTATTTTTATAAAGAAAAATCATAAAATTTCATCAAATCCAATTAGGTTAATTGAAATTTTTTGATTTAACAGATAAATCCGTACATTTTGCAGTTTCTCGAGTGTACTAAAGATTATCTAAATGCTTTTTATTTTAAGATTTTTCTTTTAATTGCTTAAAACAACAAACACCATTTAAGAAGTAATTGAAAATGAAGCACTTACAAAATTATATTATTCATTTGTTCAGTGATAAATTATAAAAAGTTGATAGAATTATTGAAAATTTTGATTGGCAATTATTTTAGAAAGCAGTCTAAGACATAGAGGGACTAGCAGATATTTATATATATGGAAGAATAATATGATTTTCAATATTTTTCAATTAAATTTAGTAATATTTTAATTTACACTTTTAGTCCTGTTACAAAAAAATTTGAATTTTTCGTAATTAATTTCAATTAATTAATTTATATGCTAATGTTTCTTAAATAAGTTCAACTATATATATTTTTTTCTGAATCATTTCTGTATCATTTTTGAATTACCTGATTTCAAAAATAATTATTTCTTCATTAAAAATTATAAAATAAAAATCTTAAATTATTGTATATATCACCTTTAAATTTCTAAATATTATACATATTTTCATTATAATTTTTAAATTTTCATTTAAACGGAAATTTTAATTAATGTTTACCTATTAAAGCTACACTCAATTAACTTTTATAATTATATATAGAAAATTATTTTTCATTTTTGTCATCCAAAAAATCTTCAATTTAATATTTATTATTTATTTTTTTCTCAACAATTTTATTTGAATATTTATATCTATCCTATATCTAATAGGTAAAAAGACAAACATTCTTTTGTTTTTCATTTAAGGATATCCTATCCTTTTTGCAAAACTTTTCAAACGAAATAATTACTTTTCGTTCTTGCTTGACTGAATATTTAATATAATTATCAATAGAAAATAATAATAATAATAATAATAATAATAACGAGAAGAAGAAACATCCTTAAATGTTAGAAATTTGTCAACACTCAAGTCAACACTCAGGAAAACATCAAGCATTAAACAGACAAAAATGACAAATTTAATATAAACTTACCCTTATCTATTTTTGCTTATATTTTTTTTTAGATATATACTTTATCCTTGATCAGGAAGGAGTAAAACAGGAACAAAAAGAGCTATATAAAAGAATTGGTTCTATATAAATTTTACTGTTTATAATAATACCGGATGTTAAAACTTAAAAAGGGTAAAACTTTTTTACTTTTTTTTTATGTTTTATGACTTTTCAATCCTCTCCGCATATAATCTTTTTATATCTAAATAATTATATAACCGCATAAAAAATAAATTTATATACCTACATTATTTTCAGCTTTACATTTTTTTTGATACCATATCAATATTAGATATAGTACTAAAATTTACTATCTGTAAATATTTTTAGGATTTAAGACTAAAGTTATCCTTTTTTTTTGATGAGAGGGAAGTTTTTAGTGAAGGAGGGAAACTAAATAATATTCTAAATAAATTGAATAGAAATACTTCAAAGCTAATATTTTTATAACCAGTTTAAAATGTTATTTTGAAGTTTTCAAATTTTTTTTTGTTTCTACTGTGTTCGGTAAGGAATGAGAATTTCCTATTGAGCTTTTCTATATATATTTGAAAAAAGGATAAACACTTTTGTTTGTGTTTCATCAGCAAAAAAAAAAGGTTTTTTAATGTAAAATTTAACTAAAAACAAAACTTTGGCAAATGCTAATATAAATAAGTAATAAACAAAAAATAGATACATTATTGTTTTTGACCATTTTAATAAAAAAAAATTAAAATTAAATGAAATTCTTTAACAGGAAATTGTCTGAACTTTTCGGAAATAGTAAAACTTTTTTTCAATTAGATAATCTATTATTGGTGTGGTTTTGTTTAGAGCACAACACTATACCAAATTGTTAAATTACTCTGTTGAACTGGTTAAGTGATTAGTAAATTTTTTTAATTTACTATCTGAAAAAAATGTTTTTAATGAAAATATCATTTTAAATTAAGTTACTGAATTAAATAACCTTTCTATCCTATATGAACTCTTCCTAATTTGTTACCTTACATCACTGCAAGTGGTAAATAAGTTATATTTATTTTGTTACAAATTCAACTGCGGATTAATGGGAAAATTAATAACAGAAAACTACATAAAAAAACGTCAGTTTAATTGTCAATTTTCATAAGAATAATTTAGAACAGGAAATCTTTAAACTGTGTAACTTTTTAAGGTGTTCCAAAATGTAATATTTTTCTCATTTTAAATTAACTTAATTTTATTTATAATGATGCATCATTAATTAAAGTTAACATTAATTCATTATTTATATTTTATCAAATAATATTGATATTCGAATCAATTATAAAATATATAATTTTTAAATTAATATATTTTTATATTTTATAATCAGGAAAATATTTATACATAGTAACAACAAAATTTAATTATACAGAAAATATAAATATTTATTTAAGTTTAAATTACATTTTTTTCTGTTTATATTTATATTTCATTTTAGTTTTCATTTAATTTAAAAATTATATATAAATTAATTTTTTATATAAATACACAAATATTATCCAATGTTGCTCAAATATATGTTATTATATTACAGAGGGGTTACACAGTCGAAGGAAGATGAATTTTTATTTCTCAATTTTTATTAGTTTTAATACAAAACATAATTTTGATAACTATAATATTATTTTATTAGCAATCATAAATAATATAAATGTAATATTAAATATTATTATAATATGCTGGAAAATTGAATTTATTATCGTATTAAATATTAATAATACATTTTGATTTAATAAATGAATATATAAATACCAATTAACATGAAAATCATTATAAAATATTGTATTGAAATTTTATATTAATAATTAACTTGTGGTATATAAATTTATAAATAGATTTAATATTTATAATAAATATTTTGTTTAGTATAATGATATAAATACATTTTTCTAATTATCTTCAGCAAATTGTTAATTTTATGCATACCACTATAATTTTTGTTGTAATAAAAATAATAATAATTCAAAATTTAAATAGGAAAGAAACTTTATCACATAATTTGATCAAAAGACTAAAAAAAACTTTAATATATTCTGCTGCTATTTTAATTTTATTAATTACCAATGGAAATAGTTTGAAAATCATAGCAATTGTATATTCATATTTTGAGAGATATTAAAAGGACATGTGGATAATAGAAAATGAGAAACTTTAAATATAATTTATATGCAGATTGGGGAACCTTTTCAAGGAACCTAATCTATATAACTAGAGCCACGTTGTAGTACATGCATTTTCCGGCCGCCATTCTAAAATTAATCTCTCAATTGCATAAAATTATTTTATCATTATTATTTTTTATGTTTCATCATTGTCTAAATTAATTCAATTTTTATAATCCTATATTCATTTTGATTCTATTCTTTTAATCGTTTCCATTTTCTGATTATAATCGTAATTATATATTTTAAAATTTAATTTATTATTTGTCCCTTACGCCATTAAATCTAAACAAACAAAAATATTTTTATGTTTATAATATAAATTTGTTTATTTTTTTAATGCTTAATAATAATAATAATCTCTCAAATTTACAAGCACATAACAATAACAACTATAACTAAACAACAATTTAATTTTCTTTCGAAAAAGGATATGTGAACAAGAATGTATTTATTATTGTTTTTGTTATAATGATAAATTCATTTCAATTTGAAAATATCTGTACATAACTAGATACATATAGAGTAAATATATTGTGATGTGTATGATTAAGTGTTTATAGCTTACCAAAAAAATATCCTTTTCATAAATCATTTTGCTTCAAGACAAAAACAAAACAAAACAACACGATCTTATATACAAAAAAGTATTTAATATATGAAAAAAGGAAAAATATGAAGAAAATAACAAAAGGATAACGTTCATGAAGAAAATTGTTTTGACAAAATAACAACAATTTCTTATATAGAATGAAAATATAAATATTCTTTTTTAGAACATTTAAGAAGAATAAATATTGCTTATGCTTTTCGGTTCGTCTGTTCTTCTGATGTCCATCCGACACAAACTAGTAAATGTACCTATATCATCTCGTAAGTAGATCAATGAGTTGGAAACTTTGGTTAATTTAAAATTAAACAAAGTTGAAACAAACTTAAAATTCTTCCAGTAGATGTAATACACAAATACTCAACTCATACTAACTTTTATCATTAATAGAAAAATACTAAATGTTAAGATGTTAATATATGAAAGAGGATGTGGTGGCTAGAAGCCACTGGGTATGAACTACGACTGTCGCATTGATACGTATACTGGTTTGAATTAAAGGTAATTAAAATACCTATATTTTGATATAGTATACAAATGGATTGTAATAAGCATTGCCATACTCAACTAATATTTACTTTTATCATTAATATAAAAAATACTAAAATAGATCATGTACTAGAAAGATAACCAAGAATATAGTAACATATTTATAGTTTTGGCAATTGCTATCAAAAATAAATTCATCATTATTAAAAACCAAACTAATGAATAATAATTATAAGCTTGGGTAACATTTTTTTTTAGTAAATAAAATACAAAACTTTTGCAGAAGAAACAACATTGGGAAAAAGTAAATCATTATTATTGATATTTTTCAATATTTATGTACTTAATTACTTCTATTTATTTATAGAATAATTGTAATTTGCGTTTTATTTAAATAAATAACAAAAAATAAATAAAAAAAATATTTCAAAAACATTTCACAATAAATCCTTAAAGAAAAATCTATAAATATTTTCTTTGACATTAGGAATAAAAACACTTTAATTGTTTATTAAGAATTGTGTGCTTTCCTTTCCTTCAGAAAGGATCATCATGGTACCACGGGTTTATATTTTTTTTCTAGAGATATTAATTATAGCAAATGAGGCAAATCATAAACCACTAAATTTCACATGTAATACCAACATATAAAATATTATTTTAAGTTAAAATTCAAAAAAAAAATATTCTATTTTTATTATAATTTTCAGAATTTATTACACAATTTTCTATTATGGGTTTACATAAAATGTTCTTTAAGAAATTGTCGGGTGTCAATTAAATAAGAATATAAATCAAAATCACATATAAAATTAATATCTTATTTGGAATTATATTTATACTTTATATTTTCTATTTCAAATTAATTAAAAGTAAAATTAAAACTATTTTAATTTCAGTAATAAATGTTGCATAAATCTATGATTTTTTCAAAGCAAAATTTTTTATAAAGCTAGTTAGATGATTATAAATACGTAATGTAATATAAAGCGGCTGGAAATGACTAATAATTAAAGTGAAACTGGAAATTTGATATAGCATCAGTTCATAAAACTATAATATAAACTTTTTGTTTATCAACTAAATTGACAAAATAGTTATTTACCATGTTAATTGATAGCAGAATGGATAGATTGATAATTTAAACTACAAGTATATCCTTTTGATGGTTTAAAATTATTATATTTGGTGGGCAAAATCTACGGATTGCAGACCAAATTATAACTAAATAGCTAGACATTTTAATAGTATAGTACCAACATTTATACCAACAAAATATTGATGTTCACATCACATTTTAAGTTTAATTTGCAGGTTAAATATAATTTGATTTAAATACAAATTTTTCAATTAACTATACTGTGATATAAAACAGAAAATTAATATTTAATTCTTTTTAAGGTTTTGTACATAATTTAATTGTCACATTTCTATATTTATTTCTAAAGGTCGAACTGGCAATGAAATTATTTTTTTACTGGCCGATTGTAATTAAATCGATAAACTTAAGTTAGTTCAGCATTTTTAAACAGAATCGAATTTAAATTTAAGAAAATGTTTAAAACATGATAGAATAATATTCAAAATAAATAATTTTTCGGAAGATGTTAACCACATAACCATCCAGAATATTTTTTTCATATGATGTAAAGCCATGTACTACTGAGAGGATGAACATGCATTTTACTCTGTGCTACAAATAAAACTCTCAAACCAGCACCTAATGATCATTCAACGAACAAGAAAAAAAAATTATAATATTCAAAAATGTCTGGAAAATTTCATCTTTTTAACAATAAACTAAAAAACTATAAAAAAAAAATTTCTTACAATTTATATAAAACATCTATGCTTTAACCATTTTCTATTGAATCCCGAACTAATTTATAAAAGAAGCACAACTTTTCTAAAAGAATCTTCAGACTATCAGTTTTTTTCTTGTTCAGTGATGTTAAACTAGCCTTTCCACCCAGGATAATGACAATATTCGTTCAAAAATATATTTTATAATATAATATTAGTAACTATATATACAATCTCTTTCAGTTTATATCCATAACCCATGAGAATGATCAATGTGTGTGTATATACTGTGATATAAAACAGACCAACAAAGAAAGGAGAGAGAAAAAAAAAGGATATATGGTTAGGATAAGCCATTTGGGGCCAATAATAGTCGACAGTTTCTATCACGTTTTTCATGTGATTTTGTAAGTATATATATATATTTATGTAGTATGTAGAAAAGTTCATCATATATATTCAAAAGAATTAATACTGTATAACCGTTTTAATATATAAAGATTTTTTTAAGGACTTTAACTGAACTTTTATTAGTTTCTTAGTGATTTTTTTTTTTTTTTTTTTTCAAATTTATACTACAACCAAAGATCCTATAATAAAAAATGATGAAGAGAAAGAGCAAAGTTTTTCCATGCATCGATATTGCAACAAAAAACCAAAAAGAAAATTTAAGCACTGGTATACAGAGCAGCTCTCTAACGATGACATAAGATATTTCTTATATGGTATACTTAAAAAAAAAAAAAATTTGTGAAAAATGCTGACATATAAAGTGAATGTTATAAAAATTTGTAAATAGTGTAGAACGTTTGAAAAATATTGAAAAAAAAAAATAAAATTCAATTTTTAGCTCTGATTGTCCAAACGCAATTCTTGTTTTTTTATAAATTATTTCAAGGATTGTGACTGGACATCGTGGCTCGAAATACGAACTCAACATAATAAGTTTTTCTTGCTTTCTTTTTGTATCTTATAAATAAAGTTTTTAAAAAAAAAAAATATTTCTACATAGTTTCATTTCCCAATTGACAGAAAGTTCATTTATTGTTAAATAAAAAAAAAAAAAACATTTTTTTCTATATAAAAAATTTTTATAGTAATTTTTTAAAATTGTGAACACGTTTTTTTGCTTTATATATAATTTAATATTTTTTTAATTTTTCCTTTATTCAGATGGGAGTATCTTCAATAATTTCATGATAATAATTTTTTTTTCTCTATAAAACGAAAACATTGCAATTTTTTTTTTTTTGCAGTTTTAAAATTGTTTTTCAGAAAGATTGCAGAAAATTTTTGTATAAGTAAAAAGATTTTTCAATGTTGATTTAAATGGACTAGAGTAACTTTTATTCTATTTTGAACGTTCTTTATGTGAAATTTGTAAAAAAAAATATGACTCCAGTTGAATTATCAAAGAAAACATCATAGACGGTTTTGGTTTTGAAAAAAATATAAAACTAAAATTTCAGAAACTATTAGAGGAAGGATATTTATAGTATGTTGCGAAAACTTTATTTATAGCAATCATAAAATACGACTAAAGGACATAGCTACATAAATATTTGCATCACCGTACAATATTATGGAACTATTACGCTATCTATCATCTAAAATGTTTTAATAATTAAATCATCTAATATTTTATTGGGAATCGTAACTAGAACATAAGCATGCTAATTCGAAATAAAAATATTCGAATTAAATATAATATTTATGTCGATGGACTGAGAAATAATCCAATCCTAAATCTGTTCGAAATATTGAACAGATTTAGTCGAAAAAAATCGAAATATTGTTAATTAATAGATATTCAAAAATAAATATTAATAATATACGAAAGTTTGTTAGTTTTATTTACTTGTATTAAAAATGTTTTAAAGATTGTCAACATACAAAACTTAGAAATTCAAGTATGATCTCACACTGCTACTTTTACAAAATATGTTAACATTTAATTGACAATGGCAATAACTCACTTAATGGAAGTGGAGCATGGAAATTGTATATACCTAAATGTCGATATTATATGTCTATTGCACCGTTAATGATATTTTTCAGTGCCATCTGCATATTTACTAACAACATTTATTAAATATATATAAAGGAACTATAAACTACTTAGTATACAAACTACTTTGAATAAATTAAATATGAGACATGAATGTACATATATGTAAATGTCTTATATATATTTTTAATATATGTACATTTAATGTCATTTTAAAATCCAATATTATACATTATAAATTATACTGACACTCATTTCTACGTCATGCTGTGCAGGCAGAGGTCTACATCGTATTTAATCCATTCTTAATCTAATATATAACATAGACTTCTTCTCATACTTATATTATACTTATATTATAATGTATTGTAATTGAGTTAACACATTAACAACATCTCCCAGCTAAACATTTTATCTTCAACAAATGTAAATTTATTTTTTTCAAGAATTTAACTTAAATTTGTGTACAAAACGGCTTTATATCCTTGAATAATGAAAAAAACCAAAGTCCTGTGAATAATATATATATAAATTCCATTACAAAATTAATTCGCAGAATATATTTTTCCATTTTATTAAAACAAATAGTTATTTCTCTTTCACTTTACTGGAAAAAAATTAATTGAAAATGTCCTTTAATTGCACAAAAACCATACAGAGATGACCTCTCATATCAAAATACAATATGGAGGATGAGATACACAGAATTCTATTATTTGTAATTTAAACGTTTACCACCAGTAAAGTAGATTTCTGGTTTATTTAGAGATTTTAAAGTGCACATAATAATATATAAATTAAATTTATATATACAATAATTGAAATTTGAGCTTTTCTGATTAACAACTTTAAGACAATATATATAATAAAATAGATTTCAATAATAGATTCTTTATTCGACTTTTTGTGTATTTTATAAATTACAAATTTAATACAATGTAAATATTTTTTTTGTAATTTAATCAATTGAAAAACATCAATCAATATGATATATCCTACCTTTTGTATAGTATATGGAAAATGTTTGACATAAAATAATTTGAGTACATAATAAAAAAAAAAATACAATGTATAAAAAATCAATATTTAAAATTGAAAAAAATTATTTATATATGTTCGAACAAAAAGGAACAATTTCAATTAAGTGAAGTGCGATACAGATTTGTAATTATTTTTTGTATACTATATGGAACATAACATAATTCGATATTGGTTTGTTTGGTTTTTTTTTTTAATCAAATTTATAATCAATAAAATTTAAATTTTATTATTAACTTTGTTTTCAATTTGCCAAAATCACTACAATATTATTTTATATCTGGGATTTAAAAAATACTTTGTAACTCTTCCCCCATAATAACAATAATTTACTTTACTATATGATAATTTGGGTCTTGCATTTTCTAACCAGTTTTGTTGTTTCTTAACACATTTAAATTCGGATAATCTTAGTAAATAAAACGCTTCAATGAGATATAATTTATAGGTTGTGCTTTTAATACTTTTTACTATAGTTTGCTTTTTATTAGCTGTCTTTTTCCAACGTTAAATATTTTCGAACTATGGTAGTAATTTGAAGGTAATACAATATTGTGACTCGCTAAAGAATCTAGCCCTGGTCACTTCGTATTTTGCATATACCAAAACTAGTAGTACATGACACTAAATAAGACACTAAATGTTTCCTAACTTAAGCAGGCCTATATAGGAGACTTTATACTCAACACGAGTCTCTAGTTTTCTTCAATATTTTAGCAGTTTTTTTTTAATAAATCCTCATTTCTTATTTGAATGATCACATAATAAAATTTATGATTATTTCCCACACACAACACGCGTATATTTATTACATCAGAATAAGCACAAATCTTTCTATTTAATTGTCAAAGGAATTGATTACATATTTATTGAAACGAAATCATAATTTTCATTTTATAGTTGTTGATAATCAATCAATTTTTCGTTTTTATTTTCGAGTACTATAATATTTTACATAAAACAAGTGAAAATTCCGGATGTATCCGTTTCATTTTATATCCAAAATTTGTAAAAAAGTAAAAATTTATTAATATTTATATAAATAATTTTCCCATAAATTCTAGGAATTTTAATAAATATAATAACATTTCACATTAATCGAAAATTATAATTATAGATCATAATTTCCGTTCTCTTTAACTGAAAAACCTAATTACATTTTAATTACAACATTTTTTTTTTTGCTATGACATTTTATATATTTTTTTTTTCCTTTTAACTTTTCTTTTTTACAAAAATTGGATTTTGTGGTTTTATACTTACTAAAAAACATGAAAAATCAACAGAAAATTATATTGAACCAAACCTCCTTTCAAAATCATATAATATAATTACAATTTTTTTTAAGGACATAATTACATGAATTTCTTATAATCGCGAATAGCTAACATAGCTTCATAAAAAAATATACGAGTATAGAGAAAGATAAATAATTTATTTTAAAAAAAAATGTATATAATTATCGGTTATAGAAGGTTTGTTTCTTGTTTTAAGATATTGAATTGATTGAAATGATAATTATTATAAAAAAAAAATGCAAAAGATATTTATGATATCAACCAAGATTATTTCATTATTCATTATGATATGAACCAATTTCCAAATATTGACATAAATTTTCTGTATAAAAATTAATTGAAAATATGCTAAAAGTACAGATAATATTACTGAAAAAAAATATATAAAGTGTGGTTCTGTAACTGAAGGATAAAATGATGGAATAATAATAATAAATATATTTTTTAAATTTCCATTTGGTGTGGCTTTTGTTTTTTTCTCTATAAATTCAATCCTTATAGAAACCGCATAAAATTTATGTGAAAATTAAAATACAGATTTGATTTTTCTTTTGGGAAAAAAAAAGAATTACAATCTAAATTTTTTTTTTTTTAAATCAAAAATAATTAAGTAATGAGGAAAAAACTCCATGGAATTAATGCAATTAATCTTCAGTTGTAGAAATTGTATCAAGTTGGTTTGGAGGGAAACTATTAATATTAACCCAATAATCCCAATAAAATAAAATTTATTATTAGTACCAGAAAGATTATTTAATGTGGCTAACCTTATTTTGTGGAACATTAATAAAATATGTTAACATATATGATAAATATTTTTCAGAAATGAATTTTAGGCAAGATAATTGATGAATTTTAGGCATGAAAATAATAATAGGACGAGAGCGAAAAAATATTATAAAATTATTTAATATTATGACAAATATTTCTCTATGTCCAGTGAGTTGCATTGGTGACTCCTGAAGGAATTCTAATTGATAATAGAGTTTGAATTCTTTGGTAATATTTACAATGAATACCATACAATTTTGAGGATTTAAATATTATTACCATATAAGACTTAAAATATAATTATGGAAAATTTAACTGAATATCCTAATTGTTGTTTTACAAAATCTGAAAAAAAAAATTCAAAATAATTTAAGATATTTTAACAAAACATTTGCACCTCTCGAAAATACAAAATTCATTTTATTTATAATTTTCATATTTCTTTGTTTCATATTTCTAAATGAAAAGAATTATATTATTTTCATTTTATATCTTTTTAGGATGTAATTAAAATATAATTAAAGTATCTATACAAAAATTTTAATTCTAACAAAATGCTATTCAAATATTTTGCAATAACTAAAAGGTCATAATCCAAGACAGAATATTTATAATTATTATATAAAAAAACACTTCATAACTAAAGTACGACTATATTTTTGTTACCACCTTCAAAAATGAATGAAACATTTAATTTAGTTCTTTTATAAGCCATTATAAGATCCAGTTTTCTTTTTTTCTGATGGTAATATGCAATTTAAAATGAAAATTTACAATTCGCCCTCAAAGAATAGAAGATTTTTACACTCAAATTTTGGTTCTAACTTTATGTATTTTTTAGTAAAATAGTAAAATTGTACTGTACCGTCTATGAATACATTTACGTTATTTGTTGTAATATTCTACCATAGCATTTTGAATATTTATAGTGGATTAGACAAAAAAAAATGAAGTTGTTTTATTTAACATGAAAACAAAATATTAAAATTTACATAGATTTTATTATTATATAAGATTTTGATTTTTTGTATAATTTTTAAATGTATTCATTTTGGACTCCAAATAATTTTAATAATTTAAGTAAAATTCATAATGATATAACTAGAACATGAAATGAATTATTGAAATGAACATAAAATCATAATAGGAATAGCCTTATTTAGATTTTTAAATAATCTGATATATAAAACAGAAAATGCGTGAGGCTGTGTGTCTGTCACAACTCACAAAGAAAACAAGGAAAAATGTTTTGTGAAATGCTCTATTAAACTTTACTTTAAAGTCTAAACCTTAAAAATTATGAAAAATCTTTAATTTGATGTAAAAAACATAAAATCAATTAAAAAAAATTTCTTGCAAGATTGGAAACTAACAATGTGAGCGGATTCTAGTTGAAATACAAGGTCACTATTCCACCTACTGTCCGGGATATAACGAATGTTTGAATAAAAAATATTTTGACTATAATATCCGACCTACATTATGTACCTCAATTAAATCATTTTTCATTGAACATTGAGGGCCCCACCAAATTAAAAATATAGTAAATTCCACTTCATGTAATATCTATATGGTCACTTTTAAACTACATAATATGTAAATTTGAATCATAGGACTAAATCTCAAAAATATTTTTAATATTTGATGCCTAAAGTAGTACAGTACACAATCGCATTGCTATTTACTACATAAATTATTTTTTATCTGATCCTCAACAATATAAATAATTACATTCTCCCCCGCCTAAAAAAAATGTAATTTTCTTTATTAATATCTAACAAGAAATTTTTTTTTGTTGACTCTACAGTCAATATAATAAAAAAAGAATTTCTTTGATTGTTGTTCCTCTTCCTTGAATAACAAATATCCTTAAATAATTCAAGATAATTTTAGCCAGTCATCATCATTAAAAAAAATACTTTCCATGGAAGGAAAACAAAAAAAAAATATATTATTTTAGATGAAATATAAGAATTTTTTTCTCTCTTGTGTGTGTATATGTTCCTTACATTTTGGCTTTCACCTAATTTAACATTTTGTAGGGAAACAAATATATAGAAAGCAAAAGGCAAAGGAAAGAAAAAATAAATCTTAATTTTAAAGTATAAGACGAAAGTAAAAAAAAAAATCATTAAATTTTTTAGGGCCTCCTAAGGCTTTATGATCGTTAAGTTTGCCGAAGTCCTACAGTTTCTTAATAAATATAATTTCTTAATTTCTTTTAATTAAAATATTACTTTTTTATTTTACATAAATATAAATTCTCTTATAACAAATTATTCACAAACAAATAACTTTTGAAAGGAAAAATGGAAAATATTATTGTGTAATGAAATATATTTGAAATATCATTAATTTGATTTGATAAACTTTAACTTTTCATTATTTTTATAATTAAATATTATACTAATATTTCTTAAAAAGTATATTTATTTATGGGAATGATATGAAATCTGCTTCATTAAATTTCTTTGTAATTTAAAAATTAAATTTAAAATTTTCAATAATTCATATTTTCATTTATATTAAATTTTTATTAAATTAAATTTTGATTTCATTACTTAAATTATTTAAATTTGTTTAATTTTACGAAAATTTGTTTTAAAATTAAATAATAATAAAACTTGAAATATTTGAAATTCGGATTTGGATCTTTATAGTTTCGATTTTTTTGATATACCACCAAAAATTGCAATTTAATTTTAAATAATTTCAAAAACAAACTATTTTAAATAGTGAATTTATATAAAATAAACCAAACGAAATAAGACATTTTAGCTTAAAATTTGTAATCCTTCAAGGATAAATGAAATAAATCATTTCCACTACAAAATGTAATTTTCTTTACGTTTTTTTAAAAGAAAAATTAAATATATTATTTGTTTTGTCAAATATAAGTAACAATACTAAAGTTTTTACTGGTATGGTAGCCATAATTAAATTAGAAAGTTATTTCTTTTATAGTAGCTACGAAAGATTTTTTTTGTGTACGAAAATTATTGAAAATAAATTGAAATAAGATACTTTTTATTTTACTTCGAATTTCATTGCTACAATATTATAAGTCATATAATTATAAAAAAATGTTTTAATGTTCATTATAACAATAAATTGTTGAATCTATTAGAAATGTTTCAACAGTAAAATCGACATTTGCAATAAAACTGGCTGAATAATATATAAGAAAAATTTATGTAAAATGAACTCATTTCGTACAGGTTGAGTTGTAGGAAAGAAATTTTTTAAATTTAATTATCTTTTAATGTAAAAAATTATATACATAAAATATTTAAAAGCTCCAACAATATATTATATCTTATTATGTAATCGACAATGTCCTTCTAAATACTAAACCAGCGCCAGGTACACTATTAAGTAATACCTTTATATAAGGAATTTATAGAAGGAATTATAAAATATAGAGTGGAGATAGAGTGGAGCTAAATTTCCAGCTCTTAAACGATGTATAGTTTGTTTTAAGTTAAAGCAATTTGCTGATTTGATTGCCTATTCAAATTCGTTTAACATTAATGTTTTAGTAACACCCTGTTCTTCGTATAATATCCTCCAAATCTATAATACTGTGTCTCTATTATAACAATAGCCTCTGGAATATTTGGAACAATATACATAATGACAATCTTTAGCATATAAATTTAATATTTAAATGGAACAGGAAAATAAGTGAAAAAGATTTTGCCGACTATGTGATATTTTTTTTAATGTTACACAAAAAAAATAAAGAAACACTGAAAAAATAAAAGGAAAATGAAAATAAAAAAAAATTTAAGTAGTAAGTACTATTTTTTTTTTACTAAACAGAACTCATAGAATAATATTAGGTACTCAATTTGGTCCAATATAGAAGAAGAAAAAATAATATCAGAGGGACTTTTGTCATCAGGAAAATAATATAGGAAGTGGTAAATATCCTTTTTAAGGAAATGGGAATATCTTTTTAACTTTATTCTATCTTTTATATTGAGACTATGGAGATTCTTCTTTTTCCTTCATTTTCTTCTTGCTTTTTATTTGTCGTGGCAAATCGTTTATAAAGTGACATTAATAATAGAATAATTTTTTTTTTCTTTACAATTCATTCCCCATTCACAATATGAACTCTTTTAAAGATATCTCTGAACGATTTTTGAAAATTTATGCTAGTTAAAAATATATGTAACCAAATTTAAAAAAAACTTTCTTTAAAAATATACTGAAAAAAAAAAATTACTAATAATAAGATGATTTTTATTTTCAATATATATTTATTTATTATTTTTGAATATAAAAATTGAAATGCATTGGAGCATTTTATTTATGGTTTTTATGCTAAAAATAAATAAAAGATTTTTGTTATCTTTTATCGAAGATGAATTGCAAATTACCATTTTTAAATCTATATATAATTGAGGCCACCATGGCTTGAGGCCGTCTCAATAAGTGAACTAAACTAGAAGAATTCAAAACCAACTTGAAAACTGAATAAATTAAATTTTTAAAAATATTATTGAAATTAGGCGAAACAAGGTGATAATTAAACTGCAATATTAAATTATCACATTTAGAAATATTCGTACAAGTACTAAGTGTATATAAAATTTAAATCATTCAATTTAATTTATCGCTTCAAACTTGTAAATAGTTTTATTTAACTATTCAACTATAAAACAATAATTTAAAATATATTATCTTGTTATTTTTATCATCATTAACAGAAAATATAATAAATTTTATGTTTTCCAGTTCTGTTAAAAAGAAAATTCATTAAAATAATAATTTTCCATCAAACGATTATTGTAAATATTATATTAGTCCACATCACACACATATATAAGTAGTTTTTCCCATCATGATAGTTAGTACTATTATTATTATTATTATTTTTTAAAATCTTGCTCATCCTTTTCTTTATCTAATTCAGTTAGTGGTACTTATTATAAGATACCATCGGTTAGCAAAAAAAAAAAATCTTTTATAAAAGCAAAAGATAAAAATCCATAAGAAAATTTTCATGTGCATGTAAAATCTTCTTAAAATTTTAAGATCCATTTAATTTTACCATATAACAATTTCTAGTCTTAAAAATTTTCTATCAAATATATTAAGTAAAATATATATATACAAATAAATATATATATATACATATTGAGAGTTGTATACTTTTATTGGTGCTAAATTTGGTGCTCAACTTTCATTTCTTTTCCAAGGATTCTTCTTATATATATTTTTTTCCTTTAATATATTTTTTTTGATGATATTAATTTTTTTTGTTGTCTTATCTTTTCGATATATTTTTTTTTCTTGTTACTCTTCTGTTTCTTCTTGTTAGCTTTATTATATGAAGTTTTCATTGCACTATATAGAAAAATAAAGGATACTCCATCCAATTTTTTATACATTTTTCCTTCTATTATTATATTTTTTTTCGATTTTTGCCTATGTATTTGCGATAAGTATCTTTAAGATACGCATATATCTATTTCAATATAATATTTTTTTTTTTCATGCGATACCATCCAGAGATCTATATATGTATATAATATATACATATATGTACATATATATTTCTACAAAGGATGTACAAAATATTCGTGTAATATACTTCTAGATGTTTCCTTTTATTATTATAAGTTAATGGAAGGATATTAACTTTTTTTAAGGAGATAAAAAGTGGACATTGGGTACAAGAAAAAATATAAAGCTTGCACAAGAAATGATAATAGGAAATGATTATGACTTTTAAGTTCTGATTGTATAAAACTTCAGATATTATTATTAAATATTTTTTCGTCCTTTTTTTTAAAAAAAAATTTAGTCGATAATTTAAGTAAACTTATAATTTATATAATATTAAATATATATAAGAATTATTTTTATTGCAATTTATATTTAAATAAATAGTTGAAGAATTCAATTAAATATGTTGTGCACGCACTTACAATATGATTATTTTGTCATATTTATATAAATATATAATTCAAGTGTACCACGTTTCGAACCATTTTCCGAAAAGAATCGTCAGCATTTCTGTATCGATTATTGACTTAGCGTCAACGAAACCAAATGTTAATGAACATAATTAATTGCATTATATTAGCACCGGATATGATTGCTTAATTTTAAATGTTTCCAAGTAAAGTTTTATTAAATTAATAAATTAATAAAATGCTAACAGTTCTTTTCGCATTAAAAAATTAGCACCAGAATGTCGAAGTTTGAATCAAACATTTGAAGAGATAAGTCTTTTATTTAAATCGCTAGTAAAAAAGGAATTACAAATATAAGAAGTTTTCTTGTAATTTATAAGATTTAAAATTAATTTAAAATTTTATATTGAAAAAATATTTCGGGAAAATCTTTATATACAGTAAAAAGGATATAAATTGAAAAAATTATATTATTAATTATTCTTGAGTGAAATCACAAAATCATCTTCAATTTTCCGATTTCTAGTAAAAAAATATATATAACTTCAAGTAATTTGATTATATTAAACAGCGAGACATGGCAACATCAACTACGAATTCAATTCCCTTCTCCACTATATTTAAAATATCAAAATTATAAAAATCATAATTTTTCTATAATTATATTCAACATTATAATAAAAAAATTTTTCATCAAATAATTTATTTCATTAATAAAGAAATTGCAATAATTTTTTTAACAATTTTTTTTTTTTTCAAATTAATGCAAATTAAATCCAAGAAATTTAAAATCATACAAATTACAATTATACAAAAAAAAACTATAGTCTGTCTGCATTGATAAACCTACGAAAAAAAAAGAAAAATAGAAATTATCATTAATATTTTATTTAGTCTTGGCAACCACGTAGAGTATCCTTTTTAATATTTTTCTCAGTTTTTTTTTTAATGTTCAGCAAAAATTTATAAATTAAAATTTGGTATGCAATTCAACTATTGGGTCACCTTTATAGTACATAATAATTTTTTTTTTCTACTCTACTACAAAAAAAATATTAATTGTTATTCTTGATATAAAAGATTCATCCTTAACAAAAATATAAGTTCAACCCTCAAAAAAATGTTTTTTTTGTTATATACATACTTTATATTTTCTAAAAGGATATAACAAACTGTAATTTAAATTATAATTTTACTTTTATTAAATTCTTTGAAAATGAAAGAAACATATAATAATTTACTCAGTGTCCCTGATTGATTTTTAGAAAGTATATAAAACCAATTTTTCTTATATTTCTTCAAATTTGATTTTAAAGGACAACCATTTACAAATCATTTCAAATTTTCCAATTTTCTTATAGTTCTAATCGATTAATTTAATTGAAATTTTTGGAAAATTTTATTTGAAAAATTTTTAACACCCTGTAAAAATGAATAATATTGTAGTATAAAAATTTATAATTTGTTTTTTTTTTCTTAAAATTTATTCTGCAACCATGATTTGTAATTTGATAAAAACAAAAGGAGAATGAGAAAAATCTTCCTTTTTTAATGAATTATTCTAATGAGCAACTCAGTATTTATATTATATACTTACTTTTTTTTTTTTTTAGTTTCATTTCTCGAGCATTTATATTATATATTTAATAGCCTTTGAGAATATGATAGCCATTAAAATATATTCTTGTGAGGTTTTATTATACACTTTGATGTATTTTACAGAAGAAAAAAAGAAAAATTCTTATATATTTTTAATTAATGAAAACAAAAAAAAAAATGAAATTATATAAAATCATAAAATATTACAAAATTTATATTATAATTATTAAACTTGAAAGGTAGAGTAGAGAGAGACATTATACAAAATGGTTTATGTGAATTTAAATTGTCAACATTTTTGCAATATCTTCAAAAAAAAGACATTATAAAATTTTTAAATTGCGTTAAAAGTCGAAGAAATTTTTCAAATTTAAATTGAAATATTTAATTACCATCAGTTTTCAGTATTCGAAATATTTGATAGAATTCAAAATTATATTTTCTAAAAATTTATATCAATCTATTTTTAATTGCGACAACGAAATAAATGTAAACTAATTTATTACTCTTCTAATTTAAATGAACTTATCATAATTTCTTTAAAAAAGGATTAAATCTTGTTCACTCTTTTAAGTTGATTTATTATATCAAATAATAATAGTAAACCATGAATCATAACTTATCTTCGATTGAAGAAAAAATATTATTATTGCATCCTTATCTTGACCAACAGGATTTCAATTCTATTATCTATGTTTTACACATAAACAGATAACTCTTTGAACTTTCTAAAAATCAAAACCACATTGGCATTCGTGTTTTGATTAAATATTATAAACATTTCAGTAAATAGTAAACAATTCTTCATAATATTTCAAAAACTAAATACTTACCGTTATGCTTACTTGTCATCCAAGACTCCCCAACATAATTATATTTCTTATCAAATTAATTTACTATGCCAAGGATATGACCAAAATTGTCATTTAACTCAATATCTCCCCAGGTGCAATTTACATTTTCCTTGTAAAAATCACACTATTAGTAATTTAAAAATTATATCAACAACAAAAAAGAATTAATAATGAAATAAAATCCTTTTTACCACAGGCTATTTTAATTTTACCATCCTTAAATGAAAACGAAAAACCCTTTGACATTACAAAAAAAAAACAGAAATAAAGAAAATAAACACAGGAAAAATCAAATTAATGCTTTAAATCGCACATAAAATCTTATTATTTCATTTTCTCGCCTTTACTTAAAAAAAAAATATATAATAAAATTCCTGATAAAGTTTTTTTTTGTTCCTTTTCTTTTTTTAAGGATACTAAAATAACTTCTGTTATTTTTTTGCTTTCTATATTTTCATGAAAATTTAATTTAAAAATTACCTTTTGTCTGCGTGGATTTAAGAAAAATGTTTTCCATGGAATTTTCTTCGTTTTTTTTTTTTGTGGAAAAATTAAAACTAAATACACATTTCTGTTGCCTATTGTCCTAATGACTTCCCGAAAAAGCCGAAAACAAAAAAATATATCGTTGTTTCAAATTTTTATATTAAATAATAAGAACTTATAATAAAATATTATGTCACTGGTTGTTGTTGCTGCTGGTAGTCGTCGTGGTGGTTTGTTGTTATATTGGTGGTTTTCTATTCAACGTTATATACCAAATTAATTTATTATTCAAATTTAATGCAGAGATATAGAAAGATACCATTTACCTTTACCTTTACATAATTTATACGTTTATATCACGTTTTCTTTTATGGATGATTTTTATTTTTGGTTTTTTTGGTGCTTTTTCATTTAGAAAGGAACAAACTTTTTCTCATGGTAATAGGAAATTTTTCTTTATGGTAACAAAATTTATGATTATTTTTAATCTAAAATAAATAAACTTGATGTTACCAACAACGAAAAAAAAAACCTTTTTATCGCATGGATTTTTTGAAGTTTTTTATGTTTTCTTTTTTTCTTAGAAGGTGAAAAGAGGAAGAGAAAAAAAATCTCTAGAGACATCAAGTGACAGACTTTGTCACATTATATTTTCTTAGTAAAGATTTAGGACTTTAGAAATTATAAATTTTTCTTCTTTTTTTTTGCTGGTTTATGAAATTAACAAGAATTAATTTTTTTTGGTAGACAGATTAAATTATATTTAAATAATTTTTAAATACCAGATTCAGTTAAATCCTTCTTTTTTTTTTTGAGAATAATTTAGAATTTTTGAAATTTTGCATGTCAAATTTGTAATTTAGTTTATTTATGTACCAGACCAGAGGTTTGGTAAAAATCAAATATGTAGCTAAGAAAAATCAAACATATGAAGCTGAATCAAATATGTTTCGAATATAACGAATTCATTGGCATTTCTAGCTTTAATTGAGAGGCCAGTTTTTAAATAACTTCCATAAATTTATGTACATATATGCATCGAATATTCTTAGTTTTGGATGGAAGGAGGAAGGATTAAGACTACATTATTTTCCTTCTAATGTTTATGTCTTCTATTTAATATGTTTCATTGACTAATTTTCATCTCTCTCAACAATGCGACATTATAATATTAAAATTTAAATTGTAATTAAGTATTATAAATATTAAAAACGATAATAAAAACAAAAAGGATAATACAAAAAATTTAACACACAAAACAAAACAAAAAAAAAGGAACAATAAAAGTTCAATATCGTTTGATCCTTGAAATAATCGAAATATATACAATGTAAAACATTTTTGATTTATGATATTAAATTTAAATAAAATCAAATATAATTTTTTTATATTCTGGGATAAAAAAAATAAACGAAACATTTTTAAGTGAATAAAAATCAAAAAGTTTTACATTCCATATATAAATTGTATGATATTTTTTAAATTCATTTTTATGTATTTGAAATATACCAAAACAAATCTTTATGTCATTTGATACATGTATAAATGTTTTACAGATTTTACCTTTAGGGCTAAGGGGTATAAGGTTGAATATCAAACTCTAGTAGATTTTCTCTATATTTATTTTTGGTATATTTTTATTCAACTTACCCCAGAGAATTAAAGAGATTGTAAAAAAAAAAAGAAACAAAATTGTTCACACTGCAATATAGCAACAAAAAAAAAAGCGTTTAAAATTTTTTTTCATATAAATGTTACATATATGAAAAATATATGTAACATACAATCTAAAAAAAAAATATAGAAATTTATGGATTTTCGTAGATAACAAAAATATATTTTTTTTTTATAGCCGATGGCAACCGTTTCCAAATGTTATTATTCTATACGCTCAGGGGAATCATCATTTTCGCAGGCTTTAAAAACACACATGAAGAGAAAAATGGATGAAAATATATATTAGAAAAAAAATACATAAATATAGACATCACAGCATAAATATTTTGTATTTCATTTATGATTTTGAATTTCAATACAGTATATTTTATTAGTGAGAGGAGATATTGTTTTTGAATTTTAAAGTTTTAACGTGATTAATGTGTAAGCTTTATTGATATCGCTGTAAAAATGATGAAAGGAAGGAACGATTTTTTTTACTAACCTATTTAATTATACTTCATTAATTCAAATTCGATTATTAAACATATGTAACTAGCGAGTGATTGATGGGCTTTTTAAATTTTATATTTGATATTTATTGTGACATTTTTCATATTATAGCACGGAGCAGTAAGTACCACAGCCAAAGCAAGTAACAAAAATTACAAAACAGTTTGTGCCTAATATATTTAAGACAACATTAATTAATAGGCTAATAATTAAGAAATCATTAATGAGAGATTGACAAGAATCAAAGGAAATCAAACACATAGTTACAAAATTTTTATTTTAACACATATTTTAGCTATTGTTCTCTTTCTATCGCGAATTGGGCGTTAAAGACCTCCACTATATAATTTGCAAAATTCATTAAATTAATAATATAATTATTCAAAATTATATATACATTAAATAACTTATACGAACAAACTTAATAAAACTTCGGTTAAGTAATTACCTGCCTACCACAGTTTATCCTTTAATAATTGAAAACTTTTTTCGTTACTATTGCTACACACTTCAATAACTTTAATTATACTATTATGTATTAGTTAATTCCATTTTTCTATAATACAAAAAAAAACTCCTTTATATTTAAATAAAAATTAAATTAAATTTTTTTTCTTTTCCTTTGGTTTTACGAAATATTAAATTTTATCTGCAATTTTGTGTTTTTTGTTAAATTAAAATTTTTGTTTCCACTGGAAAGCATCAATTTTACTTTGTGAAAAGTTGTTATATTTTTTTTTCTACCGCTCATCAAAAACTATGGTAAAAAATATGGTTAAGTTAAACATTTACTTGATGAAACATTTTAACTTTGAAGAATGGTTAAAAAAAAAGAGAAAAATGCGGAAAAACTTTTCATATTTGTTTTTGAATTTAATGTAAATTTTGTGCAAGGAGAAAATTATTGCTATGGTAGTATATATTTATTTTATTAAATTCGATTTTAAAATGATATTTGAAGAGATTATTTAGTTTTCTATTACCTTGCTTGAACTTTTTGTTTTAAAATTTATGTTTACAGAACGAAACTTCAATAGCAAATTGAATATTTTTTTACTTTTACATTTTTTTCTTTGTAATGATTTTTCTGGAGTAATTTCTTGTTTCATTAGAAATGATGTAATTTCATCTATGTACCAATAATTAAAAACTTTAAATCCATACTTTAATTTGCTTTCCAAAAATAATTCAGATCATAAGAATTAATTTATAATTTAACAATAGTTGTCGGTTAAGAAATTGAAAGGACATTATATTTATTTGTGTGAGAGTGCTATGATTATGTGATTTGATATCATCCTAGTTTTCTGTGGTAAAGATAAGACATGTATATAGAATTTAAAATGCTAATTATTATTGCAATTTGTCATAATTATGAAGTCCCCAAAGATTTTCTATTTTTACAAATTGTTTTATTTCAATAAAATTTAATTAAAAAAAATTTTTAATATTGGTAAAAATATTTTCGCTTCAGTTATCGTTTGGTTTAACTTAACTACATATATGAGCATTTATAATTAATTAAGATTATTCTGCTCTAATAATTATTTCGTACAAATATGAAACAAGTAAATTTATTGATATATTCTACAAGTAAATTAGTAAATTTATCAAAATTTGAAAAAATCATTATATAATACAGCAAATTGACTGCTACAAACCAAACATTATATTACAAACCTGGCACATTACAAATTATATGAAATATAATTAACACTATAAACAGGTATAACCTCTAAACTTGACGACATAATATTTAAAACTAAAATATATATGAAAATTATATCAGACATTCCCCTGCTCATTGTTAATATTACAAACCCCCATAATTTTATATTTATTAATTTTTCTGGAATTTAATTTACTGAAAAACATGCGGCATCTATCAAGATAGATCAAACAAATTCAATAATAAATAACGAAAAAAAATAAATAAATGTATATAATAAAATAGAATGAACAATTTTTGAAACAAAATCAAATAATAACGAAAACGAAAAAGAAAAAAGAAATGGTAAACTTTCGCATAACGTAAAACAAAACAAAAAAGTAGAAAGAGTGATTTTAGAATTATCCTATCTCCTATATATCTCTATACAAAAGTAAACCATTTTCTTTTTTAATATTATTGATTCTGGAAGCTTGCCAAATCAAATTAAAGGATAAAATACATTCTAGAATAATAAGTAAGAATGGAAAAGCAAAAAAAAAAAACACAAACACAGGCTATGTTCTTCTTATTAAATTTTTCTTGTTAATAAATAACAAAATATTTTTTAAACTTTTTTTAAACTTTTTATTTGGTCAACTGAATGTTTACTTTAATTCTTAAAAACAAATTATCAGTTTTTCTTCTTATTATTTTAGGTCCAAAATTATTTTTTTTTTGTTGTTGTTGTTAGATTTACCCTCTTGTGATTAAATATACTTTTTTTTTATATATATATACGCAATTCTTCTATAGTTACTGACAAAATATTTACAAAAAAAGGACGATTACATTATATATTATATCCTTAAGGGCAAAGAATATTTATTGACTGTTCAATAAATATTAAATATTTTTTATATGTCTATAAATTTCACCATATAACATATATATATATATATGTATACGAGTATATTAATAAATATAAGAAAGATAAAAAAAATTATTAGAAAACATTTTAATTTATATAATATTAAAATTATCCTTGTTTTTTAGAAAAATTTTATTATTTAATTATTTTAGAAAAAAATTTTTATGGTGGATTTTATTTCCCAAAAAATATTGATTAATTTCAAAATATTTGATGATTTTGATATTTCATCATATACTGTCAATATAGAAATTAATAATTCGTATTATACTTTGATCAGTTTTTGGGTAGAATCGTAGAATTTAAATAGATTTAAGAGTGCAACAATTTTAGGTATATGCATTAATTAAGTAAAATCACAATCCCAGAGATAACTGATATATATAATTAGTAAATTAATATACTATATTTTATGTATTCGTGATAGTAGTTAGGTTGTGTTGAGAATTAAGTAATATTTTGAAAATTAAATTATAATAAGAATTTTACAAAAAAAATAGTTTTTTTCTAAATTTTATTCTCACCAGCACAGAAAAAGCAAGAAAATTAAATTGCAATAATTATTTGGATTTCATTTTCATTTTTCTTAGTAAATTATCTAATCTAATTTGAAAAATTATAATTTAAAATATAAATTGAACCGAAATAATTTCTATATTCTAAATTTCACTGCTACCAGAAGAGAAAACTATCTGATTCGCAGTTCTAAAATATTGTAATTCTACATTTATGCAAAAATTCTTTACTATTTAATTAATGTTTCCCATTAATGGAAATTATGAAAAAAGGAGATCAAAGAAATCAATGTTCATTGGATATAATCAAAATATTATATAGTATATAGTCATTAAAAAAATTCTAATGGATAATCCGGATTGTCCTAAGTATTAATAAATAATAAATAATTATATATATGTATTTTGTTCTTGATCAAAAGTTGATGCTTTTTGTGTTATAATTTTTTTTAGCATAGCATTTGATTTGAACTATACAAAGTTAATCCCATTACACTAGATTAGTTACACCTGAAAAATGTATGGCTCACAAAAATATGGTATATATATTATTTATGTTGTTATGTCCACCACAATTTTAGAAAAAGTTATAAATATTTTGCAATTCATGTGCATAATTTTCAAAAAATTTAATGATTGAAAGAATAACAACAAAAAAATATCATAAAGGACAAAATTACTGACATAATTTACTAGAGTTCTGAGTAATTAATGCAACTCAATATTGAATTTCCTAAATTACTTTAATAAAAGACGTAAACATTTCAGGATACAATTTTTGAGTAGAAATACATACGGAGTTGACCTTACTAATAATGATATTAATCTAACCAATATATAAATTTAGTGTACCAACTTGCTTACCAGTTTAATGAAATATTTACAATTATGTGACGATAAGTACAATTTTTTTTTACATTATTTATTACATAAATTTATATAAGAATTTTTCCAAAGAATTGATTAGCAACCATTAGTAGGTTCAGAGATAATACTAATACATTTAATTTATATAACATTATGTATATACACTTTATATTTTCTTCTGAACCTGACATTAAATGTTAAAACTAAAATGTTGAAAATTGTGTGCAAATTTGTTTACCATTTTATATAATGAGCTGATATTTAATTTATGTATAGAATATGTGTATACCAAATGTTCTATTAAATATATGTATATATAGTAAAGTAATATATAACATATGTTAACTGGATGAGGATATTAACAGGGAACATTGTTATTTTATTATCATTATAATAAAAATCGATATAAAGGCAATTTATTGTTGTTTATAATAAAAACTAATTTCCATTATTATAATGTTACCAACTGAAAACAGTATGTTGTTTAGATTTTAGTTTATGTAAAATAATAATATGAATGCATTTATGTATTATTATTTATTATTTTTAAATAAAAGCGAAAATATATATTGCATGCATGTATATGTATTTTGATATTATGTATTTGTATTTGTAGAATCATAAAATATTATTTTATCATTTTCAACCAGATTTGCTAATATAAAATAATAGAAGTAAGATTATTTATTATTTGAGTATATGCAATTAAATTCAAAGTTTATCATTGACACTGATATTATATAAATACCATTGATCCTGTTGTCGTCGATGAGAACACAATAATAATAATATACAAACTTGGCAAATATTTGCATTTGTAAAAATTATTATTTTAATTTCTTATTTTATTACAAATAATTAGTTTACCATAAATTTCACAGTTTAATGATGAGGAAGAAAAATATATCTATCCAAACAGACAGACAAAATGAGAGATTTGGCATTTAATTGTAGTCGAAATTCATAGTTCTGTTTAGCTCTTTATCTAGTTATATATGCGATGAGTATAATCAATATAATCCCAGTGTTTGAGACATGTGTAAGTGTAAGATTTGGACAAATTCAGTTTCATAATTCCCATTTTGCTTTCCCTTTTATGAATTCACACTTCCAGTATATATATATATATATATATATATATATATATATATATATATATATATATATATATCTCCTCACCTGGCCATAACTTACAAAAAATGTAAAATTTATTACTTTCCCTTCTATGAATCTACACAACTAGGTAGATGAGCAGTTGGACTGGTCCGTTTGGACCGATAACCTGGCCTCACGGCCCCAACTACTTGTGCCATATGGTAAATTCTAGTACATTCTGTACTATGAATTGATCATATTATACTTTAGTATATTCTAAAGGTCGTGCAGAGTACATCTCGTGGGCCCAAAATCTGTTCCGAGAGGTACTCTGGGTCTTGTGGGGCCCATAATGCAAAAAGACTTGAGAGGTATCAAATAAAAGGTATTGAAGAATACATCTCGGTGCGCAGTCCGTGGAGCTTCATAATTCATGTTAGGGCCCAAAACCTGTGTCATGTGGGGGCCCATCATAAAAAAATCGATGGAGCATCAAATAAAAGGTCTTGAAGCGTAGTCCGAACAGTACCCTGGGTCATGTGTAGCCGATTATACAAAAAACATCAGCCACATGTGGAATTCCGAATCGTGGGCCATGAGTACCTCAAACAAATCATACCCAAGTTGTCAAAGTAATTAAATATTTTTAGTCGGTTAAATGAATAAATATTTGACCGACTAAAAAGTGTAAAATAAAAAATATAAATAAAAAAAGTTTTTTAAAAATACTTTCCCTTAAAGAAATATTCAACTAAAAAGTAATAAACAAGCAAATAATACCACATCAATGTACTTTCCCGTTGAAATTGAGCAACTGTCAACAATAGTAAGGGAAAGGTAGACCTCTTTATAAATGGCATTAATTCTGATAAGGTCTACTTTCCCTTACTATTGTTGACAGTTGCTCAATTTCAACGGGATATTGAACACACATTCAAGGGCAGCAAAAAAATCTTCATGTTGAAGCTCAGTTCACACTGCAATTGTGTATTCAAAGGTTTAAGATTCATCGAAACTTTATATTCATTCCAATTTATAGATTTATAGTATTTTTGGTGAAAATACAAAATAAAAATGATTTTGTGGTATAAGAATGCATTTCTCATCCAAAAAATGTTATCATCTAACCAAAAGGATTGAAATATTAATCACTATGGATTGAAATTGAAAAAAATTTGCGTTACCCAGGATTATTTGGAATTATTTATATGGTAATAATATTTTATTTGTGGAACACAATACATATTTTGGTTTACCATAATTCATTTATGAAAAATGAAGCGAATACATTTATTAATTATAATTAAAAATAAATTGGCAGTTACCATGACGTTAATTTTTTTACTTTTAATTATATAATTAGAAATATAAAGGGCTTATATATTAACCAATATTTTCTATTTATTATAATATAATATACCATTTTCTGAAACTACTGAACTATAATCAATTAAACATAATAAATTTCTTTAAGCTTTTATTTTATCAACATTTCAAATTAAATTACAAATTTTCATCAAAATCTTATTTGAAATATATACATATTATAAATAGAAAAAATTCTAGAGTAAGTTCTACTTTAATATATTTTTTCATTGATGACAATTTTCTAATTTAAATGAAAAAAAAGGATCTATAACGATTCAAAAGATTTAAAATATAAATGCTCACGTTCACCTATACCATACTACGATTAATCCTACTAAAAAAAACACTGATATATATATATGTATATTTTCTCCCTTCTATTATATTAATGATACGTGTATAAGGAAAATGGATATTTTATGTCATTGCCTTTTGCACTCAAGGTTTTTATAATTTTCATTCATATTACACAATATCAAACCTACAGAATTATAACCATAGTAGGATGCATATACGTTTTAAATTTTTCAAATTGTGTACTATACATATATACAAATCCCATCACTATGTACATTATATATATTATTAGGATGAAGTATAAGGAGTCAATATGGATATCGTCATTTACATATATGAGCTATATTCGGTTTCATTCTTTTGGTTGGGATTTACATGTTTATATACAGGAAAAAAGGTCAAAATGATAAAAATACAAGAACAACAACAAAAAGTGTAATATTATCAGTGCACGGAGAACTTTTAAATTGGAAACGAATAAAGTACATATATAAGAATCAAATATATATCTTTGATTCTGTTTTGACCAATAAAACAAATTGAAAAAGAAATGGATATAGAATAGAATCTGATAATTATTATGTTTGTGAAGCTGTGAATGGTTTGGAAAAAGAGATGAAAAATTAAGAAATGCTGAAATTGGAAAATAAAATTTATTTGTTTTTGAATTTGTTAGAGCTACGCTATAGCAATTAAAACTTGGAGTATCATGTGGTTTAAATTGATTCACTTAGCTGAAATTGATTCATGGAATTATGGATATATGTTAAGGCTCTTTTGCATTCTATTACAGCAATATACCTCCACAACAAAGCCCTATTTTCCTTTCTTAAAATGTATCCTTTTCTTTCTCTTATTAACTGCAAACTGGGAGTCTTATGAATCAGAATAAAATTTGCTCTAAAGAATATAGCATAGTACTATAATGGCACCATCGCAGTAAACAAAATTACCAACAAATTTGAAGCGAAATATCAACTTAAATATACATATATTAATTTAATGAATTTAGATGCAAAGAAAATTTACTAATATTATATTATTAGTGTATACCATTAAATCCTTCAATTATTTTCTTAATATTAAATTTTCTTTGCATCTCACCCTCTATTTATTCGAAAAGAAAAATCACCAATTATATTTAAACCACAAAAATATAAACAGTATAAAAACAAATGAAGTCCAAACTTTCATTTTGTTTATTTCGTAGCAAAGATTATATAAAAACAACATTTGGCAGTATAATTAGTTGAATATACCAAAAAGAATGTTAGAAAAATACTTTAAGAGTTCTCTGCTTTTTCCTTAAATATACGAATATACATATTTATACAAGTTTTAGTTTATTGCACTTTTCCTTGCTAGAATATGATCTTAATGAGTATCATTGTTGTATCATTACATACATTTACAATTTTTATAAATCTATTATAAGTTTTCTTAATTTTTTTTTTTTTTTGTTTCCAAAACCGAAATATAAAATTTTTCATTTGCAAAGGAAAAGAACTTTTGGTCAAGACAACAGATTTTTCACTCTGACTGTAATTTGTTATGTTTAAAAATAATATAGTAAATAAAAAAATGTGTTCATTTAAAAAAAAACAGACTTTTTCAACTTTTCTACTTTATTTACTTCTGTTTTTTTTTTCTGTAAATACATTATTTAATAAGGAACAAAGATTCAAAGTCGATGGCAGGAAATTACTTGTCTTTTTCGGTTTTTTTTTATAATATTTGATACCGAAATTCTTTAATCTTTATTTAGCGATTAATATTAAATTATAATTTATCTATTTCCATCGAATGAACATTTTATAATAAAAAATTGGTTCAAGTCTATATTTAAAATGAAAATATATAGAGTAAATTTATAAGCTAGGATAGGTCGAATATTTGCTTGTTTATTGATAATATGATAATAAAATTCAGATTAGTTTCAACACAGCTTCTGTAAATTTAACAGATTACAAAACTATATATTATTGAAATTATCTTAATATTTTATAATTATTTACTTTCAAAAAATGGTTTTCCACACACATCTTTGTATTTCTTTTCTGGAGTTTCAGGAATTCGATTTTGGTCTATGGCTTGCCTGCCTATTTAGAGATTTAACTTAATATTCTTTTGTAATTAAGGGACTCTAATATGATTCCGAACATTTAGTATCTCTCTGGTATAGAAAACTTTTAGTAATGAATCAATTTTTTATCGCAATATTGGACACAAATCTCTTAGCAATACACAACTCACTAATCTACCGCAGCTCTTATACATATAATAATTAAAAAATATATATTTTAAATCAATTATTTAATCAACGATTTTATTGACAGTCATTTAAATTTATTTTAATTTCAATGTTATATATATAATATTTTTTTTTATAATAAAAAATATTTAATAAAATTTGATTTTTATATATTGATGTGATTGTACAACAAAATATTGAAAAAGGATTTTAATAACAACACAATAATATTTTCATTTTATTGTAAATTATTTTTTTTTTGGTTTTGGTATAATTTTGTGTGCAGTCATGCTAACTTTTTAAAATTGTTTCTGTATATATACATTATGTAAATTGATCCTGTCACTTTTTTTGATAGTATTTATTGTTGTGATATTATTTTCTAGGATGGTTTTTTTTTTCAGATGCTTTTTTTCTCCATATTTTTGTAATTAAATTTGTTTATTTTAATTAATGCAGATTCTTTTTTTATTATCTCAATTGCGCGCTGTTCAATTTTTACAATTTATTTATATAAAATTATTAAAGAGATCGTAAATATAATAAATAATAATAATAAAATATTAATTATATATTCTGTTCGAAAATATATAATATTAATTTAAACTTTCTTTAATTGGAAATTGCAATAAACAAGAATAATATAATTTTTATTGGATCAATAGGAAAATTATAAAAATATATATACAAAATTTAATTTTATTTTTAATAAAAATTAATTTAAATTAATTTAAAGATATTGAAATAATTAAAATTCAAAAGTTCCTTAAATATTTATTTAAACATATATTAATAAATTATATTTTCATACAAATTATATGAACTATATAAAATTTGCTAATGTAATTTAACCAAAAATGTTATTATAATGAGAAATTATTTAAATGAGACTAAGTTTTGATAACAATAACCAAATTTTGTTAACCAGTTTACTCTTAATTAATTAATTGCTCAATTTATTTACATGTAAAATCAAAAATTAATGTTATCACAAAAAAGCTTCCTTTCCTTTCTCGTTCATACTTATTTACCATTATTACAATAATAATATAAAATTTTACTCTAATTTACTCTAATTATACTATAAACATAATGGACTCAAGACAATTTTAATGGATATAATATTTAGTTATCTTAATATTATTATTATATTCCTTTAGTTACGAAACTAAATAAAGGATTTTTTCTTTAATAATAAAAAAATATTGTTGTGATGTTTATAAATCATCTAAACTCTAAAGAATTCTATTCAAAATGAAGGCGGATGAGTTATATATCTGCATAAAAAAAACCGATTATCCTTTGAAAGAGTAAAATAATTAGATAATGGAGTTTTATATTCTCCAGTGAAGAAACTAAAAGTATACTAGATTGTTTGTATATTCTATGAGTAAAATTCTGTAAAAGGAAAAGATTATTTAATTAAGTAAAATAAAAAATGTTTCTTTCTACCCATTTATCTTTTATGAGAAATTAAAGAAAATTTTTTAAAAATATTTTCTTTTCAAGGTTACATACAAATTTATTTTCGATTAAAGTTTTTGTAAATTTACTTACAATATTTTATAATCTAATATAGAAATGTTAATATTCATGTGTGAATTTTCTGGTTAGGGAAAATAATAAATCCGTCTGGGACAATAAATTAAAAGGATTTTGGGGTATTAAGTAAAAAAAAGAATTATCTTTTTTATATATATTTTTATGAGAAACTTTTATATCTTCGAATTTCGTTTCGTTTAGTAAATTATATATTAGATATTTTGTTGTTGTTGGAGATTTTGGTGGCTTAATATGATAATAACGCACCAATGATTAAAAATATAATATTTGTATATATATACCAATAAAGGATTTATAATTTTATGAAGATATTTATGTATAATTTTATGTAATAAAACTTATAGTTTTATATACATTATGTCAAATAAAGTTAATGGCATTATAAAAAAAAATTAAAGTTTAGGACCATAATATAGTAATTATGATATCGTTATAGATTTAAGCATTTAAAACTTATTTTGAAATATATACTTTTGGTATAATTTATGAAGTTTTCGAAAATTTACAATTTATTCACTATGTATAAAGTTTCAAATTATGTACCATATATTGATTAATTACATATTTTGGCTTGTAAAAAATACTTTAAAAAAGAATTTCACTATCAACTTTCGTGCTATGATCTAATTTTTCATTTTCTAAACAGCATAATTGTTTCCATGTCTGTGTATGTGTCTTAAATTAGCAATTATAATATCGATATACCAGAAAATTATATTCGAAGAATCAACAATAATTTATTAGAATCACAAAAAGTTTATTTAACAAATGTATTTGGTTTAAGACTCGTCCCAATTCCCAATAATATTAAATCAACTTCTCTCTTAATCCTAAATTTCATATACTATGTACTATTATATCAGAAATAACTATATTATTTACATAATATTTATAAATTTTAATTAACTTATATTTGCATTATTATATTTATTTAATCTTATAAGCAATTAAAGCTTCAAAATTAAAACTATATCTAATGAAATTTTATTATTTTACGTATAATAAATCAAAAAATACTATTTTATTTACCATTATTATTATTATGACAAAATGAACATTCTATAAGAATTAAATTTTAAAGAAAAATATTATTTTTATATTTTTAAAAGAAATTTTTTAACTGAGATCAAAATTATATGGTATATAATATAAATTGTATAATATTTTTGAATGGGACCAGCTGGAGAATTTTTATACTATCAACTATTATATTTAAGCTACTATATAAAGAATCTGATTTATGATGGAAAAATAAAACCAGCTATACCATCAGTAGTATGGTTTTTCTTCTTTCATTTTTCAGAAGAAGAAAAAAAATATTTTGATATTTTTATCGTTTTTATATACATATAGGAAAAATATAAGAGAACTTGGGGTAAGTATTGAAAGTTTGTGATTTTAGACATGAAATTCATATTAAATTACATATATTCTTTGTTTTGTCCATAGTTAGGACACAATATTGACCTAACAATAATTCTATTACTATAGAACTAGAATTGAGCAAAATATATTTAATATCAATGTAATTCTGAATTTTGTATAATGAAGAAGATCATCGTTGAAATAAAACTTTAATTGCCTTAAATCCTTCTTATATGTATATAGAAATATATTTGGTTTTTGCTGCTTCTTTTTTTGTGAACAGTAAATGCACTTAAAATTGTACAGACAGAGCTTGGCAAAACGTTGTTTATTACAATCCATCATATATCCTTGGTGTCATAAGAATTTTTTTTTTTTATTATTGTATATCCATTTTTATACTTTTGGGAGCTCTTATCACTTTTCATACGTAATAACACCAAGATTAAAGAAAAATTAATATATTTTTACTGGACATTAACAATGTTATAGTAAATAGAATCTATAAAAAAAATTTTTATACTATACTTTAATTCTGGTATATAACACAAAATTAAATAAACTTAAATATTATAGATTTTTATTATTATTATAAAATATAATAAATATTTAATCTTCATGAAAAATATTAAAATTTATTACTTATACTTTATTAGATTTTTATAAATTAAATTTAAATTATATAATTAAATAATATATCGAATATTTAAAGAAAATAATAATATTTCTTTAATTAGAAAATTAAAAAACCCATTTTGATATTTTTTAGTTGATATGGAAATAACCTAATTTTAATAATCTCTATATATAAGTATATAGGTATATTATAAATTAAAACTATATTATAATAATATTCTAAAATTTCTAATTAAATGTCTATAGAGTGACACAAATACTTTAACTAGATATACTTAATTATAACCAAAAAAATATTATGCAATGAAAATACATATATGTATTATTTAATTAAAAAGAACTTCCTTGATTTATGTTTGGATGTGGCGATTACTTCAACGATTAATTGTTTTTCCGGCAATTTATTGTGTCACCGGGTGATATGTGGTTAAATTAAATATTTTGTATACAAATGTATTATATTATATACTATAAAAGTGTGCTTTACTGTGGTAACGTTTTATGACCTCGTATTTAACTTATATGAGTATCTATTTTGTAATTAGCTGTTGTTGTGTATTTTAACTTGGGTGGATAAAAATGTACTATATAAAAAAAATATAAATAATGATATATATTTGAATCAATTTTGATCTGAACTTTTTGTTTAACAAATTAAAGGTTTCACATATTAAGATATTCAAAATTTATGTGCAAATAGGTAGTTAATTTAATTTTTACCCAATTTTTCTTTCATAATTTATGTAGGTCAGGAAAATTACGTAATAATATATACGACTGCTTCAAAATTGTTAACTTTTCTTATGGTATTTATAGTTTAGTATCCTAGATTTGATCCTGATTTAAAAAAGAAAAATTATAAAATAAAAAAAAATATGTTTTTACCTCAAAACCTAACATTTTAATTCTCATATACTAAAATCATATTCAAAATAGTAAACGATATTAGTCCTTCGTATAATTTGCATATACCCAAAAGCAAACAAAAATAATCTAAAATGAACATCCTGAAATGTCACAGTTAAAATGTAAATTTTAATATTTTCCCATTGCTCTCCATTTATTTTTCTATTATTTTATTTTCAACATTTTATTTAACAACATTGAAACTTGTATAAATCATTTTTTACTTTCAGATCCTTTGAGTTTAAATATAGTTTTTGGAGAACTTTTGTTTTTTTTTGCAGCCAAATAAAAATAATCATTAGCTTAACTTATTTTTATGCTTGACGTTATACAATCTCAACTAAAAAGTAAGTGAACTTTTAGATATTTTTGTTTTCCAAGATTTTGTTTGGTTTATTTAAAAGTTTTCGAAATTTTTTCGAAATTTATTTAATGTATATAGAGAAAGATTAGGATATTAAGCTTATTCTACTTTTTTCCACTATGATTTTTTATTATCTTTATTTATATAAGTTGAATTATTTAGAATATTTATATATCTGATTAGAACTAAATCCCATGTAGAAAATAGAATGGCATATGTTTATAAAAATATTTAGAAATTATTTTAAAGTTTATTATTTAGTTGGTCAAAAGTTAAACTAAACCAAATTATATGACACAATTGATATAACTTGTATGTATTAATAAATTTTGAATTAACTTATATAAAATTTTGTTTAAAGAAATTTAATTATTAATTTTTTTAAAACTAATAATTTTTTTTTCAATTTTTACTATAAGTTAATGCAAAAATTGTAGAACTATTCGAATATTTTTAACTTGGATTATGTAAACGAAATAAAATTTCTGATTATTGTATTTATAGAGAAGACAAAAATTATTTCATTATTTGTCCCAAAAATTTTTTCTACTGCAATCTCAAAAGACACTAAATCTGTTGGTATATTTGCAACGAAACGATTCGAGAAAATAAAATGCAATAATAATAGATCCCTCAGACATTAACATATTTTCTTTTACAATCAATTTTCTTTAAGTTTTCCATATTATTTTGCACAACTGTTTCTTAAATGTCCTTTAATTGCACCCTCGTGATTAATGTATATAATTTTTCACATTTTTTTTATAAGATTGAAAATTGAGTTGTCAGAGACTACCTAAATAAATTTATATTAAATTTTATTCTAATTTGAGTCGCAGTATTGCATTTGGTTAATACAGACGTGGTTATTTATACGGGTTATAGTTAAATTTCTAAACAAACAATTTTTAAATTGATAACAATTGAATTAAATAATAGTGCAAATTTAAAAATCTATTGTCGTTGATATCGAACGATTGCTTTATTTAAAAGAAACAATACATCAGATGATGATATTATTTCATCTAAAAGAAATAAAATTAATTCTAATGATTTAATTCTAAGTTATACCATGCCTCGTGGTAAACCAAATAAAATTGAAGCCAAATCAGCTGTAGGGAACAGCAATAGATTCTTGCCATTAAGTCAACTTATTGATGAAGAAGATGATAATTCCAACACTAAAATGGACATTTCTAAGCCTAAGAGAGCACCACCAATTAATATTATTGAAAAAAGCAACGACTTTATTCACTCTGTATTGAAATCATTAAATATAAAAGAGTATAATATTAAAAATACTAGTATCGGAAAGAAAATATTTTGTGACAAGCTGGATGATTACCAAAAATTATTTAATGAATTGAAAACAAAAGATTGCAAATTCTTTGGACATGATAGTGCTAATGAAAAACCTATGAAAATTGTATTGTCTGGTTTACACCAAGTTGATACTATTGATCTTCGCAAAGAGTTAGAATTAAATAATATTACTGAGTGCACTGAAATTAAAAAAATGATGGTTAAAAACCTAAGATACGAAAATCAGGCCACTTACTTACTTTATTTCAAACGTGGTAGTATACAGCTTAACAATTTAAGGAAAACATGTAAAGCATTGTTTCATACACTTGTATATTGGGATTTCTATCGTCCATCAGCGAAGGTTCCAACACGATGTTTTAATTGTCAAACCTTTGGACATGGGTCAAAGTGGTGTCACCTCAAAACACGTTGCAGTATATGTGCTGGTGAGCATAAAAGTATTGATTGTCCAGAATATATAAATTATTCCAAAAAAGATAAGAATACAATTTTAAAATGTGCGAATTGTCAAGGTAAACATGCTTCTAATTATATTGATTGCCCGTCTAGAATAAATTATTTAGAACTTCAAGCTGCACTACGTAATAAGTCTAGAAGAGGAAATAATTCCAATAAATTTAATCATAGTCGTGGATTTCTTACTAAATCTGTTTATGATTTTCCAGCTATAGCAAGTAAGCAACGAGAGCTATCTTCAGGTATTAATTTAAGTTCAACTAATAATCCAAATATTAATAGTAATTTTAATATCAATAATAGTAACTCCAATAATTATAATTCTCTTAGTTACGCGAATATAACAAAAAATTGTAATTTTAGTCCCGATAGTCATAATTTATTTTCAGCTAACGAATTACTAACATTATTTAACGAAATGTTGATAGGACTAAAAAATTGTAAATCTAAAGAAGAACAAATCTCTGTACTTGCACAGCTCACTATAAGATATATTTATAATGACAAGTAATAATAATGTAAAAGTAATTTTTTGGAATGCTCAAAGTATTTCCAGCAAATGTAAATCAATAGAATTTTTTGATTATTTAAATTTAAATAAAATTGATATTGGTATAGTAACTGAGACCTGGCTGAAAAATAAAAACAAATTTTATGATGCAAATTATAATTGTTATAGGGCAGACCGGGAGGATAGACCTCATGGTGGTGTTGCTATAGTTTTAAATAAGTCCATAAAGCATGAATTATTACCTTCATTGAAAACTAAAATAATTGAGACTATTTCTGTTAAGGTATTTTTTAATGATGTTGAGATTGTTCTGACTGGTGTTTATTTTCCTGGTGGTATTTTCAACCAAGTAACCAAACAGAAATTTATATATGATATTAATTTGTTTAATAGACTGCCCGGTACATATATTATTGCCGGGGACTTAAATAGCAGACATACCTTCTGGAATTGCACAAGAAATAATGCTTGGGGAAAAATCTTATACGATAAATTAGTTAGCAGCAATTTTAATTTATTAGCACCACTTACTCCAACTCATTTTCCAAGGGCAGACAATCGTTTACCCTCAACATTAGATTTAGTTTTATCAAATTATTGTGAAAATATTACCCAACTAAATGTATTACAAATATTCAATTCAGATCACCTGCCAGTCTACTTTGAAATTTCTAACAACGTCTGTCTCAATCCAGTTTCTTATCGATTTGTATATAAAAAAGCAAACTGGACTAGATATAGTAAAATAATCAATAATTTAATTGATCTACGTAATTTATCAGTTGATTATTTCAAATATCCGCAAGATATTGATACTGGTATCGAAAATTTTCTTACTATTCTTGAACAGGCAAAATCTGATTCTATACCTAAGAAAAGTTATAACTATAAAAATCGCCCAGGGAGATCAATTTGTTTACCTACCTGGTTAAGAGATATTATTAAAACTAGAAATATGATGAGACGACGTTGGCAGCGATCTCATAATCTCACTATAAAACGCGACATAAATTTTACTAACAAATTTATTTCTAATCAAATCAATATGCATTCAAACGAAAAATGGTCAGCTAAACTTCAGACACTCGAAAAAGGTTCGAAGCCCTTTTGGAATTTAACCAAAATTTTTAAAAAAAGGAATAAAAATGTACCGCCTATTCAACATAAAAATAATATGCTGTTAACTAACCAGGAAAAAGCTGATGAATTTGCCAAATATTTTTTCGAACAACATGAAAGTATAAATGTTGTAAACAATGCTAACATTGAAAATTGCGTTATGAATTCAATGAACGATATAAACCGCGTAAACGTTACGACTTTTAAACATATTAAACCCAAAGAGCTAAAATTTATTCTTAAAAACTCTAAAAACAATAAGGCCCCAGGCCCAAATGGTATTAACAATGTCTTACTGAAAAACCTACCAAAGAAAGCATTAGTTTATATATGTTATTTATTTAATTCATGCTGTAAAATAAGTTATTTCCCAGATGCATGGAAAGAAGCAAATGTAATATGTGTCCCTAAGCCAAATAAAAATAATAGCAAACTTGAAGGGTATAGGCCTATTAGCTTATTAGATTCACTCGGCAAAGTTTTTGAAAAATGTATCAAAACCAGAATTAATGAGTTTGTAGAAGAAATGCATATTATACCGAAAGAACAATTTGGCTTCAGATCAGGTTATTCCACAAATCATCAATTGTACAGACTTAAAAACATAATTAAAGATAACTTTGAGCATAAAAAATCTACCGGTATGATTCTGCTTGACATTCAAAATGCTTTTAATTCTGTTTGGCACAATGGGTTAGTTCATAAACTATATATACTGGGATTTCCGATATATATTACTAAATTAATTAAAAGTTTTTTGTGCAATCGAAAATTTAGAGTTTCTATTAATAATGCAAAATCTAATTGGCATACATTACCAGCCGGCGTACCTCAAGGTTCATCTCTAAGTCCTTCGTTGTATAACATTTATACATCAGATATCCCTTTAGTGCAACACTGTGATTTAGGATTATTTGCTGACGATACAGCCATACTTTCAGCTGCAGATTCTGTTACTACTATCACTACAAATCTAACTAATGCCTTTAATGAATTTGTAAATTACTATGCCAAGTGGAAAATTCGTATTAATCCTTCTAAAACTGAAGCCATATTTTTTTCAAGGAAAAGGAAATCTCAGTATTTACCTACTAATGAAATAAATTTAGATGGTCAATTAGTTCCTTGGAAAGATTCTATTAAGTACTTAGGGCTTCACCTGGATAGGAAATTAACATTTAGCACTCATGTCGATAGAACAATTAAAAAATGTGACAACATGATTAAATTATTATATCCTTTGATATGCAGGAAATCAAAACTTTCTTTAAAAAATAAAATATTAATTTATGAATCGATTTTTCAAAGTGCTCTGCTTTATGGTGGTCCAGTATGGGGAAACTGTGCTAAGACACACATTAAAAAGTTACAAATTAAGCAGAATAAAATACTTAAAATGACTCTTGATTTACCATTTTACTTTTCAACCAACGCTCTACATATAAGAGCTGGTGTAAAAAAGATTTGCGATAAAATTGAAAACTTAACTACTAAATTTCAGGATTCAGTTGCTATATTAAGATACAATAATCAAATTATTATATGAATTGTATTAATCATTATGTTCAGTCAGTTGACTATCTCGGGATATATATGCATAATGCAGGTTTTTAAGACGTGTATTCTGTATATATATTCTGCTTAAATTTTTTAAATTAGTATTTAAGTAGTTTTTAAGATATTTTATTAAATTGTTAGTATAAGGTTTTTCTACAATTTTCCTTCGCTTACGTTCTATTATAATAATAATTATAAAAATAAAAAAAAAAAAATTCTGTTGATATATAAATAAAATTATTAGCTGTAAAGGACAATCTCCTAATCTCTAAACTAAGTATATATGTATGTTATAATGTAATATAAAACAATGAAATAAATGAATGAATAAAGTCTTCATAATAAAAAAATATTCTAATTTATTTCCCATTAAACTCTTTGCTCTAAATCTAAACGATTTAAATATACACAATCGATATTTATATGTATAACTATAAATTACAGATAGAAAAATTACAAAATGAATCTCAATTAAATTATGTATGTACACATATAAGCATTAATTAAAAATATATGTATATTATTAATCAATCGTATATAACTTATTTGATTTTAATTCGAATAAAAGATAGCATGGATTATAATCGTAAATTTTACATGTAACATGTAATATCGTAAATTTAACAATTACATTAAGCTACAAACTATAAAAACCAATTAAAATTACAGCATAAGAATGTAATCAGGAAAATTAGATGTTTTGATTTAATTATTTATTAAACATGTTTCATTTTTAATTTTAAAAATATCGTGTAAAAGCTAGCACTAAACTACAATTTTTTTTGTTGTTTTTCAACAGACAATTAACAGTGTTCTGAACAAACAATTAACAGTTCTGTTATTTAATAATAAACCTGTGAGTTAACAACTGTCGTTGAAGCTTAAGCCAAAATGAAAAGGTGTTATTCGAGATAATAAATAGCTTATTACAAATTTAATTACCTTAACTTATAATAAAATTATGTTTTCAGAATTGTTTTTGATAAATTCGGCAAAAAACAATTCATGTATTATGCTCTACGTATGCTTTAAGTATTCCTGTATCCTGTCAAACATGAGTTTTACCATGTTATTCTCATAATAAATTAGACAGAAAAATTATAAATTCAGTTTGGTGCATCTGTTACCGTGAAATTAATAGTATGGACTACATAGTTTGGACTTGTTGTAATCTAACTCTCGGCAACATTAATTACGACTTATGCTGCATTTATAATAAAAAAATAATTGACGCTCTAATAACAATTAATTATTTATATTTATTAAAAAAAAAATAAAAAATAAAACTATTTTAATTTTCGTCATAATAAAATTCATATACATAAATGTATATATAATAAAATATATATTTTTTTTTATAAAACAATAATTATTAGTAATTTTGTGTTGTAATTGATACACAATTTTAATATAGATTTTTAAAATTCAATAACAATTCCTCTATTGCATTTCATATAAAACTATTGGATATTAAAATATTTTTTTTTATAACTTTAAAATCTGTTAAACAATAATTCTATAAAAAAATATTAAATATAATAGAAAATAATATATAAAATAGCAAACATATTAATTAATTCAATTTCGAAAATGCAACAAATCTTCTACTCAATATTTTTTAACCGAAAATAAAAAGATAAATGACTTTTCTAAATTACAAAATTATATCGATTTCAAAAAAATTTATCTAATCTACGACGTTTTGTAGTTTTTTCATCAACTTTTCTACTTTTTGTGGAAGTTTCTTGTGCCGCCTGGCTTCCGGATGCTACAGATGACGGCGTAATTAACCAGTTTCTTAAGCTGTTTGGTGTTGTTGGTGTGTTCTTTGTAAGTGGTGATTTTTTAGATGCAGAATTTATTCTCGAACTTCGTTCTGATATTTTCCTTTTCGGAGTTTTTGGACTTGAAACAGCTACAGGCAAAATATTAGACATTGTTTGACTAGTTTCATTTACACTTGTTATGGGAATTTGTTCGTTAGATAAATATTTAGTTATTTTATTATTTTGTTGACGAAAATTAGAATTTGTGCGTTGACCAACTAATAAATTTCGATCCATTATTGAATTATCAATATGCGTATTAGGTTCTTCATCTATACAAATTATTGAATCAGTATTTGATAATTCAGTAGAATTGGAAGAACTTTTATTTTTAGATGAAGATTTTTGTTGAATTTCTTTTAAATTAGTATTTGATTTGTCTTTATCGAATTTATTCATTGTATTTGAGTTTTTGTAAAATGTTATAACTCTTTTATTTTGATTAGATTGATTTTTTTGTGAACAAGTTATATTAAATTCATCATAAGTACTAAATAAATCTGGGGATGAAGATTTTGTGTTATTTTTCTTTGTAGTAATATCAACTGAACTATCTGACGAGCTCGATAATGTTATAACTACTGTTTCCGATTGACTTATAATTTTAATTTCGCTTGTATCTGGTAAAATGAGACTGCGGTCGACACTGAAATCACATTGTGTTTCATTAATTGAATTTGTATAATTATTATTATCAATATTATTTTCAACATATTCTACCTCATTGATATAATCTCCTAATTGTTGACCATTAAACCGAAATTCGTCATTTACTGTTAAAATATTATCAGTTAGATTATTTTTACTTTGTCTGTTTTCTTTATTCAACTGTGGGGTTGATATTGTTGAAGAAACTCCTATGGTATCATCAACTTCTGAAGTTGCCTTAATCTTTTTTGCAGCTTGATTATTTCTAATACGTTTTTTTATTGCTTTAATATTATCATCTCTTTTCATAGTACTTTCAATATCTAGTAAAAAATATTTATGTTTCTGTGATTTGGATCTTGTTACACGTTCCATACTACGTGTAATCCTAGCTGTAATTTCATTATCATTCTGATCTCTCAGTCTTTTCTGTCGACGTTTAACTGGAGTATTAATTATTGTTTTTTTAATTGGTGTTGGTTGAATAATATTACGATTATCATCGTCTTTAGTTGTTGATGATACAGCTTGTTCTAGTTTTTCATCATCAGTATCTGGTATAAATAATAATGGTGACATTAAAACATTATCTAATTGACTATTTTCGTTACTATCATTTTCTGAAGCAATTGTTGTAATGCGTGTTACTTCATTATTCAATTCTTCTTCTTCCTTTTTGCTAAAAAAAGATTTAAATAATTCTTCTGTGTCACGATCAGATGATGATGATGATAAAATCAAAAAAGATCCAAATGTTTTCCGATTTGATATTGGAAATGATTTGCTAAGAAATTGTTTCCTAGATTCTTGCCACTTTTTTACACTCTGTTTATAGACATCTGGTTGACAAAGAGGTAATTGATCTTCGAATTGGTGACGGTATCGACGTAAACAAAAATCTCTGCATATAACAAAAAGAAAAATAAATAAATTATAGTTACAATTGGTGTGAATTTCACAATAATATTATAATGTATATGACTGCAGAAAAATGACTTTTTCATAAGATCTCAGAAAATAAACTAATTTTGTATTTTTTATGAATCATACAACACACTTTATTCCAGTATATAAAAAGAATATTCTAAATTTAACAAGCTTTTATAAAGCTTTATTTTTATAAATAGTAATTGCATATTACTTAAATGCAAAAGTAATATGCAATTATCATTAAAAGAAAATTTTAAATATGATTACATAATGCAACGATAAGAACAGTACTTATTACTCGTTAAGTAAAAAATGGCTTTGAAAAATTAAAATTTTGATTAGAAATACATGCAGAAGAGTAGTATTAACTAATCATTAAATTATCCGGAAAATAAATATTTAAAAAAAAATGTAAATATACAAAACTTATTTACATTTGATTTAATTATTTTATTTTTATAATTTCCAATATTCCAACCATTACACCAATATTAAAACATTTCAGATTACTTAACTATTATTATAATAAAAACGAGTTTTCTTCTAACAAGCGAAATCTAACAAAAAAATGTAATATAAGTACATATATTTATTTATTACAATGACATAATCAACTTTGGCAATAACTAATGATAATTTAATAGTTATATAATTAATTTAGAAATCTGAACGCAATATTATGTGTATGTAAATATATAAAAATTATTTTTAATATTGCCAATAAATTTTTGGAATTGTTTTATATATGCAACGATTTATAAGATTATAAAATCTTTCTATAAAAATGAATATTTATAAATGTATGTACTTGCCTGCAAAAATTTATTAGTTTTTCACGTCTCAAAAAATATGATTCAAGTGAATTTCGATTGTCTGGCATACTAGAAATACTAGGTAGAGAAAATTTTTCTTCAAACATTTTAAAAGATAAATTTGTCGAATCCAGTCGACCACATAAACGTAGAATTGCATGAAATTGTTTTAAATCAATCTAAAATAAAAAAATAGAAGATGTTATGAATTAATTATATAAATTTTATATTAAGTAAATTAAATTTTTCTTACAGAAATATCATTACTAGATATAACCAATGATATTTTATTTTCATAATTTCTTAATAGATATGCCATACATATTTTATTTTGTAATAAATCACCACGATCATCAACAATAATACAATCAAAATTTATATGTGCTAATGAAAATGATGATCTCAGTGAATCCCATTTAGTAATATAAACAGATTCTTTGCCAATTTCTATAATAATTTAAATATAAAACTTATTATTATTTTATGATTTAAGTAGTTATATTTATAATAAGTAGGTACATAAACATACTACAAAAAGACATATATTTTACTTTACCTTTTTCATCAAAAACTACCTTGGATGATAAACTTGTTAGAACATCTAAATGAAATTGCCAATTAATTATATGTTCATCATTTTTACAAATTATAAGGCATTTTCGTGACGAATCATGAGGAAAAACTGAATCTAAAAATGCACTAACTATTGCTGTTTTCCCTAAACCACTTTCTAAATTTAATATACATGATGTATGATTACCAAAATGTTCATAAAGAAAATTAATTGCTTCATGTTGAAAATCAGTTAAACAATTTACAATACGATTTTGAATTAAATTATTACGATTTAATATTAATTTATTAGATCTATTATTAGATCTTGGAACAAAATGATAAAAATTTGACATTATAATATAAATATTCAATTTATATATTTAACAATAATTTACTTATTTATATATACCACAAACACTTTTGTTTTGCACTACCTTTTATTTTAATCTACTCTAAAAAAGCGGGAAAAATATTTTTATAAAAAAATATATTTTTGTTTCTTTTCAATTTTTTTACACATTCAAATTAATTCTATTAAGTGTTATATATATAGATAACATAACGTAAAGAATTTTAATATAAAAGAATACTACAAACACTGAAAATGAACTAGGTGAAGATGGTGAATCAAATAATTCTTGATTGAGTCTAGTGTTTGTGAAAAATGGAAATATATTTTCCAACATTATTTTAATAAACAATTATGTTTTATAAACAAAAATTCAAACTTTTTTTATTTAAATGAATAACATGATTATTTCTTAGAGTATATTAAAATAAATTTTAGATAATTCTTTTCTATACACAGTAAGCAATGTGGTATTTTTTTAAAATGACTTCAAATAAAATTGTAATATAAAAAAAATCACATTTTGAGTACAGCTGAACTGTCAGATAACATTTTCTTTTTCCCCTTAATTTGGGACAGCTGACAATTTTGTTAGTTCAAAATAAGAACACAAGAGCGTGGTGAAATATTTAATTTATACGTTTTCACCAAAATAAAAAGTAACGAGTATAAACTCGTATTATAATTTATAAGTTGTATAAATACAAAATTAGAAAATACTGTAACAATTTTTTCCTGCAGTCTTGTTTTATTTCTCACAAATCTTAATTCATATATCATTTAGTTGAGTAGGGTAGTTTCTTTCGTTTTCTTTCGATTTCGATTCGACCCTGAAAGATGCCAAAAAACCACAAAATATATTTTTTGTTTCTATGAAATAATAGATGTCACTGCAACATAGAAATTAATTTTGGAAATGAAATCATTATTTTGGAAATGTCAAAAAATCAAAACAAATAAAATTATTTATATATAGAATAAAAATATAAAATTTTATTCAAACTAGAGGAATTTTTGATAAAATTAATATATATTTTTAAAGAAGAAATATGATTTCGTTAAAACAATTATTTTCATTATTTTTGGCATTAAGTGCATTTGGCTTAACATTTTATGTAGTTGGAGAATTAATGTGGTTTCTATCAAATCCACCTGGAATATCAAAAGAACATGTATGGATATTAAATTTAATGGATAATAAATCTCGATTAGATACAGCATATCCAGCACTTGTTTTTAATATGCTATATATTATTTTATTTATATTGCAACACAGTTTAATGAAATCAGCAATATTTAAAAATTTAATTAGAAAATCTGGCTTAGAAGTAGCAGAACGATCTATTTATGCGTTGACGTCATCCCTAGTGTTATTGGTAAATATATTTTTAAATAATAAATGGGTATAAATAATAACCGATAAATTGATAATGTAGAATTTAATAAAAAATTGGGAAATAACAACAACTATTATTTTATGGAAAATAGATTTATCAGAAAGTTCTGTATTTTGGTGGCTATTTGTAATTATACATTTATTTGCATGGTCAGTAATTTATTGTGGAAGTCTAATAATGGATTTACCTGAAATAATTGGAATAAAACAAGTTTGTAATTTTTATTATTATTATTATTAATGAACATAATTTTATTTTCTTACATTAAAGGTATATTATGATATTAAGAATTATGCTGCACCAATTGCATATAAATCATTTGAATTGCGACATTTATATGGACACATTAGACATCCCTCATTTACAGCATTATTTGTTATTTTATGGTTCACGAATTTGATGACACTGGATAGACTTCTTTTATCATCAATGTTTACATTATATATGTATTTTGCTTGGTCAACTGATCACAATGATGCTATTTATCATAAATGTCAATTAATGCGTAAAACAGATGAATTAAGAAATGAAAGAAATTGAATTCTCCAACTAACAAAAAAAAATTGTGTTCAAATTTTAATATTTTTCCTCATTTACTTATGTATATTTATTATTTAAATTTGTATGTTTTTTTTTGTCATACTAAAATTATGTATTGCATCGTTATATATATTTAAATTATACAATAAAATACAGACGTATATTTTCTATCACAAAAATTATCTTGAAATTTCGAAGAAACTAAAATTAGTAGATAAAAATCAATTTTAGTTTTCCAAAAGATATGCAAATTACTTTAAATTATGATCTAATTGTATGACTAGAAGTAGAAATTACAAATATGAAGAGTAGAAAAGAAAAAAAAATTCCGCGCCAGCAAGAAATTTACAAAATTGCATATTTTTAGGTACTAATTTTTTATTTTTACCTTAGCTAACAATTAATAGAGGGACTTAAATAAATATTTTATTTATAATAATTGCATATTTTTAGGTACTAATTTTTTATTTTACCTTAACTAACAATAAATAGGTGGACTTGGTTGGTTTATTGTTTGTAGCGTCTGTATCTCTAATTTGTAGTATTGCCATGTTCCGATTTCATTTTCCTCCTTCTGCCAAAAATTTTATTTCCAAAATCGCCATCTATTTCCGAAATTCCATATTTGACAGTTGATTGACAATTTTATTTTTTATTTATATATTTTGTAAATAAAATATTATTTTAAAAATTTAAAAACAAGATTATAAAAATATAATCATCAATTAAATAAATATGGAATATGAAAGACACGATGCAATTCTTAAGGAAATTCTAAAGGAGAAACGAACTATGTGCGGTTTCTTGGAATCTGTGTTTGGATTTTTATCGAGAAAGTAATTTCAAAATATTCTTGTTGTAAACTATTTTATTTTTAACAAAAATACTTGTTTTCTTCATAGTACTGACTTTTATTATGTTATGAAAAATGAACGTGATACTATGGGATTTCCTAAAGGATACAAAGAAAAACTCGTACTTATGATATTAAAAAAATTTGAAAAAATTGATGCACCACCTGCTCTACAAAGTACACCACAAAATATATCTTCTATTCCAGTTGTGGAAGAAATTGAGATACCATTTATTGAATCTGTAAACTCCAATACTAATGTTAATCAAATCCATTCAAATAAAACTGCTGTAACACCATCCAATTCTGAATTAATAATACCATCTACACTTTCGTCAAAAATTGATAAATTCCATTCTAATGAATACTATAATGGTGCTGTCTATGATAACTACTGTTGGTCACAATCAGCAACAGATATTGAAATTCATATAAATTTACCAAATCATATTACATCAGCTAAACAATTAACTATTAAAATTGATACAGATCATATTAAAATATCCGAAAAAATAAATAATAAAATAATTTTAGAAGGTAATATTACAAAAAAGTGTAAACACAATGATGCTGTGTGGAGTTTGAGTAGTGGAAAATTACAAATAACATTAGATAAAGTACAAGAAACATGGTGGAATAAATTTTTAGATAATGAACCAGTAATTGATTTAACTAAAATGGATTGTTCTCGAACAATTGATGAATTTTCGGAAGAAACACAAGCAGCAATTGAAAAACTAAAATGGGATCAACACCAACAAATGCTTGGATTACCCACATCTGAAGAAATTAAAAATCAAACAATGTTAAAGAAAGCATGGGATGCCGAGGGTTCACCTTTTAAAGGACAACCATTTGATCCTTCTTTGGTTAAGTTTAACTAATATATTCTGTCGTGTATATTTATACTTTTATTTTATAAAATCAAATATAATAAAAAAAAAGAATTCGTGGCATAAAAATGATATTCATCTTAAAAACGAATTTACATTTTTAATTTCATTTTTAAATTAGAATTCAATGATACTAAATGCAAACAAGGGAAACAAGTATTTTATTGTAAATGTAAGGATGAATTTGAGGTCTAGAAATAGCTCGTAAGTCGTAGTCAACTATATTTTGTAGACAACATGAATTAAACCAGTAACCTACAGTATAATTTACGAACATATATTTCAATAATTAATACAAATCATTTTTTATCATATTTACAAGCTTTTCCTTATAATTTTATTAAAAAATATATTATATAAGGTAATAAAATACTTTAGATTTTTTTTTCTCAATTATCTTCAATTTTTTTCTTTTACGAGAAATCTAAAAAAGAAAACAATCAAGAGAATTGGTAATATTTTTCACATGTTAATTTTAAAACTTCCGCGATATAATAATGATAATGAAATAAATAAAAATTTGCAACAAATTTTAAATTATAATATTTAATTTTCTGTTTTTTTTTTTCTTTAATAATTTTATCTAATTTATCGCATGCAATATGGATAAATAAATATTTATTTAATAAAAAGAATTTTGTTTATTCTAATTTTTTTTTTTTTTCATATTTCAAAAATAATAATTAGTTTTAAAATCAGTTAAAAAATAATTTTATTTTGGACCAAAATTAAAGTTATTAAATAAGTGGTGGTTTCTTCACTCGGATTATATATTTTCGTGTTTTTGTTTTGTGTGTGTATATCATAAACAGCATAATTTTTTTAGATTATTTTATTAACTTTGTCAAAATTTAAAAGATGATGGTACTGTTTGTTGAGTGAATTCATAACCACCAGCTTTTTCAATTCGTTTTGATTCGTATTGGGCCTTTTTTTGGTCAGCTGTTACTATAATTTCTTGTATAGATTTTCCTTGTTCTTCACTTAAATTACTTGTTAGTACTGAATACCAAGATGGATCTTGTGAAGATATAACTAAAAACATAAAATAATTGACTATAAGTTTCGTTTTTTTATTATATTGTTGTTTGTGTTTTTATACCAAAAACAACGTCTCTAAATGAAATATATTCATCTATTGGATTTTCCAATTCTTCGTCGTCTAATGGCGTTGTATAAGTTTCTAATTGAGTTTCGTTTAAATCATAATCAGATTCCTCATCATCAGCATCTGAATCATCATCCTCAGCATTCTATTATATATAATTAATTTTTCTTAATTTTTTGTTTTTTAAATTCAATTAAAAACTAATATACTTTAAATTCAGCTTTCATTTCAAAGCCGGCGTCATTTGCTTTTTTCTTAGAAAAATCAGCAACTTGTTCTAAATAGTTTGGGCCATATTCGTCTACTTCATCTTCATCGCTAGAAAGTGCCTCTATCGAAAAAAATAATAATCAAATAATTATTATCAATGTTTTTTTTATAATAAAAGTTTACTTTACCTTCACATTCATCACCTTCTTCTTCACTCTCTTCTTCTTCTTCTTCTTGAGCTCTTGCTTGATATGCTCTTTTAAGCCCATCAAATAATAAAATTAAAGCTGGCATTATTTTACCAGATACTTCATTTAAAACTGTTGGTTTGGCTTCACCTAATGAGATAAGAGCACAAAGTCCAAGAACACATAATTTACGATCATGAATACTATAAAAAAAAATATCGAAAATATTATTATAAGATCTTTATTAATTTTATATTTACATTTACCCTAGGAAACAATCAGTATCGTGTAACCATTGTTTTATAAAATGCGATGCAATTGGTTCGTTATTTGGTTGAGACATTTTTTCCAAAATTGATAATAAAAGTTGAGGATTGTAATAAAGAGCAGCAATCACAACCTTATTATCAAAAAAAAATTATTATAATATAATTAAATAAATTATATATATGTTAAATTATATACTTGTAAGCACATAGCTCTTAATTCCGACGATTGTACAGATCTTGTTAATCGTGATAGTGCCAATTCAACAAACATTGGAATTACAGAATCAATTTGTCCCTTACATTGTAATATTATAACTTCTAATAATTTAGCCGCATGACATTCAGGATCTTCACCTGCATTACTTTCTAACATCTACAAATGAAATAGATAATTATTTACTTATTTTTTTACATTTAATCATTATTATAGAATTTCACCGTTTTACTCATATCAAACATTGCTAATAAACGATTTGGATTTGATAAAAATGCTGGTGTATCAACAGTTACATAATTATGTAATGCTGGCATTATATCAATAAAATAATCTATACCATCTTTTTTAAAAACTTGATAAATTAATTCCAACATTTGCCACATTTCTTGTGATATTGTTTTTGATGTTAAATCAAAAACTAATGAAAATGTTTCTTCATAAAATTCAGTAATATTATTTTGAAATATATGACCAACTACATTTATAACAATTGGATGTAAATTTGCCATAATTTCAGGATGCTCATCCATAACTGTTAATAAAGTTTCTATTGTATTTAATAATCCCATTGCTGTAATTGCCTTTTCATCAGAACCTTCTTCTGATTCTAATACTTGACTAAATGTTGTTGCTAAATGTTGACATATTTCTACAGCAACAGGTAATAATTGTTCTGAAAATGTACAAACAATTTTTTGCATTACATTTGTTAAATCTTCATTTTCTGTTTCCCGAATAATGGTTAATAATTCTTTTGTAATTTCTTTAATTTGTGGTTCTAAATATGGTGCAGCTTTATCTTGTGACGTTAGGAACATTTGTAAACCAACAGCTGCTTCAACACGTACCGGTAATTCTTTATCATTTAATAATGCATGTGACGTTAAACGCATTATTTCCGCCAATATATTTGGATTACTCAATTGAATATCACAAAAATAATGTAATACCCAACATGCTCTTGCTCTCATATGTCCTTCAGTATTTGCAAATTCTGGGAATACATAAGCTGTTAACATTGATTCTAATTGATCACGATAAACACGTTTTTTCATTAATACATCCGCAAGAGTACCAATCATATGTAATGCCCCATCTTTTTGCTTATTGTCGGCATTTGGTGATGTAATAATCTAAGAATTATTTTTAAAAAAACCATTGTAGAATATAAAAATTAAATAATTTAAAAAAGTAAAATATTCTTACCTGCATAATAATTTGCATAGCTTTTGGTAATATTCCTTTACGCTTTTTACAACATGAATGTAACAATGTTTGTGCAGCTGGAACTGGTGTCGCGTAATCTTCAAAAATATCTAAGGAATTTTTTTTTATTAATTTGATAAACTTAAGTAGATTTTTTTTAATAAAATTACCAAATTTCAATCGAATATATTCATGTGGATCTGTTTCCCACATTTCTTGATCGGCTTCAGTAAATGACATAATTGGAAAAATAACATCTTGTATAATAGCAACCATATGGGGTTTAATAAGCTTCCAGGAATAAGCATGACTGACACTACATAAACATACATAGTTGTAAAAAAAAAATATAAAAAATTATTGATGATACATATTTCAGTTTTATGAATATTAATTTCGAAAATTAGTAATTATTGATTTTTATATAACATAAAAAATAAACTTACGCATTTTTTAAATAAGCCAAAATATTTGTTAAAACTCTAGGTGATACGTAAACTTTATTTCTATATTGATCCAATATTTTAAGCATAACTTCTAATACACCAGTAGTAAATGTTGGCAAATACCATTCAGCGAATTTTTGATATTTTTCACTAACAACATTTTTCGGACTACCATAACTAATTTTAAAATAATAATAATAAATATTCTGTTTTTATCAATTTTATTATAAATAGGACTAACCGTTCAAACATTCGCACCATAATATGTAAGGCCCATTTTTTAGCTTTCCACCATGGTAATTCAGGTCGTTCTTCTTCATCGATATGCGATGAATCTGGTACTGGTCGATCAACAATTTGCCTACAAATTTCCATCCATTGTGAAAACATTTCTCTCGTTATTAAATCAAGCGGTAATGTATACTATAAAATATAATAGGAAATTTTACATTTAACATTTCCAAGGATATATCAAAATTTTAAAATAAACTTTACCTGTGTTAGGGCATAATATATTTTTAAAATTTGTTTTTGCAACAAAATACTTTGATCAGACGAATCATTTAATAAATTAACCATTAATGTATAAATCATTGGTAATAATAAATTCATTGCTTCTGTTAATGGTACACGTTCATCAGCCTTTTTATATTCATAACTTTTAACCAATTGATATAATGTAATTAAAGCACCATTCCAACCATTTACATCAGAATTTTGTAAATAAATGCTAATTTTATCAACAACTTGTGTCCAACGGCCTGGAAAATCATGCTTTATTATATGATTAACACAAATAGCCAATTGTATTCTAAAATTAAAATGTAAATAAATATATTTTACTTATTTAAATAATTTTAAATATAAATTTACTTTATTATATCTGGTGCTATTACAATTGCATCAACAATACTACCACGTATCATAGCACGATCTTGTTCATGAATTGAATATACAAGTGGTTCAGATGGTTCAGCTTCACGATCTTGCCAATTATTTGTTACTACATTTTTCAAATAAATTGCACCAGCTTGACGTATTGGTAATTCAATATCATTTTGCATTACAACTTGTAATAAAGTTGGTACAAATCCAATTATTTTGTGTATCTAGAAAAAATTAAATATTAAATTTTTTTTAATATTGTATTAAATAGAAATTTGATTACCAGTACCAAGGATATTATATTTGGCGCCAAATAAACTATTTTTTTATATATACATAATTTTTAAACCGATTTTAAAATTTTATAATAAATTCCTAGTGATTTTCTTTTTTGATCAAATATAACCAAAAATGTATTTATGACTCAAACTTTTTAATTCTAGCAAGAAATTCATTTAATATACAGAACACGTATATCATACATTTATATACAATATTTTTTCTAGCTAAATTTTTTCCTACATTATTTTTATGGGTATTCATTCAACTAAAGAAATTTTTATTTATTTAATTTCATTATTTTCAGGCATTTTAAAATATATATTATTCGACTAAAATCAAAGAAGAATATTCAATATTATAAAGAATCGATTAAATGAAATTAAAGATAACCTTGGTATAGTATAGTTGTAGTATAATTGCGTGATTATTCATTATTAACAATATGCTATCCTCAAAAAATTAATAACCTCTCTAATTCTAATATAAAATCAATTTATTTTGCTATAATATTATTAAAAATAGAATTTATATTATAATATTAAATCATATTATTTATATTGTTAATCGTCTGTACAAAACATGATTCAATAAGAATAAAATTCATCTTCATTTTATTTCCATACATTGGCAATTTGTGTTTGGGTGACATAAAAAAATTGTCCTAGGACATTGAAGTTTATATAAATTCATTTTTAAAATTCCGGTGACTAATGCTATCATGTTTATTTAGCGTTAATTAAATATGGTACATTTCTCACTTCCCAACATTATAATCATAAAGATAAATATTAATTTTAACATTTTTTATATGAATTTTTATTTTAAAGTAACAAAGATTTAACAGAAAGCACATGGCGGCACGCGGTAATAAGAATCACTCACGATCGATGTCGAAAAAAAATAGTAATGTAATTTTTTTTTTTTGTCTTTTTAATGTTCAACATGTTCCCTATACTAACCTGAGATAATTGTTCTTCTGCTTGTTTTCTTTGTTCAGGCATAGGCTCTATTGTTGCACGTAGCAAATCTGTTAATTTTCTAATATCCATTTTTTTTATTATTTCCACACAATTTATCTAAAATTTAATTTTTTTTATCCTGCTGGAAAATATAATTTTGAAAGTACTTTTTTTGCGAAACCGCGATAAACGACCTTGCCAGATGGAAAAACTAAAGTATATTTGACAACTAAATCAGTGCTGACAACATTTGAAGGTTTTCATTTTTAGTTCTTCCAAATGGCGCTACTTGTTGTTTTGGCGTGTTTTGATTCTTCTGAGACATTTATGTAGTGTAGCTTTGTAGCGTTTGTTTAAAGGAAAAGTTATGCCATCTTCACTCATTTCCACGATATAACGAATGCCGAATATGGGGAATAATTTATAATTTATAAATGCTACATTCCGTTGAAGTTCCTTCCTACTCACTCCTACCCAAGAACCCAAGTAGTAATAGCGAGCAGTTATTAGAAATTTTGTAAATTAACAATTTTTCCGGTAGAGTTTCTATATATATAGAAAGTATATTCACAAATTTTCCGGTAGAGTTTTAATGGTGGTGTTATTTGATATTTAGGGTTTTAATATTGGATTGAAAAAAAAATTTGACGTCAATTTAAATTTTTATAAATAAATGGATTCTGGAACATGTTGAAAATATATATTTTGTACATTATCGAAAAATTAAATAATTTTTCAATATTGCTAAGTTAATAATAAGCAGACAGACCTGATATTTTTAAAAGGCTAATATAAGTTTAGTGTGTGGCCAACAAGAGAGCATAAATTATAAATATATAAATCCCATTATACTTTTCACTAGGTTATAATAAAATAATGAATTTTCCCGCCAATTTTTGAAATTTAACTTAAAATCGTTAAATGACGTATTTAGTTGTTCTGAACAATATAGTATTTAGTAATATGATTAAAATATGTACCTACATAAAATCCATTATGTGGCTTTAATTATAAAATAAACCATGATGTAAATTGATAAAAAAAAGCAATTTCTTGACATATATTTTTTATAAACCAAAAATTTGTATGTAATAACAATTGTTATTCCCATATATTCCCACTTTAATATCAAAATTTCGAAAATTTATATAATAAGTACGGAATTTTTTATTTCAATTATTTAAAATTAATCTGTTTAGGAACAATTATTTATTTATTATATTATAAAATTAATATATAAAAATTGTTAAATGTAAAATGGGGTCGAGCTATATAATTAATTATTGAATATATGTATAGAGTTTACACAAATCAAATTCAGTCAAGTTCGTAAGATATTATCGAAAATTTAAATATATATGTATGTACAAATATATATATATATATATATATATATATATATATATATATATATATATATATATATATATATATATATTAATTTAATTGAAAATTAAAGAAAATTATTATTAATTATTATAAATTTGTATTTTGAATATGTATATGTATACGCTGCTACATATTTCTAGCCAAAAACAAATTGAATTGAGGAGAAGCTAGTTTTGTCTAAGCTAAACTAGTTTTATTCATAATTTTGCAATTGCAAAATGGGCTTAGATGTAACTACTAGTTTTATTTAAGCTAAACACGTTTGTCGTAAAACCGAGTTTAGCCCGTTGCATATATGCGTACTAATCATGTGCATATTATAAAAAAAATGAATATACCTATAAATATTAAAAAAAGGTGAATATAATTTAGTGAACTAATATTAGTTAGGAACTTTATTTTATATAATTATTTTTTTATATATATTTAAACTTTGTTAAAGTTATAAATAACTGTAAATTTTATAGCATTAAAACGATATTATGTGGCATTCGATGGTTGAAAAAAATAATTGAGTAAAATTCGGTAATTATATATACATGTTAGATAAAAAATTATCAATATTAGATTAATCAATTTGGTGTTCTTCAAATACCACTATCAGGCAGACATAATGAATATAACTATTATAATTTTATGGCTATGCATAAATGCAGCAAATCAAAGTTACATCATCTACAAATTTAATTTGTATTTAAATAAAATGTATTAATATTTATAATAGATCTTAATCATTTGATTATTTATTGTATTTCGACATTAATGTAAAATTAATATAATAATTGAAATATTGTCCAAATGCAATATATTTTTATACATATTAAATGTACCAAATATTAATCCATGCCAGATTTTAAATATAACAATTAAATTAGTAGATGCTGTCTGTACTTCTGTCTATAACCAAATTTGATCATTACGTTTATAAATTTTTTATAGCATATGGTTTTAAATTATTTTACTTGGAAATAATTTAAAAATAACGATAACAAAATTCACAAATTAATTTAATTAGTTACTATACACTACCTAATGTGAACTTATACAGACATGTCATAAGATATATATATACCTTACCCAAAAATTTAAATTTATCAATACTAAAATACAGGTAGTAGTTTTTATCAACTTAATTATATTTTATATTATTATTTTTACCTATATGTTATTACTTATTTACCTGATTTCTATCATTATTTATAAAGAAAAATGAAAATGGTGGACAATAAATTTTTGTCTATAAAATGAGATATGCAGTAGAAATTCAATTTTAATAAGTGTTAAGTTTTAAAATAGAAAGGATCAAAAAAAAAAATCAATCAACATGAAATTTGAAGTAAAATTTTTAATTATTATAATATTTTTAAATATAAATTATTTTCAAATTAATTGTTATAATATGCAACGATTAAAAGATTATAATAATTTTAAGAGTGAGTAGTGTAGTACACAAAAATTTAATATAAATTTTAATTAAAAACTTGAAAAATAATAATTTAAAAATTGAGTGAATTAATTAATTTAATAATTACAATAAAAATACTTGCAAATATTTTTAGATCCTTATATATTTGCATCCTATGATAAAATAGATGAGACATTCCAGCAGAAAAACAATGAAGAAGAAAGTTCAACATATTATTGGACAAAAAAAGCCCAAAATAAATTAATAGAAAAAATTTCATATATTGGTAATTTAAATAAAGTTAAAAATATAATATTTTTTTTGGGTGATGGTATGTCTATACCAACATTAGCAGCTAGTCGAATATATATGGGACAAAAAAATGGTAAAACTGGTGAAGAATCAGAATTATCATTTGAGAAATTTCCTTTTAGTGGTCTGTCAAAGGTAACGATATTTTTTATTTTGTTTGTCTCTGGTAGCTTATTGTTTATAAAATTATTATTTATATTTTATTATTTTTTAGACATATTGTGTTGATAAGCAAGTTGCTGATTCAGCTTGTTCTGCTACAGCATATTTATGTGGTGTTAAAGCAAATTTCTTAACAATTGGTGTTAATGGAAAAGTGAAATTAAATGACTGTAAAGGTGCACAAAATCAAGCAAATCAAGTATCATCAATTGCATCATGGGCTCAAAAAGCAGGAAAATCAACAGGAATTGTTACAACTACTAGAATAACACATGCTAGTCCAGCTGGAAATTATGCTCATATATCAAATAGAGAAATGGAAAGTGATTCTGATATTACCAAATTGAATTTAACTTCGAATAGAGGATGTGAAGATATTGCTAGTCAATTAATTTTTAAATCACCGGGTAATAAATTTAAAGTAATACTTGGTGGAGGACGTAAAAAATTCTTACCAAAATCTAGTACAGATAAATTTGCCGAAAGATTGGATGGAATTAATTTAATTGATGAATGGAGAAATCAAAAGAAAAACGCAAATGCTGTATACGTAACAAATAGAGATGATTTAAAAAGCATTAATTATGATAATACAGATTATTTGCTGGGTCTGTTCAATGATAATCATATGAAATATAATCTAGATAATATTGATAAAAAAGAACCAAGTCTAGCTGAAATGACTGAATCGGCAATACAAATGATGAAAAATGATCCCAAAGGTTTTTATTTATTTGTTGAAGGTGGAAAAATTGATATTGCACATCATGACACATTAGCTCAAAAATCATTAGATGAAACAGTACAATTTTCAAAAGCAATTGAAAAAGCTGTACAACTTACTTCAGAAAAAGATACATTAATTATTGTTACATCTGATCATGCACATACAATGTCAATATCAGGTTATTCAGATCGTGGTAATAATATTCTTGGTTTAAACACTGATCTAGATAATACCATTGATAAATTACCATATACAACTCTATCATATGCTAATGGTATGGGATATAGACCAGAATATAATGGAATGCGTCATGATTTTTCACATGATGATTTAAGTAAGTGTTTTGTTTAGTCAAATCAATTTATTTATTGATATTAATTAAATAATAATTAATTATCCTTTAATTTAGCATCGAAAAACTTTTTATATCCTGCTGGTGTACCAATGAAATCAGAAACTCATGGTGGTGATGATGTTGGTGTATTCGCATTAGGTCCATGGGCAAAATTATTTTCTGGAGTCTATGAACAAAATACAATACCACATATAATTGGATTTGTTTCTTGTCTTGGTGATGGATTAACGCTATGTTCAAAAACTAAAGAATTTTAACACTTAATATCTTATATTATAAATAAATGAATTTAAAGCTATTAATATTTAATAAATAAATATATTTTTAATAATTGAATTAATTGTTTTATATATGGAATAGATTTGTGAATTTATGATTTTATAATTATTCCCAGTATACTGAAATTCTACTTAATTTCAATAGGAATTCAATTTGGAATTAACTCGATTAAAAATTTAAATATTGTGTAACAATATTCGTTATTTATTAAGAATATCAAACCCCTGGGTGGTTAACTGAAATTTGTTTAAAACAATATTATATCTTATACCACATATGGTTTGTGAAAAGTATACCTGATTTGCTAAGAAACAGTGCTAAAAAAATTATATCTACTCCATTTATATTTACAGTCACTAATTTACTATTGTCATGATATTATAATAATATTATCACTATAATCACTATACAATCACTATATAATTTCAATGTACACATCAATTTAACATTTATGGTAGCTCTATAAAAATTTATATAAAATATATCCTTTTTCGTTCTTATACAAATATAAATCTCTCTCTCTCTCTATAGAGTCTAGACTCTATCTAGCCAATCAACTTATTATTCAAATATTGGCAAGAATAAATATAATTTCCATTATCTGATCCCAATATTTCCGCTAAATAAAATTAGTAATTATCGTTTTATCGATTTGATTTTTATTATAATGAATTAATTGACGCGACCGGATAATATTTATAATTTACCTATATTTTTAAAACTAATTAAATTAAGACAAGTGAATAAATTAAATTAAAAGAAGGTGGTTATGATTTTCTTGCAAAAAAGAAAAGAAAATGTAATAAAGAGCGGATAAAAAATTTCAAACATTTTATTTTATACAAATTAAAAATAAATATTTATTTGCATAGTTTTTTATCATTAAAAATTGAATGGTTTTTTTTTTTGTAAATATAATTTTTTTTTTATATATATATAATAATTATAAATTTTTAATCAATCTATTTATTAATATTAATTTTTTTTTTGTTTCTTTCAATATAAAATTATCTTTTTTCATTAATATATAATAATTCAATTGTTTATAACAAAAATTACACAATTTATAGATGCTTGAATAAATTTATAATTTCTTATTTAATATTATTTGCATTTTTTGCTTTGTAAATATAATTTACAATTCGTTTCACACATCAAGTTCTGTTTAATCCAATTAAGCTGAATAGTAGACAATAATATTTTATTGATTATTAAAAAAAAAATATATATATAAGTAATATGAATAATTAGTATATTAAATTATAAATTGCGTTAAAATAAATTAAAATGTATTTTGTTGTTTAATATAGTAAATTGAGCTATTTCAGAAAATAATAATAGTATTGTAAAAAAAATTTGTGTAAACTAATTTTCCCCAAAAAGCAAAACAATTTCTTTAAAAAAGTAATACTTTATAGGTAATTCAAAAAAAATATGTTGTCTATTTAAAGAGTCATTATTTTATTAATTATATAGTTTGTTCTGAGGCTTGAATTTTCAGTAATTATTTTTATATCTATAAATATTTAAGGAGAAATTAATGGCACTATTAATTATTTTACAAATTATTTCTGGTAATCAAACCATTGATAAGTAAGTATACAATCTACATAGTGAACCAAATAGTTTTTTTTAGCTACATTTGTTTTAAAATTATAGAATGGTTTAAATTAAAAATTATAGTTGTACAATTCTTGAAATTGTTTTAAGGAATATTTAATTTTGTTTTGCAGCAGACCAACAAAACATTAGATTTTCAAATATATTTTCAATTTTCTTTAGAATATTTATTTGAAACTGATTACACAAATTCACTTTATTTTTTTAAAACGAATTTTATAATTCGATAAGTGGAACTTGTTATATGATAAGATATTTTTTTTAGAACTTGATATACTAAATATATAGTTAAAATAAATAAATCTGAATTGAATTCAAGTAAAACAATATAATATTGCAGAAACTTGCTTAGATATCAGTTGGGTGTGTAAAGTTGTAATATTTTTTAGTGGTTGTTATAATATAAATTATTATTATAATATTTATAAAATATGATTGAATTTTGGTCATGATTTTAAATATATAGTTTATATTAACAATTTATATTTAAATATTATCGATGTTTTAAAAAAAAAATGTTTTGATGTCATAATAATGTCACATTCATATATGTATATTGGTGATATTTTAATTCCAAAATTTTATTGTATTTTTTCAGTATAAAAAATATTCAAAAAAACTTTATAAATATATTTCAAATGTATATAAAAAAAAATGAATTAATTTAATTTGAATAATAAGAAATTGGAATGTGAAAATATTTAACACTATTTTATTTTTTTAAATTTTAGTTACGCAATTAAATAATTTTTTTATTAATCGATTGATTAATTGCACAATAAGAAAATTTCCTTTTTTCCTCACTGAGATTTTTCACACCAATTATTCATTAAAGTATATTTTTTTTTAGTTAAAATTAAAAATATGAAATTTTAAATTTAAATATGTATGTATATATAAAAAAATGAATTATATAGAATTTTTTTTTCATAATTTATTTATTTTAATATTAAAGCTTTTTAATTTTATTTTTGTGTTTAAAAAAAAAAAGAAACCGAAAAATTTCAAATTTCCAAAAATTATTAAATTTAATATTTTATGTTTTTTTTTATATATATATGAAGTGTGTATGTGTTTTTTAAATTTAAATAGGCAATTTTTTGTTTCTGTTTTTTTTACAATTATTATTATTATTATTTTTTTATAGTTTATTTTTTTATATATAAAAATTCTTTCGTATTTATTTAAATATTTAATTTCAAAGTAGGAGTAATAAAAATATATTTATTATATAATATAATTCTTTAATATTTTGTTTAATTTTTGTTTTTTGAAAATCATTTTTTGATAAACAATGTTTTTATTTTTAAATAAATGTTTCTATTAAATTAAAAATAATAATTGTATCTCATTAATTATATCCGGAATTAATAATCTTAAAATTAATAATAATAATAATAAAAAAAATAGAATTTAAATGATTTTTTTTTGGATTAGTGTTTTGAAATTTTGAAAAAAAAAAAACATAATTAAATAAAACTTTATTGTTATTTTCCTTCCGATAAAAAACAAAAAAACAAACTAAAATATGAAGAAAATTATAAAAAAAAAATGATTACTGAAATTAAATCAAAAAAATTTCTAAATTACCATAATAAAATTATATAATAAATCAGCTATAATTTTAAACTTTAGTTATTTAATAATTTCTTTTAAAAAACATTTCAATTAAATTTTTAATTTATGATAAAAATGGATTTGATGATGCTGCTTCCGGTTTCAGCCAAGGCATATTGTTATTGTTCTGTCAAAGAGGAAATTAAAAAAATAAATAAATAATAATGTTTATAAAATTAGAAAATATAATTTAAAACTTTTATAAGCAAACATTTTTTTTTTGCTACATTTACGATAATTAAAAATATGAATGAATTGCTTAAATATATATGATGGTATGTATTTCAAAATTATAAATAAAATTGTTAAAGAACAAAATAATATAAATATATATCTAATCAATTAATTATTAATTTAATATCAAATTATTAATTTAGTATGCTAAATATTTTTTTTTAAATATCATAGTTAAAAAAATGAAATGTTAAATTATCGATAAATTAAATGTTTACATGCCAGAACAGTATTATTTATTTTTTTTTATATCAAATTGGTATAAAGGGATCGAAATGAAATTTATTATTTAAATTGAATATAATAAATAAACATGCAATTGTAAAATTTAAAGTTAAAGCAATAAAATAAGTTAGTAATATTAATTATACATTTTGTTAGTTAGATAGTATTTGTAGTATAATGTTTACCCATTATTTAAGCCTCCAAGCTTCCATTGATTGCTACAATAAATAATATGATTTTTTTTGTTTCCAAAATTGTTTAATGATTTCACAGGCAAAATTATTATATGTTATATAAATGATATCAAAGAAAATAAATATTATAATTTTAATAAATTAAATTCGGTTTGGTTCTGATGAAATTAAAGGAAAGAATAATAAAACACAAAATGAAATAAACAAATTTTAGGAAATGAAAATATAAAAAAAGAAATAATCTAAAATACTACTTTTTTTAGTTTAGTCTCTCAAGCTTATCAGAAATGTACAATGAATTCAAATTTTTTAATAGTTAATTTATTAGAACAGCTTTTATTTTTCATACTCTACTCACTTTGCAATTATCAGAATTATTATTATATAAATTAAAATTATTATTATTATTATTATTATTAGAATTTTGCCAAGGATCATTTAAATTTCCATTTATGAAATTTTTTGTAAATATATTATTAGTATCATTTAATTTTAGATAGTCAAACAAACTGTTAATGCTGCTGTTATTATTATTATTATTTGAATTTAAATAATATGATTGATTTTCATTGTTAACATTATTATTATTATTATTTTTATTATTATTTTCATTTTCGTCATTTAATAAATTATTATTAGTTGTACAAACTGTTATTTGATCAGAATCATAGTCAATTAAGTACTGGTACTGCATTGCAAGCAGAAAATTAATAAAATAAAGTTTTTCATTTAAAAAAAGAAAAATATTGACTATTTATTTATGTATTGAAAATGAATAAAATAAAAGTAAATAAAAATATGTATAAAAACATATATAGAAATAAAAAATGATACCAAAAGAATATAGTTAATATAATAGATGAATTTTGAACATTATTGTGAAGTGTTTTAAATAATATATATCGCGAGTGGAACAAAAAAAAAAGCAAAACTAATATGACATACAAGTATTAAATATGTTTCATATTTTTTCGTAATTATAATGATAAAAATGAGTGCCTTTTAATTTGTTTATAAAACAAAATAAACAATATGTAAACCAAAATCGATTAAATTTTCATAATATGGGAACAAATTTTGCTGTTTAAGCCATAATGTGCTATTGTGGCTTTTTATTTATTGTATTATTATATGTTGTAATTAATCGTAGTCGTAATATAATCGTGATATTGAAAGTACATAATGGTCCGGATTCTCTATCATCCGAAACGTTCGGATTATGAGTTATTGTCCGAAATTTCGACAACCTATCCGCAACCATTTTTGTTTTGAGTAAAACTACTCATTCCGAGTTACGACTATCCTTATTTCATCACAGAATTAACTTTTTCGAACTTTCGAACAGTCACTGGCAATTCGAACATTTCGGACGTTAGAAAATACAGACCAATATCAGAACACATTCAAGTAAGTGTTTTTTTAACAAAGCATTTCCGAAAGTAAATATTTTATTGTATAAGAATTTGTGGTGATATGATCAAAATATTATTTAAAACACTTTCATAACGTGAATGTGAATCATCCTCATAAAAATATGAAAATATATTTTAATTTCAAACGAGAATACTATATTATATATAACTAACCTGAGCCGTTGCATTTACAACATTATTTGGTGCCCATGGATCTTGATTTAAACTAACTGGAAAAGGCTGTTGTTGTTTTAATTGATTAATGGACGGCACCTTAAAATATAATTTTAAATTTTATATTATTTAGAAATATGATAAATATAAATAGTGTATTAATTACCGCTGGAGTTTGTTGTTGGAATAGATTTGTTTTAGGTGGAATAGATGTTGTGTCACTAAATGGATTATATGGTGAAGCAGCAGTATTATTACTAACAATCGGTTTAATTAAATTATCCAGATTGACTAAAGCCGAATTCTCACCTAAAAATGATTGTGGTGTTTTAAGAGGTTTTTTTGTTGACAAAGGATCCATTTCATCCAAAAAAGATGCTAAAAAATATATTTTTTTTAAATTAATATCTTAATTAAATTTTAATATATAATATAAAATAATTTTAATGATGTCCAACATCCAAAGAACTACAAGAAGAAAATATGAAAAAAAATTTACAATTATTATTATTAGAGCCACTTAAATAGTCCAAATGTCCAGTCTTATTACGATTTGTTATCACATCGAAATCATCTAAATCAGATATCGGCGATGTCAATGCACCGAGCGGTGAAGGCCTTTTCTGTTTTATAAAAAATATATATAAATTGTCTTTTATATATTTAAAAAAAAAAATATTACTTCATTTGCGGCAGGAGCCCACGGATCAGCACGTTGTGATTTCGGAAACCAAGGGTCTTCGGGTTTCTCATGTGATGACTTTCCTAACCAAGGATCAGCTGTAGGTGGTTGTTGAGGATGAGGAACAATAAAACCAATAGGATGACTTTCACCCAGCCAAGGATCTAAGTTCGTTGAATTTCCATTAATTGCATTAGTTTGTAACCAACCTTCATTTGATGAACCAGATGTTACAGATGGTGGTGATTGAGTTCGTTGTGCTGACCATGTTTCTGGTGTCATACCAACGGCACCAGGTAATTGTTTATTATTTAGTGAAGGCTGCCAAGGATCAATTTGTGGTGATGTAGTACCCGACCACGGATCGGACAGCTACAATATATAATATATATAGTTTAAATATTTTTTATATAATATCCTAAACGTTTGAACTGATTTACTTGACTTGAGGCTCGTGCAGGTGTTCCCCATGGATCTGAACCGCCTGCAGCACCAGCTCCAAGGGGTGGTGGATTTGAAATATTCGTAGCTCCCAATGAAATATCTAATAAATCCATTAAATGACTTTGTTTCGATTGTTCTTCAGATTTTTTTAATGATTTAGGAGAAGTTGTACTACAAAAGAAATTATAATTATTTTAAAAATAAATAATATATTCAATAAAATATATATAATATATATTACTTAAAATCCTGTTCACTTTGACTTAGGGCCAATTGTAAACGAACATCATCACTACGTCGTTTTGCTTCTTCCTGTTCGGCTTCTTCCCGAGACATTGCCATTGCTAATTGTAATTGTAATTCTTCTTCACCAGCAGTTTGTGGTCGTACAAATTCAATTTCCGCAGCACTTTTTACTTCACTATCCTGCCAACCGGTTGGTGTTTCTCGATGTGTTGGCCCTTCAATATATCCATCACTACCAAAACCACTTGCATTTTGTGCAAATCTTTCTTTTGCTTTTAACGCTTTTGTACGTTCATTTTTTAAACGTTCATCATCCTTCAATAATATAACTAATTGTTTTGCTTTATCTCGAACATTATTACCTTGATCTTTACCCTCCTCAAAATAAATAAATTCCCGTAATGTTTGTATTGCAAATATATTCTCTTTACATTGTTGGGCAACTTTTTCTGTGCCCGTTTTTATTAAATAATCAAGTAAAATTAATGCTTTATATACATGTCGCCAATTTTTACCATGATCATTAAGTCGTTTCCAGATCATTTGCATAATTTCGGAAAATGCAACAACATTATAAGTTAAATCGGCTACTTCTGCCATTATTGTAGCTGATGGTCCCCATGGATCATTAGATGTTGCTTCGCGTACTTTAATCTAAAATATAAATTACAAATTTTGTATTATTTACATAATTTATTCATTATTCATTCATTTATAGTTCTCACCTGAGCATCTGAATAATTGTGCGCTAAATTTTTAATATTTCTCCGAATGCCAGCAACATTAACTTGCATATCATCTTTTTGTTTCCTCACTGTATAAATACAAATATAATAAAGAAATATATTTAAAAATTAATTATGGATTTTATGAAATAAGTTAGTAGAAAATTATGAACTTACTTTTTAAAAATTAATTTTAACTATGCTTTATTTTTGGGCTGTAATTACAAAATGTTATAGATGTTTTTGCTCACAAATCAAGCTACCAGTATACTAAATGGAAAAAAAAATTAAATATAAGTATGATTAATTATTTATTATTTTTTTTAAGAAATCTATTTAGATTATTTGAATCATTTTTGTCTGTGTGGTTTCTTTTATTGTTATCTTATCTTAGATAAGACTAAATTGTAACAATATCTGCAAATATCAAGCGCCAATTAAAAATAATAAATTATTAATTAAAAAATTTAAAATGCTATATAGAATATAGAGTACATGACGTACTAAAAGTTTCTTTTTTAATTACAATGGAAAATAAAAAATACTCTTCTTTCCAAATCCGAATAATAAAAATGAGTAAAATCAAAATCAAGCTATAAACAAAATTATTACTTTTATCTTTAAAATATTCCAAAATATTTTAAAAATTTAATTTTTTTGCGTATTTTATATTTTAAATATTTAATTTATCAGATTTTCAAATTATATCTGAAATATTATAATATTTCACATATGTATATAGAATAATCATCAAATTATATTAAGAGTCCGACGTCGATACTTAATATTTAATATTCAACAAAGAACTGAATATAAATGGTTCAAGTTCGCGATAAAAATACAAAATGTTTTTAATTTTGTAAATAAAAAATATAAAAGAAAAAAAAACATTCTGGAAAATCAATATTTTAAAAACCTTTCAAAAATATAATTAAATTTACATTGACGTTTTTTTTGTATATAGAAGAAGCCAAATAAAATATATGGTCATTTATAAATATTATATTTATATCATTTTTTTCTGAACTTATATAATGCACCAATTGCAAATTGCAACCTAGAAATACAATAATAAATAAGTATTATGTACGTAACAATTTATTAATTAATTTCTGAGATTTAGCTGAACTTTACGAACAAATCAAAGGGAAATTTTGAACTGATTCTATATTAAAATTTTGGAAATTTAATATTTAATTTTTGATATACTTTAGTTATAACCAATCATTAAGTTAATTATTTAATGTTTTAATCTAAAATTTTGTCCATTTCTGTGGGAGTGGGAGTATGTATATAAACTTATCGAATTGTGATCACTTTATTTTGACCAATAAGTATGTATATTGTATAAATGGTCCAATAAATTTATGAATATTTGTTCGGCCCAAAACGTCCTAAATTAAAAATTAGAAATGAAATAAAATAATTAATTATACAAATTCATTGTTAAGTACTCTTACACTTTTAAACGTTTTCTGATAATTTATTTAAAAAGAAAAAAGATAAAATATTTAAAATATGGAAAAAAAATAAATAATATAAATAAGTCTCAGCGGGTTAAATTTAAATAATATATTATAAATTGCATGTGATTTGCGTCAAAACAAAAATTCTAAATATTATAAATAAAGTATATTATTATGCCGATTACTAACATTTACCTTGTCTATTAATATACTTAATATTGTTTTTTTATCGATTTCTTTATTTGTTAATATACAATCATAAAAATTCTTTGTTAAAAACTTTTTAATAATTTTTTTTTTTTTTTAGATTTATCGGTCAGAAAATTTTTTTTTAAAACTTTCTTGTGTGACAATTTTAAATTTTACTTTATTATATATATATAAAGAAATTGAAAATTTGGATGATAAAAGTAAATTTCATTTTGCAAATAATTCGTATTTAATATTTAATTTAAACATATTATAATTACCTATATATGTTTTCAAGTACATACATCATATTTTTTGTATAAAATAGAGAATAGACGAAATAACAACCGGTACCTATATAAGTATATAACATAATGTCAAATATTTGTTTTTTTATTAATATATTCGTTTCTTTATGTACATATTTTTTCTTTATTTCATTTTCTTTAGTTAAAAATAGATACTATTTAATAAACTAAAGTAAACAAAATATATATATAGATATATTTTTATGCTTTTGAAACGCATTTTTTTCATTGGAATTACAATCATATATATATACTATGTAATGTAAGAGATCCAACAATGTTATTAGGAAGTTGTAGAAAATTTTGAAAACTAATTGAGTTCTAGCAAATATTATACTTTTTAGCTTAATATTAGATTCTTAAAAACAAAGAAGCGACAAGATCTTATTGTTTGCAGACATTGGCAATAAAAAAAGAAATTACTTATAAGATTTTATAAAAAGAAATTTTGTATTATTTGATTTCTTATAAGCAAAAAAAATTGAATGCGCACAAAAATAATAACCACTGTCAAAATAATAAATGTAAAAATTCATCTACTGTATTAAAATGAATGAAAACACTTGATAATAAAATTCATTTTCGGTTCTATATATAAAAGGTATGTAAAAAAATTACACAATTACAACTTTGCTTACCTGACCTGATTATTTTATTAATAACGTAATTTTTGTATATGGTATAAATTTAATTTATATATTTTAATTTTATAAAAATATTGTACAATAATGAATATATTTATCTAATTTCAAATTAATACAATTTTTGATTTTATACCAATTTTTTTTTTTTGATTTTTGAAATACCAAATTTTTGATGTGCAATCAAAAAAAAAATTGAAAATTAATCGAAATATAAAAACAATAAATTTAAAAAATCAAATAAAATTAAAAAAAAAAATCTTAAATTTTCTTTTTAATGAAATTGCTACGTAATTGAACTTTTAGAGTAAATTAATTTCTTTGAACTTTTACTTATGACGACTGGCAGAAATGGCCAGACAATTTTTTTTTATTATAAATGGGTGAACTTTGATTTAAACTTCTTTAACACTTTGTCATAATAAATTTGAAATTATATAAAATAAAATTGATTGCTTCGAATAAATATATAATTAAATATTATTATTATTATATTATTTATGCACAATATTATTATTAATAATATTTATATAAAAATTAATTAAATTACAAAAAATGAATATTGCAATCTTGTGACACTTGAAATTTCTTTTTATTCGTGTTTAGTCAGCGTTACTGTGCTGCCAATTATATTTAATTTTACCCTATAGTCAAAAGATAGTAGAAAATTAGCACCGTTTTGATGATTTGTAATCTAGCTTCTTTCGAATAATTGTATATTTTGAATATATTGATATAATCAGTATAATAATTTCCTGCATTTGCGTCCTTCACAAGCCCAATAGTCAGTATTCTTCTGCTTTTCTGTTTAGTTTTAGATTATACAAATTTCTTGAGTGGCATGTAATATAGCATGTTATCTCTTGATATTATATACCCAAACTCACAGCTCGTACACGGTACACCCACATTTGCCGGCTTACATCTTCCAGCCTACGTCAAATCTGTCAACACCAACTGTCATAGTTTTATCCCTCTGTAGCAAAATTGAGAAAAAACTATTATTACCGCCATCTGATGGGAAAAAAATATATTTACAAATTTGTAGATTTACAAATACAACAAACAAAGTCGTTGTCGCTGACGGACAATCGACCGTCGACCTCGTGTAAATTTATTTTCAAATAGGTAAAATATTTTCCAAATTTTCTCTTTATTTTATTATGAATATAGAAAAATTCCCATAAATCTAGAGAACAAAACAAATATGAATTCGGTTTTGGTAAGTTTATAAATTAATAGAAAAGAAAAACAAGATTTTTCTATTTGGTGATTTTCTTTTAAGGATGATTTAGAAAATGTTGAAGATTTAAATGAGTTGGAATCCAGACTCTATGGCCAAATTCATCATGAAGTGCAGATCCATCGTGATATGTTAATACCATCTGAAACACAATGTGAACAACAATCTGTTCAATTTAATCGTGTTGTTACGAACACAAGTGTTATAAATAATGTAGAATCAAAATTATCTAATAGGTACTGGAATAATTCTCAGAATACGCAACAAGTAGTAAAACATAAAAAATGGACAAATATTTCAAAAAATGATATAGAAATTAATAAAACAGATAATGAAATATCTAAATTAAAAGAAAACACTTTTAAACCATTTAAGGCTTACGAATCAATTATTACAAATTTAGTAGATAATAAAATTGATAACTTAAATCCTGTGACAAAGCAAAATGAATTGTGTTCAGAGGATCCCAATCCAAAACAGTGTGCGCAAAATAAAAGCGATATTTCCAAGAAGATAGATAAAAACCAACCGGATGTCCAAAAAAAAAATGTAATCACTAATTCAAAGAAATGTGTAAAACCAAGAAAACAAAAACAAAGAAACTTACAAAATCAAAATAATGATGCACTAACAAATCTAAATAGTAATGAACATATTCAGAAAAATTTAAAATATAAGAATACTGCAGGGGGCTTAGAAAAGGATGAACCATTAGTACGTAATTTTTTGAAAATGAAAAGAGCTTTAAAAATGCAAGCTAAAAGAACCAAAGCTAAAATGGCTCGTCAAAGGAATGCAAAAAGATCGGAAAAATCAGAATTAGTCACCTTCGATTTGATTACAGACGATGACGAGGATGATGATGATGATGTTGTTGTGATACCAGTTCCGCCACCACCTATAGTAACTATTAACGACGATTCATCTGATAGTGAGGATGTATTGAACCATGAAGAAAGTAAATCCAATACCTCGGGCACAGACGTAACCTTTGCAAAACCAAAGAGCGTTAAAACTTTAAATAGAATTGCTGCAAATATTAATGACAGTAATTCATCAGGAAGTGCCAGCCCATCGTCAGTTGTATCAGGCGATGATTTTATCGGCCATGCAGATAGATCTCGATTGTTACAAGAGAGAATAATTGTAAATGATGACGATTTAATATGTATAGCAGATAATATAGAAAATTATATAGAAAATCAACAGGAATCTCATCCGAATTTTGATAATTCATCATCTCAATTACATACAAATAATTCAAAAACACCACTGAAAATAAATGATTATCGTGGAACACAAGATGTTTATTTTGAAAGTGAATCTGATATACGTGAAAGTATTTGTTCGAATATTATTACAACTGGAGATAATACAATTCAATCTTATACAAAAGCTAAAGGAAATATTATAATTGAGGAATCACCAAAAACAAATTCAGATTACAATAATACAAATAATGCTACTCAAAAAATTAAACGATTACGCAAACGTAGAGCATCATCTAGTAATAAAGAAATTGAAACAAATAATAATTCAACCGATTCTGAAAGAGAAGAAGTAATAACGAATGAAATGAATACATCAAAAACAACATTACCATATATTACACGTGGTGAGGCAGTTGAAACATGTAAAATTAAGCAATTGAAAAAACGACGTTCTTCTCAGTCAAATCGTGTTGATTTTAATTCTTCAGATAATGAATTTATTAATATGTTACATACATTTTCTCAGGGAAAATCACAAAGTAAAAAGATAATTTCTCTTGAAGAAGTTTCTGATGAATCAACAATAAGTGAGGAGGATCTTACAGCTAGAAAAATAGCTGAAGAAATACTAAATAAACAAGGGGATAAATATAAACAATCAACTAATAGGGAAGAACATTCTAATTATGATAATTTAAAAACCGCAGTGCCTATAACAATGGAAATATGTAATAAAGAAAATGCTTGTGATATACCAATAGGAGATATAGAATTAATGGAGAAACAATTTAATATTATTGACAAAATGCCCACTTATGAAACTAATTCTGATCATGATAGAATTGAAACAAATTTCACGGATATTATAAGTACTGATAAAGATAATAATAATTCTGATAATATTTATAATATCAGTAATATAAATTCAAATAATATTGGTTGGAATGAAGAAATGTTTAGGTTTTATAATTGTTCATGGGGTGGTGAAAATTTTAATGTAAATTCAATAAGAAAAAAAATGGATCGTAAGTTATATATATATAAAATATTTTCCGTTTTAAACAACAACAAAATTATAGGTAAAGCAAGATGGACAATTTATACGGATGACCGATTTACAAAATTTAAACGGCATTCAAATATAAGATGTAATAATTGTGCAGAATTAGGTCATATACAAGCAAAATGTCCACAACCTAAAAAACCTTTAATGTGTAGTATGTGTGGTCAGACCGGTCATCGTGAGCCTAGATGTCCGAATACAATATGCTTAAGAGTAAATATTAATAATATTTTTACAATTTAAATTAGAATATATTATTTTACATATTACATATTTTAGTGTGGAAATAAAACCCGAGTTTTTATCAAAAGCTGTAATGCTTGTATGTCACAAGATCGACTAATTTGTCCTATATGTAAAATTCAAGGACATGGAATTGACCTTTGTCCCGATAAATGGAGAAGATATCATTCTACAGTAAGCACACTATATACATAAATGTAATGTATAAAAAAAAATATTATTTTATTACGATATTTATTTTCAGATTAATAATGGCCAACCAAATAGTACAATTGTTTATAGCAGAAAGATATACTGTTGTATATGTGCTGGTCGTGGGCATTTATCAGAGCATTGTAAAGTCGCATATCGTTTTTCAGAATATCCACCAACAGTAACTCAAATTAAATCACATCGTAAATCTTATGATGATCAGAAAAAACCTACAACACTATTACCAAATTCATATAATTTATTATATGAACCAGATGATTCCATAAATTTCAGTTTTTCGACAGATTCGAAAATAACAACTAAACAATATTATGGGCGGTTCTTAAATGCTGTCGGATTAAATTATATAATAAACCCAGTGGATCAAAATAAAAGGAAATTACCAATTAATTCTGATAATGAAACTGAAAAACCAAAAGAAAAAAATCGCAAAATATTAAATAATAAAAATAATAGAAAATCACAGGATATTTATAAAAATATTAAACATCAATATAAAAATTTAGTATGTAATCCATTAGCTATTCATGAAAAGAGTTTGATTAATGAAGATAAAAACAGAACGGATGAAATATCAATACAAGATTGTATTGAAGAATTGAATACAAGTAGTAAAAATAATGAAAGTGAAGAATTTGGCTCTAATCCAGTAATTTACGAACACAAATTTAAATCACCAAATAATTTAATAGAAAAATCAACAATAGCTCTTTCCGACCAAACTGAGTTGAATAAGTGTGATGAGGATTCACAGATTTTAAAAGATGGATTGAACTTGAACATGGATTCTGATTCAAATTACAGTTTTTCAGAACATTTTGATATCAATAATGCTGCTTCAACATCAACCAATACGAATGTATTACCAGATTTCATACCATTGAATGATGATAAGGATGATAATTTTGATGATAATGTCATTGTAAATTCGGAAAACTTAAAAAAACTATCTACAGATATAAATTTACATTCAGATGATGATACTACCGAATTTGAAAGTACTTTTCAATTACCGGATATTCCATGTATAGCAAAAATTTATTTAAAAAAAGATTTTAGTGATTATTTATTGTCGCCTGATGGTAATAAATTTATTGTAGATAATTCAAATAAATTTGATGTTAAAGCTAGCATTGATTGGACAAGAGTGGGTAATATTTTAGTATTAGAAGGTTTACGAGCTAATCAAGATAAATTTCATACAGAATTATTATTAGCTTTTCGTTCTTTGCCAGATAAATTAAATCGTAAAGAATTAGAAAATAATCAACAGGTACCACGAAAAAGAATTAAAATGATACGATTTTTAATTGATAACTTACGTATATTACTAAAAAGTAATTTATTATCAACAGATGTTAATTTACTATTGAAACAATTAAAAGACTACGAAAATAAAAATTCTCAAACTAGCTGGAAAATGGCTGAAAAAACACGTCGTATATTAAATATGACATTATTTGGTTATATAGGACTTCGTAATGGTAAAAAAAATTTAGAATTACTTGTTAATTATTTAAAATCATCATTAGTATCTGAAGAAGAATTAATTTCAAATGAAATGCGTGAAGATATAAATAAATCATGGAAATATATATTTTCACAAAAACATGAAAATTATGAGGAATTAGTGGAAATATTTTATGAAATGAAAAGAAAAAACTTATTACCAAAATTAAAAATAGATGAACGATTATTTTATAGTAATTTTTTGTTATTAACTGATAAGGAAAAAAATGAAATTATCAGTGATAATAATTATTATGTATATAATTTTAAACAATCAAAACAATATAATTCAAATACTATGAATAATTCAACCGCTAATTCTACAACAATATCTAAATTAATTTTTGATAAATCCAAACCAATGATTTCAAAAGATATATCAAATATATCTCTTAATATCTCTGAGACAAAAAGTGTTAATGTTAACCAAAGTTTTGGTGAATTTTTATCTGAAAAACTAAGTTCCCGTAAATTAGAATGGGAAAATCAATGTATAAAACTATTAAAGCAAATTGAAAATTGTACTAAAAATAGTTCAAATTTTTGGTCAAAACATTCTATAAAATTTATTAATAGCTGTATATTTTTTTATAAGTCAAATCAATTATTATCTGTTCAATTGCAAAAAATTTTGGAAAAAGCAAATAAAGGTTTATTGTCCTACAACGATCATAGGGATATACTTAAAATTTATAATAATTCAAAAATATTTGAAAATAGTTAAAATGAATAAATAAATATTTTAACAGTTATTATTGTAAAAAACGTTTTTATTTTTTTATTGCATCTAAATTCACCGTAAGCGACACTGCAATTGATGTTACTATATCTTGTTGATATAATTCTTTAATTGTTATTATCTTCACAGCCCACACATGAATAATATATGATTATTTATAAATGAGATTTAATTTAATTAAGTATCGTAATATTTAAAAGTATTTCAACATTTGTAGTAATTTTCCTGCTACTTGGAGGAATAATAAATTTTGTTTTAATGCAAGTACGTTTGCCATAAAAGGAATATGCCATAAAAAAAGATTTTCACTTTGTTTCTTCTTAGGGAAAATTCGTTTCGGAGGTTGGTCAACATTGAATGTAATTAAGGCTTAATTGGCCTTATAATTTAAAAAAATATCTTCATATTTATAAAATGTATACGTATATGATTCCTTATTAAGGACAAATTGTTGTAAAAACGGTTAAAATTCTGAAATACTATAAAAAAAAAATAATTGATCTATGTTGGCTGTTTGTTTAACAATAATTATATTTGGAAAATTCTTATAATTATATTGTAAAACTAATTATATATACGATATATTACACATAATAATAATATTGCAGCATTGGAGGTAATAATATGGATTTAAAGATGCATCGTTTAAATGAACCTGCAAATTATTTTGGTAGAAGTTTTAAAAATTTAAAAAAACTCATTTCTTTAACATTTATATTGATATTATTATTTGAATATTACAATTATGCTCGGAATGTAAGCTAAAACTATTTTTGATTAATAACTGATCTTCACAAAATATCTTTATTTTACTGCTCAGTTAAAAATGCTGACATATTTAATTTCTGCAATAAATTTTTATTTTATTTTTTTATAGAAAATAATTACGATAGAATTAAGCGAACTAGAATCAAGTCGACAAAAGCTTCAATCCGATATTGAAATTTATAATAAGAAAATAGACAATCTTAAATACAAGTTATTGCGTGAACAAACTAAGTTAGAACGTTTAAATAAATCTGATTTAGCTTCACAATCAGAACAAAAAGAATGTAAAATGAGTAATTGTTTTGATTATTCACGATGTAGTTTAACTTCAGGCTTTCCAATTTATTTATATGACCTAGATCTATATAGTGTATTGAATATTGGCTATAATATTAATTGGTTTTTGAAATCGACAATTAAATTAACATTAGGCTTTAATCCACATTTAGTTAATGATCCAACATCCGCTTGTATTTATTTAGTGTTGATTGGGGAAATAATGACATCAGAAGATAAATTAATAAGAAATTTCTCATCAAATCCAATTAATATCAATACATTATATAAATTACCATATTGGCATGGTGATGGACGTAATCATATCTTGATTAATTTATCACGTCAAGATTTCAGTTCGATTACAACGAATCTTTTATATGATCAAAATACAATGTGTGCTATTATCGTACAATCATCATTTATGCGCAAACAATATCGTGATAATTATGATATTGTTGTACCACCAGTCTTAGGTCCCACTGGAGGTGATGTTTGGCAAGAATGTTCTCATATGATACCAGCTCGACGATTATATTTATTAACTTTTCAAGGCGAATTAATACCAGATGATATTTCGGATGATAATAGTAATACAACAACGTTTACTACTGAATCCTTAATTATACATTTAAATGATATGGCTATTAATTCAAAACAAGACAAATTTTTATTTAACTTTAAATGTGCAACAGACCAGAAAAGTAAACTTTCAAGAGATCAAAGAAGTGAAATAACATTGAATGATTGGAATTTATGTGGAACAGTTAGTAGTCGGAGTAATATTTTAAAAAAATCAATATTTATTTTAATTTTACCACCACTCGGTGGACAAATAAGTTCTGTTTTAATGCAAGTACGTTTATTCGAAGGATTACGATCTGGTGCTATACCAGTTATTCTAGGCCATGATGAAACACGTTTACCATATTCTGAAACAATAGATTGGCAACGATTTACAATAATGTTACCGAAAGCTAGAATTACTGAATTATATTTGCTATTAAGCGCTATATCAGACACAGATTTGTTAGCAATGCGACGCCAAGGTCGTTTAATATGGGAACGTTATTTCAGTTCAGTTCAGGCTACAGTTGATACTTTAGTGGCAAGTTTAAGAGATCGTTTAGGTACAATAAAATATATAAATTCAATTTAAATCATTTTTTTTGACATTTTACATATTTTTTTTAGGTATACCGCCTCGACCAGTACAACCAATAATTGCACAAACTGTTTTCAATTTTGTACCTTTAAAATATCATCCAACAGTTGCTACAATTCAATCAAATGAAACACTTAGTTCAATTCAAACGCCATATCCAAGTCCACAATATCGTCGTAATTACACTGTGCTACGATTACAATCACGAGAAGCATGGAATGATTGGTTTGATCCATTTAATTTATATCCACAATTACCATTTGATCCTATTATGTCATCGGATGAACATTTTTTTGGTTCTCATAAGAATTTCCGTTTAATAGGCAAAGGTCGTACCGGTCATACTGGTAAAGAGTTTAGAGAAATATTAGGGGGCAATTATCCTCCAGAACAATTTACAATTATTATATTGACATATAATAGTGAAAACTTTTTACTGGATATATTAGGACGTTTATATGGACTACCATATTTAAATAAAGTTATTGTTGTTTGGAATGCACAAAAACCCCCATTAGATGATTTACGTTGGCCAAATATTTGTGTACCAGTTTCTGTTGTACGTACATCATATAATTCACTAAATAATCGTTTTTTACCATTTAATATAATTGAAACTGAAGCAATTTTATCAATTGATGATGATTCATATTTAAATCATGATGAAATATTGTTTGGTTTTCGTGTTTGGCGTGAAAATCGTGATCGTATTGTTGGTTTTCCTGGACGTTTTCATTCATTGGTTAAAAATGAAAGTAAAGAATGGATGTATGGTGATAATCATAGTTGTGAATATAGTATGGTATTAACAGGTGCTGCATTTTTTCATAAATATTATACATATGTATATACATACTGGTTACCACAGGCAATTCGTGATCAAGTTGATGAATATATGAATTGTGAAGATATTGCAATGAATTTTTTGGTATCACATATTACGAAAAAACCACCCATTAAAATTATATCAGTAATATCATTTTCAAGTCCCAAACGTCCAGAAGCATTAAGTAATAGAACTGAACATTATCAGCAACGTAGTAAATGTTTAAATTTCTTTAAAAAAGTATTTGGCTACACACCATTATTATATACATATACACAATATCGAAGTGAACCAATTTTAACTAAAAAATGTTTTAAATCTATTTAGTGACTTTTTGCAAGGATTCCGATAAAGTTACTTTACTGATCCCATTACTAGGATTTACGTAATTTAACTAGGTTTGTTTAGTATTTAGTTGATAAGTTTTAATTAATTTAGGTGTATAGTTTAAAATCTTAACTACTGAAAAATTTACAAATTTTTCTTAAGTTTTGAGTAACAATATATTTTAAATACCTTAAGAGATGATTATATTGCTACTTCTACAGCTTTACCTAAATTGTGTTTTTTTTTTTCAAGAGATCTATCAGACATATTTCGGATTTTTAGTGAATTTCTATTTCACAGGAATTTACTTAAAATTTCTAATAATTCAAATATATCTGTAAATAGTTAAATAAAAATATTGGGTTAAATATAATGCAATAATTTAGAAAAATTATTAATTTAAATTTATTTTTTTCATAACAATAACATAAAATTCCATACAAAAATATTGTCCAAACATTCTATATACAATTCAATTTCAATATGTACACAGAGCTTTCATAGATACATTTGTGAATATACTATGTTTATGTAGTCTTGTGCTTTATTTTATATGATCTTGTTACAATTTTATTATATGGATTTATAATATTCTTATTTTCTATATAATTTTCTTTTCTTAGTCTTACCACCATACATTTTGATTTTGATTTTTTTCTATTTATTAGTATATCTGATTTGATATTATTACTATTAATTACTGGATCTCGATTTTCAATACTATTAATTACTGGATCTGGATTTTCGACATTTTCAATTGAATTAATATTTTTCAAAATATAAACATGATAATCTTCTGACAATAATTCTTCTGATGTCAAATCAAAAACACCAATACCTAGTCTATCCAATGGTTTCAACGAAATAGTATCACTATTAATTTTTTGTTCATTAACATATGTTCCATTTGTGGACTAAAAATTATTTTGCCATTAAATATTTTTTAATTTTCATAATGTAATTCTAGTTATTCAAATAATTAAAACTTACATAGTCTTTTAAAGTAACATGAGAACCTTTTATCATTATTTTGCAATGTTGACGAGAACAAAATTGTGAATCCATTTGTATGTTAGATGATCTGAGACGACCAATGATCGTTTCTCCTTCATTTAATCGGATACTATAGCATATTCCTTCTCTATATAAGGACCAGTTTGATTTTTGGTTCATAATTTGAATATTTATTACAAATAAATCAAAAGGGCAAACAAATTATTTTAATTTATTATATCAGCCAACGTAACAACAATCTGTGAAAGTCAAACAAAAAAACACAAAACGCAAATGGTAAAATTACAGTCGCGTCGCGGTGTGGTGTCGTGTCAGTTTTGCCATGTTGTCATAAATACCTGTAGTTTTGTAGTTAAACTACTGCCAATATAAATCGGAACCAGCTAGATAAAAAAAAATGAAATTATAAATATGAATTGCATATTTTTAGGCACTATTTTTTCAATGTTAGGTTAACTATCGATCAATAGGGGGACTTATCGAAGAAATGATTGGAAATGAAACAAATTATAATCAGCTGATTAAGAATTTGATTTGTCATCAAGGAGGAAGGAAATATGTGTTTACACTTTTATTAATTAAAGGCAAAATTTTATTCATTTATGTTGAAAATTTATAAATAACAAACTTTTTGTAAGCATTTTTGAAAGAAAGGCAATGCCTGTTAACTTAAAAAAAATGAAAGAAAAAAAATATTTTTTTCACTGGAGAAAAACTTGATTCAGTATGTCAAGGTCAAGGCCCTCAAAATTATGCTTCATTATTCAATATCCTAATTGTTCGTACCTGTACCTATTCAAAACACAGACTTTTTATTTTATTTCAATTAAAACACAAAAAGGCAGTCAAATCTTTTTATTGAAAAAATAATTGAAATCAATTCGAGGAATTACAAAAAAAGGATGGAAAAAGAATATAAGAAATTTAAGTGCAGATTTGATTCTAATTCATAAAATGTTATTTAAAAACTTTTTTTTATAAATTTTATATTTTTTTTTACATTTTTTAAAATTTTGTAATTTTTTTTTACGTTTTTTTTTTTTTTAATACGATACAGCATTTCCTCTTAGTAATAATTACAATTCGTTATTAAATTTTATTCAGCTACTTTCCCACAATTTTTTTTACAAAGCAAAGCAAATATAACTTTTAAAATTCTTATTTAATTTTATACTTTTAACTTTTTTTTCTCTAAAGAATTAAAAACTTTTATTTACTTTAAAAATTCATGGTTGTAATTGTATGAATGTAATGGGAATTGAATAAAATTCGAATAAATGTCGAAAAAGTTCTTCTTCTTAACTTGATAGTTTTTGTTTTTTAAGATAAAAATATTTCACAAATAATGAAAGAAAAAGTTATACCTATCTACATATGTATAAATTATTGATTGATAATTATTGTAGTTTTGAAGATATTATATAAATGTTATAAGTACTTTAAAAAAATAATATAAAATAAAAATATATAATGTGCAAAATGTGATATTTTAAAAAACTTAGTTATTGATATTATTCTGATTACATAGAAGTTGTTGTTGTTAATTTTTTAATCCTCAATATTATAAATGAGGAATAAATTATTATCATTTTCATGACCATCTTGATGAGGTGGCGCTAATGGTGATTTTTGTCCCAATGGTTGAAAACCTAAAAACAAAAATGTTTTTACCAATTGTGAACGACCTGGACGATTTTTGCGCATGCATAAAACAACAGCATCAACATCTAATTTATCTTCAGCAAATTCCAATAATGAAATAAAAGATTGTTTAGATGCTTCTGGTAATAGAATATCAGGCAATGCAACATATAAAATGTTATTAGATGGGCATAAAACGGTATCCCAAATGCTATTGGTATTCTCAGTTACATGTAATTTAATAACAATGCGCATTGGACGTTTTTGTTGTAAGATTTTCTTAACAACTTCCTGACAATCATCTTCAGAACATGTTGATAACATATCATCAGAACATTTAATATTATTATCATCAATATCAGAAAAATCAGATGTTGAATTATTACTAGCTGATGAGCCAGTTGAAGAAGAACGGCTTGTGGACGAACCCACAGATGTTTTCCGATTGTTGTAATCAGTTAAGAGGGATGTCTTATCGTGATCTGTCCTGTGGTTGGTAGGGACATCAGGACCACCACAGAGGCCCTACACCGAGAGAGATACAGTAGGATTCATCCGACATGGTAGTAGCAGTAGAAGAATCTGACATGGTACGTCTTTTACCACTACTACTACTACTACTAAACACTGGATCGAGTTTATTATTCATTACTGATGGCATTGTATTTATCAATGATTGCAATTTATATATATAACTGTAAACACAATTTTTTGTAGCACAATGGCTTATTAATAATTATTATTGAACAGAAAAAAAAAATTGAAAAAAAAAAATGGTTTTAATTACTACTTTTTTAAAGTATGAAACACGTCTCTTTTCTTTATTTGACACTTCCTTCCTCGTCCGCTCTTGCGAAAAAACTGGCGTTCTCGTTGGATGAAATGAAATTGAAATATGAAAATGAAAAGCACTTTGCAGTGCTGCCGCGCCGCTATACTTTCAGCTTGATAAATCATTGTAGTAGAACAACATAATTGTTTTCGTTTAGTTTTCTTTCGCACGAATATGGACCGTTTTCGTAAACTCCGTATGATCGCAGTACTGCATTTTTATTCGTTTTTATGGTAGTTTAATCAACGAGACAGAAACCAGTCGACAGAAGGAGCATTGCTTAAGCTAAATTTGTCCACTTTTCACTGTCTCGATAGTCAAAATACCAGTAAAGAGGTTTAATACATTGCAGTACTGCGATCATACTGCGTTTACGAAAACGGCCATGTTTACTATATAGAAAAATATCTTGATTATTTCATTTAATTAAAGAATTGTTGTTTTTAAAATTAATTTTTTTATAAATAAAATATAGTTTTAGCATTTTGACACAAGATTCCTCCTCAACAATTCCATTCTGCTGAACTGTCAAGTCTCAACGTCGTATTAGTGTCGACGCGCTAAATGTAATTTCTCCACTTAATAATGTCATTTTTATAGGTTTGTGTACATGGTACACAACTCCGGAGTATAAATTGGACTACTACTCCGGAGTATAAATTGGTGTTGGTCAAGGGTACTGCGAAGTTCGAATTTCAGCTAAATGGAATACGACTAAAAATAATTATTGTAGTTATAAGTAGTAACATGAAAAAAAACATTAAAAACGCTTCTAATATCAATTTGCAATAAATTCTATATTTCAAACGTAATATTACTACAAATAAATACAGTAAATAAGTTTATTTAATACAATAATTGAGTTTCAAGTTAACAGTTGCTGTATTACTAAAAAAATATTAAACAATTTTATATAGTACGTTATTTTAATTTCTCTTTGAGTTATTAAAAAAATTAAAACCATTATTCTTCAATTTATTACAATAAATTTAAATTAAAATGTATATTCCATAATATTCTTACGCAGTTGTTGTTGTAGGTTCTGTAGCAGTTGAAGTTACATCTGATGTCTCTTTTTCATTAATTGATAACCAGGGCAGTTTCTTTTGAAGCTCCATTCTATATCTGGGATGGCTATATAATAATTAAAAAAAAAAGTTATAGGTATAAACCCTCTTTTATACAAAAATAAAACCTTATCGCATAAACATATGGATCTATGCACGCTACAAGCTTGCAGCAACAGGCCGGTATCATGGTAACTCCTGGTGTTAGCAAATTTTTATCACCAAATGCTCCAATTAATGACCTATTAATAAATAAATCTATAATTTTTGTGTTAAATTAAATACATTTAGTTATGAAGCATACAAAACACCGTATGGTGTCCATGAAGCGACAAAAAGAAAACAAATTGTTATAGCTGCCTTGGCAATTCGTATTTCGGCAGTTTCCTTACTTTGGTCTGCATTCGAACGTAACGAATCAACATTCATTTTTTTTGCTTGTTCACGTAATTGTTTCTCATGTGCAAATACATGACTTACAATTTGACTATAATAAATTATAATCATACTCATTGGAACCAAATAAGAGCAAAAGAATATACATCCAACAAATAATTTCGTATCAAAATTATCGGTCATGTAATCAAATGTACATGATGTTAAATAACCCTCTGAAAATTAAAATATATCCGATTAGTGTTATTACATATATTTATTAATCTTTCATCGCTATAGCTTATTCCGTTCCTACGAGACACACAAAATTTGAATTATCAGAAAACAATTCTTCTATGCATAATGCGAACTTATCTCGCCTGCATAGTCAAAAACAGAAAAAGTGCCGCGCTTTAGGTTCAATTGTGTTACTTGATGCATTCAGAATTCAATTTTATTGTCCGATGGAAAATACATTATTTTATTTTAGCTCTTTAGATCATTCATAAAATTTTAAACTTACACGGCAACACGGACAATAATGCTTTCCAAAATTATATAGGAGGATGCAAAAAAGCAAAGCGAAATAAAATTGTGCCTACGATAAAGTTCGTAAAAATTCATTCAAAACTAGTGTTCAATATAAAACATTTAAATTTATAAATTTTGGTTTAGTTTAATCAATATAAAAAAAACTTGAAAAAAACATTCATAGAAACATCATTTAATTAATAAATTAAATTATGATGTTCACCGTGCACCTACTAGTTTTCTTTTTAATTAAATGACAGAAGCAAGAATTAATAATTTACACTAAAAAAAATATACATGCATATAATATAATTATAATAATTGTGCCTATAGTACAAATAAATATAATTAATTTTGTGGGGCCAAATTCGATAAATTGCCAAAAAAAACTTAACACAGTAAAAAAAATAGTGTACCTACTTAAAAATTTGGTAATTCTTGTTTTTTTTGTTTTGTAAATGCCAAAGAAAATAAAAAAAAAATAACTTGCGAGTATACATATGTTGTCTAGCTGATGATTAATTAATATACGCGAATTTCTATATTATTTTTATCATATAATGTCAAATAAAATAAATATAAAACGTCGTGAAGCACCAAATGCATCATCATCTAGTAGTTCATCATTATCATCAGCTGGTGGTGGTGACGGCAGTATGTCTGCTGATTTAGCATCATTATTTGAATGTCCAGTTTGTTTTGATTATGTATTACCGCCGATTTTACAATGTCAAAGTGGTCATTTAGTTTGTGCATCATGTCGTTCAAAATTAACATGCTGTCCAACTTGTCGTGGTTCATTGGGTAATATTAGAAATTTAGCAATGGAAAAAGTTGCATCAAATGTAAAATTTCCATGTAAACATTCAAGTTATGGATGTACAGCATCATTAATATATACAGAAAAAGCTGAACATGAAGAAACATGCGAATCACGACCATATTTATGTCCTTGTCCAGGTGCATCATGTAAATGGCAAGGTCCATTGGAATTAGTTATGCCACATTTAATGATGTCACATAAAAGTATTACAACATTACAAGGTGAAGATATTGTATTTTTAGCAACTGATATAAATTTACCAGGTGCTGTTGATTGGGTTATGATGCAATCATGTTTTGGTCATCATTTTATGTTAGTATTGGAAAAACAAGAAAAATTTGATGGTCATCAGCAATTTTTTGCTATAGTACAATTAATTGGATCACGTAAAGAAGCTGAAAATTTTGCATATCGCCTTGAATTAAATGGTAATCGAAGACGTTTAACATGGGAAGCAATGCCACGTTCTATACATGAAGGCGTTGCTAGTGCGATTTTAAATTCAGACTGTTTAGTATTTGATACATCGATTGCACAATTATTTGCTGATAATGGAAATCTTGGTATTAATGTTACAATTTCCATTGTTTAAGCTGATTTTTTTTTTTTTTTAATTATTATTATTATTAATTTTTATTTAAAAATTAATTATTTAAATTGTGGCAAATTTGAAGTTTTTTGCTATTTTAAAAGAAATATTTTATTTACTGTAAAATGTATTGAAAAATATCTTAAAAGAAATTTTTATATTTTCTTTTAATAAAAAAAAGACTTTTGAGAGAGAAAATAGTTTTGTAATTAAAAAAAAAATAACAAATAATATTTAGTTTGTGAGGACAAAAGTATCACTGCTAATATTATGTTCAGTTTTATATTAATAGAATTTGTTTATTTCCTGAAATAATTAACAAAATCTTATGTATAAAAAAATATGTGTACTAAGCCAATTGAATATTTATCATTTGTAATAAACATTTAAACATTTAAAATAAAACCAAAATTAATCTATAAATTTAGATCTCGGTAACTCTCATATACCTACTATAATATACATATATGAATAATATTTTGTTTTTATTGGTTCATCAATATATAACATGTAAAAATTGGATTTAGAATTAAATACTAAGTATTGATAATATTTTTTTTTCTCTAGAATATATCTACATTCGTTTTAAAATTAAAATGTATATTCCAGATGAAAATAATGAAATAAAAATTTAAGGATTTTTTTTTTGTTTTGGTTAACAAATTTGGAATAAAAGATTTAATTTGTAAGATATTAATATTTAAATGTTTTATTTTTTAAATATTATGTATAATTTTCTTTTAGTTTCCATTTCTACAGGTCGTATTTCATAAATTTTGCTTTATTTCCAATAAAATATACATCCCTTGAAACAAAACTAAATTACGATTAGTTCTTACATATAAAATTCTTATGACGGGGTTACAACCCATTTTTGGAAAATCCAAGAACAAAGTAATATAATTAAAAATGATCCCTGAAATGGACTTAATCTTTTTTCTTCCAAAATGTCATAAAACGAGAAATACTATAGAAATACTATAATCAACAATTAATTTAAATTTCTGATACAAATTTTGAAAAATATAATAGGTGTTATTTTTCGAATTATATTTTGAAGAAAATTTATATTACAACATCTCGTTTAATTTTATTTATATGTATGAAATTTGTAGGCTTTCCCTAAAAAAGTAATCACTATACTAAATAATTAATTCCTTATATAACAAATGTGCTGTGATTTTAAATATTTTAATAAATAGCTTAAATATTTTTATGGTATCGTAATATATTTTGATTCGAGTAGAGTATTTTATTTTCAATGTTGATATAAATAACAATACTTGTTATAAAGCAAAATTCCAGAGTGTTTACTATTTTAGTAATGTTAATAAATATATAAAAAGGAGAAGTTAGAAGTGAATTAGGAAAAAAAAAATATAAATTGGGGAATTTAGAAAAGACCCTAAATTTCACAATTTATTATAAAGTTTTCTATATACATACTACATATTTCAGAATAATGTAAAATCTTTCAGGTATAGTGTGGTAAACGTTAGTTAATTGTATTAGAATTATGGTACACAATTAGTGTGATTTTTACGAGTATGAACAACATTCTTCCTTTTTTATTCTCTTATAATTCAATTATAACAATTAGCCCGTACTTTTTTAATTATGTATGTATTATAATCAAGTTAAAACTAATTAACTAACTATTTAACATATTTCACTATATAAACTTATTAATACATTTTTATATACCAATTTTAGATTTTTCTCAAATCTATTAAATATTTATGTATATACTTAATTAAATAGTTACATGCCCCTAATTTATGTGTTTTTAATTATAAACAATTTTTCATCACATACCTGGTACAAATCTGCCCCAAAATTCTGTTAATGGTAAAATAGCCCATGGTATTGAATATAACCATACAATTGTAGTCATTAAAATTGCTTTTGTTATAGTTAAAGTTCGTTGCATTGGCTGTGTTATAACATTATAACGATCATATGCAATAAATGCATTTGTCATACCAGCACCAATTCCAGATATAGCACCAACAAATGCAAATATTTGACATCCAATATGACCAAGAGCAAAACCCCGAGAAAATGAATTATAAATAAATATTGGTGCTTTAGCCATCATTAAAAAATCACATATTGCTAAATTTATAACAAATATGTTTGAAGGTGTTCTTAATGATTTTGCCCTGTATTTATTATTAATGTTATAATTATATTATATATAAATAAGAAATTACAATATTTAAATATCAAAAATTTCTTACCCACAAAATACCCAAATAACTAAACCATTACCAATTAATGATACAAATGTTAAAAATATGTATAGTAATGCCAATAAATAATGTAATGATGCAGGTGGTTCTGGATATGATAACCAATGATCTGGAATATGTACTAAATCTTCAGCTCCAATATTCCAACCCAAAAGACGAATTTCTGATGCTGTCCTTTTTTGTGTCAATTTTAAAATTTTTTTAAAATAATATTTTTAAATTTATTGATGAATTAAGAAAACAAAAAAAAACTAAATACCGTGCTTCCGGTCGGAAAAACGTTAAATTTCCATTTAAATCATATTTAATATGATCCATTTAATATAGAAAATTCAAATTTTGAATAATTTTATATTAAAGTAATAACAATTTGTGTGGTATTTGATATAACTTTTTGAATGAATTGATATTGATTGACAAAGCTATAAATCAGAACAACAGGTCTTTTTATACAAAATTGGTAAAAAATTTTATGCATTCAATTGTGTGGGTAAGAAAAACCAATTTAAATACTCATTATTCTAAATAAAAAAGTCAAGTTCCTTTTTACTTTTATATTTACGTTTAATTAAATTTAAGGGATCAATTTTGTAGTTACAAATGTGAGAATTTATGAAGGTTGATGAGTGTATAAAAAACAAAGTAAAAAAAGAAATTTATATACGAGCTATGTTTGTAAAGTTTTTAGATTTTAATTATATAAAAATCACAAAGTTTTCGATTGTTCAAATACCTGATTATAAAAATATGTACACAAAAATTCAAATTAATTTTTCGTTTTTCTTAGATCGTCGTAAGGAATTAATATAAGTATTTTCAGAGTTTTTAAGTAATAAGTTTTTTGATAATTTTATTTAATTCATGTATAAAGGTTTACTTGTACCGACACAAACCAGTAATTAATTAATTAAAATATTCAACTTAAAAATATTCAAATATTCAACAATGTAGCACTTTTTTAATACACTTATTGTTCTAGACTGGCATTAATTAAAAACTCTGATATTATTTTATCCTATTTAAATATTTGATACTAAATCTCACATATTAATTAATTAATTTGTTTAATATTACGATTAATTCATTTTATAATTATTTACTATTTTCATTATTAATTAATTAATATAGCTATAGGTACACTATACACTATAAAACTTTAAGAAATTTTCAATTTATATATTATACAAACCTGGAACAAATCTTCCCCAAACTTCTAAATATGGTAAAACTGTCCATGGTATTATATAAATCCATACAAATCCAACCATTATACCAGCTTTTGTAGTGGTCATTTTACCATCCATAGGTCGTGTTATAACATTATATCGATCATTTGCTATAAAAGCATTTGTCATACCACCTCCAATACCTATAAAAAAAAAATTGAATTAATAAAAAAATAATTATACAAATTAAATATATAAATTTATAGGATTCAATATATTATGTTAACTAACCTGAAATAGATCCTATTATAGCAAATAATTGACATTGTGCATGACTTAATGGCATACCATTTCGAAATGAATTAAATATAAATAATGGTGCCTTTGCCAACATAATAAAATCAAGAATAGCTAAATTAACAACAAATATATTTGATGGAGTTCTTAATGGTTTTGCACTATAATTATATAATTATTATATAATTATTGGAAATTTTTAAGAAGTTAAATAAAAAAACCTGCTAAATATCCAAATAACTAAACCATTTCCAATAAGTGATGCAAACATTAAAAATGTATATGCAATTCCAAGCATATAGTGTAAAGAAAGTTGTGGCGCAGGATATGATAGCCAATGGTCTGGTATATGTTTTAATTCATCTGGTGATACATTCCATCCCATTAAACGAACTTCTGATGAAGTTCTTTTATCAAAAAAAAAAATTGAAAAGAATTACATATTATAAAAATATTATTTGAATATTAAAAGAATAATATATTTTACCGTGCTTGTGGATGAAATACTGACAAATTATTATATGGATCATTTAATTGATCCATTATATATCGGTACTTCTAATTGCTTTAAAAACCATTAGATGACAAAATTATAAATAATTTTATCCACCTTTTATATACTAGACAACGGTTTGATTTTCTTACATCAAAAAGTATATATATATGTGTAATGTATATATAAAAGTTAATGATATTACATATAAATAATTTTCTGCAAGATTTCTTATTTTCTTTCACGCGATATTTCTTAAATGCTGTCGATTTTGATTTATATATTTATGTATGTTATTCAGTTGAAACCATGTATTTGAGAATAAAAAAAGATTTATAAACTTTAGTATCCATTAGTAGGTAACTGGGTATCCGATCCAGTAACTGGGTATCCAATTATTTAGTGTATAACAATTTCCATGCTTTGTATTGTATCAAACATCATATCCAAAATTAATTAGATCTTTTGCCATATTATATTGCCACTCAAAACGACATTGTAAATGCATATTCAATAGTGTGTTTTTTTGGATATGTAATGACAGGATATCCAATCAATATGGATAATTTAATCGATATAAACAATAAAATAAACATCAACAAAGTATCTTCAGTTTCATTTGATCTATTCCCAATTGTTAATAATACTTAAATGTCGAGAAATGGAATTGATATTTCCTGTTTTCTAATAATAATCATTCTAATAAAAAGTCAATAACTATAAGTTTTCTTTTAGTAAATTCATCATAATATCTAACACAGTACGGACCCCTTCTTTAAGGTATTCTATAAAATCAGATTAAATAAAGGGTTAATATATTAACATGCACTTTTAATTGAAATAATCCAATTACCTAAAATACACTATGCAACTATATATGAAAATACATATAAACTAAACGATTTCTATATTTATTAGTCTGGAAAATAGTAAACCAAATTAGATAATTTTCTAGTCACATAAAAATATAATAGATTTAAAAGAATATAAAAAATTATTTTCTTTTAAATTTATATGATCGATAAATAAATCTAATTCATATAGGTCAGACATCTCATTATTACCACAATAATTTTATATTCAGCTAGTACATAATTTAATGTTGTTCTCTTCAAATTCGAATTTAGCTTGCAATATTTTAATGCTTTTCGTTTCCCATAGTACATACGTTTTTTGCCATAAATTTCTCGATTTTTATTTGAAATATAAAATAGTTGGTTTCATGTGGCCAGATCTTTGAACGACAAAAAAAACCTTAATTATTAGCTGAATATAATAATGTTACTTGTTCCTTGGTGTAAGAAATAAATTTTGAGAATTCACTGCATGAATCAATGATACAATAAATTGTATGACACACATAATAATATTCTTTATTTATGAGGAAATTTTAGTTTTTTATTTTTTATTAATAATACAATTTATATTATATATTTATTTGTATTTATATATATTGTAATATTAATAGAACTTAATATAATTGTAAGAAATATTCCAATTTTAATTGAAAAGTCTAAATTATTGAATTTAAATACTTAAATTTTTCTTTATATATAAAATCAATAAATGCATAATAGCATTTTGTTTGATTAAATATAAATAAAATTAAATACATTATAATTCTTATTGGAAAATATATTGGTCCAACGAAGTTAGTATTGGGACAATCATTGGCCACAGAAAAAATAAAAATCTTTTTTTTTTCTCTCTAAACCTTTTACTTAATTTAATCAACTTGCATTTTACGCAATTTTTGTTGAACCTTTTTTGTATCGGCTGGACCTTTTTTGCTACCTGTTTTCTTTGGTGATAATTTTGGTTTATCTTTTTTAATAACCATATCTTTATGGAGTGATTTTAAATTTTCATCGACTTTCTCTTGTTTATTTTTAACAGTCTCCTTCATCTATAATAAATTTTGGTATTTTAATTTAATATTTATAAATGATTTAGAAAAAGTTTTTCTATTTTTAATTTTCACCCTTCTAAGTTTAACTTGTACTTCTTTTGGTCGTTTTTTATTGATTTTATCAGCAACTTTAAAAACATTTTTATTATTTTTAACAGATCCAGATGCTGTACCACTTGATTTTTTAGCAACAGTTGTATTCTTTTTGCGTGCCATCTTTTTAATATTTTATTATTATATTGGAAAATTCTAAAATAAATAAATAAATGGAAAATTGTCGTAAAAATAGAAAAAAACTAAAACAAAGATTTTATAAGTTTTAATTATAATATATTCAATAAAAGAAAAATATAATAATTAACTACAAATTTTCTTAATACTACTATCAACATTATTTAAAACTGAACGTTTTTTAGCTTTATTAGAAAATAAAATTTCTTTTGTTAAATGAAATGATACACGATACATATCTTTATTTGGTGCAACATTTCTAACAAAATATATACCAACTAAATTATCAGTAAGTTTAGTACCTAAATTTTGTTCAACTAATTCAATAACAATTTCTTTTGTATTTTCTCCTTTGGCAAAACTATATACATGTACTAAGGGATAATTTTTTATTTCGTCAGGATTTAATATATCATTAGTAATAAGACCATTAAATGCATCTAAAAATTCTGTTGCCATTGCAGGCAAATTCATTGTAATATGTATATTATTATCAGATGATCTTCCATCAATATTTTGCCATATTTTTAATAAATCATTTCGTATTTCATTTAATATAAATTCTCGTCCATCTTTATTAAATGTTTGTATATAATTACTACATTTATTACGTTTAACATTTTGATTTAACCATTTGAAACTATCTGGATTTAAATCATTCGCCATTACTTTACATTTCTTTTTTGCAGCTGGTATACTAAATGGTCCAACACCAGCAAATACATCATACAAAATGTCTGAAGAATGTAAAAGTTTAACGATTCTCTCATGTTCAGTAGACAATCTTGGATTCCAATAAACTTTTGAAAAATCAAACTCAAATATAATACCATTCTCTTTAACTTCAACCTTATAATCTGGATCACCACAAATTAATTCTAATTGAAAAAATCTATATGTATTATCAATATTAGATGCTTTATTTACAACTGTTCTACATCCAACTATTTTATCTTTCAGTACTTCACCAATTAATTGTTTATATGATACTAAATTATCACGTAAATTAATATGTACAATATGACCAATACGTGAAAATGATGTTAATGATTCTTGTTCACCAGAAAGTATAGTTTTAAATATTTCATCAGCCCGCCAATTATCATATGTTAATTCTATATCATTAAACGAAAAATCTTTAGAACTAATATTGTATTTTTCAAGTTCTTTGATAGGCAAACAATTCCAGTTTTTAACTGCAAGTGGATGTAATATGATTTCTTTAATATCATTATTAATTTCTTCACATCCTTGTATTAAATTACGTACAGGCTTAAATTTTTCCATTTTTAAAATATATTTTTTTAAAATTGGTAAAACTTGATTTGAAACTTCTTTGGATACATTAATTTTGGGAACTTTTATAACTTTTTTGAAAGCGTTTTTATCAAGATTAATCATTCCTTGAGTTTCAAGCGGTGGATTTAAATCGATAGATTCCATATTTCTCCAAAAATGGCGTTGTCGTGTTATTAATATAAATTGATTATGTTTGGTACGAAATGAATTAAGGAATATATTAATACAATTCATTTAAATTATAAAACTAACCTAAATTATTGCTTTCTTTTCTATATCGAAGAATAAACACAATTAATTACAAGATATTTTTAACTTTTTACCTCTTATTTAAAATTTGACAATGTCACCTCGTTGTTTGTAAAAAAAAATGCTGGACTGGACTGGACGCATACGCACGTTGATGAGGAGAGTTGGGCGTCAAATTTTTAAAATTAAAATTATCCCAGAAAATTAATCAATACCATATTACAACTATTACTGAACGTGTGCTTTATGTTTGATTTTCATTACGGCGTTTTTCGTTCTTAATTATGATTATGGAACAGAGTATAAAATAACATATACCTAGTTTCCATGTACAGAGTTGAGTTGGGTTGAGTTGAAATGGGGTTGAAATGGAACCATCAATTATTCGTTCCATTCCAACTCAACTCAACTCAACCCCTGTTTCCATGCACGCTAACTCGAGTTCAACTCGAGTTGAACTCGTCATGGAAACAAGGTAATAGTTAAGTAATAGAAGATAGCTTTAAGATTCCAATGTCCAACATTTTAATTTTCTGATGATGGTTGGAGTACTGAGAAGAAAGATTAACCAGCCTAACTTCAGTTGTTAGACAAGGAACACAACACTCTAAACTAAAGCATTGTTCGTACATATATGAATTGAATGTGATCGCCACATGCGACTCATAAATCACGAATCTGTGAATTTTAAGCACAGTTACGTATTTTAGAACAAGCTTTTAGATGGGTTGATAAATCTGTAAGCTGTACCTTTTAGACCTGGAAGAAAAACCAGCCTAATTTGTTGCCTAAATAGTATTTTTTATTTCATCAATCAGGATTAGTGTGCATGGAAACAGTAGGGATTGAGGATCGTTCCATTTTCAACTCAACTCGGTACATGGGAACTGGAAACAAGGCAAAATAAACGCAACAACTCCGATGGTGCATCAACTAAAAACATTCGAACATATTTTACTGGGATTAATTTGTCACTGCAATGATTTCACATTTTCACCCTATTTTTTCAACAAATAAAAAATTTTCTACCGTACTGTACCATATTGCCGAAAAAAATAAAGTTGATCGCCCGCTTCGCATTTAGCTATTGAGTTAAAGAAGAAAAATTCAATTGCACGTGCATTTTTTTTAGAAATATTACAGTTTAATTATATATATTAATTAATACAGTGAATTAATTATATGTTCTATAATACGTTAAAATATATATAATATATTGATTTATTAAAAATGAATGTAGAAAAATTGAAAAAATTACAAGCGCAAGTTCGTATCGGTGGAAAAGGTACACCGCGAAGAAAGAAGAAGATCGTACATCAGACAGCCGGAACCGATGATAAAAAATTACAAAGTGTTTTGAAGAAAATAAATGTAAATGCAATTGCCGGTATCGAAGAAGCAAATATGATAAAAACTGATGGTACCGTAATTCATTTCAATAATCCAAAAGTGCAGGCATCTTTGGCTACAAATACATTTGCAATAACTGGTCATGGTGAATCAAAAAGAGTTAGTAGTTCAATAATATAAAAAAAACTAGAATGAAAAATTAAATTAAATTTTATTTTAGATTGCTGATCTTTTACCAGGTATTCTAACTCAACTTGGATCAACAAATTTAACCAGTTGGGGTAGATTAGCTAGTGAATTGGCTGCCAAAACAAAATTAGCTTCTGCCGAAGAAGATGATGTACCAGATTTGGTAGAGAACTTTGAAGAAGTTGCCAAAAAAGATGAAATTGAAAAAAAAGATGCGGTAGAAGCAATTATTGAAAAAACAGAACAAGTTGTTGTCTCATAAGTTTTATTTTTTTTAAAAAAAATTGTCATTCCAGATGTTATTTCTGATAAAAAATGATTTTACATTTCCATTCGTTTTTTTTAACTATATTTTATTTTAACATATATTCATATTGGAATAAAGAAAATATATAAATGTATATATTATAAACTATAATAAATAATTAGGTTTTATTTATTAACTACCTAAAAGCTGATTATGTCATTTATTACTAATTTTCAATAATAAAACCCATATGGGAAAAAAATTATGCTGAATAAGTAGTTCATCTTTAATGCCCTTAGGAATAGGAAGGTATGGGTATCACAAAAAAATTCTTGCATTTGTTTTAGTAAAAATGAATTAAATTTCTGAATCTATTTTGGTTAAACTCGAAAATTCTTTGTATTATATTTGCAAACTCGGCATGTGAGTCATAAAAATAAACAAATTCAATTTTATATTTTTTATTTTGTTAAATTTTATTTTACAATAAATTTGTTACTTTGTTTTTATCAATATAAATTTTACGTTAAAAACATTTATAAGTACATATATACTTAACTTTTAAAACAATTTTTATTCATTTCAAATTAAAAATAGTAAAAATATTTAACTTTCAATAAAAACAATAATTTTGTAAAGTACAAAAGAATGAAAATTTGAACACACATATATAAAGAAATATACAGTGATTTTCATATATTTTTTTTTTTTTAGTAAAATTAAGGACTAGAGCGTTTTTTGTTGTTATAAAGAAATAATAAGTTAAATGTACTATAATGAGGTTTTATTATTCTGATCAAATGGCAATGATAAAGTGAAAAATTTATATTCCATAATATATAATTAATAATTTCTCCTGATCTTTGCCATTTATCAGAACAAATGCACATATTATTTTATTAAAATATTTCTAATTTTCAAAACTAGAATATAATTTAATAAAGGACTTACATTTTCAATACAATTTAAATATGTAAATAATTATATATTAATTACTTTGAGTATATATAAGTTTCAGTTTGTATTGAAAATGTATTTTATAAAATAAAACAAACTCAATGAAAATCGGTACATTTAGTCTAAGATTAAATTTAAATGAAGTTAAAAGTGTATTTTTTTGTTTCTCTTTAAATAAATATTATTCTTCTATTTTTGATTCTGAGGCACTAGGCGATGTTTCTTTTTTAGCAATTTTTTTAAGCTTTTTAATAATTTTTTTCTTCGCACCTTCTTTAGACGGACTTGATTCTTTAACTTTATTGTCTCCTTTTCCAACTAAATCATCTTCAGCAATATTTTTATCTAATTTACTTATATTATCTCCTTCTTCCTCATGTGGTTCTATATTTTTTATTGCTTCTTTTACTTGTGATTCAGTAACAGTTTGTTCAGGATTTGTTTGTGGGGGAGGTGGTAATGCAATTACAGTTTGTTCGTCCAAAATATTTGGATTTTCTTCAATAACTTTTGGTTCGGGTTCATGTTGCGGAGGTGGCGGTAAAGGAATAACGATTTGTTCAGATAATACATTTGGATTTTCTTCAATAATTGGTTTAGAATCGCTAGAAGTATCATCGCTTGGATGTACATTTAATTCATTTAAAGATTCATTTATATTGTCAATATTTGCGGCTGCTTTAGCATTTTCGTTGGATTTTGCTTCAAGAACATTTATCGAGGCTTGAATACATTTGATTGCTTCTTTTCTAGCCAAACGAATACTCTCCTTACCGTTGGTATCAATAGTATCTAATTTTAATAAATTTCTAGTTAACATTTCATCCAAATACATATATTCTTTATCATTTTTTTGGCCTTTAAAATTCTCAACTTTGCTCATTAAATCAAGTACATCACGTTGTATATCTGTTATTTTATTTATACAATCAGTAGTATGTGGTGTTTGTGGTGGTATTGTTTCATTTAATTCATCAGATTTATTTGCTTTTGCAGTATTAATTGTAGGACGACCTGATTGCTGTTGTTGGTACTGATTTGGAATCTCTTTGTGAGAATTTATAACTGGTGACTGTCTACCTTCTACAAAAATTGGAACTGTTCGAATATAACTTCCACCTGGAGTTGTTGGTGTTTGTGGCGGAGGCTGTTGGTGATGAGGTATTGATGAATGTCTTTGGGGTGGATTAGGTGGTGAAGGGGTATAATATGATTGCTGTTGTGAACCCTGTGCTTTAACTGGAGTTGGTATCTTCTTCGGAGCCGATGTTTTAAATGTTGCCGATGACACGTAAACTGGTTCATTACCGGATGACTGATCAGATTGTTGTTGTGATTTATTGCCACATTGTCCATCTTTATTATTTGGTGGTGCTGAATGGCTACGTGGACCACGACTTTCTTCTTCCTGGGCTGATTTTTGACCCATATCAACAGTATTTCGTAATCCATGTTGTTTTAATTTTGGAGGAGTACCTGTAGGAAAAATATCTTTTGATTCAGCTGCAAGGTCTTCTGTTTGAATAGCAGCATCACATAACTGTGGTTTTGGTGATTGAGGTACTGGTACAGCACCTTGTTCATAATATGGAACATTATCATATTGACCAGGTTGTTGATATACAGGTTGTTGATAATATTGTTGTTGTGGAGGTTGTTGGTAGTATTGTTGAGGGGGCTCGCTCATATTTGTAGCTTGGGGTGAACCAACAGTTGGTCGGGTGCTACCACCACGTCTACCAAAACCAAACCCTTCTGGTATGTACTGCCGAAATTCGTCTGGAAAACTACTAAAAAATCCATCATCTCCTGTATTTTGGGTTTGGGGATTTGCTCGATTTCGACGTCCACTACCCATATGTCCAAATCCGGGGAAGAAATTATCTGTATCATCTTCAAAATAACGACTATAAGGATCGGTGAAATTTTCATAACCACAACTCTTACGTGAACCAAATGAAGTAAAGGGATCCCTCATCCTTCCAGGCATTCTTGATCGAATTCCAGTGTCCGAGAAAATATCATCAATATCAGGATCAAAGCCAAAACCTTGCTGCATAAAATGCAGTAAAAATAAAATTTACATTAATTTTGTAATATAAAATATTCGAATTAAGTTTTTCTCGCAAATTAGGAAATTGGAAACATGTAACTAAAGAAAAACTATACTTTAAGATTAATTATCATTGCGCTGTGGATTAATGATTACATTTACATGAGGTGAAATAAATTTTACCAAAGTTTTAAATGTCTTCTAAGAATGTAGATACATAATATTCCAATAATAATTTAATCATTTCAAATTTTTGATATACATATTATATATTTTTTATTGGTATATTAAGTATATAAAACATTGCGAAAGAAATTTGTAAATATTTTAATATCTTTTTAGTAATTAAAACATTTATGTGTATTATTTGATACTAAATGCAATGGCATTTTTTTACTTTTACTTTTTTATCCCTACTGGGCTGGTTATAAAACTAGTTTGGTGATAAATACGTTCTCAGATTTACAAAAAACAAAAAATATAAATAAACAAAATCATGTTCCTGTAGTTAATAATTTCGCAATATCGGATCAGGTTGAATTTATACATATATATGTATTGTGTATATAATTTAATATAATGGTATAATAAAATAACTAAATGCAATATTAATCAGTATTATATAAATTTATTTCATGTATAACTCGCTGAAAATTTATTCAGCATAATAGTAAGCTGACATTATAATTATTATATTTAAGGTAATAAAACTAATTTTAAATTAAATATAAGTATTTGGTTTTAAAAATTTTCGTATTCATAAAACGAAAAAACCAAAGTCGTAATTATAATAATAATATAGGTATATATATATTATTATATCTAATGTAGAAAACACAGAACATAAATGGATAAATATAAAGTGTAAAATACTGTCTTAACGAAACACACAAATAAAAATTAAAGTGATCCCCCTTACATTAAATAAACACATTTTTTTCCTCTAAATAGATAATTTGAGCAAAAAAAAAAACTTTTATGTAGGCGATGATTTTGAATCATTTCCAACAAAATAAAATTTTGATTCATTTTTTTTTACAATACGTAAATTTATTAACTAGAAAAAATTTCAATATGATGAATAATTGTAATTTATGCATTATTTTTTAAATGATGTTAGTTTTAATGTATAATTTTTTTTTTTAGTAGATTTAGTTCTTTATATTAACAATTTTATAATATGAAATTTTTATTGTCAAGAACATTGAACTTAAATTTTTTAGCAAATAAGTTATATATTTGAATTTTTCTTTATTTATAAAATTTATGTATCTACATATTATATGTACATTTAAAAATAGAGATATATATATACATATATATTATATTCGTATGAAAATTACTTTTATATTAAATTAAATTCTACCCACACTTGTTAAATCAAATTTAAAGTAAAATATATTTACTTGAATTTTAGAATGAGTTTTAAAATATATTTAAAACAAAATATGTTATTATATTATATCTATTTGAAAGTTGTAAAAAGATTTTATATTCCCATATTAATAATTAATAACATGACCTAAAACTCTTAAGACACCTACTCTACGTTTCACTATCACCACCTACACGAAAATTTTAATTTGGATAAAGTAAAATTTAAAATGTAAATATTTATATGTAAATTACATAGGCATTTCCAGAAGAATCTGGTTTTGTAATTTTTCATATATTATAAATAAAGAGCCAATTTGCCTAATTTTATAAAATGTCAAGGATAAATAATATACATTGGAACTGAAAATTATTCAGAAAATTGAAGAGTGAAAATTATTTCCACAAATTATTTCGAGATTTCTCGAGAAAAAAAGTCTGAGAAATATTAAACCAATAAATACTTATGTATATTTCAATTTTCTCATATACATTTGCACCAAAAATACCACCAACCAAACTCGATCTTTTTGGTTTTTCATGAAAAGCGCAGACGTATTATATTTAAATGTATATATTATTAGTTGGATATATCAAGGAAAAAATAATATATATGTACATAATATATATAGAGCCAATGAATAATCAAAAAAAAAAATTAAAAAATGAAGTACATAATATAATTGATTACGAGATTTACATAAAAATATAATACCTGATAATTTGGAAATTGTCTTCTACTGTTATTAGCTTGAGAATTGCCACCAGTTGCCGGGTTGTTATTAGGATCATGAGAAACGTTACCAGTTGGTACATTCATATTATTATTTATTCTTTCGGAATTACTACCACTATTAATATTTCCAGTTGGTATCACAGTCGGTTTCATTTTTTTTATTTTCTTTTTTAAATTTCTCCACTGGAGTTTTTAGCTTTGCTTAATGTATACAAACTGTAACTTTCATATATATATATCTATATATATTTCCACTGTAGAAAAGGTTAATCTTTTTCTAACGTACGCAAGTGAATGTCGAATTATTATTAATATTAATAGATTTTTTTTTATAAATTTTAGAACAAGAAATTTTTATACCGAACTATCGTTGATTCTCGAACGTTCCAAAATAGAACATGACAGTTGTAAAAGTTATTTTTAAATAAAATCCCAGTAAAAATATATATGAATAGTTTATATGATGACAACTGTCAAACGAAATCATAGACATAGTCTACACGAGCAAGAAAAATAAAGAAATTAAATTTACAAATTTTTAGATTGTTTTGACGAGAATATAATAGTTGTGTTCATTGACCAAAAAAGATCCAAAAATATCCGAAAATATCAGAAAATATAACGATTTGCCGTTCAATGAGAAAATATCTTGATATTTTCTGTTCTAAACTGATATTTTTTGCTGTTCAATGAACTGACAGTTCGTGATATTTTGTGATATTTTTGGATATTTTCTGATATTTTCTGCCCCTATAAATTTATAAGGGCAGAAAATTGTGATATTTTGTGATATTTTTTTTATGTCAAAGTATATTGTTTGTAAACAAAAATAAAAAAATTGTTGTAAACAAATAATAAAAATTTAAATAATGAAATTAATTAATTTTTTTAAGTTTTCCAATAACAACATAACTTAATTTTTTAGCTAACTATTTATTACTTTTATGTATAAAATAAAAATATGTATCAAAATATAAAAAAATAAATTTTAAAATAATAGTAAAAGAATTTTTTTTAAATAGTTAAACTATTTTATTTTATTTTTTAAGTAAAAAACTTAAAATAAATAAATTCCGTTTACCAAAAAATATTACAAAAAAAAAAATTTAAAATTACTATTTTCAGCCATTTGCAATTTTAAAATTTTTTTGTTTACAAATAATAAAAAAAAAAAAAGATCCAAAAATATCATGAAATAGCGTTCATTGAGATTTGGTGTGCAAAGTTGTTCTAAATGGTCTGACATTTAAATTAATTGTTGTTGTTGTGTACTTTTCTGATATTTTCTGTGCTAAAGTGTGCTGTCCAAAACTGTTCTAAAAAGTCATTGAACGAAGCTACTATTTTCATATATAATAGAAAAAAAAACAACGAGTTTTGGATATACAATGTCCAAAGTTTTTTCAGTAATTATTTAAGAATTTACTAATTTATATTGATTTGTTACTATTAATTGCCGCGTTCAGCACCAAAAATTAAATAGCCGTTCAGTAGAATTTTTCGCAAATATCCATTAAAACACCCACTTATCATTCAATATTCCTGTTAAAAAAATTGCTGCTCTATCTCGCATAACATTTTTCTGCTAGATAAAACTCGAGCACTATAGAGCTCGAGCGCTCGAAAAATTACCCGTTCAGGTTCAGTAGAAAAATTGCTCGAGTGCTGCATGCGCTAAAGCTAGACCGTGCTGAACGCAGCAAATGATTATCTCGATTTAAGGCTGATTTTGAATATAGCTCCATCTCACAAGTCACAGAAGTATAACTTTTAGACACAGGTACATATTTTTATTACAATATAACCAGCTTTGTGATTCTATGTTTGATGAGATTTATTCAAAACCAGTACCGAGATTTAGCTAACAAAGTGAGTAGTATATCACTAAAAGAGTATTAAACTACTAACTTCCCAATACCGTATAAACTTAGATATCATAAGAAACAAATCGTACAGTGCAATCAGTGTTTTCGTGATTGACATTTTGGATGCTGTCAGCTGTCAAACAATTCGGTTTCGGCTCGGCTTGTGAAGATGTAAACAAAAAATACACATGTTGTTGCAATAATTACAAAGCTCTATTCCAAGAGATCCACAAGAAGGGACGCAATCTCTTTTGTTTATTTTTTTTTGTTCGTTTTATAATTTCAATTATATATTGTTATATTTTACCTAATAAATATTTTTGTTTATGGTTGCATTTTTTTTTGTTTATAAAAATGTAAATTTAAAAAATGTAAATTTAATGAATTTAAAGTTATAATATTTTTGTAACAACTATTAACAATTCGCTAACTGTGGTTCGGTAGTGTTTCTATTTACTAATTTAAATAAAATATTAAATTTTTAAATTTTTGTAGAAGTTTTTAAATTGAATAATGTCAACTAATAAATCAAATTGGTTACTTGAACGGCAAGGAATACAATATTCTATACGTTTATTAGATGGTTCAAATAAAATCGGAAGGAAACCTACTTCCGAAATAATTATAACAGATTCATCATATATTTCACGAGATCATTGTGAAATAAATATATGTAGAGATCACATACAGTTAGTTGATTATGTATGTATTTTATTTAAAAGTATTTTTTTTTATAAACTATGTTTTATTTTCAGTCGACAAATGGAACCTTTGTCAATGAGAAAAAAATTCAATTTGAATCTAAAATTTTAAAAGAAAATGATAAAATTGGTATTGGTGTAAATGACGTAGATGATAAAGAAATAATGCATACGGAATATCATGTCTACATATTACAAAAAATTAATAATCCACTACAAAGTGTAACACATAATACACCAAAACGTGTAATTATGTGCCCAGCAATAATAGATCTTGTTGATAGTGATAGTGATGGTGAAGAATTGGTTCAGAATGAACCAATTACATATACAAATAACTCAATTTCTCGCTGTGAATCGAATACTGTTAAAAATATATCAAACCCAGAAAATAATCTTATAGATGGTAATACAAATGAGCAAGATACAAAAAACAAAGTAAGAATCATTTCAGATGTAGTAATTTCAAAACCACATTCTTCATTAAATGATTTAAATGAAATATTTGATGAAAGTTCAAAATTACTACAAATTAATCCAACTGATAATAAAGGTAATGTAGAATTTGTGAATAAATCAGTACTTAAATCACAATTAGATATTATAGAAAAAAAATCAGAACAAATCATACCAAACAAAAAACCAATTCTTACTATTGATATTGTTTCCGATGATGAAGAAAACAGTTCAAATTCTGCTGAAGCTATTAAAGAAAATACAAATAATTCGATAGTATTTGAAATATCAGATGATGAAGATTTTCAATGTTCGCAATTTTTAATTCAAGACATAAAAGAAGAAATTAATGAATTCGATTTGGAAATTAATAATAAGAACTCACCTAAGCAAAATTATGATAACGATCATGATAAAAATGAGAAATTAAGTAGTCCAGTTTACGATTTATTAAATGAAGATAGTGATGACGAAGAAGTCGAAGAATTTGATGAAACACTTGCTAATTGGTATATTAAATTATCACAAGGTCTTGCTGTTAAAAAAGAACTGAAAGAAGAAGAAGAAGAAATGTTTTATAGTGAAAATAATAATATAATTGAAGAAGAGAATGTTAAAGTAAATGATATTCCCCAATTAGAATTAAATAAATTAGAAGAAATTAATGTTAAGGATATAAAAAAACATTTGCCTCAAAATGAAAATAAAAATTATCCTAAAATAGAAAAGAGTAAAATTGTACCATTAATCGATGCTCCATCTTTACCAGTACACAAAGGCAAATTAAGAGGTTTGTTGGTTTTTCAAATAATTTTAAAAAAATTTTAAATTTTAATTTTTAGGTGTATCAGCAGCAGAAAGAAAAACAAAATTATTTGAAAATATCAAAATGTCAGTTATCGCAAAAGACAAAAAATTACATCGAGAAAAAGACTTAAAGGAAAAATGGCTTAGCAAGCCAAATAAAGTTAAAGAAAGAGAAAAAATTAAAAAAAATCATGATGATAGAAAAGAAAAACTTAAATTAATTGCTGATAAAGAAACGCAGAAAAGAAAAATAAGTGAACCCACAGATACAAGATCATACAAAAAACCAAAAGTAAAAATAACTAATTCAAATCGTGGTGCATTTTTAACTGAAATTCCAACGCATATTAAAAATTCATCTAAATTAGTTACTCCCAAACGTAAAAATAGTGAAATCGTAGATAAAATGAAATCAAATAAAATAGCTAAGACAACTGTTCAAACTTCGCAGGCAACAACCGAAATAAAAAGTAATTTCCAACCTGTGAAAGAGGATTTGCATCATTCTAGTAAAAATCCGCAACCACATTGTAGTACAATGGAAACAAGACCCCAAAAATTAACTTTTAAATCGTTGGAATTAGTTGATAACATCGAAAAAAGACCGGAAAAAATACGTAGGATTGATGACATAAAGAGACCACAAAATAATCTAGAAAAGAGACCAGAAAAATCACGGGAAAATAGTCTAGAAAAGAGACCAGAAAAATCACGGGAAAATAGTCTAGAAAAGAGACCAGAAAAATCACGGGAAAATAGTCTAGAAAAGAGACCAAAAAAATCACGGGAAAATAATCTAGAAAAGAGACCAGAAAAATCACGGGAAAATAAGCTAGAAAAGAGACCAGAAAAATTACGGGAAAATAGTCTAGAAAAGAGACCAGAAAATTTACGGGAAAATCATCTGGAAAAGAGACCAGATGCTACAATTAGTAAAATCCCAACAATAAAAAAATCACAATCGGTCAAGTCAATTTTGGTAACAAAATCTAAATCGGAACAACAACGAATAGTGAAGAAAGTTAGATTTATTGAGAAACCAAAAATCACTTATTACGATATTGAAATGACAGATGTTGATGATGAAGCGATAAAAATGCCCAAAAAAATAATTCAGAAAGATCTTAATTTAGATATGAGCTTATTAAGTGAACGTAAGAAATTACGATTACTAACTAATAGTTTGATAGATCATACTGACTCAATATTATCACAAATTTTATTATGGAAACCAGATTGGTTAGAAAGTGGCTCTGAAGATGTAAACGGATCGAATCATAGATTAACGCCAATGATACATCAATTCCAATCTCTGACTGAATATGAAAAGTATATATTTTTCAAAATAAATATATTTTATTTAATTTAATAATTTATATTTTTAGCATTGTTTTTCCATTCTTAAAATTAGAAACATGGATGCAATTAAGAAATAGTTTCAAAACAGGACGTGCTAATAAGTATGTGACATTTACAATAAATGGAATTACAATTAATGATAAATGTACAAATAAAAGAATAATATATAATTGCCAATGTAAGTTTTTATTTATTTTAAATTGGAATTGATATTATTATAGGAATTTATTTTTTTCGAATTAAAATTGCTTATTTTTTATCTCAGATTCTTCAAACAAAAATGAAACACAAAATATATTTTTACCTGGGGACATTATTTTATTTCAAATTAATTTATTTAAATATTTTGGCTACGTACGCGAGAATAATTTAATAAGTATGAATTAAAATTTTGAAAATGAAAATTATTTAAATTTTCCTTCTATAGGTAATAATAATAATATTCAATCTTATTGTTCTGTGACATTTGAATCTAAAATCTCTGATGAATTATTACCGGCTGTACATTTAATTAAAAGTTTCAAAGTAAAAAAATTATCATCTATTACAATTGAATTGGGTCAATTTAATGCTGTCAGTAGATTGAAGTGTTCGCCTCTATTAAAATATGTTCTAAGTCCAATAAATTTACCAAAAAGAAATTCAACATCTATCAAAAATATTAAATATAAAGGTTTCAATCAATTGAATGAAATACAAAACGATGTTCTACTTCGTACATATTTAAAATGTATAAATCCAAAAGAACCTAATATAACATTAATTGAAGGACCACCCGGTACTGGTAAATCACGTCTGATAACAAATTTAGCATTACAAATTTTATATGGTGGAGAAGTAAGAAATTTAGATAGACGAATATTAATTTGTGCACCAAGCAATGCCGCAGTTGATGTTATAACATTACAATTAATACATATACGTAAAAAAATGACAAAAGGAAGATTTAATTTAGTTCGTTTTGGTGTTATTGATAGAATGCATCCAGAAGCAAGAATGTTTTCATTGACAGGATTAATTGGATATAATCGAAAGACTGAAAGAAATCATATTATTAGTTTAGAAACTGAAGTATAAATATTATTAATTTATAATATTTAAAGTTTTTTTTTAACTTAATCTTATTTACAGAAAAAATTCATTGAGGATAAAATTAAAATAATTACACAAAATAATCATCAAAATACTGTTGATCAAAATGAATTATTTACTTTAAAACAAAATTTAAATCGTGTTAATTCACTAATAAATCCCGAAATTACAAATTCCAGTTCTGATAAAATATTATATCCAAAATTTTTAGCTGGTGCACATATTATATGTACAACACTGCCAAGTTGTGTAAGATTATTAAAATATATGAAATTTTTTGATATATGTATTATTGATGAAGCAACACAATGTAGTGAACCATGGTCCTTAATACCATTTCAATTTACAATAAATTCATTAGTTTTAGTTGGAGATAAACAACAATTGCCACCAATAGTTTTATCTAAGGTATTTATAAAAATAATTTATCTATGGTATTTATAATACAATAATACAAAAATTTACATACAATATATTTTAAGTTAACCAAAGAATATAATTATGGGACATCTTTATTTACCCGAATAAGTGAATGTTTGGAACATAATGTAATAAATAATCCAATATTATCATTACGTACACAATATCGTATGCATCCAGAAATATGTCGTTGGCCAAATACATATTTTTATAAAAATAAATTAATTAATAATTCTAATGTAATGCAATTTAAGACTAAAGTAAAACCATATTTAATATTTAATTTAGATTATAATCAAAATAAAAGTTCGGAAATTGGCAATATATCAAATACTCTGGAAGCAAGTTTTATTATAAAATTGATAAAACATTTAAAAGATATTATGCCATTTGCGTTATATAAATATGGAATTATAACACCATATGCCCAACATCGAGATATGTTACAAAAACATTTAAAGTAATTTGCTCAAAAAAATAAATCAATAAGAAATAATATTAATGAACTCCTTTATTTTCCAGAGAATCAAAAATAATAGATGTCGTAGCAAGTACTGTTGATTCATATCAGGGTAAAGAAAAGGATATTATAATAATATCAAATGGAAGAACTGAAGGAGTTGGATTCCTATATGAACCTGCTCGTCTAAATGTTAGTCTGACAAGAGCTAAAATATGTCTAATTTTATGTGGCAATTTTTCAAATATAAAAGTAATATTTTTTTTTTTTTTCAAAAAATCCTTAATTTAGAATTTCTTTTATTATTATTTTTTTAGCATGTTCCTGTATGGACATCTCTCTTAAATGATGCAAAAAATCGAAATCTTTATTATAATATTACTAGTAATGATATTGTAAATTTTAAAGATAATGTTATGAAAAAAATGGTTATATAATTATTATTCTTCTTTTTTATCGTTCTTATTTCTTTCTTTCTTCCTTTCTTTCTTTTAATTCGTACAAATTTAATTATAAAAATTGAAAAAGATTTAAATTTTTTTAAAAAAAAATTGTTATTTATATTTAATATAAATATTTAAATAATTATAGTTAAGATTTTTATTTTCTTATTATAAAAGTTTGTTTAAAACAAAACATTATATATTTTTGTAAGACAATAATTAATTTTTTTTTTTATTAAATTAATTTATTGAATTAAAATAAATGTATATAGTAATTTGTTCAATTGATTATCATTAAAAAAGTATATTATTATTATATTGTTTTTTTTTGGTTTTTTTTTTGTAATCGAATTGAAATATTTTCTGTGTTATTAGTATTCAATTATAATTCCGAAATTAATCCCTGTTTATATAGGTAGATCTAGATCTAATAGAAATAGAATAGGTAATTATATTTTTTTTAAATTTGCATTCAAAATGATTATCAATATCAATTGCAAAATTAATTAATATAAAATATAATAAAAAAATTATTATAAAGTTTATTTATAAGTACATATATGAAATAAATAAATACTTATTGCTGTACCACGTGCATTTAATTCTCCAAATTAAATACATAACAAAAAATTTATAAAATAATAAGTCTCCACAAAAAAGTTTTCATTCTCACAATAATTGTCCAACAAAAAGTACAAAGAAAGAAAATAGAAAATTTTCTCTCTATAAATTTAAATGTATGTGTGTGGATTTTTCCTGATGAAAACATATAAATTTATTATTGTATGTATATGTAAACCAATGTTTATGGTAGGTTATGCTGTTTTTCCTATGCTATATAGATAGATAGATAGTACTAGTACTAGTAGTATCCTAAATACGACTGCTCTGCTCTCTGCCTATACTACTTATTTATTTGTTATTTATAAAATATTTATGTCGTTTTTTGGTTTTTCCTTTCTTTTTTTTTGTATGGTAAATTGTAAATCTGAGTAAAAACTTAAAGCGCCGGCGAAAGAGAAACTATTTTATAAACATCGTCGTCGTATTTTACAAAAACAAAAAATAAAATAAAATAAAATTAATAATCGCAAGTTATTCGGGTTAGAAAATTCGATGAAATTTTTTTTTTCTTCATTGGTATCGTCAGTGGAGTATCGGCCACCGTTTTAAATCGTTCGCTGGGAAATTTGTATTAGAAAAATTCGTTTCAAAACGGTATTGAAAAAAAAAGAAAAAGAAAATTTTTATAAAATATAATAAATTTTCCAACATAAATTATAGAAAATTTCGTTTTAAAATTTAAATTTAATTATATTATAAATAATTATTTTATTGATTACTTTTTCAACAAATTATAATTACCAAAATGAAAAACGGAATTTAATAAACAAAATCGATTATTTATTATTATATATAACAAATTTTTTTATATCTATTAAATATTGTTTTTTTGTGTATTTTTCTTGGAAATTAATTTTCCTTTTTCGTTTTTTTTTTTTTGGTTTAAGAAAATAATTTTAATAATTATTAAAATTTATTTCTTATTAATAATATTATTGGTTCTATTAATATTTCAAAAATTTACTTAATTATATTAAAATTATTTGTATACAAAAAAAAAATATATTTAGGTGTCAATATCGTAATTTTTAATATATATAAAAAAGACTTTAATATTAATTGAAGAAAAAAATATTATTAATTTTTTATTAAAAAACTAATTATAGAAATTTTCTTAAAAAAAAAAGGTTCACAAAAATATGGATAATAACCATTTAAAGCTCCTTTTTCATTTAACTCTTGTATATACATAGTATATTAGGATGTTGTTTCTGTTAAAATATATAAATGTTAAAAGTAGAATATAGTAGAGTATAGTTCGTCCCTTCTAATATCGTAAAATAAAAATCGTATATTAAAATATGGTGGAACTTATATTGATGTTCCCTACAATATAATTTCAATTTAATTAATTAATTTTGTTAGTTGGTGCGGTTGTAAATTTAAATGATGGAAATAAATTTTTTGTCAATGGTTTTCTTTTTGTAACTTGAAAAATTATAACACTACAAAAAAATAATATTTAAAAAATTCAATATTTCAAGATAATTTACTACAATTTTTGTGTACCTATGTGTGTAATATATAAATTTTAAAAATTTTAAAAAGGGAGGATGGAAAAAAAAATTCTTGGATATATATTATATATTTTATAAAAACAAAATTAAATTTTCTTTATAAATATTTTATGTAACCATAATTTTTACCATAAATGTTACCAAATTCTTCTCTGTTAAATTTTGACCATATAGGGAAATTAAAATAAATTTTCTTTGTTTAACTTCCAATAAACTTCTTTGTTTAACTTCCAATAAACATGATTTTTATTTTTGATGGTACAAAAATGTATTCAAAGTTTTTTTTTTAAATAATTTCATATTCAAATTTGCTTGAAACATTAAATAGTTCGACCTTACCCATCAGGTTCCCAAATATATATAGGATCATTTTTAGTTTTTTAAAGAATGAGTTTTGGTACAAAAAATAATTAAAACAAAAATTAAATTTAATTTATTTTCTCATTTTCTAAAAGTTTAAAACTATTTCTGTTCAAAATTACAAAATTTAATAAAAAATATTATTATATCTTTATTTTGAAAATTATCTTTTTATGTAAATTCAATTTAAAATATAGAGTGCATAAAAAATATTTAAATTTATTAAAAAAGTGACGGAAATTTAAGAAAATAAAAAATTTTTTATAAAAAAATTTGTGTAATTTAAATTAATAATTAAAAATTGTATAAAAATATAAATAATTGTTTTTGTTTTATATGTAGTAAACATCATAAAAAAATTAGTGTAATATATACTTAAATAATAGAAAAAAGAATTTGTGTAAATTATGTAAAAAAATAATTTAATTAAATATTTAATTATGTATAGTTAAAATATATACATAAATATATGTACATATTTACATAGAATAAAGTTTAATGAAAATAATTTATTTTATAAAATAATTGAATATTGTGTGTATATTTTGTATTTATAAAAAAAGGAAAACGACGATACGAATTTATATTTAGTGAAAAAAGGACGAAAACACGAAAAATAGTTAACAAAAAATTAGTGACAAAAAGACAAAATATTATTAAAAAAAAAATTACATAAAATTTTCTTAAGTATTTAAATTTATTTACTTCCTAATACATAATTTAATTTGAGCATAATTTATAATGCCATTGCTTTCATAAGTCCAAAAATTAAATTATTAAATTATATAATTTTCATTTATAAAATGAAGTGGAATTAAATTGGTGAAGATATAAAATACTGGTAAGTACACTATAATATACAAAAGAAGAGGAAATATTGAGATTCCTCCATACCTTTACATTGATTTTTTCATTTTAATATAGTACGAGTTTATCTTGCCAAAGTTTTTGGTTAATTATTCATTGTCATATCAATTTAAATTTAGGTGGTGAAGCGTCGGACGTCCAAGAAATACCAGTAAACAAAAGTCAGTGAATTATCCTTTGTTGATCAGTTTAAAAACAAATAATGTATATAGAATCTTTGAAATTCACATTATATGTACATATATATACAGTATATCTTCTTAATTAGCAAATATTTGAATATTTGCCCATTTTAAAAGAGAATTTTGTAAAACTTAATAAGATAATTTTTTATTTGAATTTTTAGGAAAAATGTCCTTAAAAATGTTAAATAAAAATCTATAAAAAATTCAAAAATATCAATATACGATACCACATTAATAATGTTTTGACTATTTGTTAAATTATTTATTACAAGATCTTCAAAATATAATCAATCGTAATTAATATAACATTTAAAACAAATTGTTTGACATTTTTTTTTCAAATATAAAATTACCTGAAATTTGCGAAAAAATTATTTCAAATTGAGAAACATTTAAAATCAAATTTTTCACAAAAAAAAAATAAATAAATAAATTTCATAATTTTGTTTTTGGCAATCTTAATAAATATAAGAGAAGAAAAAATGTATCTAGAAAACCATTTTTATATACGAAAAAGTTAAAATTAGAAAATAATTCAGTGCCACTGGGAAGGCGAAAGCTTGTTTATTATTTATTTTTTTTATATTATTTATATATATTTATTTATATTTATATATTTATTAATATTACAGAATTTTTTTTTGCTTTTGATAAATTAACACAACCAATCTTCCGTAAACAATTCAATGAAGATTTCTAAATAAACTTTTTGTCGGAAAGTTTTTTCTTTCCCTTCTTTTAATGATTCTCATTACATTTAAGATTTTTCAGATTTTTCAGATTTCTTGGCATTGATAATATTTTATGTGAAGTGGATTTGAAATATTTTGTGCCCTCACGATTCAAAATCATAAACTTTTATCTGAAATATATGAAAAATTTGTTTGTGATTCATAATTACTATACCAAAAAATATTTTAAATTAAATTTTCATTAAAAATCATTTTTTTTTGGCACAATTGTTTTTTCGGGAAAATTTTTATTAATTTACTTTTTCTTGGGAAAACCTTACAAGTATTTCAGAACAAAGAAAAACCAGAGAAAAAAAAATTAATAATGAAAATTCTTAATATTGATAATTTTTAATCATATTTCTGGGTTTTACTGTTTTACTGTTTTACTATTTTTATTTTTAATACGAAAAGAATCACCTGACTTAACTATAATTTTACATTTAAATTTCGTCATTCTCAAGCAAGTATAGTATATCATCGTAGCTAGGCAGGCTAAATTGAGTTTTCTTACAACTAATATAAATCATTTTATAATTCAAATTGTGTTATCTTAAAAAAGTTATCTTACTTAATTTTATTTTAAAAAGAAAAATTAACAAGACGAATAATTAACTATAATTTAATATAATTAATATAACTAAATATATAACCTATAAATAAATATAATGTTTGACAGCAAACTTTTAATTGTCTGTTATTTAAATTTCAACTATTATATTATTCCTTATCCTATACTAAGTATTTCTTCTATAGTTAAATGTAAGAAACATAATGTAATTCCTATAATTGAATAGTTTTTGTCCAAATATCCTTTTACGAACTTCAGTTTTGCCCTAAATTCCATGGAGGATATATTCTTTTACAATATAATTATTATATAAATATTCTATTATTCTTATTTAAATAAAAACTGATTTAAAATGTAAAAAGACTAATTTGGCCTGCCAAAAAAAACATCTTAAAAATTAATGTTCCTTTTATCACTAGCTATAAGACTAAAATATTTAATCCTCTTTTCATACAAAAAAGAATCTCTGCTATATTCCACATAACCACAATAAATTAACAAAATAAAGTGGTTAAATTTTTGGCTAAAAAAAGGTTTTAAAATTATTGGAGAAAATAATTTTTCAAATATTTTACAAAATTTTCCCTTAAATGCCTTTTTATGGAAACTACAAATCCATTTTAGTTGTTATATTTATTTGATTTATATGTTTATAAAATAAGCAAGAAATGGTTTAATAAAAATTTAAATGTTAAAATTATTGGATGGAAATCAGTGTTAAATGAATGTTTAATATACAAGAATTTGCTGATATATATAAGAAAATATAGGAATGGAAAATTAATGTTGAATAATTGAATTTTTAAAGATTATATAAAATATGTTTGCAATTAAATTAAATTATAAATTAATTTTTTCATGTAAATTGAATTTAACATATATTTCATATAACATCCAAAAAAAATCAGAAAAGAAAAATATACTAAATAAAAAGGAAAAAGGTTAATGACTCTCATACGTGTCCTTTAGTTATGAATTTATATTTTATGTACTTGAACACTTTTTTTTGTCTTGTTGAGCTTTTATAAATATAAATTGTAGATGTTAAATTATATATTACAATCATGGATTTCAAAGATTAAATATTTTATAAAAAATTTAAAAGGAAAGGAAAATGAAAATAAAAATACATATTTATATCTTATATGATTAAATCACAAAGGGATATTTTATATTTTGATGTAAAGTTTTTTTTATATATCTACGAAATGTCAAAATTCTTAAAAATTTATTTCAATTTTTATTATTTCTTTTTTTGTAAATGTTATTAAAACATTTTTAGTCCTTTTATGCTATTGCAATATTATTTATATACGAATGTTGAATTTTAAATTAAATTAATTTACCTTTTTTGGTATATAAAATGATTTACCGACATTTACATAATATTCTAATAATAAATTAATTAAGTATTTGCATGTTTTTTGGTCTCTAAATGGTCACATAAAGGTCCTTTTATTTTGTTATAGCTAAACAAAATTCTTGGACTATATAGTATGATTGAAATCGTTTGACTTGTGTTGTTAAATTAAAATTTGACATAAAATAAAGTCTCATAATATTATAATAAAATCAAAATTGATCTACTATCAATTACGTCTTGATTGTTCGTAATAAATTAATTACACTTTCAAACACTGTTAGTTTAATAGTCATCGTAATAGTTTTGCTCATGGAAGAGAAGTGACTGAGGCATATAACCAAACTAAATGTTTATTCAATAAATTATCCTTGAAGATTTTTCTAACATACATAAATCTCTAATAATGTAAACAGAAAAACATGCTGACATTTAATATAAATTAAACCTGCTTAAAAATTCAATTTAAAAGTCAACTCAAATTACGAAACTATATAAAATCTGCAGGATAAAAATATTAAAAAGATTATATAATTTATTTAATTTCTATATATCTTGTTTTAAACTTTTCTTTCTATACAAAAAACTCTGCACTTAAAATCAATGTATAGAAAAAGTTGACCCAGCAGGTATACAATTTGAAGAAATATATTATAGAAGAGTTTGGATTTAAATATATACTTGAATCTTATTGTAATAAAAAAAAAGTTTTTAAAAATTTATATTTTTTTTGGTAACTTAAGAGATTATCGAGTTTATAACCAGACTATAAGACGCCAGTATGTTATTGCCATGATTTTTTTTATTATATTAAATTTTATATATAATTATTCTCTTATTTTCTATATAAAAGTTATAAGTTTATTTGAATATTTAACGAATTCAATGATTAAATGAAGAATTTATTTTAAGTGTCGACAATTTTACAAAATGAATATCTAATTTTTATTAATGTCGATAATCTATTTTTCATTTCGGTTTTCAATTAATAATTTTTTATAAATTGATTTATTATCTTTTTAAAATAATTTTTTAATATTTCCATGTAGTTTCATCCATTACTTTTATCCAAGTTTATTGAGATTTAAATAATTTCAATCTGTATTGAAATTAAATTTGAATAATATTTTAATTTTATATTTTATATTTTACAATGTTTTTCCATAATATATTTTTTTTAAATTAATTTCAAATGTAATATATCCCCATGCCCATGCAACCTCTAACAGTTGTTCCTAATATTAAAATGTTCTCTTCTGTTACAAAAATATAAAAAATATTAAGTACATATATCCTTTTATCTGCACACTACACTACATTATATTCTCTAGACTTGAAAGAGGCAAAACTAAATGAACTACATTTGAACCAAATATATGTAATATGTAAATACCGAAATTCAATAATTTTGATAGTATAAGATAAAAATTATTTTTACCATAAATATACCAAAAATTTTTATGCACCATCGGAAACTATTTAAACAGCTTTAGTATATCAGAATAATCTATCATAAAAAATGAACATATAGATATATACATAAACAATTTTTGAACTTTTATAATCTGGAAATTGTTTTAAAAAAATTCTTTGAATTAAATATTAAGGCGACGGATAGGATAAAAAGATGGCGCATATATCTTTTTAAAAAAAGTATAAATAAATACAAGATTTTGGTATTGTAAATATTGTAGTACAAAAAAAATTAGATTTATATTGCAATAAAAATATGAAAAAATTCTTATAAATTATAAATAATCGGCATACTTCCAAAATATTGTAGCTTTGTATGAAATGAGGGGGAATGATTTCGATTTATCTCTGAACTATTATGGTATATGATACCTTATATATTTCATAAAATGCATAATAATCCTTAAAGTTTTTCTTATGTTAGTCAAATTTTTCTTCGAAATTTATTGTGGTAAGTTTTTAAGAAAAATATGCGATCATTATGGAAAATTATGAATGAAAAGAATTGTTAGTAAAACATCATAAATATAATTTTAAATAAAATATTTTGATATAGTTATTATCAATGAAGCAATTTGGAATAATATATGTTAATCTTTATATTATTGATCACTAAAAATACATACATATAAATTATAAAGGATATACAGAGCTAAATTTACAAAGCTAAAGCTAAATTTCAATCTAGCTAAGTGAGTCTCAGTGTATCTATTCGGGTCTCTTTGCATGGTCCAATATTGAGGAAGATATATCTCAATATTTAACCGAAACTTTTACTGAACCAGAAAATCAATAATTGATGAAACTTAAATTACTATTTCATAGTATGTATTTTCAAATATTTATATTTGGCAGAGGAAAATTCATATATACAATTTTAAAATAATATCCAAACATTATTTTTAAAAAATATATAATTTTCACGTACATTTTGGCAATTTATTTAATATCATATGGTTCACAAATTTCTTTTCAAAATGAAACTATCAAAATGCCACCCGTCGCGGATATTACTATAAATTCAAAGTTGTATAAATATAATTTTTGTTTGATGGTATATAAATCGGATATGATGTGAAAATTGCGATATATATTTTTTTTAAAAAAATATTTGCGGAAATTGAATTGGCTCACTGTCATCCATAAACAAAGAAATCTGTTATTGATTATTTTTTCATATGTGTTAAGTACACAACTTTTGGATATATACATCATATACCATCATTTCACTGAAAAAGATATAATATGTATATTGCAAAACAATGAATGATGAGTGCATTATAAAGTGATTTTGATTATAAAATAAATTCAAAGATCAATGTCAAAATGATTGCTATTTTCCAATAATTCTTAAATGATTATATTACAGTATAATTTTAATTTATAAAAGTTAATAATGAAAATATTTTATGAAAATTCCAATTTTGTATATTTTGAAAAAAATAGCTGGAAATATATTTAAGCGTTTCCGCATTGCAGTTCATTTGCTTTTTGGTATAAATTTTTTATATTTATGCAGATTTTAAAAAGATTTCCAAATATAATTTTAAAGGTCAATTTTCAGTTTCAATTAAAAAATTTCAATACCTTTTAATATTATTGATTTTGATTTAATATAAATAATAATTTTTTTTTCAATCTAGCTAAGTGAATCTGATTAATTTTTTATAAACCTATAAGACAATGCCTTGGTTGAGTATATTTTCTGATATAGTGGAGAATATCACTTTCCTATAATAAGTAAAATTTTATTTTTTTTGAAAATAATTAAAATATTAAAATTAAATTTGCAAGACAAAGTAATTTTTGATTTGTGATCAAACCAAATTTCACTTGTAGCGGTAATTTAATTTGATCTGGAAATCAAATCGAATTATAATACCAAATCTTTAAATTCTAATTTATAATTTAGGTGATCACGAAATTATTAAACGATTGAAAAAAAAATTATATTCAATAATTAGTATAAAAAAAATATATAAGCTTTCAGTTTTTCAGTTATAAATGTCCATATTTTTATTTATTCATATAATTGAAATTAAATTTTATGCTCTATTAAATAATATTTGATTTTAAAAAGAACTTTTCTATAGTCTATTATTAAATTTGAATAATTTTATATATGATGGTTTATTACTTGTTATTCAATAGACATTTTGTTATGACAGGAATTTTATGAATATGATTTATTTTGACATATAGTTTCATTCACTACTTTCTTTATTAGAATGTAGAAATATTCAAAAGGATATATGTATACATAAATTAATTATTAATTGAAATGTTTATTTTGATTCCAATTTTTATTTTAATTCAGAATAATAATGATCAAATTTATTTTAGAATAGTAAAAAATTTTTAATTAACTTAAAAATATATTTTGAAATTATTGAAATTAAATTTTCTTTCACAAAGTCCAATTAATTATTATAATTACCATTAATATTTAAGTTTATTCAGGAGCATAATGAACCCACTACTAATTGACTCCAATAATATATCACTTTCTCAGTAGCAAAAATATCTGAAATAGCCAATATTTTAAATATACATAAAGTTGCTGAAGTAGTTAAAATAGAAAAATCAACATTTTCCAGGTTTTAATAAATGATTATTTTATATACCAATGGTATAGTAATCTAAATATATATATTTTAGGTATAGAAAATTATAATTATTTATCTTTAATTATACTATTTAATTATTTATAAATATTCGTCGTCGTAATTTTGATACTTTTTAAGTATATTTACAATAATATTTTACAATATTTGAAAAATATATTGAAATTTGGATTTGTTATTATTAGCAAGTACAATTTCTAAATGTGATATAGACTGAAGATATTTTTCAATTTCGTCATTGCTTGGATATATATACAATTTTATTTTAATGTTTACATAAATTGGTTCTATTTAGTTACTTATTATATAGTATAATTTATATACATATTTATATCATTTGATTTTATAATTGTCAATACGATACGATATCTTCTCTCCTTCTCCTATCAAATGATATAGAAGAAACTGATATGGGTAAAATTGTATATATATATATACATATTAAATATTTGATAATTAGTTTATTTTTTATATCCGTTTCGATTAGATAAACCTATAATGATTTATAAACAGAAATAAATTATAATCATAATAACAAATATATAGAGGTAAGATTGTCATAGTATAGAAATGGTAATATTAGAAAATTAATTTTCTTTGTTTTGTATACATATTTGTGTATACAATCATAAAAAGTTTCATTTTCTAAAAAGTTCTAATAAATTGACTAAAATTTTCTTTTATATTCTTTAAATAAAGCTTTACTATATTATTTAAAAAAAATTACAAAAAGGGTTGGTATCATACGCACATAACTTTAAATGTATAAAAGTATTTTACATTAATAATGAAAATTATAGGGGACAACATAATAGGAAAAATATATAGATAAAATTTTGAATTAAATTAAGGAATAATATATTAGTTTTTAAATACCATCAGAAATTTTATAAATTATTAATGATCGGTTAAATTATTAAATATATTTCTTTCGGTTTTAATTAATAATTATAATCGTTTAACCATATCCTTGGTTAATTTTATTGAAATTTTATGTTTGTTACTAAAAAAGGGTATATTGAAAATATATTTGATATGTAAATGATATGGATATGGTACCAAAATGAATTTTATTCGAAATATGTAATGAATGCAATATCGATATAAACATTACACGACTAAACCTGGAAAACTGATGAACTTCATTATGAAAATAAAGTGGTGGAGAACACCAGTTGATTTGATAGATAATTTAGGATATGTTTTGCATGCAAACTATTCAAACTTTAAACAATTTATTTAACCTTAAAGTGACATAAAAATGTGTGTACAAGCTTTAATATTATTTAAATATCTGTATAAATTAATTTCTTTTTTTAAATTAAAATGTAGTGCATTTAACTTTTATAGTTAGAAAATTTAAAAATGAAATTATTTTAATGAAACTTTATCAAAAATAATGAAATATTTATTTGAAGCAGAACAATTTTTTTTTTAATCCAAACAAAATATAATTTTTTCAGTAGTTTTTCAAAAATTATTAAGAATTTTAAAATTTTTTCCAATTAAAATTTAAATTATGTTTATATAATTATATTTTAATTTAAAACAAATAATATTTTTCTATGAAACTGCAATTTATTTCAAATAATATTTTACACTTAAAATGCAAATTATATATACATAATGTTGAAATTTTGCTGCTGAATTTTGTAATGATATGCTTTTTGTAGCTACTCCAAAAAAAAAAAAAAACTATATACTCAATATATTCTGTATCATTGTATAATAATATAAATTTTATTTTCTAATATAAACACAAACCACAAATTTAAATTTTTTTTTGTTTAATGTTTACATAAACAAAACTAGAAATAATCATAATATATTTTTAGAATTTTCAAACCACCTGATTTTCTTCATTTTCTCTACTATAAATTTCCTCGATAATAATAACTTTTGTATGAATATGTGTCTGTAATATATATGCTTTAGTTTTTAGTATATGTAATATGTCTAAAATTATGTTTTAGACAAAAAAAAATTTTTGATCATTATAATATTGAAATTTATTTAAATTTAAAATTACAAATTGCATTTAGGATCTTATAAATTCATGACATTTATTACATAGTTTTATATTTTTATTAGTGACATGGTATATTTTCAGCTGATATTAATTTTAACGTTAAATTTTTGTTTAAATATTTGAAAGATAAAATATATTATAATGAATTTGTTCTAATTTAAAATCAAACTGAGTCATATCATATTAGATATATGTGTAATGTACACTTTTAGTGCAATTGTGTGTGGGATGTTCTTCCAGTAAATGATCAGTCGTAAAAATCTTATAAAATGTTATATTTATACAAATATTTGGACTATATACCGAAAATTGTATGCAAAGGTCATGAATTTGGACCCACACTGTTCTCAAATTAACCGCATATAATAATGTCCAAAGGATGTGGTAAATTTCATTTAAATTAATCTGGAGTCATAAGAGATAAGATGACTGTAGTGTCTAGAGTCTAATCACTTCTACAAGTCCAAATTTTGTAATATTTTAACATATAAAATACATTATATAATTTGAATTGTGGAATTAATAATAGTGTAATATGCCAAAAGTGATAATGATAAGTTATTCTTTGCATATGTAGTTAAATAATATTGTAGATCAATAAGAAGTTAATTGCTTTTTTTTGTGGTTGTTTTTAATAAAAAATCTAAAGCATAATTAAAAAAAATTCTGAAATTTCGTATCCAAAAATTTAATTCAATCGTTTTTTTTGTAAACAAATTTCAAAAAGAATATTTATAATTATTTTAAAATATATATCCGAATTTTTTTACGATATTATACAATTTTTTTACGATATTTATAATTTCTTTTTATTTCCTTTTTTTTAGTTTTTTATTGGATTAGTTTGCTGACAATTTAATTACACTTTTTTCATTTATTTTCAATTATTGCCAATACTTTACTACACTTGTATACTTTTTGTATATATGAATATTAATAGCAATTGTGATGAAATATGAAATTATACTTAACCATAAAAATATTTAATGTTAATTTATTATACAGTAAATTTTTTTTTTTTGAAAATAGATTTTTTTTTGATGATTTGAATAAACTTTTAAATTTAGAAATATTTTTTTATAAATACCAAAAAATTTCATGCATCAGTAAAGAATATTATCTATAAATAATTTATATATCAGATTAAAGAAATTGTCGATCAATTATCGAACTCTCTATTCTATAATTTCAATTTATTATAAATTACATAAAAAATTTAAATTTTTATGTCTTAATTTTATAGATAGAATAGAAATTATGATTATTAATTTATAAAGTTTATAATAAATATTTTGTTTGTTCATATATTAATAAATAAATTTGTTATTAAAAAACGCAAAATTTATAGAATTATAATTATAAACAAAATGTGTAATTCGTCTTGTAACAACATTTAATTCTTTTATAAATATTTATTTTATTAATTGATAATTTTTTTTTTTTTTAAATGAAAAAAATATGTTTTCATCAATTTCTTAATTTGTTTACAATAATCATTTAATAAATTAAAAATCAATTAATTATTTAAATAAATCGAATTATATTAGAAATAAAATATTGAATTAATTTTATACTGAGTTTATTATACGGTACTTGCTCGTTCTTCTTGGATACATAATTGCGATGAATTCAAATTGTCCTTATATTTTCTATTATCACAGCGGAAAAGTTTCAATATTGTTTATTGAGTTTCTAATAAGGTACCGGAATTAAGTAATTTCCACTTAAATTTCTTTAATGATATCAAATTTGTGTATACTATTTTGATGAAGAATAGTGTCCTTATTTAATTACAGAATTTTGTGCAATAATTTAATATGAATATTTTTTTGTCGAATTTATAATAAAATATTAATTTATTTTTTTTATATTTTACAGGATAATTGTCAACGAAAACGAAAATAAAAATATAATTTTAAGGATGAATTTAATTCATCTAAAATTTATAATTCTCCAAACTGTACAGTAAGTAATTTAGAATATTTAATATAATTTATTATATAAATTAAAAAACCTAAGAAATACTGAAACCTACTTTAAAAGTAAACTTGCATTTTTATATTAATTATTTAAATATTTTTGGTATATAAAAATTATTCCATAAAATTCTAATTAAAAATTAATAATACAAAAATATTGAATTTTTTTGATATACATGAAATTTTGTGGTTAAATATTAAATCCACTTTTACTGACGGATTTCTCTTTAATATATAAATAAATACTGCATAAATAATTTACAACCATGAATAAATACAAAATTAATGTATATTTATTTAATTTTTTTTTTCTTTTGAAAGTTTTTAATAAGTTTATTTGGACAAGTGTTTTTAAGTAATAAAATAATTGAGTTTGAAATAAAATCACTTCCACATAAATTTTTGTTTAATTTTACAGTGAAATTTAAATTTACACGATTTAAAATTTTAATTACTTAACTTATCCTTAATTTATATATTGAATTTTAGTCTTGAAATGCATGAAATAATGGGTAATAAATTTAATAAGCGTATAGTAAAAATTGAATAATTTTGAATATTAAAAGATTGCAATTAAGAAATTTGAAGTATCAATGTCGAAAGACTTTCGCAAACCTTTAAATTGAAATATTTAACAGAAGAAATTATTGAAACTATAAATTTAGTTGCGTTTTGAATATATTTGTATTATAAAGGTAAAGGTTTAAAAGGATGATGGGATACCCCATCAATATTACACCGGCCTCTAAGTCCACAATTGCAAATTATTGCGAATTGAGAAGAAAATGAATTTCTCTTTTCAATCTATAAACACTAAAAAAAGAAGTAAGAAATGAATAATATTATTTCTCTAATTTAAAATTCAAATAAATAGTGAAACTTTTTATACGAAAACTTTCACTAAAAACTTTTGTGACAATATTAATTAAAATCGAGTCTAATTAAATTATATGATAATAATCATTATAATTTTGTAAACAAATAAATTTAAATTATATTTTAATTTAATTATAATTTTACTCTCGAGCCAAAATTTATGATTATAAAAAAATGATCATGATCTCAAATTAAACTAATAATAATAATAATAATGAATTACAAAAGTGAAATTATTTGAACTTCACCTTCAATTTTTTTTATTCATTTTTAGCATTATATTTATATTCTTCGTGCTACTATTAGTAAACTCTTTTTGTATTGAACTACAGTAAAACTTCTCTAACTTGAACTTTATTAATTCGAAATTCATCTTTAAGTTGAAAGCACATTACGATTTTCTTTTTTAAAAATCTTTTACTTGATTTCTTTAACTTGTATTTGCTTTAATTCATAATTTTACCTTAGCTCCCTTGTGAATTCTATTTAAAGGATGTTTGAGTCAAACAAGGTAATTCACTATAAAACCAAAGCATTAAAAATTATGATGTTATTCTGTTTTCGTCTCTTCATATTTTAACGACGGTGTGGTTTGTAATAAATAATGTTCAAAAATAAACACAAAATAAATATTCTCGTTTTTCCTTATGGAAAAACTTTTGTGCGTGTGAAAAGAAAAGTAAAAAAAATAAATAGAAAATCCCCAAATTCTCAAAGCCATTTAAATATGCTCTCAGTCTTCAGTGTGTCAATTTTTCTATTCCAAAATTATTATACTTATTTTTTTATTCTTATAAAATAAAAAGAAATATTTCTATTTTTTTTTTACTTATCAAAATGAAAATATTATGCAGATTATGTTTTATGTATTAATGTTTTTATGTTGGAAAATAAAAAGTTGTAGTAAATTTCGATTTTGTTTTTTTTTTTTTGTGTGAGAAGAAATTATTGTTTGTTGAGAAAAGCTTTTCTTTTGAAATTTTCCAAATTTTTTCATTTTTTTTATATAAATATAAATTTATTTATATTATTATTAAAAATTCTTTTGAAGGGTGTTTTAAAAATAGAATTTTTTTTTATTTATTTCATCTTTTTGTAATGTACAATTGTTTTTTTGTGGAAAATTTTTTATGATTTTTATATAAAATAAACATAAATATATAAATTTGAAAAATGAAAATGAATTATTTCTTTTAATAAATCTTTTAGATTAAAAAATATAAAATTTCATTTTTTTAAATTGTCATTAATTGGATCCAAATTATCCGTTCATATGGTAAATTACTTATTATATTACCAATACCAACCAACACCCAAAAATTATCGTCATTAATTGAACATAATGAGAAAAATTAAGGTTTTATAACTTCATTATTTATATATCCGACTGATGATAATCTGTCAATGTCATTTAACATTTCAACAAAGTAAAATGATATCTTATATAAAGTATTTGAGTTTTTGAGTTTTTGATTTGTTGATAGAAAATTTAATTTTAAAGAAGAAAAAAAAATGTACATTACTTATAGAAATTTTCATCAGATTCACAAATTTAAAAATTTGGAAAAAAATAAAATCTCGAATTCTGATTAAATACTACTGAAGTAATTTTAATTACAATTAATTGCAATTAAATTTATAGTATCAAAAACCTATGCGATTACACTTGAATATATAAAAATATTTCGAATTTATAGACTTTTTGCTTATACATATAATAAATTATTGGGGAAAAATTAGATTTATTAATAAAATTTTTAAGAATTTTTAATATATTAATGATTGTTTTCAAATATATTTTAGTACTTATAATACAATTAATAATAATATTAATATTTAATTTACTACAATTAAATATTTTATTATTTTAGTTTATTTATCTGAAATATAATCAAAAAATTTTATTATTACATAAATTGATGTAATAATAAAAAATTATATTAATATTATTAGGATATATAAATTTATTTCCATTAATTAGTGAGTAATAAAAAAGCTTTGTGGACTTAATATATATTTTGTTTAAATATTATGAAAAATATATTATTACTAATGCGATACATTTGGAAATCCTTGACCTACAGACTGAAAAGCATGACTGAAGAGATAAAATAGAAAAATATATTTTTATTTTCTTAATAATAAAATTAATGGGAAATTATTATAATTTTATTTTTTGAAAGCTTTTCTTTTATTATAGTTTAAATATTTTCCATTTAAATAAAAAAATTATATTTATTTTTGATATTTATATTTTATTGCACAAATTGAAGAAAGGTTATTAGTTTTAAGTAATATTACAAAATTGTTATTACTTAGAATCGCAAATAAAATGAATTATGTGGGCAAATATTCAATTTAAACTCATACATACTCCTGACCTGACTATTTAGGATAAGGAAGTTTTTCTACTTGATAGTATAAAACAATAAGTGACTATGGTGACTTAAAAAAATAAATATTCTCTTAGTGGCTACTCCTGGCCATCTACTGATATTACTCTTAAGCCATAATCCTTAACTGCCTCCAATTAATGCGTGCTTTCTCATCCATTTCTCTAATAAATCATTTTGATTTCTAATTAAAAATTTAATTTATATTTTAAAATCAATTTTTCTATAATTTAAAATAAAAATTCTTTGAAAAATTCACTCGAAAAATTTAATTAGTAAATAAAAAAAAATTGAAAAAATAATCCTTAAAAAAAAAAAAATTTAAATGCTTTTTTATGCTCCACTAATTGGCTTATTTTTCTTTTTTTTTACTCTGTATACCAACATATACATATATAAACAGTGTGTATGTATGTGGGGTGGGGTCCATTCATACAAAGAAAATGAATTAAAAATATATTTGCGTTTGTATACTTTTTTTTTCTTCCAAAAAAATACTTCTACAAAAATATATCTTCCTTTCACACACACATCCTTGTTAGGTTTGTTTTCCAAAAAAGAATTTTAATTTATTTATAATAAAATAAATTCCGTGCGTATGAATAAATAAATAAATATATAAATATATGTATATATAAAAAAAAAGTTTATTTTAGTTTTGTTACAAAAAGGACACAAACATATAATAATAAAAAAAATAGAAACTATACCTAAAAGAAGGAAAAAAGTATATTTATTTCATTAATATCCTTTTTTATGTATTTTCTTTTTGTATAATTTTATTTTCAGTTTTCTAATATTAATATGGAAACGGATATTGCGCAAAATCCGGTTTATCTAATATCTGTTATTATATGAATTTTATATGTGTACAAATTCTCGCATATACATAGAAAAATAAGTAAATGGCATATACTCATTCTACATCATAAAAAAGAAAAGAAAATGTAATATAAAAAAAAAAGCTTCTAAATATTTGTATGTACATTTTTATAATTTAATGACGTCATATATGACGGCCTAGATTTTGTTTTTCTCAAATGAAAAAAATCTCTTTTAAAAAACTTAATAGTCTGCTGCTGCTGCTGATATCATCCTATAATATTTTTGAATGTATATTATATAGAAATAAAATTTTGTACATATATTTATTATGTATGTACTTTTTTTTTTTACTATTTAGGACATTATTTTCGGCTGAAAAAATATTAGGCGTCAGTTATATTACTTGTTTTTCTAACATTTTATTTACATTATACATATGTATATACATATATATATATATAGGTACAATAAATAAGAATAAAGCTAATTTTACAAAATAATTATGACATAATTCAAAAGTTTATTTACAAGATTTTGTATTAATTTGATTGGAAAATAATAGTAAAAAAACGATAATTTACAGAAAACAAAATTGGTAAAACGTGTAAATGTTATAACAAAAAATTTTATATGCAATTTAATATTTATAGTTTTTGTTAAATGGAAAATTAAAGGTGGAATTATATAGTAGATAAAATATTTTGTGTTTATAATTATAATTACAGATAAAAGAATCAATTTTTCTTTAACAAATTTCCTGACTTATGCGCGGGATACAAAATATCGAACGATAAGTTCAATGTACAAAGTGTGCACAGCACAGTCCCATGCAAACTGTGCACAGTAAAGGTAAAGGGTTACATTACCATAGAAATTGCAAAAAGTCAAATGAAATTGAACTCAATATTAAAGAATTGAATTTTATTAGTCTGTGATCCTTGTTTTCAATATATAATTCATTTCTTCAATACGCTGGAATTTCATTAATATACCAATACCAGTATTTTTATTATATCATTTTATATTAATTTCATTCAATTTTCAATTTTATGAACACTTTTATTAATATTTTATTATGTATTATTATTAAATACCGCATATAAAAAAAAATGAGTGACGCCAATTTATAAAACAATATTTTTTGTGTCGCGACAATTTTCTTTTTATAAAGGACGATTTGTTGTACTCTGGTATCATATATAGCTATAATAAACTCTCAAGAAAGTGTTAAATATGATAATTTTAAAATGTATTTAGCATCCAAGTTGCATCCAAGAAATAATAGTAATATTACAATGATTATACTTCAACCATTACTGACACTTTAACCATATTTACTTCACTGGCACACAAAAGGATAAATATTATTTATATACATATATTTTTTAGTATAATTTTTGTCATCAGTTTTTTAAATTTTGGTTAAACAAAAAACAAAATTAATAATTTCAAGAAATCGTTTTTCCATGTTGTATATATTTTTTATTCATGCCTCTAATGTGATATCATGAAACTTATGCTTTTTTTTGCTTCTTATTAAATTTTTATGCTTTTTTTCGAAAAAAAATAATAATATTTAAACTATACTATGAGAGTACATGCTGTTATAAAAGTTTCAAAATATATTTTTTTTGCTTATAAGAATATTTGCCAATTTATTTTATATATTACTTAGAGATGCTGGAATGATAAATTATAAAAGATATTTGGTGCTCTACATTCTACATAATATATTTATTCAGTGTAATATAATATTTCCTATTTAAGGATACCAAAAAAAAATATCTTAATAAGAAAACTAACTAAAAAGTTTCTTAATAAAACAAACATTATAATTATATTTATTCCGTATAACCTTTTCCTACAAAAAAAAATTGCCTGCAAGTATTTGAATTTATATAAAACGTACTTAACAAAATATGATATATCTTTCTCTCGAGTTTAGGAAATTCTTCTTTAAAGAACAATAATTAAGTATTTAGGAAATGACTTTTTTCATTTCCGTACAAATATTATTGTGTTTGTTTTATGTAACTTTTATTTATATATTTATATTTAAAATTAATTTTGATGAAAGTAAAATAAAAAGTATTAATAAAATTTCCTCATAAATTAATTGTGTTAAATATTTATTTTCACAAGGATTTTCTCCATTACATTCACAGATCAGGATATGTACAACAAAAATATAAATATTTGAACAAAGTTTAGTTTAATTTTTTTTTTTGGTACCATCAGTAATTAAATTAATGTTTATTGATGGGGAAATGACGACACAATTTTCTTGTATATATGTTCGTGTTTCTGCAGTAAAGTGAAATTGAATTAAATAAAAAAAATATTTGGTACATAATTAAAGATAAAATGTAATTTAATCAAAACTAATGACTATTAAGTATTTTAGTTTTTTGTCTACCCAGTAGTTTTCTAATCTTATTTACGAAACCCGAAAATAATCTAAGTCCCCAAAAAAAAAACAAAAAATATATCATCAGTACAATTCAATTTTGTTGCACATATAAATAAGCTTTTCTTTTCAATTAAATTCATAATTACTTTAAAATAAACATTTTTAGATTTGTATATATAAAATTTAAAAATTAATAAAATTCAACCTTATGAAAATCCTTCAATAGAATTTGTTTGGTTGCAATGAAGGCTATCTAAAATTAACAAAAAAAAAATCAAAACTATTCTAAAAATTTCAATAAAATCCTATATACAAGTTTAATCTATATATCTATATATAAATTTATGCATTAATGCAATCCGACTAGTCTATGCGTTGTCTTCGTCATTGGGCCAACAAATATTCATATAGTAGATTTAATTTATATGAATTTTTTTTACTATACTGCCAATGTTTCAAATTAATTATACTTAGTTAAAATTAACACAATTAGTTAAATGAAACACATTAATTTGAATGAGTCGAATATGTTTGTAATCTAAAATAAGATATTAGCATTGACAACAGCATTGAGATAGTTATTGATCATTGATAAATTGACAACCTTTACAAATAAATTTTTTTAGATCAAATTGCACCAAAAATAATGCACATTATTACTTTCATTTTTTTTTTCTTGTAAATTTTAAATAATATTGTAAGATATTTTAGTATAATTTCTGAATCATACAAAATACTTAAATATAAATAATTTGATTCGATATTATATATTCGTGTATTATTTTTAAAACATGTGAGCATATATTTTGTTTTATTGGAGTGGTACAAATATATTTTTTTTAGATTTTACAAATTCTATTTTGACTGGAGTCTCTGTTGCCTCTATAATAAGTATATAGAATATATGGACATGCATTACGTATAATGGTGTTTATTATCTTATACCTAGTAATAGATTTTAATACAGATAACAGATAACATATTACAGTAACAGATTTTTTTTACAGATAATATTTAAATTTAATGTTTAACTTGTACTACTTACTGTTTATACTAATTAAATTAGACTTCTTCGAAAATACAGATGAATTTTTGGTAAAGGACGAATTTGGATCATTTTGCGAGTACGCGATATTCGATATAAATGCTGACCGCTAACTCCATGTACAAAGGATAACGACCTAAAATATTCCATTTTGTAAAGGTACAATATTAATTTTTTGTACCAACCTAATTTTTCTCAATTTAACTAAAATCTATATAAGATCTCTTAAATATTGTATATATACAAAAAGGAATTTTTTTTCTCTATACCAACAAAATTATATTGTACAATATTTTGATTCTGTATAGACATGACGTCATTACATAATAACTTCGTGCTTTGAATACTATTTAGCACGTTAAGCTAATTTTTTTAACACGCTCATTTCTGATAATATTCTTGGAAAATTGCCATGTAATCTAATTTTAAATTTTCTTTTCTTTTTTATATAAAAGTACAAAAAAAAAAAATAAGAAGAAAAAGAAGGAAATTTTTTGCACAACGAGTTGGTAAAATGCCTTGGCAAAACGACGTCACATCACGTAATCATATTGCTGAATCTCTCCCACTGAAATGCTTTGATTCTCTACCGGCGCGCGGAAGTTAATTCAAGTTGCCAAAAAATTTTTTAAATTTTCTTTTAAGTATAATTGTGTTTTTTTATCGTTTTTTGAAGAAAGATATTTATAAAATGATCATTTTTAAAATTATCATGATATAAACAATTAAATAGATAGAATAATAAGACAGTTTATGGTATTAGTAACTTGTTAATATCGTGTCAACTAAATAATTTAGATTAGGAATCAAAAATTGGGTATTAATAATTTTAAAATTAACAAAACTACATAACTTGAAATTTGCAATGAAATTGAATTGAAATTTTATCGGAAAAAGGAGAATTCGATGATTACTTTATTGGATTTAAAGTATAATCGAATTGGACTTATTCAAAATCGAAAATTACTAATTTTTCGAAATGATGAAACCAACCATATAAGATTTATATATTTATATTTGCTATAAATAAGTTGTAATTTTTATTTAATATTTTTCTGTTATTTATTATATACATTTTGTAACAGTTTACTCTCCTGTAATTCCTCTGTAATTTCATTGCATAAAAAATGTAAAAAAATTAATATATAAAATGTAGTTTAACCTGGATAACCGCAAAACTGATGCAATCAAACTTTTTGAAATTAAATTGTATAATTGTATGATGAATAATAGATTTATAAAGATTGCAGCTCTCAACAAAAGTAAATAAATTTCAATCCGAAATGACCTAAATAAAAAAACCTGCATTTTTGATAAAAAAAAATTGTATAACTTTCACAAAAATCACAAAAAATAACAAGCTAAGAATATCAGGATACAATGACATAAAACCTTTTATAGTTTATATAATATTTCAGAATGCATAAAGTAAAAAAAACAACTATTAATTATAATTTTAAAGGTTATTTTAATTGACAAAACAATTTTAATCATTTTTTAATTGAACATTTACTCATAATTTTGTCGTGAAAAATTGGAATTTTTGAAACATAATTTCCTTATATCATTCAATTTAATCATGTCACATGAATTTTAATATATAATAAATTTGTATTTTGAACATTATACAAAAACTTAAAACATGCAATTTCAATTTTTTTTCTCTATGAGTCTTTAGCACTGAAAAAATGTTTCATTTAAAAATAATGTATTCGTGCTTTTTTGCAACAAGTTAAAGTATAATTTTTTTTTTATTTCATAATATAATTTTCCTTGTATAGTGAAAATAATTTTCCTTTTGTATACCAAATAAAAAAAAATAGCTGTACTCGAAATTATAAAATTATAAAAATATTAAAATTGTGTTAACACTAAAATGTCAATTACTAATCGCAATAAATAAATTGTACACCCTAATTGTCCATAAACATATCTCAATCACTGGTCACACACGAATGCTTTTTTTACATAAAATTTTGAATTGACTGAAATTTGGTTTGTAATCGAATATAGTTTTTGTAGGACCAATGATAAAATCTGATCATAAAGAAATCCTTTGTAAAATTTTAATGATTTTTGTCCAATGAAACTTAGACTTTAGGCCATTTTGAAGCAGATTGTGGTGGATAGTTTTAGGACCTCAATTTAATTAAGGCGATTTAGTGATTGTTGTATTAAAAACTATTAGTTTTTTCAAATATTGTACATAGTTTCCACACTAGAAATATTTTAATGATTCAAATCCGAAACAACTAAAAAAACTCTATGAGTTTGGGACTTGCAAACACTGTTGAGCCATTGAGAAAAGGACTTTAATTTGATTTGGAAAAATACTTACCAATATGACTTTTGTAGAAAAATGTAATATATTAATATTATATTTAATTCAATGTTTAAATAAAAGTTTTACTTATAAAATCATTGATTTTTTCCTTTCTAGAAATTTAGAAATATTACCGCTACCGGAAACATAAAACATTTGAACTTTTTAATCATTTTTCTTCCATATTCGTAATTATATATGCACAAATATGTCTTCTGAAAATTTTATTTAAAAAAAATAATAATAAAAATTAAATGCAATTTTTCATTTATGGTTAAATTATGCAATTTTAATTTTGATACGGAAGTAATTTTATAATGTGTGATTTCAAAGGGAGAGGCGGTTTCCGTTTTATGCATATTTATGACGTTTTTATTTTAAAAAAAAAAAACAGAAAAAAATCATTTTTGACACTTCCAATTTATTATTTAAACAACATCAATTATTTAAAACTATTGAGTGTAATTTTTGTACAATTATTTATGTTTAACATTAATATTCATGTTGACTTTTTATTGTAAAGTTTTTAATTTTAAAAGAAAACAAATTTCTTTTTTTTGGTCATTTTTTTAATTTTTTTTGGAAAACTGTTCTGTATCCTTCAAAACAAAATGAATTTTTATGTTAAGTATTATTTTTTAGGATTATGAAACATGCAATTTTATATTTTTTTTATATTTTCTAATTTTTTTATTGTAGGTGTACATTTCGTGTATAATGAATTTTTCACGAATATTATTTTTATTTTAAAATCATTCACACAAAGTCATAAACAATTGCATTATTCTTAAACTATGGTTAACATCGTGTGTAACATCTTTTGATAAATATAGAAAATTATATAACCATTTGTGAAAATATAATTTAAAAGTTTTAGCTTAAGCTTTATAACATATTTATATGTATGTATATACAAAAAATTTTTTTCAAAGTACTATATTGCTTGGAAATATCATAAATAACCAATATTTTCTAAAATAATAATAATAATTTAACAAATAATAATAATTGGTTGGTTGGTTGGTTTGTGAAGGAGGGAATGAAGCGGCCATCCAACGTACCTGAACCATAAGGTCCGTTGTTTTACCACGAATCGTACCATCCCCCTTCCTTAATAAATCTGCCCAATTTAGCTGGTTCTTCCCTGATGCTTACTTCGCTTCAATTCTCTGCAATGTAAAAATCCAAATATTTTAGTCTTTTGTTACATAAAGTTGGACAGTTTCATATAATAATAATAATAATTAATAAATCCATCAAATAATATCTAATATATTTAATGCAATTGAAATCCTGAATCATATTCTTTATAAAAATTGTCATCAAAAATGAAAATTTTCCTCCTGATTCAAATTCATTTATAAACAAACTACTAATCCTGGAATTTCCAAACTTTTTTGATGATATATTTTCTCCTTGTTTTTTACATATAAAAAATATAATTCATATCCTTTATTAGGTATAATTAAGTATAAAACTAATTTCTTCAAATAAAATTTGGATAGTATGTTTTTTCTAAGTTCGTAATAAATATTTCTTTTTTTTTTACAAATAAATAATTAAAGGAAAAATATTGTTAATTTTTAATCAGAAATCGATAATTCTTGTTTGTTTATTCTTTATGTTTTTTTTTGGTATATGTGGGTCAGTTTTAGTTTATTATATACCATTAATATATATACCATTAATATATACCATTAATATTATATTTATATATTTAGTATCTCCTAAATAAGCTTTTTTTTATTATACTTTATATTTTAGATATTAAGTTATATACAGACAATAAAAAGTTTTATATATCCTTATTAGAATCATTTAGATGCGAAAAAGTCAACGACTCCATTAAAATTCCATTAAACAACAAAAAAAATCTATAAAATATAAAAACAAAAATTTCAATTCTTTTTCGTTTTTTTTTGTGTAAATTTTTAATGATGAAATGGAAATGTCCAACAGAAAAATCAATATACTATATATTTATGTGTATATACATAAGTATGTAAAAAAAGGACCTTTTATTTTAATAATTCATAATGAAAATATAACTTTTGTAACACCTGCTGACTAAAAAGTAATAATAAATGACTGGCAGACAAAAATATAATATACATACTCGTATATAATATATTTCTTACATTTGTCTAGTAAAAATAGAATGTTACCTATTAACCATTAAAAATGGGGTTGAAGCTAAACAGTGTGTATCATATACATTACTACTCGTATATTTATATTCAAGTTCATATAATTATCTTTGAAATAAATGTACGAGAATGAAAATATAATAATAAGCTTTTACAAATATTGATTTTTATTTATATATTTGACCACAACATATAGAACATAGTAATTTGACAGAACTATTGAGTATAGAATTAACCCTCCTGGAGCTCTAAACACTGTTGGAGAATATTGATGATATTTTTCAAGACTCTATCTATAGAAATCATTTTCAATTGATAGAAAAATGTTAACATAACCTATTATATTTCTTAATTAAAAATTTTCACAAATGACCTGAAAAAAATATTTCATTTAAAATAAATTTATGTTAGACGTGACGCAGACCTTCTGATTAAAAAGAATATTAAATTTATTAATGAACTGCCCTGGTTTTTATTAAGATCCGTAGATTGAACAGTCATCAATTCGAATTTGAGGAGTTGTTTAAATTTACGATTATGGACATTATCTTACGATTATTCATATAATAGGATGTAAAAAGCATTTGCCATATTTAAATACCAAAATGTTACAATATTTTATGAATAATTTTTGGACTGGTAATTTTACAAAGTTATAACTATTAAAAGTTCCTAAATTTATTTATTCATAGCCTCAATTTACCTTGACGTTAACTTTCTGATAAAGGTGTAATTTCTAAATATTCATGTAGCAAGTTCATAATAATAAAAAAAATTAGCCTTTTAACTAAATTATTTTTTAACATTGTAATCTAATTTTTATTATAAAAGTCAGAGTAATTATGCTTTCCAATCATAAAACGATCTTTTTATTACATTAAATGTCTATCATAGAAGCATAATTGAATATCAAATATGGGCGAGTTATAAAACGTATAGTCGAAATAATCCCATAGAGAAATAATAGTTCTATAGCAATCAAGTTTTCAATTAAATATTCATATTTACAAAATATAAAACAATAAGTGAATACAAATAATAATTGCCATTTTTATCAGCAGCTCAGGACATTTGCTCTAGTGGTGGTCATTCAGTAGTTTTCTGTATTCGTAAAAGAATATTATCTTTTCGATTAGTTTTTTTTTGTGTATCGTTTTAAATATTAAATTCAATCTTGCTTCAATTCAATATATAAACGGAATGTTTCCAATAATGTACAAATAGTCAATTTCATTGTGATACGGCGATTTGTTTCATATTTGACTTCGATTTTTTTTATCAAACATTTGAACATTGTCTGAGGTTTTATATAGATATACATAGTTAGTATATGGTTAGTCATATGCGGTTTTAGTTGAGAGAAATAAATTGGAATTACTGATTGAATGACCATAGATAATTTTCATTATACGAGTATGTTATGGAGTTTAATTTATCTTCGACAATTTATCAGATTCACATTCTTGACCACCATTTTAATTGACTTTATGAAAATTGTATTCGTGTTATATCATTTGCTGTTAGGACAAAAAAAGTTTTTTGTTGCAAGATAAATTTGTATTGCACTTTTGAATTTGTTAATTTTTGTGATTATATTTAATAGTTACAATCATAATCTAATCTAGTATACTTATATTTTCGTTATAATTACCAATAATAGTAAATATACATATAATTAATACTAACTAATAATTGTAATAATTTTCAGACTAAATAATTTTCAGGTGGTCGCGTGGTGCGACAAGCGCTTGTCCCCACACACTTACACAACATCAATATCACCAGCATAGCACGCCGGTTGGACATGTTGCTGGTGTAGTGACTACGAACCAAACACGCCATCCCCGGACTAGATCAGGCAGCTTCTCTGCCATCACGTCCCCTGAATGCCTCATATATCGAATGTTATATACTACAAAGTATATAATGTATATATGATGTATAGATGAAATCTATGAATGATGTAAAGAAACTAGAGCAACTGAAGGTGGACGTGTCCACCTGCCTGTCTGCGACCTGCCTCTAGACACACAACTAGGTAGATGAGCAGTTGGACTGGTCCGTTTGGACCGATAACCTGGCCTCACGGCCCCAACTACTTGTGCCATATGGTAAATTCTAGTACATTATGTACTATGAATTGATCATATTATATACTTTAGTATATTCTATATATTATACTTTAGTATATTCATATATATATAGTATATATAGTATACCACCACCACCAGAATACGTCATCGCTGGCGATGGCCGGGTGGTCGCGTGGTGCGACAAGCGCTTGTCCCCACACACTTACTTTTAATCTATTAACCAATTTTAGAAGAATAAATATAACCATGTGGTTTATCAGAAATTAATTAGAATTTAAATCTAAGCTAAATAAAATGATTATAGTATAAATAAATAGTAATGAAATTAAAAATATAATTCCTATATTTTTGTGATAAATATATATTAAAATAAATTTATAAATAATATATTCGATAAGAAATCGATTTATCTGACAATCGACATTTATCTATACCTCCTATATGATATGTAAATAGTCTCAGTAACTAAACTGATAAATTTTATCTATACTAACTATAATATATTCAAACTCAACATAATATTATTGTTTTTTCTTCAATTTTTTTGATAGAAAAAGATGATTACATTTTTATTATAATTTATTATAAATAAAAAATATATTAAGTTTTAGTTTTTGTATATATTTGTTTCCTGCTCAGGATAGGATAGAAAAATTAATATCGATTTTTTTGTCAATGGTTTTATAAAACGAAACAATTTCATTTGAGTCCTGAGTAAGTATATATATTATATCGTTATTATTGAAGTATAAATTGTTCTCTACTTTTTACATTATAATAATCAGTTTACGTTCCATGTTGTAATTTTTTTTTTCATACATAATCATAATATTTAAGCATATATGTATATGTATGTTGAAATTTATGAATTTTGTCTGTAAAGTTTCTGACGATATACAATCCTTTTTTGAATGAATGATTGATGGGACTTTTTCTTGTTGAAACCTACATTGAATTTTAAATTATTATTATGCAAAATTTATTGTCATTATTTTTCTAAATAGAAGTTTTTTTGCCGGACAATTTTTGTCAATTTTGTAATTTACTAAAATTGATTTCTATTTCTTTTTTTTTTCAAAATTTAGTTGATTTTATATGTAACTTTGATATATGTTATGTATATATTATACCATCAGTAAATAAATTTAATGATGTGATTGATTTCGACAGTTTTTTTGGTTTGAAATTATTGCAAAATGAAAGATAGAATTAATTGAACATTTAAAATATAAAATGATTAATTAATGTTTTGGTTTTTTATTATTTAAAATATAAAATGGCATTTTTATATTATAATTTATTAGAATTTTTAATTTACCAAAATTGGAAAAATTTCCACAAATAATTTCTATATGTATATATTTTAATCAAACAAATTGGTAGTGGTAGTGCCAGATCCATAATAGTGTAATTAAAATTAGCTTTTGAATTAAAGTTAAATTTTGTGGAATATTATTTATTTATTATTATATATGGGGAGTGTTCGTAAAGAAACAAACAATTTTAATGAATTATCTAGAAATTGTGACACACCATAATCTACGAAGCGTCCTTGATGCAAAAACAAATAGAAAAAAAATTAAATTAGTAATTATATTATATTGACTAAATGAAATAATTAAATTTATATATTTGTCTGGTCCTAACTATATACTTACATTTTCTGTCTATACGCATATCATAAGTAATTAACAAAGTGGAATTAAAATTGTTTATAAATATTATATTTGTCATAAATTAATTTCTGAATTAATTATTAAATTAAAAACGTATATAAATGTGTAATTTTGTTATACTACATACTAGTAATTATTATTAATTTAAAAGCTTACGTGTCAATTGAACATGTTTATTTACCTCTCGTGAGGACTAAAAAAATAATGTGTGTACAACGCTATATTACATAAAAAAAAAACGAATTATGAGTGTTAAAGAGTTAAAAAAAAATATATCTTCATTTTAAAAAATATTAAAACAAAATGATTCGTTGTTAAAATTAATATTTTAATTATATAGGAGTAATTTTTTCTTGCAGATAACTTAGATCAAATATATTAGCTATAGCTTGCGTACAACACAAAGTTTATTAGAAATAAATTTCCAATTATTTTTAAATTATTATAACTATTTGTAAATTTCTAAAAAGGATCAAAAACTTAAATTAAATTTTTCTTTGTCCTACCCTTTTTTCACTTATACTTATATATACATTCAAGTCAAAACTCATAAATAATGGCAGTCGCTTAAACACTTTTTTTATTTCCCAACCTGTTGCAAGCCCTTTTTTTCCATTTTCCTCTTTCTCTGCGATGATTGTTTTCTTTTCATTATTATTTTACTTTTGTTTTGTTATTTTTTTATGTTACATACACATAAGCGCAATATTTATATATTGCATATATACAAGAAAAGGACTTTAAAATTCTCATTATTATCAAACCAGGAACAAGAAACTTTCACAATTATTTTTTATATTTTCAGTTTGAAGTAGTTTTTTTTTTATGGTTAAATATAAATTTGTTCTTCACATTATTTGTAAAATAGCAGCCAGTCAGAAATTTTATTTATATTTGTAACAAAAATCGTGTTTTTCGTGCAACAATTTTTTTTAAATTTATAAATTTATAAAATGTGCATTGTAATTTTTGGTTTTTTTTTTGTATAAAAGGATATTATTAAATTTTGAGATCTGTATTTGTATACCGTAGTTATAAAATAAATTACTTTCAAAAATAGTTTACCTAATGTTAAACTACATCTTTACATTTTGAATAAAATATAATTTTGAGAAAATTTGGTTAATATTATTTTAGTTAAACAATTCTTTTCAATCCTAAGTTGGTTAAAAAATCTTTTTCCTCTGCGTTATTTAAAAGATCTTTATTCAACGGTTAGTTTTAAGTTTTAAGACTCCTCTTGGGTGAGAATTTCAGCCAAAATTTATAGGACTGTGAAGTATACAAAGCCACCGCCATAACAACATATGAGGTCTTGGTGTGGTGGATCTAGTTTAATGCATTAATTCTGTCCAAACTGTTATCCTGTATTATTTACTTAAATTAAGCTTCTTATCAATCAGTAATTCAACAAATATTCTTCAAATTTAAGGTCCTTAGAATTGTATTTAGAATTTTCTGTACTATATAAGTATTTTAGTTTTCTTTCCTATTGTGTGATTAATTACTTAATACATTGATATTGTCATTGGTAGCTGATGCGCTGCGCTTTCCTAAATTCACTGACAGTAAATACAATAAAACTTTATACTAAGCAATATTTGTCTTCTATCCCACAACATTTCTCCCTCCCATATTTAGCTTTTTTTCTGTAATGTAAAGGTGAGCATTTAAACAAACCCCCATTTGACAATAAAACAAATTTGTTTCGGTTTTTTAAATTTTCCTTACAATACAAATAATAAAGAGTTTTCCTTTTAAAAATTTTGTTCGTGTTATTTTTTGTACCTGTTTTTATCTGTGTGTGTTTTTATATACTTTTTATATTTTCCTTTTCCGCTGTTTTAGTTTTTTTTCTTTACTTTTAATGCTTAGCTTCCAAAGTTATTTTTTTACTTATATTTTTTTTTAAGTTCCGTCCGTCAGTTTTTATATTATATTAAAAAAAAAAAGTAGGTAGTCAAAAAAAAAATATAAATTATTTTCAGTGGAAATAAAGTTATTTCTTTCCATTCTAAATTCTATAGTTTATAAGGTAGAAAAAGGACATAAAAGGAATATTTATGTATAATTCTTGTTATAGTGTTTTTTTTTTCTCGGAAATATTTTCTCTCCTTAGATAAATAAAAAAGTTAATAAATGCGGCTGATTATACTAACCACACGGTTCATTGGCATATCATCCTCTTTGAAATTTAATCATGTGTTAAAACTTTTGATAATAATAATATAATAATAATAGAAAAAGTACTTTATGTTGAGGATAAAAAAAGATTCATTGTACATAATTATAATAATCATGAATAAAAGTAATTTTGTTAATGAGGATTTTTATCCTCACTGTTTTTACAATAATCAAAAAAAAAAAATATTTGCATAATTTCCTTTTTCTCTTCAAAGTGCTACAAATTCGGTTCTACAATTTCCTCCTAACTTTTCACCAAAACCTTTAACTAATTCAAGATAATAATTATTCTACAGATAAATTTTCCTACTTTAGAACAATTTTTCCACTACTTTTATCGGTAGTCTCGTTAAAATACAAATTATTACAATTGCAATTGCATATTTTCAGGCGCAAAATGTTTGAATTTTAAGTTTGATTATTGTAACTACCGAGATCAATATAGTTAAACATTTATGTAACTGTAAATCATACAAAGTAGAAAATTTTGCATGCTATTTATTCCCTACACTGTATTACCCGGAATCAACATTTTATTTAACTGGAACAGGGCTAGTATTTATAGTAAATGCAGTAAATTTCATAAATTATATTTACAAATAACTTAAGAGTCCTTTGGCCAAAAAGTAAAATTATATATGGTAATTTTTTTTTATTTCGTTTTGTACACCAGATGTAATTATATTCGTCTGGTACACACAAAATGATCGGCAATATGTGATTTTGTGTTGTTACGATGGATTTGTCTATATCTGTCTATATTTTTGTCTATATTTTTTTCCGGAGTGTAGTTCTATTGCCAACTATTTGTAGAAAGCATTTCCAGTTATCATCCACATCTAAAAACATTATCCTTCCATGGTTTTTTTTAAAGAAAATACAATTAAATCAATGTTTTGTACATTTTCTACATATATATTTCATAAACATACGTTGTAAAGAATAAAAGGACAAAATATACTTTTAATTTAATAACAAATGTTTAAATATTTTCAATAAAACAAAATTACTATAATTTATACACTTGTATCTATAATAATATATGTATAGAAAATGTTTTCATATAATAATTCATTATCCTTAAGTATAATTATCTATATTAAATGCAAATACGTAGTTTAGTAACAAATGTATTCATAAAAATTATTGTGAGTTATGACCAATTTTAGTTGTTATTACATTGATTAAAAACCCATATAACACAATAAATTATTTATAATTAAATATTATATTCTGTTCTTTATGAAATAATTAGAAAACTTTATTGAAATACATGATTGAAATCCAATTCGTCAAATATTGAACATTATTTTTATAGAATGACACAAAAATAATCTATTAAAAATCAAGTTAGTCGTTTTACATTTGACTTTAATAATTTATTAAAATTTAGAATTCTAGATTCAAAATGCTTGAATTAAAATTTATCCAAATTTGAAGCTTGTTTCTATAATTTATAATTTCAATGTCATATGCTCAGATTTCGTTTTGATAATCATAGATGAAACTATGATAATTTCTCTTCACAACAATATTGATTACTGGCTAGTAAAAATGACAAAAACGATTGAAATTTAAATATTGATTTTCTTTTAATGATCCAATTTTCACACTTAACAATATTTTATAATTTATTTTCACCTTGGTCTAGGTCAAATTCAAATATCTTTTATGAATTTCTAATTGTGTACATATTTAAATCTGAATGGTATATACTATAAGTTTGTAAAATGCTGCAATGTGAAAACAATATATTAAAGAAGATATTTTTCTATTTCACATTATGATCCAGGAGAATTAAACCACAAAATTTTGTTGCTGTATTTTATTTTTTTCGTTGTTTATTTAAAAATAAAAAATCTTTGAAACATTTATGTGTTCATTAAATTTATGTATATAAACAAAATAAAATTCTTAATTATTTATATACAAAACAATTTTGTTTTTTAGTTCAGATAAATTTTTTTTTTTTTTATATTTTAAAATTTATATTTTTTTATTGAAATCTAAAGAATTTTAATTAACTTTTTTTTTTGATGGCTTCTTTACGTTTTTTTTACTTTGCTTGTTTACTTAATCGTATCTCTAATAAAAGTTAGGGAAAAAATATTGCAACGCACATAAAATTATGTTTTTTAAAATATAAATTTTATTAAAGAAAAAACTATTTTTGTACATAAAAAGATAAATTATTTATTATAAATCAAATTAATGATTGTTTTTAGTGAAATTTATTATTTAAAATTTGCTCCTGTTTTTTTATCACATTATAACCTCATAAAAATATCATTTCTATTATGTGGAAAAATGATGATTTATTTAATAATAGAATTTTCTTCGTTCAATAATTTAATTTCTAAATTTATAGATTTATTTTACTAACCGAATTCCTTGAAATCGATGAACTTTAGGTTATATTTGATTAACATAAATATTTATTTGTTACCAAAAATAGTGAAATGTACCAATTAATGTTTAAGGTTTAAGAATTGGTTCCTGTTAATTCATTCTATGTATTCTTGTTACTTCATCATTGAACATCACAAATTTTATTTTATATTCTTCAAAATTCCAACTGAAATCAAAGTTACTATATAAATATTGAAATAGTTTGGTTTAAATTAAATTCATATATGTTTCTTTTAATGAATTTAAATTATATACATTTTCTTTCATTAAATAAAAATTATAATATTATGTGCATCATATACTTAACCTACAGAAAGTTAAAGAAAAAAAAATACACTTAAGTACCAAGAAAATTTGATCAAAGAAAATTATTATTTTTAAATAGAATCCTTGACTAATTGATATAATACATTCATTCACCACCTTTGGCATTGTTGCTGGTTGCTGTATAGAAAAGAAAAATGAAACGAAAAAAAGTCCTTGAAAAAAAAACCTAGTCTAAGTGGAACTAATTTTTATATTTAGTTTTATTTATTTTTTTTATAGTCACGTATAAAGCTTAACAAATCGAAAATAATATATATACCAACATCATCATTATACAATTTCTATTATATACATAAATATTTTGTACAGAAATTATTTTAAAAAGGACTTAAGGATCTTTTAATTTAATGAATTTTTTGTTCATGATCCCATGCTGATTAATTTTTCATTAGAAAACAAATTGTACAATATTTATTTATATAAAATACAATTATGTACATAGAATTTTTGAATTTGTGATTTATAAGATATAATTTTGTTTACATTATTATAAAACTTAAATATATATTTTAAATTATATTGTTGTAGGAGTTCAAAATACACATGCTTCTTTAAAATATTACATTTGTATAGTAAAATGAAATACATTTAAACATAGAATAGATAATAAAGCTAGCTTCCTTCTTTGCACTTAAACTTTGTTGATACTTCCGTAACGACAGATAATTATGTTTAAAAAAGTGATGGGATGTTGGAATACATTATAACAGAGCCTTAAAAAATACTTTATTTAATTATGATTACAGTACGTTGTTATAAATTATTTAGAATTTATAGGCACCATTATTCAAATTGCATTTACGAGTTATAATTTTATTTAAACTGGATGGAATATTCAATTATTACTTGTTTTAATTTCTAAATCATTAATTTTACTATAAAAAAACATTGATATTATAATAACTAACACGATAGAATTACTGAAAATATTAACAAGTTACTTTAATTATTATTAATTAATAAAATCGACAATGAAATCTTAAATTTTACTAGTAACTAGTAAATCTACTAATACAATAATATCGCTAAATTAAAATGGTATATAAAAATGAAAAATCTATCTAAGACAAAAATCTTCTTTATTTTGCAGCATTGAAAGCATTGGAAATTTAGTTGTTATATGAATTATAAATATAATAGTTAATTATATATTCTCAAATTTAGGATATTTAGTCGTAAAATTCTATATACATACATATAAAGATCATGACAGAAATGATTCGTATGCATATGTAATAGAATTTATGTACTTTTAGAATGAAAAGTATAAGTATAATTATTTTATGCTATCAGCTCCCAATGACTATGAAAGAAAAGAAAATGAATAATGAATAAAATTACCAGTATATATTTAATTTATTTCAATTATATAGTTTCAATTCCCAAATGGATTAGTTTGAACGGTCTTCTAAAATATATATTGCATTATACATATTTAAAATATTGCATGATATTACGAAATTAAACATAAGTTATATATTTTTGGAAACATATCCGTTTTAATCTATTTTTAGATAGATATTTGCAAATAGTAGTAATAATTTTTTTTGTGAAAGGTCATGTTACAATTACTGCTACAAATAATAAGCTCACCCAAATGCATGACGAATTTTTATGATATTGGTTTGATTGCTGTTTGACATCTGTAGAGTATGTATCCCTGATCAAGGACTAGACTCAAGAGTTTTATAAAATTTGTATAGATTCGATTAAAATATCCAAATTTATTTCTATGTAGTAGTAATTTATTATTTTGCAAGAAATTATATAAAATTTAAAATTTAACTATAAATTTTGGTACAAAAAAAAATATCTTGGTAAAATTAACAATTTTTATTCTTAAACGTGTTTAAATTACCCAAGTAGAAAATTATCATTTTTTATACTTATGTCTAAAATATTATTACACTATTCTTTTTAAGCTTTCTCTACACTCTACAGAATCAATAAATATATGTACACAACAAAATTGAAAATTTGGCGTTTTTTTATGTTTAAAATGTTGGTTATAAAATGTTTTAAAAAACCAATTTTGTTATACAACATTTACATTTTTTTTAGTATTTTGTATATTTCTATTTTAGCAATTTTGAAAACTCATTTTAGTTAGGTAAAAAAAATGATTTTTTTATCTACTAATATTATACTCAGACTTTTCTACTTCAAAAAGGAAATGAACATTTTATAGAAAATATATTTATATATAATTATGTATTTATAAACGAAAATATTGAAAGTATTTTTTATAAATCAATAATTTTGTTATTTTACATTAGATTTTTCGTTTAAATATATTTTTGAATATTTAGTATATAAAAATGTGTAATATTTCAACAGAAAATAATATTAGCATTTTTATATATATTCTAGTAGTAATACTTAGGTTACATTATTTATTAATGAAAAGCCTTGTATATATACACAATACTGACCTACTTTTTTATGATAAGAAATGAACCGTCATTTTGTATGTGTAACTTCTTGGTGGGAAGACTAATACAATATTTTATTTTTTTTTTACGTTCTCAGGAATATAAAATCCTGTAAAATAATATGTGTAATAATATTCTGGGCATAGAGACATAAAATATAAAAACATGAGTAGGTATACTACTTATAAAATGTACTAAATAGTGTATAATAGTTTTAGGTAAGTTATAAATTCGTAAAATGTTTCCGTTTCAGCATATAATGTAACAATGTTATATATATGTATATATGTAATAATGTGTATATTTATAATGGCAGATAGTTAAAAAAAATGTTAGTAAATTTTACATATTATATATGTTATGTTATGTACTACCACTACAACATATATTTTAATATTTTTATTTTACGCATTTATTTATGTTTAGAATTTTCAATGAGGTGTTTAAATATTGATAAAAGTTGCCCTAATTTCGACAATCATTTTGAATTATTTTAAAAGAAAAAACAAATTTAATTTTTTTAATAACTTTTTGGGGTTATAGTACCTTGTTCTCGTAGAAAATATTTAATTTAAGTTATCCACAGTAAAGCTTTCTGCCCAGAATTATACAGATATAAATATTTGACATAGTAAATTGCCGAAAAATATTAAAATTTTGCTGAATGGAGAGTTATCCTTCATGTTTTTCTAATGCAGCTTCACAAAAAATTAAAAAAATAAAGTTAAGGATCTTCATTTTGCTCTTAAATGTGCTCCATCATAGGATGGTATGACAAATAATATTAACAGAAATTATACATCAACTTTACTTCTTTTCACATTTAAAAATTATGTTATTATGATGAAATTACGATGATGACCTTTTATTCTGAGCTTAATATAATTTTAAAAATGACTAATTTAATCTAAAACTGGGTGAATTTTATTGCCTAACAAATAAAATTTCAAATTTCAAAAAAAAGTTGATTATAAAATCATATAAGATAATTTTATATCATATGTTTATGACCTCGATTAGATAACTAAAATTACTTAAAAATTTTTAAAATATTTATTTTCAGATAATCAAAACAATTTCTATAACGTTATGGGTTAGTCTTCAGTTCGTAAACATTTTAAATATTCAAACAATCCGACATCAAATTTATTTATTTTCCTATTAATTTAAATTTAAAAAGTAAAAAAGGAAACAATTAACGCATACGTTTTGGTTAAAAAGACATGTCGAGTTGGTGGCTACACAATTGCAGCTGTGGGGGAAATCACCGAATAAAATTAATAAAAGAAATAAATAATATTGAAAGAATCATTTGCAGAATATTAAATAATAAATTTAAATTAATTGACAACAGAGAAGAATTTCTAAAAGGCAGATGAATAAGAGGGATGCGAGATTTTATGTAGCGGTAAGTGATACATCCAAATCACATATCAATTTTAATTTAATTCATTTATATACTCGTATAACTATATTTTCTAATTGTAGTAACGGCCCTATGGTCGGCGAACGCGATAGAGACCGTGAAGCGGTGCGCTGGGAACTGGGCGATTCAACACCGCCCCCATACAATAATGGAGGATCCAATCAACAAATGGTTGGACAATTATGTGGTGGAACGGCTGGCCAACAAAATTTACAACAACAATTATTACAACAACAACATCAACAACAGCTACAACAGCAACAGCAACAGCAATTCTATCAACAATTACAAACAACAACAAATTGGGTGGAGAATGAAGCATTGGGTGGAGATAATCAACAATTTTATGATACAAATGATATTAATTGGGGTCGTAATAGTGGTATGGCAAGTGGTATCATTAGTGGGGGTAGTGGTGGTATTATATCGGCTGGTGGAAGTGGTGGTTTTGGTAGTGGACGTGATGGTGGCGGTGGTACTGGTGGAAGTGGTGGCGTTGGTGGTAGTAGCGGTGGTGGTGCTGGCGGTATTGGTACAATTGGTACTGGTACAAGTTCAACTTGTAAAGAAGTACGATATGCTCCATTTCCAATTACATCACCAACTCATTCAAATCAAGCAGCTTCCCAGGCACCAGTATTGCAAAGAGCACATTCCAGATCAATGTCATCCATACCACCAGAACCATTTATGATAGCAAGATCAAAACAAATGAATAGTCGTGTATCAATAAATGTTGGTGGTGTTAAGCATGAAGTATTATGGCGTACATTAGAACGTTTACCGCATACACGTTTAGGTAGATTACGTGAATGTACAACACATGAAGCTATATCAGAATTATGTGATGATTATTCATTAGTTGACAACGAATATTTCTTTGATCGACATCCAAAAAGTTTTAGTTCAATATTAAATTTTTATCGTACCGGTAAATTACATTTAGTTGATGAAATGTGCGTATTAGCATTTAGTGATGATCTCGAATATTGGGGTGTTGATGAATTATATTTGGAATCATGTTGCCAGCATAAATATCATCAAAGAAAAGAACATGTACATGAAGAGATGCGTAAAGAAGCAGAAAGTTTAAGGCAACGTGAAGAAGAAGAATTTGGTGATGGTAAATGTGCAGAATATCAAAAATATTTATGGGAATTATTAGAGAAACCAAATACAAGTTTAGCAGCACGGGTAAGTAAATATTTCTTCATGTCCTATATAAGGAACATATATAATTAAAAAAAAATAAAATATTTATTTTAAATTTTATTATTTTTTTTAGTTTTATAATTTTTTATTTATCACAATCACAAAACAAATGACAACACTTTAAATATTTTTTTTCTGTTTAATTTGTATATGTGTTAATTTGTAATATTATCGAAACACATTTAAAAACATTTATGAAAAGTAAATTTTAATGATTTAAATGAAATATACTTAAATAATGGAATTTATTTCCATAATTGGAGCATTTCTTATCAATAAATTCACACGCAATAAATGAAAATAAAAATATGTGAAGAAAACATAAATAAGAACATTGAATGGTTTTTAAATTAGTCTGACGCAAATTAACTATGAATTTGTTGGGAGTTTACATCAAAATTTGTAATTTAAAAAGTTAATACCATTTGAAATAATCTTCGAAGCTCAGTTTTCATCGGCAAAAATAGCTGATTTGAACAGACATTTAATTCTTATTATCTATATTGATTAATTTTGTAATTGATCTAATTTAAAAATGACAACAGACAAAATTCATTTAAATAAAAACGTTAATGATAATTGTCATGATAATTGTATTAAAAAGAGGCAATCAATTATTCTGTTTTGCATTTTTGGCCATTCTTTGCCATGCCGCATCGTATTTACATAATTTTTCAACTCAAAATATCAACTAAATAAATGCCAACAAAAAAAATTGTAAATTTTATGATCGATTCGAAAGCAAAATTAGGAAATCTAAGGCTGAATTTATGAAGCATTATATACCAAGCATAAAAATATGACCGGTATTATGTGTTCTGAACTATAATCAATCATTTTATATCACCAGAAGTAATAATTAAGTGATTATTATGAATGTATATCCTTAAAAAAACTATTCAATGTTATGATTTTAATCTAAAAACAAAAATACCAAATATTTATTTATAAAATATTCTGAATTTCTTACATAAATAAATTAAATCAGAAAAAAAAACATAATGTACAAAGCTTTGTATGAAGAAATGAAAGCAAAAAAAAAATCTATGCTGTATATAAATAACGCAATTTCAATTATTAAAAAAACGTGTTCAAATTTTTGTTAATGATTTTTGTAAATCAATATTTTATTCTAACTATAAACTAATTCAATATAATTTTCTATGATATGCAGCTAAAATTTAAAAAGATTTAATGTTTTATAAATAAAATATATTAAATTTACAAAACTTAAATTTATGCTTTTTGTACATTGCTAACATATTTTATTATTATACAAAAAAGAAACATATTAAATTGTCCTTATGATTTTTCTAATATTTTTATTTATTATTTTTTGTAATTATGTTTTTGGTTTAAGTTAAAATACATTTTATGCGAAAAATTGTCAGTTAATGACGATTAAAGACATAGTATATTATTGTATACAGATGCTATTTTAATTATTATTTTAAAATTTTCGAGAGAGGATTTCCACAATTTATCAAACTTAAATACACACCAAAACTTAATTTTGTCGATTTAATTACAAAAATTTATTTCTTTTTTAACATTATTTATAGACGTGATTACAAAAATGTGATAATTGTATTAAAAAGAGGCAATCAATTATTAAGAGATTTTCATTGGTTTTAAGCTTAAAGTGAATTTCAAATTTAAATTTAACTTTCATTAATTTTAATTGACAAATATTACCTTTATAATGGTTTTAATTATGTGCTACGATTTATCACAAATACCAAAATATATGACAAAATATGATACAAAAATATAATGCAGATTAAAGTAATTAGAAATCTATAATTGAGCTGTTAAATTTAGTAGCTAAGTGAATCTAATAATTGTCAAATTGAGACCCATTACGATATGCTACTGCGTTGAGAGTAAGCCCAACGCAGCTTGCCATTTTGTTTAACACTTAAAATGAGTGAAAAAACATGCTATTAATAATTTTAATATATGCATCAATAATATTTACGACATAAATTATCCTTTTACAACAAAATATTAAAAGCTCATATGAATATGAACAAAAATGTTTGAATAAGAAATTATTGATGAAAGGAAATTATTGTACGCCTATAAATATGCACAAATTTGACATAAATGGCAACCCATATAAAATTTCCCATAATTTTCATACTAATGCCATTCCATTTAAGGAAAACTTTTACGAAAAGTAAAAATTACCTGACCATTTTAGATTATTTACATTATTTATGTTGATTGACAATTTTTATGCAATTTCATATATGTTAAAAGGTAATCACGTTAATAAATCACCAAATATAAATTGATAATTATAATATAATTATAAACATTAACATAACATAATTATAAACAAAAAAATATTATAATATAATTATAAACATTAACTACATTCTATCAATAAAAAATTATATACCATTGATTTCTTCCATTTAATTCATTTTAAATAAAAATATTAGATTTATTTTTATAATTAATTTTAATTTGTAGATTTCTCGTTAATAGAATATTTGTAGAGAATTTAAATAATTAATTTATATTATTTTATTTTCAATTATTAATTTTCAAACTAATTAAAAATTATATATGTGAAAGGTATACGGGTGACTAATAACTAAATTTTAATTTACAGGCTGAGTATATTTAGTATATTGTCTGGAATATTAATTAAACTATATTTACTAATAAATAATTTTTCTTTTTTGAGTTATATTTTTTTTTATTTAAAAAAAATTAATACTAATATTTAATTAATATCTTTTTCTTTCATATATTGAATAAAAAAACATTTAACCTTTTTCTCTTCTTCAAAAAAAAATTTTAAAAAGAAAATATATTTAAAAATTTCATATAAAAGCGTTTAATTAAATAAACAAAACCAATAACCGCCATAATTTAACAAACAAAAAAATGAAAAACCGAAAAAAAACGCTTAATTATTTTTTAAATATATTAAAATCTAAGAAAAAAAATATAATTTTCCATAAATGAATATGAAAACTGAAAAACCAACAAAAATAAAAAAATTAAACAGAAAAATGATTGGGAATGGGCAAAAAAGCGATACGACCAGACAGGCAGGTGTGCTGTAGAAATCCTCGAACTAAAAAATCAAATCAAATTGAAAAAAGAACTCCGGGAAGAAGCAGCCAATTCATATTGATGTAATTTCTTATCTCAATTGATATTTAAAAATTTATAAATTTTAAAGATAAAAAAATTGAAAAAAATTAAAGATAATTAGAAAAAAAATAAATTTTTATGTAATTACAACAATAATTGTGGGTGCTTCTTCTACAAAAACTTCCAATAGTCAAAATTAAAATTAAAATAAAATTTTTTTTTAAATTTTTTTTTTATTTTTAATTTTATAATTTATTTATTTTTTAGTTTTTTGTCGAAAAGTTTTCGGAGTACTATAATTTTTTTTAAAAATATATTATATATATACCAGAAAAGTATATATATATATTATGTAATTTTTAATACATATATATAATAAATTATTGAAAATTTAAAAAAATATATTTTTTTCCTTAAGTTTTCTCTTATTTTTTCATATTTTTTTTTGAAAATTATTTTCACATTTGTTGTATATAATTAATAACGAATTAATTGTATAACCGCCTGAAAATATCCTTTTATTTTTTATTGAAAATGAGAACTAATAAAAATTTCAAACTCTCATTAACCATATAGATTTCAATTTTGAATATTTATTATAAATATAATTATATATATGAATCCTTATATTTACAAAATATATAATTAATTTACTATTTTTATAGTTTTGTATATTTAATTTTGAAAATTAAAATTAACTTAGGCTCTGTCCAAATTTGGTATATAATTGGTTACACCAATTTATTTACTATAAATTATAGTTAAATTTAAACTTTAATTTAAACTTTTAAAATTTCGGATTTAATTTTTAACATAATATACACAAAAATATTAATTCAATTTAACTTTAAATTTTTTGAAATTAATTTCTCAATTTGAATGTCTATAAAATTTTGACAAAGTTAATTCAAATCTAGCTAATAAAATATTTAGATTTTTCATTATTAAAATTTTCTAGAATTTGCAATTATATCGTAAATTATTGAAATTTGCATAATATCGTAATTATTATTATATATATCGTAAATTATTCAAATTTGCCAAAATTGTCCACTACGACTGAAACTTTAATATTCATCTATAAAATATAAATTATTTCCAGATGAAATTTTCACAATTTTAGACACTGCCTCGAAACAAAATTAATTTTAACTTTAACTTTTTGTTATTTTAATAAAGTTTTTTTTTTGTTAATATTTTTTTTGAAAGCTTCAATTTTTATAAAATTTAAATTTGATCGCTAAAAAATTTTATGCGTTTTATAATTTGTTAAAAAAAAAATGAAAAAAATTAGAGAAAACTTATTTAAAAAATAATTTTAAAAATGAGAAAAATACCAACAAAATTTTCAATTTTGTTAAAAAAACTTAAAAATTAATATGAAAAATTAAAAAAAAAAAAAAATTCGTTTGCCAACATGTTTTCAACTATTGTTACTATACATAAATATGCTTGAGAATGATATTTTTTCTAAGTATATGAACGAACTAGAAAATCGTGTAATTTGTTAATTTTTCAAAAAACGAAATAAATATATTTCAAAATTTTATTTCTTTTTGTGAAAATTTTAAAAATTGCAATTTTGTAGTTCGTTCGAGACTACTCTTATAAGTAATGTTTATCCTTTGCATACGTATATTAAATATATATAAAAAAATAAATATTATGTTGTGTGTAAATATATATAATAATACATAATAATAAACATATTTATATATTAAAGTTATTTACTTAGCATGTACAAAATTTTATTTGTTATATTTAATTTTTTTGATTATTCGTTCATATTTTTGTATTGTATAATTTTCAATATATACATACACAATTTATACTTAATTTCAATCTATTCTGCTACAAATATTATACATAAACAAATTAAATTAATAATTTTAACGAATTTGTTAAATTGGAAACTATTTGGAAAATGTCCTTTTAAATTGTGATTGAAAAATTTGAAATAATTTCACAAAATTTATTCAGTTTTTGTTCCGCAAAAACTTATTCAATTTTAATAGATTAATTTAAATTTCTAAATGTATTTCACTATAATTAAAAAACCAAGGTTAAATTTTTCTACAATTAATTAATTTTCAATTAATCCTCCAAAAATCTTAAATATCCTTTTTAATAATTCTTCAGAGACTGACACTTCCTCAAAACCAAAATTACTTTATAAAATTGAAAGAGTAATATTATTACAGACAAAATAGTCAGAAAGAAAATTTGATGTAAAACTTAATCTTTCATTTAAATTATTTTTATTTTTCATTATTACCACAGAAAGGATATATGTAATTATGTTCAATTTCGATATTAAAATTCGCTTTCACAATCCTGGTTTTTTTAAACCTGCCAGAAAATTATATTAGTATTTAAATATACAAATTTTTCGAATTCTGATTGTAATCAACAAATAGTACCTTAAAAAATTAATATTTCCGAAATTCGAGTAAAATTAAATTCTAAGAAATTTTCATAATAAAGAATTTTAAATTAAATTTAAAAATTAACAAATAAATTCGTTCAAACATTTGCACATCCTTGTACATATAAAATACACACACAGATTATTATATTGTTAAATTTTGTTAATTTGCTTAAGTTTTGCTTTTATATACTCTATATATTTATATTTATTATATTATTTTATTTAAATTATATATTATTTATTTATATATTTCTATTTGGAAAACAAAATTACAATATTTTTAATTTTTTTTTAATTTCATAAAATAAAATTTTCATTTTCTTATTACATAAAATAATTAAATTTTTTATATATTTATTATTACTTATTATTTTTACATAAAATTTATTTTATAATCTACACGCAATCATTAATATTTATAATTATTTTTATATTATATATTTAATTAAAAAAAAAACCAAAATGTACAACGAAAAAAATTATTGAGAAGATAAAAACAAAAAAGTATTTTATATAAAAAAAAATATGCCAATAATAGAAACAACATAAATTAGAAACTTTATTTTCATGTCCTACAAAAGTAATTGAGGAATGGTATTTGTTGGATTTTTATCGGTACTCTTTAAAAAAAAAAATCTTCGAAATATGAGTCAACAAAAACAACAAGAACAACAGAAACATATTAACATCTTTTAATTTAATTTTATATCTTTTTTAATTAAACTATTTGTAAAACAACGATAAACCACAATCATATAATCTATCTACATACACTCGTAAAATTACTCGTGACTGCGTACAGTGGTCTCCATGGTAGATCTGGACAAGAGAAATATTCATATTTTTTTTTGTTTATCTTAAAAAAATAAACAAAATTAAAATTTAATTAATATAATAATTACTAATTTTTAATAATTATGTATATATACTAATATGATATATTATTCTCAAATAAACATGACAAAATTGCCGATATATAAGATAAGAGTAATGGTATTTGTCCACATATATTTTCTTGGATTATGTATGGAAAATTTTATAAACTTTTTAAAACTTAAAGAAAGAAAGTTTTTATTATTTCATACATTATTATTAAATATAAGTGGCTTTAATTTTTAAGTAGACATTTTACACACAGTATTCACACATTTATATAGAAGTGATTTAAAAAAAAATAACTTATTTGTTAAAATTCAAAAGATTGTTTAAAATGGAGTTTGATTTTGTACGAAATTGTTATTTTCTTCAAATGTCACAGTTTTACCAGATTGTTTTCTAAAGTTTTATCTAACTAAAATTTTATGTTTTCTTTAAATTAAATGATTCTATAACTCTATAATATTAGAAAATTTTTTAGAAAATTTTACTTTCGTATATTGGATGGAATTTACTTTCCAGGGACTAATTAATTTCCAACATATTTTTATGTACACTTTAATGTAGAAACTATAAATTACTCGAATATAAAAACCATAAATAAAAGTTGATTCAATCTTACTTTTATTAACAATTTTTGTTTCTTAATAATATATTTTATAATTATGACTTTCTTTATTATATGATTTAGAGATTCATCGGTGTAGTATCTCATTTTGAATATAATTCTTTTCATATTCAATTAACTTAACAAATAAATGAATGCCAAAGCATTTCAATGGAATTTTATAGTTAGTCCCTCTAAATTAAAGTAATCCACCAGGTAATTCGTTTTTTGACGCATATTGAACTCCATTTTAATTAAATTTTGATCATAATAATATATAAAGCACAAACATTTTTTGGAACACTCAAAAATAATAATAAACTCAACGATAGTAAAATTAATTTGTTGCACCAAAACTTCGAATACATAAAAGATTAGAAAAAGAAATTTTGAAACATTTTTTTTCATACTTTTACAAGCTTCAAAAAGATTTCATTTTATTAGCAAATTAGAAATTCGATAGTTTATTTAAATTAGATTTGAACTATATTTTCAAATACATATTATCATTTAATGCCATTTTATATTCATTTCTTTTTAATTTCCAATTTTTGATTTCCTTTTAATTTCAAATGTAACTAATTTTATAAATACGTTTATGCTGTAATCCCCTGCATATTTAAATTCATCTTCTATATATTAAAGAAAAAAAAAAGTTTCGATATCCTGTGATCGTCCATTGTCCTCGAAAACAAAGTACAATAGTTTACACTTTCTATCACATATAATTCCAAAAATATATTTTCAATATTATTATTATTCAAATACATAAATAAATTATATCATTTTCAATTTTGAAATTGGTCCTTTTTACAATTCTTAACTATAAAATAAATATGTGTTTTCCCAAAGATGCCAAATTTTTTTTGGGAAATGACAAAAGTGGATTGTAAAATAACCAATTTTATATAAAAATGGTATACATATAAAAATTGTTATTATATTGGGATAATAATATTGAAAATATAACAATTATTGCTATAAAATAAATCAAATTGGAAATTTTACTTCGTATTGGTATAATAAAAAAAAATCGACTGCAGACCCGACATGCTACTTTCCAACTTTATATGTTTTTCTTATATTATTTTTATATCCCCCTACCCATCCTTTTAATCCTTTAAAAGAATAATAATTTTATGCATTATTGAATTTGGTATTGAAAATTATTTGTAAAAATTATTTTCGTACAGAAAATTTTATAAATTTTATGATGCATAAAATTAAAATTCTTAAATTATATAATTTTTTTTAGATTAGATATTTTTATCCTTCTGTACCATAAATAAAGGACACTCTGTAAAAAAATCATAATGTAAATTAGATTTCCCATAATTTTCATGATTATTAGAAAATTAGATAATTGAATCATTTAATTTCCTTGTTCTCTATTTGGCAAAATTTATAAGAGCTTATTTATTTTGCTTGTAGTCCTTTACATAAATTAGAGCAAAAATATGTAATTAAACAAATTGCAATCATACAATTTCATTAAATTTCAATAAAACACTGAAACATATTACTGAAATTATTAAGCAAAATTATTTAGATCTACGAAATTGTAAATATTTTTGAAATTTTTAAAGCTATATTGTTGCTGATCAATGATTGAAAGTTTTCTCTAGTTAACATTATTAACTAAGTTTTCAATGTAACTTATAATCTCTTCTCTTGTTGGAATTAATATATAAATTGTTCAATTTTGTACCATTTCAAAATCAGTTTGATAGTTGCTTCTACATTTCGATCGATATTAAATAGAATTATATGATGTTATATGTAAATAATATGGATCGATATTTGTACAGAGGTTGCAGAGGTGCAAAATGTTGTATAATGTCGCTATCAGAAACTATTTTCAAATATCTTGATATACAATGGTCCATTTCTATCATTATCTGATATAGCAATATGCTGGTGTTGCAGCACCAACAGTGGTAAAGAAGAAATAATAGAAAGAAATGTAAGAAGAATGAGAAATGTTGTGACATCTGTAAATTCTAATATCTGTGGTTGCTGATATATATGTACATATTAATAAAACGAAAATTTCAATCTTTATCATTGACAAATATATACCAAAGGACAATTTAAACATTTAATGTCACTATTTTCAAATCCATCAAATAATTATAGCTATTTTGCTAAATGTTTCAGTAAGAATGTAATTTTTGAAATTAGCACAAAATTAAATTTCACTTTTATGCAAATTTTTAAATTCGATTCAAAAACAATTTTGTAAATTAATTCACCATTAACACAAATTAACAAGTTAGGGAAGAATTGTAAAAAAATTATTCAAATTGATATAAACTATAAAATTGGCTATTTTTCAGTTCATAATTATTAAAATTGCTATAATTGGTATATATTAAAATTAATTACGTTCCAAAATTTAAAGTAAATAATAAATTTTAATCCTTTTTGAAAACAAATTAAATCCTTTTTGAGAAAATAACTATTTTTTTTTTAAATATTCATTTTCAATTTTAAAAATATACCAAATTTATACAATAATTTTTTTTTGTTTCTTATTTTTACCACAATTTTCTTCATATATATGGAAATGTGGTAAATTGGAGGACTTCATTGCAACATCTTGACCAACAATCTTCTACGATGCAATTAATATTAAAAAAAAACAGAGACATTTATTTAAAAAAAAATCTATATGTAAATAGTCAAAGTTTTATTACTACACAAATTCTTTTAGGGTTTCTTTCACCTTTTTAAACTTTCTTTCTCTATTTTAGTTTTTATGCCAAATTTATCTTATACGCCAAATTGTAGTTTCAATTTTATGTTTAAATCTCAACAATAACAACAACAAAATTAAAAATTAATAGAAAAGCGACAAATACAAATCTTAATTATTAAAAATATTTACGTTGATTTTGTCAAATTTCCTTCTTTACGATCCAAAATGTAATTATAAGAAACGAATATTTAACATAAAAAAATGTTGCTACATAAAATTTTAACAAAATTAACAAAAAAAAAAACTACAAAAAAAAACAGCATAAAATTTAAGAATCATTAAAACAAAAAAAAAAAAACAAAACAAAAAAAATCAATTACCATTACAGGTAATCGCGGTGATATCTATCCTGTTTATAGTCCTGTCTACCATAGCCCTGACGTTGAACACCGTACCAACACTACAACCCGATCATAATGGTACTTCTCAGGATAATCCACAATTGGCTATGGTTGAGGCCGTCTGTATATCATGGTTTACATTAGAATATGTACTAAGATTTAGTGCATCACCAGATAAATGGAAATTTTTTAAAGGTGGCCTTAACGTAATAGACCTATTAGCAATACTTCCATATTTTGTTTCATTATTTTTATTGGAGACAAATAAAAATGCAACGGACCAGTTCCAGGATGTGCGCCGGGTAGTGCAAGTATTTCGCATTATGCGCATCCTGCGAATCCTTAAGCTGGCCCGTCATTCAACGGGCCTGCAGTCGTTAGGCTTTACATTACGTAATTCATATAAGGAACTTGGTCTACTTATGTTGTTCCTGGCAATGGGCGTTCTCATATTTTCTTCGTTAGCATATTTTGCTGAAAAGGATGAACCACAAACAAAATTTGTTTCAATACCGGAAACATTTTGGTGGGCGGGTATTACAATGACTACTGTTGGCTACGGGGACATCTATCCCACTACTGCACTGGGAAAGGTTATTGGTTCTGTTTGTTGCATATGCGGTGTACTGGTAATCGCTTTGCCTATTCCCATCATTGTTAACAATTTTGCCGAATTTTATAAAAATCAGATGCGTAGAGAAAAAGCTCTTAAACGTAGGGAAGCATTGGATCGTGCTAAACGTGAAGGTAGCATTGTATCATTTCATCATATCAATTTGAGAGATGCATTTGCCAAAAGTATGGATCTAATAGATGTCATTGTTGATACTGGTGAGTTTAAATTTTAATTAAATTTCAAAAAAGAAAATATATGTTTTTTATTTTCGTTATTTATTGTTTTTGTGTCCGAAATTTTTATGTTAATTTTGTTTATATGTTTGTTTTTATGTTTTATATATAATGTATGTATTTGTATACATAAATACATATTCAAATATCTTGTATATTTATAACTATTATATTAGTAAAAAAAATAGATGAAAATATATTAAATTCCTTCACAAAATATAATATACCATTAATTAATTTTAAATATTTAGTGGTTAATCAGTATATTATAAAACCATTTAAATATTTGACATTTAAATAAAATACTATTAATGAAATTTTTTCAAAAACATATTATTGGAAATTAAAGGTATTTCTTTTAAATAAAAATGATATATAAATATCCTTTTCCTTTGACATATTTTTCTATATTAATTAAACAAATTTGATAACACAATTAACGAATAAATTTTTTTTCCGAAATTAATTACTTATATTAGCTTTGTTCCTCAAATGGATGGATAATTATAATATATAATATTTTTCTTCTATTAATTAATTTACTTACTATACTTACAACCAATTTGAAAGAGAAAATCAAAATTATATTGCATGAATTTTTCAACAAAATAATTTATTATTGATCGTACTTAGTAAATTTCAGGATTAGTTTATCTAGAATATTTCGTTGATGATGTGATATAATTGAAAATCATTTAAAATTTAGATAAATAAAAGAAGAATGTACATAATCCTTTTCAGTTTTTTTAAACTGAAAAAATGAAGTACATCAATTTAAAAAATTGTCAAAATATTTCAAATTTTTAAAAATATGCTTTTTATTAAAAAATTTATCATCTTGACTCAATTGTGAACAATTTTTTTTCAAAAAACTTTCGATGTTTTAACTTTTCCGGACAATTTTAAATAAGACACAAAAGTGCTGATTTATTGTCAAATTTTCATATTAATTTTGTCACACATTTTTAATAGTTTAATTAGGAACAATAAATATTTTAAAACTGATATAGAAAAATTATTTAATTAATTCGAATCCATAACTTAAAGCTTAATCTTTTTCATTAAGATCAAAAAAATAAACTTCTACAATTAGTAAGAATTAATTCTAAACTAGATTTTATTATATTTGTGTTAGATATACTGTAAATTCCAAAAACAAGAAAAATTAATGATTAAATTTTTGTAAACTATAATTGTGATAGATTTTTTGCATGTCATCTCACTAGTTTGTTTTTCTATTAGCATTAGCACGAAACACAACCCAGAAAAATAAATTTTTTTTGTATAGAAAATTAATAAAATCTTTCCTTAAAAATTGAAATAATTTTTCATTAAAAGAAATAATTTTGCATGAATTTATTAAACGACATAAAATTCAAATTAGTAAAAGTAAATATTATACTTTATTTATTTTTTATATTGTTTATTTAAAATATTTGAAAAATATCGAAATCAAAATTAATTATAATAAAAAATCAAAATTAATTTAATAAAATATTAGTGAAAAAAAAAATTGTACTATTTTAAAAAAATAAATTTTAAATGAAATATTCACAAAATTAAGAAACTTTAATAAAATATTTTTTTAGTATATTTTTCTTATTATTATAATTTACATTTTAATTAAATTAGGTTTGTAACTTTGTGTTCATAAATAGTGAAATTCATAAAATAAAAAACAATCTAGTTTTTATATAAAATTATTAAAATTAATTGTAGGAAAAATAGAAAATCAAAAATATAAAAAAAAATTTCCATTTAAAAAGAATGAAAAACAAAATTTTGAAAATTAATCATTAAGTGCTCATCTGATTTAATTGGATTTAATTAATAATAATATTAACGAAGAGAATAATTTAAATTGCATAAACAAAAATGAACTAAGTTTTAAATTTTATAAATTTGTTAAAGACCAGTTTTATAATTTGCTTGAATTGAATTGAGTTGATATTAAAATGCTTCTTATAAATACTCATAGCCAATAAGCTACCACATCAAACTTACCGCCAATATTTAGTTTGTAATTATTTCTTAAGAATCTGACACTATATACTTATCTTAGGACCAACCATAATTTTCCATTCTTGGGATACTAAAATTTTTATATGATTTATTATTGGTAGAAAATAACTAAATCTAAATTGTTTACCATATCAATCGTATCACACGTCAAAATAAATCAATAAATCTTGGTTCAATTGACAATTTCACCCTCTTCACTAGATTTCTGTTGATGAGCCTTATTTTTACTATTAGTCAGTCGAATTTATTATAAAATTAAATTGTAATATTTTTAAACTCTTTATAATTGCTATTCTCATATTATTTAAAATTGATTTTAAAATGCTATTTAATTCGACTTATATTCACTTAACTAAAGATTATTTGCCGGCGGATCACTTGAAGATTAACAGCAGATTATAGAGAATTACAGAATATCGTATGATAATTTCTTAAATCATTAATAGACATAAAATAAATTTTCCAATAGAATATTTAGATTTATGTTTTATGTAAATGCAATTTCAACTTAAAGAGAAACCATAAAAGATAACTAAACTAAAACAAATGGCATTAAGTATGTTTATGGTGTAAGAATATAAGTCAAGGATTGTAATATTGATTTAAAATGCATTTCGATATATTCTTTTAAATGCAATTAGAACTGTTTTCATATTTTTAAAATTATAAAATTAAAGTAACGATAGAATAATTGAAATTTGTAATAAAATATATTTAAAAAAAAACTTGGAAATTAAAGGACCAATTTTTTATTGGTAAATGTCATTGAAATTTTATACATAAAAAACATTACGATCTGCTATGAAATTCTGATCTGTTATCACAAAAAAAGTGTTTCTAAAGTTACCCAGAAGAATTTGATTTAATTTGACTATTACAATCTATTCTCTTAACCAATATTAAAACAGGAAAAATCTTAATGTTAACACTGGTTCTGTATAGGTTTGACTCATTAATACTTAGAAATTATTGAATATAATTCGTTTTAAATTGAAAAATGATAAAATCTGATATATATGACTGATAATGAAGTGGTAATTGTGTAGGATTCAGCAAAAAAAGGACTTGTAGCCTTAAACCTAATAATATATAAATATTAAACAGCCAACAAGCAAATTTGAATTATAGAAAGCATAATTTTTTTGACAAATTCATTAAAATATATTTTCAAGTGTTGTGAATTTTATCAATATCTTAATTGGTCTATTCGTGATTTAATTTAATTTAATTTGTTATTTTTTTCGATTATTCATTTTCATAAATCATTAAAGAAAAATTCAATCAAAGTAAATTACTTAATTTAAATTAGAGAGTTGGCCCCTTTTCCCTTAGATAAATTTAGTTTTTATAATATTATTTTATACTTTTAATTTATATAAGTAAAGTAAATTATATAAAAATTTTAATTATTGTTAATTTGCATGAATTTATATGTTTATATAATTAAATTATAAATTAAACAAGAATCAACAAAAAATGTATAAGAAAAAGAAAACCAAAAAAAAAAAGAAGAATTTACAAAAAAAATTAAAACTTAGTTTTTTATTTGTTTTTAAGAAAATTTGAATTACCGAAAAGAAAATTTATAAATTTTAAAATTCCTTTTAAATATATATTTGAAATTATATTACTATATAGAAATGTAACTTATTTTCCATTAATTTTCTTTTATGATTTTTTAGAAAACGTAAATTGAAAAATATTTAAAAAACAAAAATATGAAAAAATTCTAGTAAAATTTATTCTTATGCTTAAATTTTTTTTTAAATTATAAAAATTTTTTTTCTTAATTTTTGATAAAATATATTTTTTATTATTTTTTTTTATAATTTTGTTATATACCACCTTCTTTCACTTGATATCATAAAAATTTGATCAGGTGAAAAAAATGTGTTAATAGAGACACCACAACCACCACCACAATCATCTGGTACACCAAGAAGACGTGCACTTTCAGCTCGAATACAAGAACTAAATCGAAGTATACTTAATGAACATAATAATGATTCATCATTTAATGATGATGATGATGATGATGATTTTGTTGTTGATGAAAGATAGTCTTTAGAATTAAGTTTATAATAAATTTGTGTTTTTGTTTTTATAATTTCTTAGTGATAATACATAAATTATGTTAAAACAATTTATAAAAAACATAAAACATAAAATGAAATTTAAGTATATAAAAATTACATTAATTGAAATGAATTAAAAAAAAAATATATTTTTATTTATAGGAAATTATAAATTGATTAAAATTAAAATTAAAAAAAATTGATGTGATTTTTATAGAATTTTTTATGCACAAATCAAAAGAAAAACCAAAAAAAACGATCATTCCCAAAAAAAAAATGAAAAATAGTTTTTGTATTTCATTATTTTTAATGTTAAAATTATTAAAACTTTAAGGATTTTCTTTTATACATAATAATATAAATATTGGAAAGGATAAATATATAATTAAAAATATAAACATAAAATCGTAGTTATTTTTATAATAAAAATAATATATAAAAATATTATATTATTTATAAAAAAAATTGTTCATTTTTATAATTATGTAAAATGTTAGAAAAATAAAAACCCAGCTTTGAAATATTGCATAAATAATAATTGGAAATTCGAAAAACATTAAATCATGTTGAAAGTTTTGCATCAATTGTAAAATATATTCCCAGCACTTGATAAATTTAAGTAATAATAGTAATATCAAATTAATTAAATAATTTAATTTACTTAACTTAATTTTTTGACATATAATAATATAATTCAAATTTGCTTTGCTTGATTCATTTATTTTTTTTATTTTATGACGGATAGTAAATTTAGTTTTAGTTATCTAATTCTAAAATGTTTCTACCTATTGTCGGTATTTCCTAAAATGGATAAAACAACTGACCACAAAAATATTTTAATTAACAATTTATTTATCACTTCAGATTTATCCACTAATTCAGTTGATTCTACTTTGTTTTTTAAATTGTTTTAAACAAGGACATTATGTACCCATTTTTAGGAGCTAAATGATGCTAAATGATTAATATAATTAAATATTTACTAAATACTACAACCAAAATTTCGTTAAATCCTGTAAGATTATGCATTTAAGAATGACAATTTCTTCAACCCATAATCTACTTACATGAAATAATAAGAAACGATGCATTCTTAAACGAAATATATTCGATGTTATATAAATTTTATATGATAGCTTCTGTTATTAAATTACTACCACTGCAACATAAAGAGTGATCAATTTTACACATTTGGTCAACAAATTGTTTCTATTTAAAGAGTCATAAAAATTATACAAACAAAATATTATACATAAGTACGATCATAGGTCCTTGATTTGATGTTATCCCATTTAAATAAAAATCTTCCTCGTAGCCAGTCCCAAAAATATAGGACTAAAAAATCCATAAAATAATTAGAAATTTACATTTCATATAAAATCATTCTCCTCTTCTTTTTTTTTTTAAGTCATTATGAAAATTTCCACCGGAAAAACAAAGAAAATGAAAAATTTTATTTGTTCGGTTTCAAAATGTTAATGACTTTATACTATAATAATTTTATCAAGATAAGATTAAATTATATTTAAATAGTAAGATTTATTAGATTGCAAAACTTTCAATATATCGAAATTCATTTTTCATTTTCCGCAATTTTTCATTCTAAGACATAATGAAAATTATTTAAGAAAAATTTATAAATTTATATATAAAAATAGATTTTACATTTTGGGATGCGGGATATTTTATTTAACGATAATAATAATTAGTCCTTAAAAAATGTCAAAAATTAATATTTATATTGTGAAAATTATTGTATAATAAATAAATCCTGATTATTAGGATATTGCCTTAAGTGTAAAACAATCCATAACAGAAAAAAATAAATTTATTGCTTTTCATATTTAACATTTAAAAATTTAATAATTAATTTATAGTTTTTTAGACAAAACATATTTCGTAAATTTAGATACTATAGTAGCATTTGTTACTGGCGCCAATCATTTTAAAAAAGCTTTTTATATAAAAATTAAAAAACCAAAATTAAATAAAAATACCACAATTTTTCTTATATAAAATAAATTTTTGAATATAATATTAAAGAAAACGATAAATTTTCATTCAAATAGTTAATAAATGTAAAAAAATAAAAAATTAAATTTAAAATTAATATTAAACTATAAATAAAATATTTAAATATATATAAAAGTAGAAAATTTTTTGCATTAAATAAAATCAATTGCGTGAATATTGGTTAGTTCAAATATTATTGCCATTTATAATATTAATTAAATAAGATTTGTTAGAATAATTACTTTGCCAAAATGCTTTAATTAAGACCATGAATTACGTTTTATAATTAAACATGAGCTTGCAAGGCAAACACAGAGATAAGGCAACCAGATGATATGTAATTCTTCATCTTGTTTAATTTCTTCCTTCTCCACTGTGTGCTCATTGGTTCGCACCTATTAAATAGAATTACTGAATGCGCGAAATTACGATTCAGTATTTTTTAGGTGTAAATTATTGGTTTTGACAATTTATCTCACACATTTGTCAAGACCACAAACTTTTTTCCTTTTTGTGTAATTTGCTAGCCTTGTCCGCCCATTAGATTGATATTTTGTAATTTTGAAATATTTTCTATAAGTTACCCACTATCATTGCACCATTAGCAATTATACGCTCTAAGCCTTAACTTATGGCAATGATATTACAATGGTATATTTACAATGTAAAAAGAATTTATAATGCATTTAATAAAATTTATTTCTTAATCTTTATCCAAAATTCAAAGTCTTCAAATTTACTTATATTTAATTTTGCTAAATTGCGCCTTAAATTTATATATTAAAATTAAAAATGATGATAAAAAATATTCAAAAAACAAAACAACGATTCAATTAAATGTAATTAAATTTTAGGTAATAAGATAATTAATTTTATTTAATTTTTATTAATTTTGTAAAATTATTTTAGTTTTTTTTATTTAAATTATATTAATTATTGTATTAATAATAAGAAAAATATATTACGAAAATTTTATTTCTAATTTGTTTTATTTATTAATTAAAAAAAAATTCTTTTATAATGTTCGAAAAATTTAAAAAATATTCGAAAATAAAAATTTAATGATTAGAAATTTTTTCTTTTTTTAATGATTTTAATTTTTTTAATGATTACTATTTTAGTTTCTCTTTATATGATAATGCAGTGTCTTTTTCTATAAATGTTTTCTAATAATTATTAAATAACTAAAAATATATAAAACAAAATTTTAATTGTGCATAATTATTATTTGTTTTTTTTTTCGTCTAACAGAAAATTTATATGTAAAAAAACAAAATTTTCAATTTTTATTATTTTTATATTTAAAATAATATTTGTTTGCATGCAACAAATTCGTTTTATTCTTCTAAATTTATGTGAAATTTTGCTAAAAACAAATAAACCAAAAACTAAAAAATAAACACAAAAATATTTACAGATTATTATCTCTTTATATATCAATAAAATGAAAAAAATTGATTTAAAACATAAATTAGGAAAATATTTACATACATAAAATATTTTGTACAGAGTGTTTTTTTATATTAAAAATTTAATTATTTATGTGATTTTACAAGTTCATTCTTCAATTAATATTTAAATTTAATATGTTTCAATTCTACTCATAATTATGACAAATCTGAGTAAATATTTAAAACGAATAAACTGGGTTTATTTTGAAATTTATTCATTGTTAATCATAAAAAGACCAATGATTATTATGATGATTAACTTAAAACAATTTTTAGTCCTAACATTGGGAATATGTTAAATGACTTCTAAGTAATGTTAAAGATTTATATAATGTGTACATCAGTTTGCAAAATACTTTTTCTATCTTAGTATATAATAGTACAAGGAGTTAATCTCCACATCCAAAATATATTCCAACTTTTGATTAAATGATTCATTTTTGCAGTTTTCCCAATTAAATTAATTTATTCGAGGCTCAAACCTTGGTTATATCAGTAATAGTAAATTTTAGTACGCTTTTCTCAAATAATTTTGATAAATTTAAGTTTCATTTTAAAAGTTCAACAAATGTTAAACGATTTATAGTAAAATCAAAGAGTAACAACATATTTCTTCGTAATTTACAATAAATTTTAATTAAAAAAAACACTTTGTACTATATAGAAACACATTCAAAAATACAAAATTAAAAATGATATAAAACAAATATAGTTGCATGAAAACATATATACAAAAAAATTAAAATTAACAAAATTAATATAATTTTTCGTTTACCAAAAAAAAAAAAAAAAAAAACAGAAAATTAAAAATTCATATTTAAACAAAAATTTAAGCTAAATATTAAAAAAATAATAATAAACTAAAATTGTATTAATATTCTGTATAGCGTATTTGGTCACACTTGTATTTAACAATTTAACAAAAATTTTTATATCTATATAAATATAATAAGAACATCACATAAAATAATAATTTTCCCCTAAAATCTAAAATATTTAAATACATTTTTTTGTACACATAAAAACAAAAATTAAATATATTTAATTTTTAAATATAAATATTTTATAATTATGTAAAATAATTGTATATTGTATGAGTTTATTTTGTTTGTGTGTTTGTTTTTCTTTATGTGTGTTTTTGTGTGTAAGGACATTTTTTTTTTAATTTTTCTATTATATCAAATATTTAACACGACTTTTAAGAAATAAATTAAATTGGAAAATAAATTCTCTGCTATTTTATTAAGTCGGAATAAATTAATAATTATTTCCAATTAAATTATTTAAAATAAATTAATTTCCCAATCGATAGACATTATACTTGAATATTATGAAAAAGGACCCTAAAATATAAACTTTTGTCAATTATATTTTAAATTTTTTTTATGACATTTTTATAGCAATTTTTTTTTTACAATTTTCGAACAAAATTTATTTAATAGTTTTGTCTTTTGAAGATATATGTGGTTTAAAAATCGATCAGTAAAAAATTCCTAACAAATTAATGTTCAGCAATAAAACAAGTTGTATTACAGATTAATTTAACAAGTTGTTTAATATAAAAACTTTTGATTTAACAAGTTGTTTAATATAAAAAACATAGTTTAATATAAAAACTTTTAAGCTATTTTAATTTTATTTTGAGATATTTAAACTATTTAATTGTAAATTATACAATTAAGTCCTATAAGTGAATGGAAGGATTTTACTGAATTGTTTAAATAATTCTATTAAATAATTATTTTTAATATATTATGAAGCCAAAGCCAAAGTCAGATCAATTACAACGAAATATATAATCGATTTATTTGAAAAATTCTGAGATTATTTTCATGATTTAATTATCTGGTCTATAATTACTTCAATTTAATTTGCCTTATGAATTTTACTTAATATTTTTAATAATTATATAATATAATCAAATAAAAGCAATTATATTATAAATTATTCTTCATTATTTCTTGTCCATCATCATCGTATTCAAGTATCAATTTCAAAAAAATTTCTATACATAGTCAAAGAAAATATTTATAATTTTGTGCATTTATATTAAGTATAGACTCAAACCGATATAATTATTATTATTCTATCTATATCTATAGTGATAGTTTATACTTAAACCAAATGTATGGTTACTAAATGGTGGTAAGGCTGAGTCTTCTCACAAAATTAATTTTTGAAGAATTATATAGGAAAAATAATTTTGTGAGACGAATCAGCTGGGCCTTCCCTTAATATTAGGCATTAATATTCTATCATAAATTTATGTATTTCCATTAAATGTTTTTATTTCGTTTTATTTGTTGCATTTTAAAGAAATTTTAAAATATTATTATTTATTTTTATGAAATTCCTTTAAAAATAAAATACAATTTGTACAAAATGAAATCGATTTACTTTAATTTTATATAAAAAATTTATAAATAAATTCTGATCCAAAAAAAAAAATATGCAAATATTGTTCATTTCATTTTGTCAAATTACAAATACGAAAAATATATATACAAAAATATATTAAAATTTATACAAAAATATAAATATTATATATAAATAATAAATATAGAATAATTTTGTAAAAAATTAAATTTTTAAAACCAAAATGTTGTAAAAAGCCGGCACAGTTTTTATTATTTCGATGGCAGTGAAACGTTGCACATAAATTTCAAGCTGCTAATCTTTTATATATATATATTTATGGTGTGTGTTGTCCCCCCTCAGTTTATATATACCAACGCAGATATAAAATTATTATGCATTTTTTGTCGTAATGTATACCAGTTCCATCACCACGTTACAAATTATTTGAAAATAATAATTATTAAAATTTTATTTGAAAAAATATTTCTATCAATTAATTTTGATAAAATTTCTCTCTTTTTTTTTTCTTTTAATATTAATTGGCTATTTTAACACCAACCACTCGGCAAATATTTTCCGGAAACCAAAATAAAAAAAAATGCACCATTTCTATTTTTTTACTATAAACAATTTTCCGGAAACACACATACAAAAATTTAAATTCCAATATCATAAAAAATTAAAATGGAATTAAACATTTCTTCCGGGAACTTTTGGAAATGCTTTTAAAAAATAAAATTTAAAAAAATATTTGCTTGAATTTGTATTATTTTTGTTGTTTTGCTATAAATTAAAACTAAATATTAGAAAAACGCGAAAGTCGTAGTAAATCAATTTCAAATTGGCAACGGTTAATTCACGCGATTCGGCGATTACCCACAGGACATAACTTATCTCAAACGGATGGCAATAGCGATGAGGGTGATGACTCAAATGACCGAAATCCATCAAATACCGGAACAGGATGTTATAAAAATTTTGATCATATATCAACCAATCGTAATGGAAGCATGTCACAGGTAAAAACTAAATTCTATTTATATGTCTGAATGCATTTATTCTATATGAAATATACCCAGACAGACTGTTCTCTGTATAGGCGACACTTTTCAGCATATATATAATTGTTAAAGAACTATTACAATGATTTTTCAATGTAACTAGTTTAATGATACTAATCGACTTTCAATTAAAATATATACAAATGAATTACTATAATTTCTACAGTAAAATGCTTTATATTTAATTATTATAGAATATACCAGTACCAGATGAAGCTGTACCACCTTATACACCCGAACGTCAAAATCAGAACCAAACTAGAATGATAATGGATACATATCGTGGTGAACCGATTCAATCTATTCAGGCTATACAGCAAGCAATCCAAGATACAGATGCTGGTGATCAGCCAGACAATGATTTACTCGACATACCTTCAGAACCACCAACACAAATGATGGTTACGCCACAGGTAAGCTTTTTAAACTATATGTATTTTACTATACTATTAACATTATTTTTATTTTTTTTTGGTATATTTTTGTAATTTGCTAAAACAAATAACCAACAAAACAACAAAAATATAAACTAAAAAACAAAAATAAATAAAATTCGACTAAATTTTGATTGACAATAAACAAAAATTCACTTTAACTAACTTTTATATACCATTTTTATTTAATTTTATGTGTAAATGTCGTAAAATTTCTTATACTATTGATTTGTTGATTGTTGTTGTGAGAAATTTGATTTATATATTTATTTTTTTATTTTTTTAAATTTATGTTTTTGATTTCACCGAAAAGAAAATAACAACAACTAAAATGACTATCATTTATTTAAATTTTCATATATTTTCATAATAAAATTTATGTGTTGTTTTATTTTTTTTAAATTAATTTTTATATTTTATTCGTGATATTTCAATGTTAAGTAGTTTTACTACAAATATACAAAATTTATTATTATGTTTTCAAATTTTTAGAAAAAAATAATTTAGTAGATTGGAATCTTTTTGTATAAATCACATTTGTATATTTGCTGTTGCATTATAATTTAATTATTGGATTTAAAAAAATATAGTCACACTATCCACACACTATGTAATATGAAATTATGAAAAGTTTGATAATTCCGAAATCAGTAGTTGCACAAAAAGGATGTACTTGAAACAGGATAACCAAACAATGAGAGAACGTTTTAACTATTATTGTCGATTGTCGTCATTTATTAACTTTGTTGTACTATGGTTTATCAATAAGAATTGTTAGCAAAATTTTTGAACCTCGCAAAATGATAAATTGTACTGGCTAATAATTCTCACATAACTCTACTTCAAAAATTATTCGGAGCCAATTAATTAAGAGAATAGTAAAAACTATAATTTAAAAATTAAACTACAACGAACTGATGCAAATTTGTATATCAAAGCAATTTTTTGAAAACCACTTGAAAATTTATCTTAACTCTAACTGAATACTTATTCGGATTCGCCTTCTCACTGAATACTTACTCGGATTCGCCTTAATTATTGATCCACTTCCAAAGACTTATATAGTGTGTGCAAAAAAAGTAATAAAAAATTATTATTTTTATAATTTAATGCAAATTATTAAAATGTTGTTTATGTATACAATGTTTTCTTTATGTAGTTTTAATTATAAGTGTGTATCTTTATGTTTATTCTTTCTATCTCTTTTTCTTCGGTAAAATTTAGAACTTACATGCAAGGATTGATGAGGAGGTATCTGTAATATTATATTTTATTATAATTTCAATTATTTTTGTAATTGATTAATATATTTTTTTTCTTCTTATTATTTTTTAATTATATTTTACTTATAAACATTTAATAAATCTTGATATATTTTAAATAATTTTTGCTTTTACATTACATAATTAAATATATAAATGCATTACATATAATTTTACAGAACAATAATAAACATTTAATATATTATTCGACAATGATTAATAATAATGTTATAAAAAATATTAAGTTATTATTTTTAAAGAAAATATTAAATCAATTACATAAAAAAAAATTTGTAAATAGAAAAAAGAGCAAAATTTAATTAATTAATTTAAATTTACCTGAAAATTTCTCAATTTATGAAATTAAAATTAAATTATATATATAAAGAATTTTTCATTACCAAAAAAATGTTGGAATATTTTATTAGTTAAAATGCTGTCAGTCTTAATAAAATTTTAAATAATTGGCAATAAATTGCAATAAATTACATCCAAATTCAAATATTCTAATTTGAATTTATACCTGAAAATCCTTAAGATACATTTAATTTTTAAAATGTGTACAAGAATATTTTACAGATTTTATAATTCAAAATGTTTTTTAAATATGAGAAATATATGTAGAATATTTAGCAATCCTAAATATTAAAAATCTGTTCTAATTTGAAGAAGAAATCATAAGGATTATAATTAAATGTATATAAGTAGTCTATAAACTATTTTTCTATTTGCAAATATTTTATAGAACATAGAATCTTGGAAATTATTATTTAATATGCTGAATTTGAAGACAACAGTTTAACTCAGTTCTGTGCAACTAGTATTAGATAAAGCTGCAAAATATTCAAATCATTGATTATTTAGAAAGAAATAATATAACTTTAATCGAAGCTAAAAACTATTATTTGCTTAAAAATAATTTGCTTTTGAATAGCGATCTAGAGATTGATGTAATTTATGGCGATTTAGGCATGTGATTTAGATAGAAAAAAATTATATTTATATTTTATTTTGGTTTGATTACTTCAATTTTCATTTGTTCAATAATTATATTAACAAAAAGTCAGTAATGTATAACACAAAATATAGTCCCCACTCCCCATTCCATTGATTTGTATAGTATACCATTTTCTGTTGAAGTAAAAATATGCTTAAAATATTGTGAAGTAGCAAAAAATTCATAATTTTACACCTTACTGACCCCAAAGTTCTGTCTACCAAACAAAATATAAATTTCCTATTCATTTCGAATATATATTATAATTTTAAAATTTATAAAATTGACGAATAGGCAAGATGGAATGACAATTAAATTAATGCTGTTTTAGGATTAGAATTTGATTTCTCACCATTAAAAATTAATTTAATTATAAGATATTGGATTTGTTGTTCAGGATAGTTAGTTTCCTTTCTAGGAAGTTGTAAAGTTAACAATAAATTACTTTGAATTTGTTTTTTTTTATATATTTCTCTATTACTAAAAGAATATTACTTAATTAACTAACTTAGAAATATGTAGCCTATATCCTATTGAAATATGTTTAAGTGGAAATTGAATATTTTCAATATTTTCAACTTTTCATATATAAATTTTTTTATAATTTACTAACATTTCCTTTTATGTAGCATTAACTACACTTCATTTACACAATACTCAAAATCAAGAGACTTGACTTTTTGTATTGCTCTTTGAATAGTGACTTTTTTTATTAACAATGTAATTTCTTTATCTACAAAACGACATAATTAATCTTCCTATACAACATATGGGTATGAGTATGATTAAGAGGTTTACGTAAAAGGAAAATACATAGAAATACGAAGCAAAAGTAAATATCCAAAAGAATAACAAAAAAAAAAACTTTGTGTATCCTTGCGATTTGAAAAGTTTCGTAAGCTCCTTGTATAAAAATATAATAGTGTTGTTATTAGATTACTGGCTTCACTTCCATATTAAATTAAAAAACATTTCTTTTGAACTAACAAAGATTTATCTTTTTCAAGTTTTTTTCTTTTATTTTTAAGATTTATCTTTTTTGAGTGCATTTATCTTTTCTTCTGGAGTGGTTGAATTTCCTTTTAGTTGTTAATGATTCGGTTGTTTGTTTACACATTTACACCACAGAATTTATTATTTAAATGGTGAAATATAAAATAATTAATTGAAATAATTAAGAAAATTTTATAATTTGAAAGTTGAACAAAAAAAAAAAATGTTGATGTAAAAAATTAATTTAATTGTGATTCTGGTGATAGCTTAACTTTAGTTGACGTTTACAAAGTTATTTAATGGGAGAAATATCTAGACGTTATATTAGAATTTATGGATTATTTGTTTTTAGAATAATTAATTCAAATAGAAAATTTAATTCAATATTATTATTAATTACATATTAAAGGAGTTTAATGAGTAGATTATAGGTGGAACCGAAACTAATTTAGGTTTAGATTCATGTTGCATTATCTTATTTATATTTTGTTGGTGAAACTTTCGGTATTCTACTTAGGTTCTAGGTAGAATATCTTGTAAATTATTTCCAATATTCTTGAAGTAATTCTTTCAAATTGAATTATAATAGATATTCGATTTTATATCAGTCTAAATGTATGGGTTGCTCTGATTATATTTGGCCATTACATTCTAAAAATAGTCTGAGTCTAATAACCCTTATAGCTTATACCATATTGATTACTGAAATCTTCTGACTATAATTACTAGAATTTTTTTTATTATTTTATATTATAAAATTTAATTTGTAGTATATTAGTTCAGTCAGCACCAAATATGCTAAATAGCTTTTAATAAATAATTCAATAAATATTTGTCAATTATATTTATTATTTGTGTATGGCTAAGAAATGTAAATTAAAGCTTATAAATCTTTATTTATTTATTTTTTATATTTCAAAAAATAAAAACTTCCAAAAACCAAGAGCATTTTTAGATTTTACATAATAAAAAAACTAAAATTTATGAAAAATACTTAAAAATACTTAAAAAAAATTGAAAATATGCACAAAAAAAAAATTCTAAATAATATTTATAGGAAGTAGCTGAACTAAGAAGGCAAGTTGCCATTGAGAATATACAAAATCAGGGAAAAATCAAGGATAAAAATGAATCGGATATACCAACAGAATTTGAATGTTGTTTTTGTACCACGAAGGTATTTTTTATGTCATTTATTTTTGTTTATTTTACCACAAATCCATCACAACTCAATTTAATTAATTTAATGTTTACCAACGGATATAGTAAAAAAAAAAAAGTTTGTTGTTCGTTATTGTTAAATTGTTTGTTTGTTTTTTTTTTGCCTATCGTAATTTGTTGTATGGAATGTAGAGGACACAAAAATTTAATGTTTTAGTGAAGAAAAAAAATATATTAATATAGATAAAATTTATATGAAATGTTCTGCGATTTTAATCAGAAAGAATTTTAAATATTTTCTTAAATATTATATATAAAAGTATATGAAATAATTTTCGACTAAGAAGTGTCAATAAATTGGAACTTTGTAATTCTCTATAAGAATAATTTTTATTTTGGTTTCTAATTATAATATCAATTTGATATTATTGCACCCAAAATCATATATTATTTATTTAATGACTGCAGGAAGTGAACTATCTCTGGTACTTCTGTAAAGTATGTGTCTTATTGAGGATCTCTCAATTTACTTGCATGGATAAACAATTACCAAAATCAATAAATATAATATTTAAACATTCATGTAATATTTTCCATTCAGGACAATTTTCTTCATATAGTACGGTCATATAATGAAAATGTTCGGCCATAAGGACATTTTTTTATATCGTAAAATTTAATTCATTATTCTAATTTTTTTATTATTGAATAATTTTAGTGATTTTTCTATTACAAATTACAAAAATAATTTTAAAAAAATAAGTAAAATTCAATTTTTTTAATACATTTGACAAAAAAAAACTTTACGATAAAATTCAAGTTGAAAATTTTAGGTATAACAACTATAATGAGGAAAATTAAAATTCGTAATGTATATTTAAAACTTTTTTATTAGTTTACATAAAACTATGTGGGTTTTTAATTTTTTTAAATGCACAAACCCGTAAATTATCAACAGGCTAAAATGATTGTCGAAACAAATATAGAAATAATTTTGTTCAATGTGCTTGCTTATTATTATTATTATTTTTATTTCAATTCACTTAAAAGATATATTTTATGTATTTTTTAAAATTAATTATTTAAATGGTACTTTCGCATGCAAACTAAATCCTTTTTTTTTAACTTAAAATAAGTTAAAACTTTCGAAAGAATGTTGAAATGCATTTGTAGGTTATAATTTATTTTTTATTAAAACTAAATATAAAATAATTATTTGTTAAAGAATGAAAATAAAAATATAAATTAAATTATGTTTTAAATAATTATTTGAACTTAAATAATAGAAATTTGTGTAAGTAATTATTATTAGTATTAAATAAGGAAATCTAACTTTGATATCCTCAATGGATTGTTATGTAAAAAGGTCAGAAAATAAAGGCAATTGTGGTAGGTAACTTTAAATTAGCCATAATATTATTCAGAAAAAAATATATATATTAAATTAAGCTTTTAGATTTTATATAGCTTTTAAAGATAATTTTCAAGGAATATACTTTCAATTTATTAATATAACATAAATTCATATTTTGTTAATTTCTTAATTAATCTTTTATGTCAATTATTATTTAATTAAACTATTTTTGATTCACTGTTGTCATTATTACGATAACAAATAATGGCACGACAAAATTAGTACTCAGCACGAACAAAACAACTTCAGGACAATTAAGGTTCCTTTTTTTGTCAAGCAGAAAATTAGGATGCCATTTAAAAACTCTTACAGTTAAAAATGGATACTCTAATTTAAATTTGATAGCTTAATAAGAATTTCGAATTGTTACATAAAATTACAAATTAACTTAATTCTTAAACACTGTTACTACAATGTAAAACTATCCTAAATAATTTTCTAATTTACACACAATTAGGCCAAATTAACTAATTTAAAATACATTTAATACTTTTATACTAAAATTGTAGTAATTTTGATTATATATTTATATTTAATTGAATGATTAGAAATATATTTTTTTTAATAGCTTAACTCCTGAAATAAGTTAATTTTTGATTCATTTTATTTGACCTCTTATGTTATGGTTAAATTAAATATTTATATCAATTATTTACGTTAATGATTTATTTGTGTTGAATAATACATTAATTTAAATTTAATGAAATTTCTTATACATAGTTGAGTGTAATAATGGAGTATAGTAAACAATTACTTTAACTTAAAAATAGTTCCTTAAATTATATAAATCCTTTTCTATATATTTTATAAAAGAAGAAACCATTTCGAAAGGACCAAAATGATTTTCCCAATATATATTTACACCAACTTGAAATAAACTTTTTTCCATAAAATTTTATATTAAATTAAAATAGTGCTTTTTATTATATGTGTACCAGATGTAATCGTATATACAAATTGCTCTAAACCAATATTCCAAAAATAAATATATGCTAAAACTATTTTATAAATTTATTTATATTATGCATTAAATTGTTCGTATATACTACACTATACTCGTGTCCTTAATTTCAGGATGTAACTGTCGAAATAGATGGCCACAAATATAAGCTAATCGATCTAATAGCACCTCCACCAGCACCATTCAACTACAAATCGACATTAAAAGAATTTGAAAGAATTGAAAAATTTGAAAAATTTTATAGTTGCATTAAATTTTGTAGAACACAAATAACTACTGAAAAGGTCAAATAAATTTTATATTTTAATCTTTATGTTGAACTATATATATATATATATGTGTATATATATACTAACTACAAATATAATGTATAGTTATATATAAATAGAAAAGAACTTTACTAAAAAATCGTAATCAAAAATTAACTTCATTTTAAAATTGGGGCCATTTTAAAATGTGTTCTATATTTTATTTACGAATATTTTCAAAAAGGGGTAAGAAATTATAAAAACTACTGATAAAAAGTAAAATGTTTATTTTTGTACTATATATAAAAATACTTTTAATTATTAAACGCTAATAAATTAATGCTGTCCAAAATTTATATATAGCTTATATGAAAGCCGTATATAATATACGGCTTTGCTTATATAACATGTAAAATTCGTTTAAGATAAGGAAATTAAAACAATTTATTTTACATATACTAAAAAATGTAAATAGAGTAAATTTAAAAAAAATGGTGACAAAAAATTAATGTTTATCGAATTTAGGACATGATACATTAAATAAATTAATTAAAATTTATTACTATTTTATGTTAAACTGCTTCAGTTTTTTTGTAACTTCAATGATGGCTTTTGGCTTTCACTAACTTTAATTTAATATCAATGTCAAAAAAATAAGACTTGTAGTTAGAGTAAAATGGTGATCGGTGGAGGGAGTTTCAAAAATATGGTTAGTACTTGAATTTATTTAATTTGTCGTCAATCTATGTATACAAAATATTTTACATATACCTTTAAGTAAATTAGTATAATTAGAAATTTAAAATTTAGTTATTTGGTATAGAAATAGATTTTTCATTTTCGGTATAAATGAATTATATTAATAACATTTTCAGGTCAAATTTGTCTTTGAACAATTGGTTTTTCCGGAAATTAAAATTAATCTCAATTTTGGAAAAAGTAAAATTCTATAACGTGATATTTATTGCCAGACTTTTATTCAAAAAAATATATTGGAGAAAATTGCATAGATTTAATAGCTTGAGACATAAATATAGAATTACAAATAATAATACATTTTTCTATTATTTTTAATTATAAAAATCTTTTAAAGTCCTTACTTAATTTGAGAGCAATAATTATTCTTAGACTAGAGTAGATTATTTAATTTTTTTTATAAAATTATAGTTCAAAAGATAAATGAATCAAACAATGCTTGCTTTCTCTTAGGATAGGGATCAATTACATAAGATTATACATATATAAATTGTTAGAAATATTAATTGTAGTTATGAAACATTATTTTTATTAAGTAATTACTTAATAATCCTAAAGAAATACTATCTATCAATTAAAAATTCATATTTATGATCATTTATATTATTAATGACAATTTAAATTTAAATTTTATAGTATAATAATCAATTTAATTTAAATTAGTATATAGTACACATAAAACCTTTTCAATTATATAAACAATTATATGGTTCTTATACACTAATATGTATTTTGGCTTAGTTTAGGAAAAATCTATAGTAAATACGTTTTACAAAAAGTAAAGCATAAAGAAATTTTAACTATAATAATAATTATATATTATTATAAAAGTTGGCGACAATATTTTGTCCTACTTGGCCTTAAAGCAATTTTCTATTCAATTTCTTACTGATTTTTTTTTTTGTGTTCAAATTCATGTAAAAATCATTCACAACAAATTTACTAAAATTGTATAAATCCTAGAGTAAAAATTAAGTATACCATTTAATAAGGAAATATTCATGTTTTACTAAATTTTAACAAATTTACTGAACATGTTAAAAAAACTTACTTACTATTAAAATGTTGAACGGAAAGAACAGTTTTTGATAAGTATTATAATATAAGTTGTGAAATGAATTGAAATTTTTGTTGGCGTTCAGTAAAGAATTATATTTGGATACTTGTGTACATAAAATATAAAAAAAATTAGTTTATGAAGTCTGGTAGAAGTTAAACATTTAATTTATTGCCTTTTTGTAATTGTCATTAAACCTCAATTCGCAGACAAAACGAAAATATCCTTTTTTACATACGAGTACTATATGGTTTTTTCAATTCTTGGTTTTTCTGTCCTGCTTTTAATCTAACATTTCAACAAAAATGAACATACAAAATTGTAGCATTAAATTACAATTATAGTATTTATTGAAAATTATAAATTTTAATTATTTGTCATACAAACATAATAGATTAATCATCTTAAGGACATTCTTGTTAATATTCCGAAGACATTCACTATATGTCAATTTAATGAATAATTATATAATATATTCATTTAATTTTTCAAATTAAACCATCAAATGACATTCTAACAAATTTTTACATCAAAATTATATATAAATAATTTTTGAATTTTGCTATAATTTATGCTTTTTGCAATGTGTTTTGTTTATTTATGTTTTAAATTTTGTAAATTGCAGTACTAAGTTTGAATTTTTAATACAAAATTATAATAGAATCAACAATAATAAATATATACAAATTAATTTTTATGTCCTTTCAAACTTAGTACTGTCAAAAATATTATAAATAACACGTCAAAGGTCAAATGTCTCAACATAATTTTGAATAAAGCTAATAATTATATTAATTTTTGTATAACATTCTTTTTTAAAAAAATATAATTTTATTTAATTTTTGTATTTTGATTAAAATTTTGAATTATATAATTACGATATCCCGAAAAGAATTGGGTATAAAAGCTTTATAACTTTTTGAAAAACTTAATAATTTTTTGAAAAATCAAGCTCATAAATTTGATTTTCAATTTATAAAAAAAAAAAAATTCTCGAAATTTTCCAATCGATTTTCTTTTTTGATTTTTTCTGGTTATTTTCAAGATTTTTTTGTTTTCGGGATTTCGTTATGATACCTCAAAATTTTGCTTTTAAATACAAAATGACATGAAATAGAAATGAAATTTCATTATTATTGGTTTTTTTCCTCTTAGTTTTTTGTTTGTTTATAATTTTATTTTTTTCAATTTTTTTTTTTTAAAGGGTAGTGAAGGATGTCACGGCGAATGTATTCCTCTTCGAGCAAATAGTGTTTAAAGAAAAAACAGAATATTATGTTCATTGCATTAATGAAATATTTAAAACCAAAAAAAAAATGTGACATAAATAACTAAAATATTGAAACTGAAAAATTTTAAAAGTGTTTTATGAAAAATAACTGACATAATTTTTCATAATCTTTTTCTTATTTTAAATTTATATTTTAGCATTAAAAAAAGAAAGTGAATGTTTTTCATAGTTTAATTTAATTACATAATTTTTTATTAAATGAAAATGATAAAAGACATAATAAGAAATATTTAAGATAAATTTTATTTAAGTAGATTTTATTTGCACGTCTTTTTATTATATTTAATTTTTTCTTATATAAATTTTTAATTTTCCAAAACTTTTATGCGATAAAAATTAAATTTACAAAAAAAAAAAATATTTCTATAAAATATTTATATGAAAAAATAATAAATAAATGAAGAAAAAAACAAGCATAATACATAAACACATAAATTTCAACCGCAGAATATTTTGTGAATTATATAAAAAAATGTTAAAATTAATCATTTTCCAGGTGAGTTTTTTTTTTTTAATAACAAAAAATTTGTTTATTTATTTAATTTTTTAAATTTTTATATACACAAATTTGACTTCTGGCATGTATAAAATTTTTGTATTAATTAATTGTTGTTTAGCAGCACACTTAGTAGTAATTGTAGCATTTCAATTTCTTTTTTTTACTTAAATTAATTAAAATTTCAAATTATTCCATATTCTATTTTTAAAGAGAGAAAAAAACAAAGTGTATAAATTATTTTTAATGTTATTAAATATTTAGAATATTAATGCAGTTTGTTTATAATTTTAATAAACTTCGAAACGTATATGTACTTGAGTTGTAAACAATTCAAAACAAATTTAAATTAAAAGTTTTTTAGGGTTCCATGAAAACGATTTAATGATCCTTTTAAAAATGCTCATAGTCTATGAAAAGGATAAATTTATTTGTAAAAAATGAAAACAACTAATAAATTTAATTTATTTTATAAATTTTAAATATTTAATTATGAAATTAAATATCTTGTTTCTTTGCCCACAAAAATAAAGGACTTTAAAGAGTTTATTGATCCAGAAGGCTTAATGCCATATCCAACATCAGATTTTCATAAACCAGTTTGTTTTGAAATGCGTACAATTAAGAATAATCATCTGGAAGATAATAATTTAGGATTATTGGCATTACCATCAATATCACAACCATTAACAATTGCAACTGTACAATCGTCCCAACAAAAACAAGCAAATTTATATAAACATCATAATCTTTATCATTCATTACCACCGACAAGTGCAAGTGCATCAATACCAGCACAAACTGGTATAATTGCAAATATACCATTATCATCATATTATGGGCCAAATAATACAACCCAACAGTTACCATTAGACACATCATTACGGTCACAATGTAACAATAATAATAATAATAATAATAATAACAATACGTATAGTAATGTTGGTAGTACTACTGGTAATACATCGGGTGCTATTATTAATTTATCTGCCATAAATAATAGTATATATAATAGTAATTTTAATAATAATCAAAATAATAACAACAATAATAATAATGGTGATTTAGCTAGTGTAGATAGTTCTGATACATATGCTAGTTGTCAAACACATCCATTTTTATCACAAGGTGATTTAACATCTGATTTAGTTGATGAGGCATGTGCCCTAGATATTGATATGAATAATTTATATATAAATCCATTAGAGAAAGGTACAAATAATAAAGTATCATCTGAACAAAATGTACCAACATCATCGTCTAGTATGATTAGATCACAAGTTAAAAAGAGTGCATCTGGTGATACAGCATTACGTAACTTATGTAGTCCAATTGCAATCGAAGAAAATTTTGATGTACAAGAAGTACTTGGTAGTAGAGTTAGTTTAAGTGAAGTAGTCCCAGTGCCAAAACATCGTAAAACTAGATTTCAACAAAGTTCATCAATACCAGTTGCTGTTGCTACAGTACCATCATCAACAGTAAATACAAGACCACGAACACGTTTCGAAAATTCATCATCGAAACAATCTCAAGAAAGTTTAGGTGAAACGAAAAAACGTCGAACATCATTTATGCCAACAAAAAGTTTAGCATCAGCAACAAAATTAATAAATCAACATTTATTTGGTATACAAAATATTGGATCTAGAGGTAAAACCATAAAATAATCTATATGATTTTAATATTATACTTTTTATTTTTATTTCAGCTAAACTTGAAAGTAAACATTCATCATCAATTGATTCAATAGATGCATCACCTAATCTTGAACATCATAGACGATCTAAATCAATATTAAAAAATAAATCAGATACAGCTAAAATATTTGCTGATCCTGAAAGTGAAAGACTTTTATCTGATAATATGTCAGGATCTGGTGTATCAGATAATGGAACAGTAATGGTATATTAGATTTGGTTTATTTAATATAAAATATTCTTATAAAAATTCAAAAAAAATTTAAATTTTTTTTTAGGGTGAATCCGGAAGTGATTACTCACCGAACAAATTACCTCATACAGTTTTAGCTAAATCAATATCCCCACCACCTCTCAGACATCGAACATTGGTACAACAACGGTCAGGTCCAGCTACATTACAATCAAAACCAACAAAATTTCAGACACCACGTTTACCTGAACAGGAACAACAACATTTAGGACGTACCAGTGCTAATTGTAGTATTAATAATAATAAACAACAAGAAAAATCTAATTCATTAACATATGCCGGCATTTCTAATATTGAAAAATTAGCAAGTGAAGTTTGTTTCAATTCAGATAATAGGGATAAAAGTTTAGGTAAGTAAAAAATTAATTAAACTCTAACTAACAAGAGTAAGTTAGAGTTTAAATATAGGTAAAATAGAACCACCTTTAGTTTAATTTTCAAATTAAATTCGTTGCCATACTTTTCAAATCTCCATTATTTTTAAATTAATTTCAATATTAAGCATAGTGTCGTAATACAAAAATTTTTTTTATTTGTATCCCTTAAAGATTCTGAAACAACATTCACATCGAATCTAAGAGATCGTGATGATGGTTCCAGTGAAGAAAATCGTTCCCTCTTGCATCGCGGTAATTCTAATGAAAAATCAGATTCCGGTGGACCTTCGTAGCATTCGTTTAGGTATATATAAATTATTATTGAATTTCATCCAAAAAATATATATTTAAAATTATTTTATCTAATTATTTTTTTAGATATGTAAAAACTAGTTCACGACCATTACCAAAATATTTATAAACCGAAGAAAAGGAATAATATAAAAATCACTCTTAAATAGTCATTTAAAATAAAATATACGAATTAATAATGTCAATCAGAATCTATAATAAAAAGGAAATTCATTTGCATCGAGTTAAAAAAAATTACAATTTAAATTACATAAATTAATAAATTGAAAAACATATTAAATAACATTTTTTTTTTTTTGAAATAAAACCACACGACACAGCCAAAGTAGTCTAAGAAATATGAAATAATTTAATGAAAATAATGTTAATAATATTTAATAAAAATAAATTAAACACTTTTATATTATGCATCAAAAATAATGTAAATGCATAAACGAAAGATTAAAAAAATTTCTAATGCAAGTTATTATTAATGAATGATTAATTAATTAGTTAATATGTATTACTTTATAAATAAAAATTTAAAAATTAAATCAATCTTGCAACAATAACGAATTCAACTTACTAATAAATAAAATTAATAATGAAAATAGTTTAGGAAAAATGAAATAAAAATTAAATAGGCTTCTTAAAATATTAAATCAGTGAATAAGACATAAAGTGAAATTTTAAATTTAATTTGGAAATAAGATCAAATTCAATTGTAAAAATATGAAATTAAATTAAAAAATGATTCATTTGATCTGAAAAATATTATTAATTTTTTACAATTTTCATTTTAATTTTAAATTAAAGTTCCACATAATTTCTAGACAATTTAACGAATTTTATTATGTATTAGTATTTTTGTTAAATTTATTCTTTGATATTAAATCATTTTAAATTTTATCCTAATTAATTATTTATCTAAAATAAATAGTTAAATTTTTAAGTACAAAAAGAGTGTAAATATGGTAGACATAATCAGGCTTTATGCATACAGCCTGTAAACTAAATCTGTTAAAATATGAATTCTGTTATATCAATATACCAATAAAATTTTAGTTAAATTTCATTCATTTAATATTGTAAGATTAAAAATTTCACAGCAAGTTTTTGGCTAGACAATGTATTTTTGATGCCATTTTAGTTTTGATATTTCCCATTTATGAATGATATGATATTAATTTGGATAGTACTTAACACTTAAGTTAGTTTCGTTAAACCAATTTATAAAACCATAATATATTTCCTTCCACTAAAAGTCTCAAATTTTCATTGTCTTATTCACTGCATTTTAAATTGAAACCCGATCGTTGTTTAAATATAATAATTCTCACATTTTTCATTATAATTTTTTTTACCAAATTTTTTAATTCAAAATTAGTCAATGATAAAAACAATATTTAAAATAAAAAAATTGAAATTTATATCATATAATTGTAAGCAATAAAGATTTAAAAATTTATATAACTATATAATTAAAATCATATTTATAATATAATAAAAATTTAATTTAAATAAAATTTAAATTTACATATTACTATTATTAATATATATAAAAATAAATAATTATGTGTAAGAAAAAGGGAAAAATATAAAACATAAAAAAAAAATTTACCATTCAAATAAAATTAATTTTAATTTAGCATAAAAAACAAAACTATGTAAAATAATAAACTATAAATTACATATTATAATATTTTGCTGAATCGTGTTTTTTTGTATATGTATAAATAATTAATTAAATTATAAATAATGTGTAGTATATATAATATAAATAAATAAATACATATTTATATTTATATAACGAATAAGTTTTAAATTTATGTAATATAAATTTATGATAAAAAAAAAATTATTTACTACTTATCATTTTTGTGGAATATGTATAAAAAACAAAAACACAAATTTAAATTTTATAAAATTACATTTAAAATATAAAGATAAAAACATAATTTAAATTTAAGAAATGATAAAACAAAAATAAGGTGATAAAAGACGTTAAATTTTGATTTAAAATAATTATAAAATTGTATAATTTTATTTTTACTTTTACAAATGTGTAATTTATTAAATATTATATAAAAATAAAAATATTTACATAGTTTTCATAATTATATATATACCATAATTATGCCCTTACCATATTTGCTTTCAATTGACTATATATCAATTTTCGGTTTACTATATTTTAAATTATATATTCATTAAATTTCGACAACATTTTTTTTATAATTTTATTATAAAAAAGATAGCTTCAAAACATTTGAGTAATATGAAAATATTTTATATATGGTTGTGATTTTACTGGTATATACATATTATGCTTCTCAATGGAAATTTATGAATATAGTAAATTATGTATCTCGTCTAAAAATTTTTAAGATATTGAAATAATACTTAAAATAATTTTTTTTTTGTTCAGAAATTTGATTGTTAATTAGATTTTTCAAAAGCGAATTAGAAGAGTACTAGAAATAGTTTCTATAGTCAAAAAAAACTCTTCAGTGAATTTTAAGGTATCCTTGTTGAAAAATAAGTTGAATGTAATTTCTTTTTTTAAACTAAGAAAAATAAACGTAATTCTCGAATTAATAGCCAGCCCATAATAGCAGATTTTTTAAAAAATATTTTATAGCTTCAGGAATTGAAATTGATTGATTATATTTCATATTGTAGTATTTATTGAAGTAAAGTCATTCAGTCTACAAGAATATAATAATAATTCTAAATATTGTATTACACTGTATTTAATATTATTATAAAAATCGAAAGCAATTGAAAGCTATGGTAACGGCCCCATGTTTAATATAATTATCGTATAATTTATTTGGATTTAATAAAAAAAAAAAATATTTTAATTATAATTTTTCTAATTTAATATTTTCAAATATAAATAATTAAAAAGTACTGAATAAATAAATAATAAAATTAAAATTGGAAATAAATAATTATATTAATATATTAATATAATTTTCATTTTAAATTATTTCAAAAAATTTTTCCCATAATTCGTAAATTAAACAAAGTCATACTTAATTTTTATATAAGTTGAAACTAAAAAATTATCCTCTTCAACAGTAAAGCATAGATTAATGAAAATAAAATGCTTACAGCATAAATAAATATTTCTTCAAATCCTTCTAAAAATAGTTTTGAAAAATTTAAATCTGACTTAATTAATTTTTTTATTTTTTAATATTTTAAATTTAATTTATTTAACACAAAAAATCCTGCCGAAAATCTACTAAATAATTTATTTTCTATTTTAAAATAAATATTTATAATTTGAAAAAAAAATTTGAACAGTTTTTAATTTTATAATTTCAATTCTATATTTATAAAAATATAAAATAAATGTTTTTTTAAGTATTAATCTTAATAATAATAAGAAAATTACGAAAATTATTGAAATAGAACTACCAAAAGAAAAAATATAAATTATTATAAATTATAAATAAATTATATTTTACTAAAGATTGATGGCTTTTATCTGTGATTAAAATAATAAGAAACCAAAACAAAATGAAAATGTGAAAATAAATTAATTGAAAAAAATGTAAATGAAAAAAGATCATTTGCAATATTTTATTTTTAAAAAATTTTCATTTTTATGTTGAATTTATTTATTGTATAATTTAATTTATTGTTTCATTCAAATTTATTTAAAAAGTTTCCCAAAAACGAATCGATTTTTTCCTCCAAGTACACGAATTCAAATTAATAGTTGTTGCTCGCATAATATTTTGCATAAATTAAGGCGTACTCGAATGATTTTTAAAGGATTTCTTTCGCAGTTATTTTTTCATTAAAGTTTTCGACATTTTCCTTATACCAATTTTGCTGGTGCGAAATAATAATAAAATAATCCGGTTCGAAGGATCAATTGAATAAATAAAAATTTGCGGGGGAAAAACGCTTCTGTTTTTGTGTTGAATATTTATTTTCAATTTATTTACTATAATTTATTTATGAAATTTTAAAATATTATTTTGTTAAAATTATTTTGTCATTAAATTTTACTTTTTACTTAAATTTTATACAACTTATTTGGTTTAATTATAATTTATGTTCATTATAAAAATTTAAATAAATATTTAATTATTTATTAAAAAAAAAAACAAATTGTATTATTTTATTTTATGTAATTTTCATTTTTAATATTTTACTAATTACAACATTTAATATAAATTTTCATAAAAATAAAAAAATTTAGATGAACTGTGCGCGGATGGTGGAGCTATATATTAAAATCCAATGTTAACATTTTTTATAAATAAAAATTAACTATCCTCTAAAAGCCGAAAAATTATTATAGTAAAAAAAAAGGTTAATATAATTAAAATTTAAAATAAATAAGTAATTATATAAAAAATATTTATATTGATTGTTGTGTAGATTTTGCCAATATTGTATAACTATTTAAACAAACAAACAAAATAGAGAGAAAAATTATATAGTTAAAATCGTAATTTGTTAATGAATAATATAAAATTCAAAATTTCTATATAAATTAAATTGAATTAAATTATTGCGACCATTTAAAATAAAAGAATAAATAATGATAAAATATTCTTAAAAAAATAATAATTATATTATTAATTTTTATTTGATTTTTGTCATTTGTTATACAAAAAAAATTACAACCATTCAATTTTTGGTACAAGTTTTATATTAATGAAGAAGAGCGCGGTTTAGTATTTTCCTAATTTACCTGTCAACAAAATATATATAAAAAAAAGAAAAGACAAAATTTATAAAACAATTTTAATTCAAAATATTAAATTATATAAAAATTACAAAATATGGAATATGGCAAATATTTTCAGCAATAGTTATGTTATCATCACTCATACTCATCCATTAACTCTTCAATTTCAATTCATCAAATTTAGATTTCAATTTCTTCTTTCAAATTATTTTTAACTAAAAAAAAAATTATTACTTTGTCTTCATATTATTATAATGATGACTTAAATTTTTATAAAGTATTTGATGGCATAATTAAAAATATTTGCACTAAACCAATTCCATATAGGAGGAATAATGAACTAACTATTTGCGAAACAAATTTATTTTACAATTTTTAAAATTTTTATAAAAAGAAGATTTAAAAATCTTTCAAGATTTATTTAATACAATCCGATTATTACTTTATACTAAATAAACGAATAATCCTATATATTTTTTTTTCTACATTATCTACAAATAGCTTATATATATATTATATAATAATGAATCAAAAGTTTAATAAAACTTCTATTTAAAAGAAAAAACAAAAATTTCAATGTGCAAGGAACAATCACCGGATATCCACTTTTTAATAACTACAAAATCTTTTTACAATTTCGGTATTAAAATAATAAACAAAATAAAATTTAATAATAATGATAAGATAATTAAATCATTTTCATTGAAATTCATTACTAAAATATTACAAATTAATACAACAGTTTGAATGAAAAGACTGCACTTGAAAAAATATGAAGTTTAATTTTTATCTTTTGAAAATTCGCAAGCTTAGGAGAACTCACCAGTTTTAACTAGCTACACATATGATTAATTTAACTAAATTGAGTTAATATAGTTTTATTTTACTAATGCTACTAAAATCTAATAAGTTTTATGTTACTCTAATACTCTAATAAAGAATTCGAGCTACCCAGTAGATAGACTTTTGAAAAATTAATTGAACAATGACGTCATAAAATTCGAAATATTATATTTTCGTTATATAGAATCAAAATATATTGTAAATAATAGAACATTAGGCGAAAAAACATAACCAAATGAATTCAGATTGATATCAAAATTAATTTACATAAAAATGTTAGAACTTAAAAAATCTAAGCTAGCGAATTTTTTTAAATAAATCATAAATAAAAATAAAATTATTTTTTTCATTTATTTATAATTTAAAATAAAATCATTACCAAAATTTGAACAAATAGCAATAATTAAAAAAAAAATTTAAATTAAAATAAATTTATATTTAAACACCTAAAAATATGCAAACTATAAAAAAAAATAAGATATATACGCTTTCAAAAAATATGTTAATTTTTCAATAGCCTGCAATATATTAAAATAAAAATATTTAATTATTATACTTAAATTTAACAAAATTTAACTTTTCATAAAAAATAATGATGGCAAAAAAACAAACGTTTATATGGTAGTTGTTTTATTTTTAAATAAAAAAATTAAATGTAAAATTGTTTTAAACTTTAAACAGACTTATAAGAAAAAAGAAAATGATTGAATATTCTTCTAAAAAATCATTAGAAGGAAAATTCAAAATAGAATGATTAAAAAAATGGCATTATTAATTTTTAATAAATATTACATTATAATAATATAAATATTTAAATAGCCTACATTAGAAAACATATCAAAAAGAGAATTATATTATTATTATTATTATTATTATAATTATGAAAATGTATGTTGCAGAAAAAGAAAGTCTGGAATAACAAATTATTCATTAAATAATCAAAACAATATATTTTGAATAATAATAATAATAAAAAAAATTGTACAAAAAAAATAACTTAAATTATTAACTTTATTTAAATTCTTGTTTAATTTATCTAAAAAAAAAATGTGAATAATTTTGTTTAAAAACATGTTTTAAGGAAACTTTTAATTTCCATTTAACTATATAATTCAAAAATGAATATAAATTACAAATATATTATTTTAAAAGTATAACAAACTATGAAATTGTCGTGTGAGAGGTGAAATGCTGTCAAGTATATTGTTTATAGAAAGTAAATGTGATACCGGTAGAGATCAGGAATAAAAATACTTCAGATCTGAAAATATTTTTTAACCATTATTATTTTGCAGCTATATTACAACATTTCATTTCTCGCACGGCGGAAAAGATTTTTTTTTGTATTGTGGGCCGTTCAACTGCTAATCAAATAAATTTAAATTTTTAGCTAAACTCTTAAACATTTGCTAAACGGTTTCGACTTTAACTTTAATATAAATATACTATTTTTCTATTTTTTTATTACAATGATAAAAGTAAGTATGAGTTGAGTATGGTGGTAATGCTTAATGTATACTATATCAAAATGTAGGAATTTTAATTACCTTTAGCCAGTATACGTGTCAATACAACAGTACAGTCGTAGTTCATACCCAGTGGCTTCTAGCCACCACATCCTCTCTTATATTTTAACATCTTTTTTACATTTAGTATTTTTCTATTAATGATGAAAGTAAGTATGAGTTGAGTTTGATTTGAGTCTAATTTTTGAGTATAATTTGCATTATATATCGCTCCAATGGCATTTACGCATTTTATATATTTATATAATAAAAAAATTCAACAAAAAATCCAAAATGCAAGCAAAAAAATTAAAAAATGAAATTCTGTTCTTTTATTTTTTAATAACTTTTATCCTTCCCCACAACCCAAAACACCAACAAACATGCTATCATACAAAAATTAACATCAAGTATACAATTTGTAGTCAAATATCTATCTATCGATCGAAAGCTAAACTAAAAATAAAATTAACCACCTGAAAATATGCAATATGGAAAAAAATGGAAGAATTTATTTTTTAAAAATCCAGCCTTAAAAATCTTGTATTTAACCACTAATGGAAAACGTCACTATTTTCATTATCGGAGACTGTATTGCCGGCATAAACAAACTTTGACAACTACACAAGTTAAATAAAGTGTTTTTTTTTAAATATTTAATAAAAAGTATTATTAAATCTTGGATTAAGATGAAGATTGCAGTAGAAGGTTGTGCTCATGGAGAGTTAGAAAAGATTTATGAAACTATTCAAAATTTGGAAAAACAAGAAAATGTAAAAGTAGATTTATTAATATGTTGCGGAGATTTCCAATCAACTAGAAATTTAGATGATTTAGAAACTATGGCTGTGCCAAAAAAGTTTCAAGATATATGCACATTTTATAAGTAAGAAATAATATTTTGTGAGAAATAAATTATACTTTTTATACATTCCTTGTTAGATATTACAGTGGTGAAAAATTGGCACCAATTTTGACTTTATTTATCGGTGGGAATCATGAAGCATCAAATTATTTACAAGAATTACCTTATGGTGGATGGGTTGCACCAAATATTTATTATTTGGGATTGGCTGGAGTAGTTAAAGTGAATGGTATACGTATTGCTGGTATTTCTGGTATTTACAAAGGTCATGATTATTTACATGGCCATCATGAATTCTCTCCATACAATTCTGCAACTATACGATCTGTTTATCATGTACGGCAATTAGAAGTATTTCGTTTGAAACAACTTTCAGATAAAGTAGATATATGTATTTCACATGATTGGCCAAGAGGTGTTTATAATTATGGAAATCGTAATCAATTAATTCGTTTCAAACCACATTTCAAGTATAATTTTGGCATTGTAAATAAAAAAGTCTTTTAATAATTATGAATTTTAGGGATGAAATAGATAATGATAAACTGGGAAGTCCACCGTGTGCAGATTTATTAAATACCTTGCAACCAATATACTGGTTTGCAGCTCATTTACATTGTAAATTTGCTGCACTAATTCCGCACGATAATTCAAATAAAATTACAAAATTTCTAGCTTTAGATAAATGTTTACCGAGAAGACGTTTCTTACAAATAATTAATATAGAAACTGAAAATGCTGATGATACTGGTGATATAAAATTCGAATATGATTTAGAATGGTTGACTATATTATTTATAACAAATCATTTATTAAGTACAAAAGCCTCACCAACTTTTATGCCAGGTCCAAATGGTAAGGAACGTTATGAATTTACACCGACCGATGAAGAACTTCAACATATTTTTAAAAAATTTAACAGTGATTTAATAATACCAAATAATTTTTGTCGAACTGTAGAATCTTATAATCCAAATGATATTAAAACATATCCATGCCAACCAAAATCACAAATAAATCCGCAAACAACACAATTTTGTGATACACTATCTATTGATGATCCGGTTAGCTTGGCAATGATATTAAATGGTCATGAATTAAGTCATTCAAGTACTTTAGATAGTAGTGATATAAATAATTCGAGTAGTTTTTGTCATGATAGCGAAGAGCAACAATCCAGTTTTAATTCAAGTTGTGATAGTAGTTTTATACAGCGTAAAATCATTGCAATGAATTTACCAGAACCAAATAGTATACAATCGGATGAAATTATTATTGAGAATAGTGGAGAAGATGATATTCTAGAAAAGGATAACATTGAAGACACAAATGAAAATTTGAATATATCACTTAATTTAGACAGTACTGTTGCATCAGTAGATTCAAATAAGGAGGACAAACAATGTGAGATCGTAGAAGATAAAACACAAATTAAAAAATTTAAAAGGCGTAATCAAAGTATTTACGGTGTTAATGATAATGATGAAAATAATGACAATTAAAAATATATTTTTTTAGCTTTAAACCACTTTAATAACAGCTATAACTTATAAATAAATATGTTATAATTTCAATTGTTTAAATATTTGTAAAAAAAACGAATTTTATTTATTATGAACTATCTGTTTCACAATAGGTATCTTCATATTCTAACAAGCATTCTGGTTTTTCATAATTTCCTCTATCACAATAATATGATATTGGTGTAGGTATTCTTTCCAGAAACGTTTCTTGACTATTTGATATTGATGAGTTCATTTGATTTATCAATGGACGATAAAAATTACATTTTCGTTTACCATAAAGCGGCATATCTGCATCATACGGTGGACTTAATATATCAAAAAAAGCTGCTACACCATTTACAGCTGTTATTTCATGGAAATTTTTTTTAGTTGGTGTTAAAATTATCGATTCTGTTTTTATATTTACTATACTTTCTGGTTCTACAACTACTTTAACATTTAATCTATTTTTATCACAAATTTCTCGTTCATTCTCAATTTGTTTTGTTGTATAACTTCTAACTGATAGCGTACCAGATAATACTTTTAATAATCCATTCATCATAGGATGATCATGACATGGCATTGTATAACCATTTCGTAAAATAAATACACTCATTGCAACATCTTCATTTTCAAATATATGCACAAATGTACATGGAGCTTTATCGGGTCTATCAAATTCCTCTTTTGATATTAAATTCAAATCCAAATTTATATCTTTTATTGTTATTTGATCCACTAAATTTTTAAGAATTGAAAAATTTGTTTGCAATTGTGAAGTGTTGGCTTTGTGGAATGTTATTAATGTTTGTTTAATTAAATTGCAAAATGCAGTAGACATTATTGTAAACAAGTTTTTGCCTTTGCACCCGGATTTGGATTTATTTACAAAAACATTTATAAATTATTCCCTCAGTCGAAACGAAAACGAAAACATATCAAAAATTGTCAAGTCAATAAAAAATGTATTCATTAGGGATGTTCTTTGACATAATAAAATCGATACAAAAGCCGACTATTTTGCGGTTTTGTAGTCTGCTGCATTCCAATTTAGCGGCCATCAAAGGCGCTACAGACAGCCGTCAAATTTTGGAGTCAACGACATTTCCTTAATTAAAAGTTGTTTGCTATCTTCACAGCGCCACCAGCATACAGCAAAGTAAATTGAGATTTCAACCAACCGGCCACGTCCACCTCTATAACATATCCTTTTATCAAATAAAGTAAATAATATAAAATTATTTCTTATTATTTCATTTAAGCATTTAACTTATATTTATTTTTATAGAATGGAATCAATGAGTAGATATATTTCACCTGTTAATCCAGCAGTATTTCCACATTTAGCTACTGTATTATTAGCAATTGGAACATTTTTTACAGCTTGGTTTTTTGTATTTGAAGTGTCCCGGCCAAGAAATAATAAGGAAACAACTGTTTTTAAAGAGTTATTGATTAGCTTCTTTGCATCTATTTTCCTTGGATGTGGAGTATTATTTTTGTTATTATCAGTTGGAATATATGTTTGAGTATATAGTAGTATTAATTCTTTTTATTACAAATTATCTGTATATGAGATGAGATAACACATTTTCTCAATTTTAATCTATAATAATAATAATTAGTCTTCAATAATTTCCATATATACTACAAAAATGTGTGAATAAAATTAAATATTTTTTTTTTTAATTAATAGTTTTATTTCAACTTCTAAAAATATGAACAAATATAAGCATAAATATTTCTTCTTTGTCGATTCCACAATTCAACGCGTTTTTTTTTAATATTTATTTTTTTGTTTCTCTTAATAAAAAAATACATCAAACTAAATGTAATTTGTTCAAATAATATATATATAAAAAAATCAAAGTTATCTACTAAACTTTTATTTTTTTAAAAATGTATAAACGTAAATAAAGTAAAATATATAAAATGAAAGTATAAAATTCTTTCCCGTTCTATTAAATTATTATGGAACAAAAAGAATTATATATAAAATTTTTTTTTAATTTAAAATCCCGATGGAGGATTACACAGTATGTATTATTATATTTAAAGATATTATATAATAAAACATAATATTAATCGTGTGCTAACCAGCAAGACCAGCTTTTTGTCTACACTTTTGCATTATTGCCCGATGCATAAATTGTTTTCTGGATAATTGACGAACATGCTTTAAAAATACTTCTAAATCAATAATGCTACTACGAAATCCTTCAGCTAAATAGTATATTGCATCTTCAATAGCTGCTTCTTCTGCATAAGCATTCAATAGTCTAAAAACATAATAAAGTATTACAATTAATATGTAGTAATTACTATTAGATCACTTTTTACTGTCTATATAATGGCGCAGTAGTAACTACAGCTTCGTCTACATCTATTGGTTCATCATTTGATAGTGATTCAAGAGATTTTTCTAATTCTTCCTCTTTTTCTTTTAATACGGCGATATTTTTATTAATTTCTGCCTAGGAAAACAAAAACTTTATAGTAAAAATTTGTATTCTTAAGGAGAATAAAAATCTGAATTTTTTTTTAAACATTCATTTGGATATATGGATGACAATGTATTTATTTTAGAAAATAATGTAAAAAATTAAATATTTAGTAATATGTATCATATAGTTGAAATATATTTAACTTACTTCTTCTCTTTCCAATTTATTAATAATAGAATCAATTTTTGACCTTCCTTCTGTTAATTCCTGTTTGGTTCGATTTAATGTATCAATTTCAGCTTGACATTGATTAACTCTTTCTTGAATTCGACGACGTAATTTATCTTCAACAGCACTTATTAATGAGGCTTTAATATGTTCCTCAGTAATAGTTCCAGTTTGACTTGTATTAGTTGGATTCTAAAAAAAAGAATATATTATATATATACATATTTAAATTTTTAGAAGGTTTACATATCCTGCATTATATCCGATTCCAGGAACTTGTGGAAAATTTTGCGAATACGGTGGATATCCACCACTTCCACTCGCTTGTGGCGGATATGGTGGAAATGAACCAAAATTATTGCCAGGTGGGTACGGTGGAAAAGCTGCACCAGTTCCACCTCCAGCAGCATATGGCAAATTATAATTTCCACCGGCAGCTTGTAAATTACCACCTGGTTGAGGCATAAAAGCTTTAAATATATCAAAATATTAATTAATCTATTAGCGAATATTTTATTATCTAATATTACATTGTGATGGATATGGTGTAGCATTACTATCTTTTGGTCTTGAGTATACTGGTGGCTGATCACCAAATGTAACTACCATTACTTGAATTAGGCCCAATAAGTCTGAATTATTCTAAAATTAGATTATAAGTACATAAATATAAAACTGAAAAAAAAAAATTTACTGGTTGCCAATCATGTAAATATGGTAAATATATTTTTCCATTATGATCTACAAACATTGATACTTTAATCTGCATTGTTGGCGTTGGCTTAACGTAACATATTGGTGCATTATTAGGATGAGTATCCATTAACCAAATACATATTGGGATGTGATAAGTATTACCTAATTTTAATTAATATATATAAACATTTATTTTTAAATTAACAATAAATTTCTCACTTTTATAAACAACTGGGATTGTTCCGTTTAAATTAAATAATTCCTTAATTATGCCATCATTAAAAACTGTAAAAATTTATAGGTAGATAAACATTATTAAGTAGGTATAGTTTATTATTCAATAACTGTATCAATATTTACCAAAACGTTCTAATTTATATCCCAATCCACGATAATTATTAAGTGCATCAAGAACATCCTTTTTGGTTGCAGGAATATTTTTATACTTGAAAAATAAAATATTTTTGTTAATTGTTTTTCCAATAATAACATAAAGGAGATAACAAAATTATGACAAATACTTTTCCTAATAATTTTGCTACTTGCGATTCCTGAACTCCAGGTAACATTTCAATTTTTTTTATAATTTATACTCTAAAATTACTATTTTTTTAGATAAAGTTCTTAATAATTAAATTTAGTTTATCTTTTCGTTTTCGTTAAACTTGATTAATAATTGTTGTACTGTGAGCAGAGCAGTAAAATGAATAATCCTTTTTATTTTACAGAAAAAAATGACATTCCGTCCCAGCGAACCAAATTAGTTGGTAAGTATACAGCAACGAACACACACAGAAAAAAAAATCAAAATGTAAATCTAGATAGAGCGACAATATAAAAATCGTCCCGTTGAATTGAATCAATTTGGATATACATAAATACATTTAAATTAAATTATAAGCGATATAAACTACGAACATGTAATTAAATACTTTATAATCGTAAAATGTACAAATCAAATGAATTAGACCCACAAAATAAGTGCAGTTTGTAGATACAGGGTTAACATGTGGAATCATTTTTAATTATTAAGTGCATCATCAACCAAATACATTTGTTTAAGTTGTAGATTTCCAAAACAAAAATCTATAAAAAAAATCCAGTTGAAAAAATCAGTCGCCATCGCATTGAAAAAATCAGCATTGAATTTGAATCGCATCGCATGTAAAATAGGACGCGATATCGTAACGTTTAAGGCGTTTGTTGTGTAAATATATTTGGTTATTATACCGTTTGCAGGGCATGACATATATTGAATGTCAAAACGTCAAAACAATAAATTTTTTTTTCATTTTTAGAAATGGCTGTCTATTTCACGAACAAGACGTATGTGTTAAATTAAAAGTGTTACTATAAAATAAATATAAAGTTAAACATTTTCAATTTCTTTAAAAATAATTCCTACATATTGTAGATTAGTTTTTATACAAAATATATTTAAAATTTCCACCATTATAATTTAATAATAATTTGTTAATTTGCATTGTTTTCAAGAAGGTATGTCACCAAGTTTAAAAAATTCATATACCTGTATCATATGTGTGAAATAATTAAAAGTGAAATTAATTTTTAAATTCCTCAAGGATTAATACAACAAATGAAATGATTGGAAATTATGGTGGAAACCAATTTTCGGCTGGTTACGGTGGTGATCAATTTCGTAGAATGGAACCATATTCACCAAAATCATCATCCCCCCGAGGTGGTAGATCACCAGTTGTGTCGCGTCAAGATTCATCTGGTACACTTAAAACAAAAATTTCATTAGGTAAAAATCCATCAATTGTACATAGTGGACCATTTTATGCCATGAAAGAACCACCTGGTAAATAAAAAAATTAAAATTGAATATATATAATTGAATTAAATTAATATTTTTAAATATTATTTTAGAAAAAAAGGAGTTAACAGGTGCAACTAATTTAATGGCATATTATAATTTGGAACATTCATATAGTAAATTTAGTGGAAAAAAAGTTAAAGAACAATTATCATCATTTGTACCAAATTTGCCAGGTGTAATTGATGGTATGGAAAATATGGTAAATACATTTTATACAATATTAATTAAAAACTTGCAATAAAAATTGTAATTTTTTGTTATTTTATATTTTTAATTTGCAAGATCATTTAATTTAATCTTTGTACTTATTTATATTTGTATTTTTTTCTTTTTTAAATTAAATATTTAATTTGCTTTTATAGGAAAATAGTTCACTCCGTAGTGTAATTGAAAAACCACCAATTGGTGGTAAAGAAATAATGCCTTTATCAAGTGTACAATTAGCAGGATTTCGTTTACATCCAGGACCAGTAGATATATACAAATAATAAATTATAAATGTTGAAAATAATTAATTTTTTATTTAGCTACCAGAGAAGTATAGAATACTTACTAATACACCAGCTAGAAAGCATAAAAATAAGCATAAAAAGCCTAAACCTAAGGATGGAACAATATTACAAGAGACATCATTAATGGGTAAAATATTTATAACTAATACGTACTATATAAATAGTTAATTCAAATTTTTTATTATTTTAACATTAAGATGCAACTGGTCTGGATACCCATGAGAAAAAGCATAAAAAACAAAAGCGTCATGAAGATGATAAGGAACGTAAAAAGCGTAAAAAAGAAAAGAAGCGAAAAAAACAACGTCATAGTCCAGAATATTTAGGTCCTGCTAGTACTGGAGTATCTATACCACAACAAACACAATTGTTCTAAATTGAAGTTGGTTTTGGACATAAGGTTTATTTTAAATATAAGATAAAGTTAATTTAGTTATTGCTCATTCTGAGAATACAAATTAAATAATATTAGTACAGTATAAATTCAGAATTATAAATTAAGATAAAAAAAAATATAAATTAAATTATAATAATTATGTTGCAAATATAGTTTTCTTGCAGTTTGCAGTTTTATATAAATTGGATTTCTTGTTTAGAGAATTTGTCTGGATCGCATTACGATACAGCCTATTTTCCCCAATACATTCTCGTTGGTGAAATCAAGTTGATTAATATTAAATTATTTTCAAAAATAAACCTTATAATTATATTTCTATTAATACAATAATTGAACACATAAATTTAAATATTTAATAGACATTATCACTCTGCGAATATAAATATCTAATTTTTTTTTATATAAATAATGAAAATTCTAATATTGCAACCAAAGCATTTATTTAAAAAGAATTTAAAGTACTTTGTTCTTCATCTTTTTTATCAGCATCAGTTTGAATACTATCAGAATTCATTACAATAGGTTTTTCTGTTGTGGTTGTACTCGTAACTTGTATAATTGAATTCGATGATGTAGGATGCTTAAAAATTGTATTTAATGGTAATGTTTTTGGAGATAGGCAATTACAGTTGCAAATAATTGGTGGACATGTTGGAAATAAAAATGGTGATGGAAAATTATTTGTTGGAATAATAGATGATGCTGCCATTGGAATTGATGATTGTACTGTTGATGGTATTGGGGAATTACCCCAAATAGGTAAAGGTGGCCAAAAATTTGTATGCGATGTTTGTTGTCGAGCAAAAGTACATTCAGAAGTAATAAAAATTAATGTAATTTCTAAATAAAAAATTAATTTTATATAAACTACAGATTTAAAAAAAAACTAACTTACGAAACAATATTAATCCGAATCGATGCTTCATTTTTACTAATTTGAATTCTTTTATTTAAGTGCAATGGGTTTTTATACTTTTTTATGAGAAAATTATTTCTATTATTCCACATAGAATTTTTCTTTTGAAACAGAATCATAAAATTTAAATAACAGGAATTAAATTCAATTAATACAGATATGTCTTTTTAATTAAGATTATTATATGAATATGATGGGAAATTCATAGTAGATATATACCTATATTGTTAGTATATTGGTAATGCTAATGCATTTACAATGTGTGGTCTTTATTTAATTTATTCAAATGAATAAATTTACGTTTGGGTTAATTATAAATTACATTATTAATTACATCAATTTAGTCTTTAAATTAAATATATAAAATTGATGTTAAGGTAGCTTTTGTTAATATCTTAATCGAAAATTCAAATTAATATTAACAATATAAAAATAATTTTTTTTTTAAATTAGATTTTATTAATGAATATCGAAGAGTAGACAAAAAACAATAAAACTACGCGTTCTTTTGTTGCGACCTATATCTAAAAATATTTGTAAAATAGTATAAATCAATTCCATCCCAATTTTGTATTTATTAGAATTTGTAAGTAAATAAGACAAAAATATATAAATTTATCAATTTTAATGAAATTTTCAATATATATATAGTTAAATCTTAATTCTTTTTATAATTCACAAATCTATTCCATGAGACACCATCTCTGCCTGGTATTCCTGGTGGACCTGGTGTACCATTTAATCCTGGAGTTCCTGGTGAACCCGATGCTCCAGTTTGACCAGCAAGACCTGTTGGTCCAGGACTACCTTGTATACCTGTTAAACCAATTTTGCCCGTTTGTCCTTTATCACCTTTTACGCCTTGTACACCAGTATCACCTCTATCACCTTTAATACCTGGTATACCAGGTGGTCCAACTTTTCCATTTCTACCTGGTAAACCAGCTTTACCTTGTTCACCTTTTATACCAGTTATACCAATATTACCAGTAAATCCTCTAATACCTGGTTCACCTGGTGGGCCTGGTGGACAATCACATTTAAATCTATGCGATTGATCTGTTGGTTTATCTAAATATACATAATTTGTATCATAGTAATCATCACGTCCCTGTAAATTATTTTGTGAAGATTCATATTGATTAGCATTTACAACACTAATATAAATGATGATAGCTAGAAAACCTTATCGATGAAATATATAATTAAAATTTGATTATATACTTATATACTTTATATATTTTATTTACTTACAAACAAATAATGATGTGAATATCAGAGTAGTCATGTTTAAAATATATGGTAAAATATTGATATAACTTCTTTTTATAATAATTTTGGTATCGCAAAAATCACAAACTTTACAATAATGAGTTAAATAGTTCTATGTTTAGTGTATTATTTCTATTATATAACACACAATATAATTAAAGTAATATCAGTGATGGGGTCAGACACCTTTTTACTATACCAGTTTAAAAAAAAAAATTATATTTCATTTATATATATGTATAAAAATAATATAACGTTACATTAATAATTGGATTAGTTAGTAGGTATTTTTATAATATGAAATTAAGTCAGTTATTATTAAATTTTTTTTTATTAAAATAAGCTACTTAATCTTTTATAACTAATATTAATTTATTCAAATTGGATATTCTAGTATCTAGTCTAGAATTATATATTCTATTATTATTTATTTTATTTACTTATGTATATGAAAATATATTTTATATTGTACTCGATTGTATACTAGTTAATTCATTACTTGGTATTCCTAAATTTTACAATATCGCATTTGAATGAACCTTGTCAAGTATTATTATGGGCATATAATATTATATCATATCATCAGAAGCTTTCTCATTTTGAAATGTTATTAATGGTTTAAAAAATATACATAACAATTTAATTTTTCTGTTTAATTATGTTTAATAATTAATTTTTACAATTAGTAGCCGCGAGCTTTTCAAATAAAATATTTTTTAACTGTTTTTATTTTCAAAAAGGTTATCAAGAAACGCAATGTATGTAATTTCTCCCGGAAATAACGTATACGAACGAGAAACTAAATCTACGAACACCAACAAAGTCCTAAGTTTATTTTGAATTTTCAAAGAGCGCAATTACAAATCAGAGTATCGGCAAACCAACTAAGAAAGTTATAAAAGTATAGCAAATCAATATGACGTGAACGCCATGGTTAACTTTTAACTTTTCAAAGCTTAAAAGCGCATTAATGTAATTTTCTTATTAATATTTTTATACAAGTTTTCACAAGGTGTTTTCTTTATTATTTTGTTTTTCGTTACGTTACGTTATGCATTGATATTTCTGTTTTAGTTGCAACACTTTTGACTTCAACTTTTATTTAATTCAATCCGAACTGGAAATAAAACGCCATCACAACACAATATTGGCTGGGTTATATTATTTTTGGGATTGTAATTGGTATTGGTACAATTTGACATTTTAAATTTTAATTTTGAATATTCAACATCAACTTGTCACACAATAATAATAAATAATAAGAGATAATTATAATAAAGCTATAGTTTACAAGTAATTCTATAAAAACAAACCCTAACTTTTAATTTTTTGTTTATTTACGATTTTAATTTCCTGAAAATATAAAAATAAAAAATTTTTGGATTACCTCACAAAACCATCAAATTGTAAAGTTAATACATATTTTACTGCAGAGCAGGAATAGCAAAAGTTTCAAATTTTTTTTTAAATAATGAATGTATTCAAAAATGAAATACCAAAATGTTTTCACGATGAATTGGTTTTTGCAACATTTTTAATGATCAATCGCCGCAAATCTATTATATTTTTATCAAAAAATTGTACTTTATATGAAATACAGTCTTTGAAGTTATTACATTCTATAAATTTGAAAGAATCTTTCGACGGTAATTATAATCCATAAAATTGTGTAAATGAATTTTTATGAATTTGATGAATATATTTAAGATCAACTTTATGAATCTAATAGAAAAATTACATTGGGAAAATATATTTTGAATGATGGAATTAGTAAGAGATTTTTTATTCTATTAAAAATTACAGATAAATTGGTAATTTTAGAAAGAACTACTAGTGGATTAAATGTAATAATATTTAAAATTTGTATACCTATAATTTTATTTTTAGATAATTCAATAGACTTTCATTTATTTTAGTTAATTAAAGAATTCAAAAATGTAGATAAATTTGAAATTAGTGATCCAGACAAATTGTACGAAGCGCACATTTATATATTCTATATTGGTGAAAGTGACTCTACAAGAATTTGTTTACCAAATCATGATCAAAATTCAGTTGAAAGTACTTCGGACGTCCGTGTAACAGAAGATATCAAAATAAAAGAATTAGTTAAGATAATTAAAAAAGCACGTACAGATTTAGCACTGAAAACATCAGAAACTAAACAAATATTTTTGAATACTAAGAATCTTAGTACTTTTGGATGTAATTTTATTCGAAGTCATGTAAGATTATAGCAACTGATTAATTATTAATATTAATAATAAATTGAACTATATTTTATTTTAGGAAATCGAAGAGAAAATGATTCTTAGTCGATCTGGCGATATTTGGATGCAAATTCACAATGATTTACTAGTTATTGGAATACCTATAGTAAATAACTGCAGTGAAAGGTATACTATATATATAATTGAATGTTAGATATTTTTTTACAGGTATATTGATAATATAAAGATATACAATTTCTATCAAAATTACGTTTTAATAATCAATGTATATTTTTAATTTCAGATTAATTACTGTACAAAATATTCGACCAATATTATATTTTGATAATCTCGAAGGACTCGAGTTTAAATACAAACTATATGAAATAATTAAGGGCGGAAAATCTTTCAATTTAGACAGTTTAGAATATCATGAAAGTTGTGATCCAATTTTCAATTTAAATGAAGAATGGATTCCAATAAAAGTAAAATATATATGTTTTTTTTTAATATTCAATAATATATCGAAATTATTTATTTCATTTATTGTAGATTAGAAGTTTGCAACCTGAATCAGAAGCAGTACTAACAATTACTTTATCATTAAATAATTTTTATAATTTATCATTAAATGAAATTATTTGCTTTATTGCTTACGATATTTATTATGAAAATCAAAAGTTCACACAAAATTTATTTGTGAGAAAAATTAAAATTGATACCGAAATTTTATACAATAGCAAATATCAATTAGATTTTAGTACTAATTCAGGTTTTTTAAGAATTTAAATTATTAAATAATATTTTGAATTTTTTTTTCGTCTTAGCTATAAATTTTTTAACCATTGTGGAAACTTCTTTTCAACATATTTTTATTATTGAGGTTCCTAATGATTCAAAAATAAACTTCTTGCATAATTTTAAGAACATATTTTTGGAACAATTAAAATTTAAAACCTTTGAAGAATCTACGGAGCCAATGGATATTGATGTATATACAATACATTTAGTAATATAACATATAAATTATAAATTAACATTAAATTTTATTTTTAGAATGATGAACAAACTGATCGAATAAATATGAAAATATTTTATAAATTTGATTATATTTGTGGTAATTTTTGGTATGGTACTGTAATAATATTATCACAACTTTCCGATAATATATTTAAAATGAAAGTTTATTCTAGGTAAGATAAATATTAAAATATAATTATTCATTTACTATAATTATTTTTAGGTGTGAGAGTAAAACGATTGCCTTAATTCAGATGTTATATAAAAATTCTACTGAGAAAATTAAAATATTTCCTGAAAACAACTTAACTTTTGATGACATCCTAAAAAATTTCCAATATGCATTACGTGAAGAAATAAATTTAGGGGAAAATATTACCAAAGACTATTATAATGAAGTAAATCTAACACGTAAAACTGTTTACGATTTACAAAAAAAAATATTTGTTAAGGAATTGCAGACCGATGGTTGTATAAAACAACTTAAATAATTTTATGGTGTATAAATCATAATCAGAAATTTTTTGGTATTAAAAAATTAAAAAAAAAAAAATACAAATTTTAATGATTTTGAATTACATCAAATGTTAAAAGTAGGTTTAAAGATCTAATTCTAATACTATTCTTCAACGATTTTTGAACATTAGATCAACTGCGCCATCTATTACGAGTTAGCTAAAGTATATACACGTTATTAATGTGTAAAGAGAGTTTGTTTTTTTGCATAGAATATCACTTGAACTCAAACGAAACCTTTTTGTTAATATGTAAATTTAACAAACTACAAAAAACAAGCGAAACGAAAACGATATAAGCAAAACAGACATCTATGGGCATTCAATGAAAGTATGTAGATAAATAGTTCAAAGTCTGAGTTATAGATGGCCCTAAAGTTTTATTCCTACTGATGTAGTTTTATATGATTGCATCATGATTTCTGATTCTGACAAATGACAATTGAATGGCTGGATGAAGGAGGTTTTTAGATTTTGTTTATACACAAACACAATAAATAAAATCAAAAAGTTTTCATTTTCACATTTTGATTATTTATTCTCAATTTCGATAAATTAAAACTAGCCGGTAAAATTGAAATGGATTCTAAGCATAGAAAAATTTGGACTAAGTATAGAAAAATTTGGACACAGGAGGAAACCATGAGTTTGGTGGAGTTGTATCGCGATCGAATAGAGGATTTCCAACATGTTAGGAAAAAAAAGTATGCTTACGCAAGAATTTTGAAGGATTTAAAATCCCGTGGCAAAATAGTAAGTTATAATGAAAATTCTGTTTAACTAATCTATGAATTGTCCTTGTTTTATTAGGGTAGCGAAACAACAGTGGCAATGGTCGAGGCAAAAATTTACACATTGTATAAAACATATAAAGCTGCAAAAAAGAATGGAAAAAAGACAGATAAAATACCTTTCATGAATGAAATGAAGGAAATTTTTGAAAATAGATTCATTCATGCTGAAAATCTTATTAATGAGGATAAAGTCCCAACCGCGGTCTCTTTGCAGACAGATAAAGAAAAATGCATAGTACCTTTCACGAATGAAATGGAGAAAATTTTTGATAATTCTAATAATCATATAGTTAATGTCCCAACTGCGGATGTGAAATGTGATCCCGAGTTATCAATTTTTAATTTTCAAGAGGACTTCACAACAACTTCAACCGGAGAAAAACTCGACGAACCGAAATTAACAAAACAATTGTACTGGTCAAAGATGCTCGAATTAAAAGAAAAAGATATTGAAAATAGAAGAATTGAAAGACTGGAATTATTTAAAATTAAAGAAGAAAATAAGGCAAAACGGCACAGAGAAAAAATTTACTTTTTCAAACTGAGAGAACAAAATGCATCAAAACGTCACAAAGATGCAATGAAATTTTTAAATAAAATATTTCCTTAATATTTAATAGTAAATATATCATAATTTTATATATATTAAATATGAGTAACAGTGATCTTGAACATTTTTTTTTTTAATTTTAGTTTGCAAAAATTGATCTATAAAGATAAGGTGAGTAGACATGAGTCTATAAAAATAGACATCAAACAACCATAAGTGATTGCAATTACGATGTATTCAGACGACAGTAACTATAGATAAAATACCTTGGGGGGGCCGGATGGTACAACAGGTGCAGCACCTATAACGTTATTACATTATAATAAGTTACCAAAAATATACCAATCTAGTTAAAAACAAACCCGTATTTGAAATGGATTTGCGCAAGAAAAATTATATTAAAGTAACATCATTTTTATAATCTAAAATAAAATGAAAAATAATAAATGCACAACATAGATTTACATTGACTTTCTCTATATTTTTTGGCATCCGTTTTTAATTGAAGTGAGTGGGTAACAACACATAATATATAAATATTGAACTTAAAATGAGTACAAATCTTTTTACTGGACGTTGTATTACAGTTACAATAGTTTAAATTGTGAAAAAATATAAAATGTATAAATAAAATTAAATATGTATACTGTATATTAGTATAAAATGTGATGACATTTTTATTATAAAAAAAGTTAATATTTTTAATATACATACATATACAAATAAAAACAAATATATTATATATAAATAAACTTTATAAAAAATTATAATTTGATTATATTTCCTGCTTTTCAATACTTTCTAATTGTTTCCTTTCTTCCAATCTAGCACATTTTTTACAAATTGAATTTGTCCGTGTCCAACAAGCGCGATGATAAATTGAATTACATTTATTACAATATATACATCCATCATCAAATGGAAAAATAACTTCATTATGATTACATATTTCACAAATATAACCTTTGCCATGACAAATATCACAATTTCTAATATGATTTTCAAATTTATCGAAAGTTTTATTTAAATAATCTATTAAAACTTCTGATTCAGCTTGAATTAAATCAGATATACTAAAAATATCTGGAGATTGGATTAAATGACGTCTTGAACCTATAATAATTTTTTTTAAAACAATAACTACTAAATGATTTTATATTAAATTATTACCAATTTGATTATCCAGTAATTTCATTTCTGTAGCAATACGACATTCTAATAAATACTTTCTCATAAAGACTAAATTTACACGGCATTTCTTGATCGCATTTAACTTTTGTAAAAATATAAATAATTTTGGATTGATTTCTTCTAAAGTAATTAATGCTTTATCAAGAAATAAATTTATTTCTTGTAAAGAAGCTCGGCACACTTTTCTAACAGAGAAATCCCAATTATGTATAACACGAGCAGGCACAATACTTATGTCATTCCAATGGCAGCTTGGACAATAAAAAAGTCCAGTATAATCGCATAGACGAGGCTCAATCCATCTTCCCTCTAATAATAAAATTATTTAAAAATATTTTATATACTTTTTTTACTAATTATAATTAATAAAAAATCAAAAACAATATTTAGTAAAATTTGATATAAACAAAAAAATACCTTGAGCACTTCTGCCAAAACAATTTGTATAACGCAAATCTAGCAGATAACATAAAATATACATTCAAAAAACTCTAATTACTATTACATAAAATCAACCACAGATACATTCTTCAAACGAATTCAAATACAATATACTTACTAAAATTTAATGGTGTTTCACATTCAGCACATTTATAAGACTGAGCAGCTAATCCAATTTCAGGACATATCTCCTGGATCGGATATTTACGTTCACATACATTTAAATGTGCACAAACTCGTAATATGTGATCGATGCATTTTGTATGTGTAATATAGCTACAGTCGGTACAAGTATATGATGATTGTACAACATTCCATATAATACCAGTACAGTGATCACAATAAGTTCTAACAGTTGGTAAACTTCGAACATGTCGTGCTACAAAATGATGACCTAGGATGACTTTAGCAGTTAGACACTTAGCAATATTTGGATCATCAATTGATTCTTCTAATTCTTTCAAATGAAAACGCAATTCTACTAAATGCCTAACTAACCATTTTCGTTCTACACTACATTCATCTGAACATAATACAAGTGATTTACATCTTTCTATAGCTGATTTAAGATCAGCAACTGTAGCATCTTGGCCCAAAATTAGTTGCCATTCTTCTTTGATTAGTGTATTTGGTATTGCTTGTGATTTTTCCGAACCATCTTCACCAGATGATGACGCTGCTGATGCTGATGTATTATTAGTGTTACTAAGATAATATGATATTGGATTTTCAACTACAAAACTACTCAATGTGCCTGGTATATTCGATAAGCTTTCACGTAGTGAATTCATCTTCTTGTTGGCATTTCTTGAAATTTTTTGCGTTGTAATATTATTTTGTTATTTTATAAAATAACTACAATAACACATTTAAGATAAATTTTTGCTTTATTTTGTATATTATTATTTTTTTTATAGTAAAAAAACTGGTTCATTATCAAAATATTGACATAGACATGTTATGTTAAAATCAAATTTCACATATGTTAAAATCAAATTTCTGTTCAACCTTAAGTTGAATTTACAATATCGTTCAACATTTGTTAATTATATGCCAAAATTATTTATTGTTGATATAATTCATCATTGGAAGCAGTTGTTATATGCCCCATCATTAGAAGCAGTTGTTTTTAGGAAAAAATATCAACATTTTCAACTTATTAAATATTATTTCCAAATATATTAAATTTAAATTTCCATTCGATCTTTATTCCATCTCTGAATATTAATTCCGTTGAGTCACCCTATACCAATTCATATTTGACTTTGACAGTTGATTGAAAATTTTATAATATCCTTGTTGATTTGTATACCTTTTTCTTGTTTATTAATTTATTGTTATAGAAATTTTAAACTTGTGTGAGATAATTTAACATAAGATATGGCTAATAATGATCTTATTTCTGCTGATGGTAATTCAGTTAATTTAACTGAGGAACCGTCATCATTAAATCCAGAAAAAAATACTGACTCTCCTCAGCCCAACAAAGGTATTTATCATTATATATGTAGGTCCTAAATAATAATGCAAATATATACAAATTTTAGTTGATATCCTTTTAAATGCAACTGGAAATGTTCCAATAATGAAGAAACGCCGGTGGGCGGTTGATCAAGAAAAAACTATTGGTTGGATTATGAGTTTTATACATAAATATTTAAAATTGGATCCAGAAGAAAAAATTGTATATAAATTATTTAATTTTGTATACCTATATACCCATATCATAGTTATTTTCCTTCTAGTTTTTGTATGTTAATCAAACATTTGCACCATCTCCAGATCAAATAGTAAAAAATTTATATGAATGTCATGGAACTAATGGAAAATTAGTACTGTACTATTGCAAAAACCAAGCATGGGGATAAATACATATACCTATATTTTTTCTCAAAAATACTATAATTTTACTATTTATTTGATAATTTGAAATTTCCAAAAAAAAGACTACTATTTATGTAGTAAATTAAATTTATTAATGAAATCTAAATAATTTGAAATCGGATTACTATTATTAATTCATTTTAAGTTTTACTTAATCGCCTCTAATTGATTCCAAGTAGTCTGCAGCTTCTTTTGATATCCTGTGATATTTAGCAATAGCAGGACGATAATAGTAAGCTTGATAATCGTTTCGTTCAGCCATTTTCTGGCGAACTTCCTTTTCCAATTTCCTATAAACAAAAAATTGAACTGTAAAAAATTTGATTATTTATTATTCCAACAACACCTTAATTGAGCTTTCTCATTTTCTTCGTAAAGATGATGCAACATTTTTTCATACTCTTGTTGGGGTGAAGAATTCATGTATCTGGATAAAAATCTTGAAATCGGATGCTACAGATAAAAAGATTTTAGCATTATATATATAAATATAACAATTACACTGTATATAAATGATATACTCTGTGATATTCCCAATGTTTTGGAACATAATCTTTAGGAATTTCAGTCAAAGTTGCTGGTCCAACAAAAATATTGCTATATATAACAATACCAACAATTGGTATTACACCAATCATAACATAGAAATGTAGCATATCTTTAAATTTTCGCCATTGGAAACGTGAAGGTTGAACAGAGAATGTTTCATGACCATGTCCACCCATTTGTCTTATTTGAAGAGCAACTGAAAAAAAAATATAATAGACATATGGTGAACTATTTTGAATTTGGTTTGTTTTGGTTATAGTCGTTGCATAACAGAAGTATTTACTGTCACATTTAGATATTATATTTACCATTTTTTGTAAGGTTTGAAGTTGTTTGTGGTTGTGGCCTTACCAGCAAATTAAATTTAGATAAATTAGCCGATGAACGGACTAGGGAACTGAAAACCACCATTTCCAATTTCGATTTTCCTGATTATTGTAATATTCTTCGAGGAACAGCGCACAATTAGAAGTTTTGTATGAATTTGAGTGTGACAGCTTTCTTGCTATGAATTTGACCAGTTTCGTGACACTTCCCTGTAAGCAAATACTTCGCCAACGGTGAATATACCACTTTTTTATCGTTAACGCAACGTATATGGATATTGGTTATCGCTGTCGATTTTCCAGTCTTAAAGGAAATTTCAAGCTAAAATGTTTGTGTTGAAAATGTATATTGGGGTTAAATAATGAAGAGAGTGAGGGACGTTACAGAAGACTTTATGCTTTAGCAGAGAATTTTGAATCTCAACTCAATATAAAGAATACAACATTTTTTTTACACGATTCAGCTTTTCATGAAAACGGAGAGTTTATCCGCTGCAAAATTTCTGCGGCATTAAGCGTGAACGAGATGCACGGCGAGAAAACTGCGGGGTTAAGATCGCTCTTATTTGTAGCCGCATAGAGCAGCAAAAACATTCCGAAAATGTTTATGGGGTTATGATTGCACTAAATTTTGACAGACCACATACGTAAAATGGAAATATTTTCTTATTGCGTGTAAAAGTTAATTTATTGTAAAACATTTTATTTTATATTTATTTTTAAAAGCCAAAAATACTTAATTTTGTAATTCCATAATTTTCGGAAATTGTAACTTTGCGGATAGCTTCAAATAACGATCAAATATTGCAGAAAATAATACGTAAAAGAGAAATTAAATTTCGAGTGGTACAAAGCAATTCTTAAAACAAAAGAATATAATTTTTATTTTATCCCTTTCGAAATTGGAAATAGCTTTTTTAACTACAAATTATAATTTAAAAAATGCCGTAGAAACTCCATTTGATATTTTATATTTTATTTATTATTTTGTGTATTTATATAATTTCGGGTCTGGTTAAAAAAGCCTTCGTGATTAAAGTCAATTAATCATAGATTATAGAGTGTATATTTATTATCTTTAAAAAAATTATTTTTGCAGTGTTAGTGTCCAGTAAAATAACGCTGGAATTGCAAGCCAAACAGAAATATAAAAAAAATTAAAAACTTAAAAATATTTTGAAAAACAGAGAGACAATGGATAAAACTATCAATCCACCACCTAAATTACCAGGTAAAAAATAAAATATAATTTTAAATTATCATAAAAACATAAATAAGTTAAAATTGATTTCTTTTAAGTTTTCTTATGTCATCAAAATTTTAGGAAAGAATATTTACCTACATATAATAAAATAATGACCATGAAAATTAAATTTTGTAATTGTAGGTGTGTTGATCTTTTCACTTTTTCATGTCCATTTAAAAAAAAATAAGAGTTTCAAGATAATTTGTAAATCTACAAAAATATTATGTAGGTATACTTAATTTCTTCCTAATTTTGTAGTAATATAAATCAATTTTCAATTTAAAATTGTTATTATAATTAATATACTTACTGATTCATGTTATAAATATCAAATATTTTGTTGCTGTTATAAACGATTATTTATTTTCTGATAACAAAACCCAAAAAGTATGATTTCATATAAATTAGATATGAATATGATTCTTTGAAAAATTACTAAAATAGTTTTATATAGCTAATTACGATCTATTTTAAAATAAAATTGATTTTAAAATTTTTTTCATAAGATATATATAGCAGTAAAAAAAAAATTGTTAGATTTAATTTGTTGCTGATTGATTTAATGAAGACTTTCTTATTATATCTCTACAATAAATAAAAAAATAATATTAAATAATGTAAACCTGTAAAATAAATGAAAATAATTATTTGTTCAGTCATAATTTATATTTTATTTTTAAAAATCAACAGACGTATGTTATAAAATATATATTATGAAAGGTATATAATATTTAATGCTTTAATCTCAGTTTTTGTTAATATTCCATTAATTCAATAATACCAAAATTATTCATTTAAATATATAAGATTTTTAATTATATTCAGTCAATGAAAATAAAATATAGTACCTATTAAATATTATTTTCTTTTAATTCTTTTATATATTCGATTTAAAATGACTGTTATACCTGGTTAGGTTTTATATTTTTATAATTTATAAAGATAATGAAAGTGTAACTAATAAATTGTGTTTACTGCTTTTAATGTTACATCACAAAGTAATATGTGAAAGAAAAATATAAATAAATTAAAACAAGAAATATGAAAGACAAAAATAATTTAATGAAAATCGACTAAGCATATAGTATTTTTTTACCTACCAACATTTTCTTAATTTTTGTTTTCGTTACTTTAGTTGTAAATTCTGTTATATCAAAGTCCCTCTTTGTTATTTTCTGTACAATATTATATTTTATCTTTGTATCGTAAAATATACTGAGCAATAATTCAACAACGTAATATTACATTAACAAATCAATTATTATTATTTTTTTAGGTCCTGCAATAAGTTCAATAATTGAAAATTCGGATGAACAGTTACCAAGTTTATCAGATTTGCATGATTTTGAGCCAAAATTAGAATTTGATGATACTGAATTATTAACACAATCACCTGTTCAACGTAATAATGAAAATTTAAATAAATTGTTATTGAATTTTTCTAAATTTCTTTAAATATTTTTAGATGGCAACGACAAACTGGTAGATGGTTTTGTTTTAACAGGTAAATGTTGTTTTTTTCTTATCATAAAAAACTTAAAATATTAAATAAAAATTTTTTTAGGTGACGAAGATATTGATGAGGATGAAATACTGAATCCATTAGAAGATAATGACTTTGAAGATCAATTAAAAGAAGTAAATACATATATAACATTAAAAAATATGTAAAAGAAATATAGGTATAAATGAAAAAAATAATTTCAGAAAGAAGTTTTTACTGGGGCAAAAACAAAATGTGATTTTTTAGGAACTGATAAACAAGGTCGTCATATTTTTGGTATTTATGCTTATCGATTTCCGAAAATATCAGAAATGGAAAATTTTATTAAGTATTTATATAATATTGAATATATATTTTTAATCATTATAATAAACCAATTTTTTATTTATTTATATAGACATATAATTAAAGAAATGGAACCGTATGTTGAAAATGATTATATTATGGTATATTTTCATCAAGGTTTAAAAGAAGATAATAAACCATCTGTACAATTTTTGTGGAATTCTTATAAAGAATTAGATCGAAATTTTCGTAAAAATTTAAAAAATCTGTATGTAGTTCATCCAACTTGGTTTATACGCGTAATTTGGAATTTCTTTCGACCATTTATAAGTGATAAATTTCGTAAAAAATTAATATATATTTCAAGTTTAGATGAACTTAGACAGGCTCTAGGTTTAACAAAATTAAAATTACCTGAAAATATATGTGATTTTGATGCAAGTATAAATTCAGGACGAAAATCAATTAATAGCAATATGCCTCAAAGTTTTTCACAAGAAACAATTATGAAAACAGCGCAATTTGGTGTACCATTAAAATTTATTACAGAAAATAGCCCATGCTTAAATTATATACCACCAATTGTTAGAAAATGTGTTGATTCACTATCAATAACTGGTGTAATAGATACAGAAGGTATTTTTCGACGATCTGGAGGTCATGGACAAATCAATGAACTGAAACAAAGAGTTAATAGAGGAGAAGAAGTTGATTTAAAAAATATTGATGTACATGTAATTGCTGGATTATTAAAATCATTTTTCCGAGATTTAAGTGAACCACTTTTAACTTACGAATTGTACGATGATATAACAAATTTTTTGGGTAATAAATTTTGAAAATTATTTATTATTTTTTGCAATAAATTGTATATTACTATTATTATAGAAATACCAAAAGAAGATAGATCACGTACTGTTAAACACATGTTACGAGAAAAATTTCCAACAGAAAATTATGAATTATTTAAATATCTTATTGAATTTTTGGTTAAGGTGATTTATATAAATTGATTACTAAAATATTTTTAATTAATATTTATTTTATTATATGCAATTTAAGGTAATGGAATGTGAGGATTTGAATAAAATGACGTCTTCTAATTTGGCAATTGTATTTGGCCCAAATTTAGTATGGGCACGTCATACTCAAATGTCATTGGATGAAATCGGTCCAATAAATGCTTTCATTGATTTTGTATTGCAAAATAATAAAGATATTTATTTCGTCGATATCAATCAGAAACAACATCCTGTTGATTAACCCCGGCTTCTGTAATTTGTTTATAATTATAATTTGTATTTCTTTCATTTTTTTTTTAAATTGAATTCCAAATGCTCCAGTCTTTTTAAAAAGGAGTAAATTAATCTTCTTTAATTTTAACATATTATAAAGATAATATGTTCTAATTTTTTTTTTAAATTTATTATTTTTAAGTTTTAATTATTATATAATATTTTTTTATTCCAAATTTATACATTTTTTGTAACATAATTTAACGATAATTTTACCAAAGAATAATTTTTTTTTCGTTGCTTCAATAGTATTTCAAATAAATTACATTTGAATTAGCAAAATAATTAAAGGCAAGTAGGTATATGGTTGTATGCAATAATGTTTGAATGAACATTTTGTAGAAGTTTTTTAAAGTAAATATATCGTAAGAAAAATTTTAATTTTGAATAAATATAATTGCATTATTGTTGCACCTTTTGTAAAATATACACAAATCATTTTATAGAAATTATTTGAAAAACAAAAATTTCATAAATTTAAAAATTATATCGTGTTTATTTTTCAATCTATAAATCATATTACACATTACAAATAGCACAAAAATATAAATAACTTTTTTAATAATTTCAAATAATCCCTACATCACAAAATAAAAAGATTGAAAAATAAAAACATTTTTTATATCAATTTTTTATAAATAAAAATAATTTCTATATAAATATAAAGAAAAACTAATATAAATTTATAATATTGTTACTATTAAAATATAAATTATTAGGAAATAAGTAAAAAAAAATATGAAAAATAATAATAATACAAGTTAACTATTATTCATTCTTATTGTTTTATATATCATTAATTTGAAAAATAAGAAAATAATAAATTTACTATATAATATTGAATACCATATTTAATAACAAATTGTTAAAGAAATAAATATTATTGTATAAAGTTTTATAGTTTTCTTAAACAAGAATTGAAAAATCAAATATTGCAATTGTTGATTGACATCTCTATTTTCAGAATCTGTATGATTGTATGTTAAAAATTGAGTAAATGAGTACAACAGCATTTTTAAGGTGGCTCCCTTTTTGTAGATTTTTTTTTTTCAAGTTTTTTGGCTATGTCTTTCTTCAAATTCTGTTGTATACTAAAGTTACCAGGATTAATATTGTTATTCTAATCCATTGTAAGTGCACTGAAACCTATTAAATTATTCTGAACATATAAAGAAACAAATGACAAGTCCTTTTAAAATGTTTATCGTTTATTAATATTGTTTAATACAAAACTTTTAGGAGAATTTTTCTGTTCTTTATGAATATTATTATGAAAAGCATAATTGATTTTCTAACACTTGATTGTATTTAAAAGAATTTATTTAATGTTAATATTATGTAATCTACGATTAAGATCCTCAAATTTCAATATTTTTCGAATAAAGAAATCTCCATAACGATGTGCAACCTTGGTATCAGCAATATGAATCATGTTATTGTCAATGTAAAAGTCCAACTAAAATTATAAATTAGATTAATGTTTAAAATTTAGAATGCTTAATAATAAATATAATTACTTCAGAGCCTGATTGGAATTTTCCGTCCAATCCACTTGCACCCTTTGTCCATACAATATTTTTCATTTTATGCTTAAAGCAAAGTAAATGAATTAATAAATTTGTAATTTGACGTTCATCCACTTCACCAGCATTTTGATCCATAAACGATGCCAATTTCTCCAATGGTAATGTTGTATAAAGTTTTAAATATGATCGAATTGTTGGCAATTCTTTTTGTTGACGTACTTCGTCCATAAATACTTGTAATTGATGTTCCATAGAATCTTTAACATAATCTTCTAATGGAGCATCACCAGATGGTGGACATGGACTTACAAATTTCGGGCAAGCAAACATAAAGAAATTTTTAAATGAGTCTAAATCACCGCATTGCATTTTACACATATTATCATGATAATTTTTTTCACGTAAAACTTGTTGAATTGACTCATCAATACATTGTGGATGAAGTACAAGACAAATTGCCAATAAATGATACATTTGATCAGTTTGTTTATTTATTTGATCATTTTGATATGATCGTGAGCTATATAGTTGTTTAGTACGCTGAATATACAATAAAATACCAGAAAATGTACGAATTGCATCTGCATAACGTCGCATCATCATATAAGCAAATCCAACATAATATGATGTAGAAATTTGACAAGCTGGTATATGAGAGTATTGTGATTTTTTATGAATTTCAATTGGTTCCAATACTTTTATTGCTTGATAATAATCACCAAGCAACGAATGGACACGTAATAAACCAACCAATGAAAAATAACCCAACATTTTGTAGAAAGCATGACTACCATATTCACCAGCAACAGATTGTGGATCATTACCTTGTGTTACAGCTTCCAATTGTTTTTTAATATTTGATATATCAACTAATGAATGTAAAACATTTAAAATACATAAAATACTCCATACATTACTATTATTATTTAATAGTTGATCCATTTCTTCTTCAGTTTTATCTGTTAAACGGGCACGATATTGTGCAAAATTTTGAAATTGATAAACAAATTCATCAACTAATTCCCATAACCAAATGTCAGGTAATTCCAATAAAATTGGATCAGATGATGATAAGATCAAATTAAAGAAATCACAATAATTAAAAAATGAATTGATACGTTGCTCCAATTTTGGACCACCAGGTATACGTGCATGAATATGACGATAATATAATTCCTTATACAATATCATAAATACTTTATCATTTTCGACTAATGGTGCTACTTCTTGTTCATCTGGCCATGATGATTTATCAAAATGATGATCACTTAATTGTGGAAATGTATTCTCATACATATTTTGAATATCCAATATTGCCCCATCTTTTATAGCTGCACGAAAATTTAATAGAAAATGTTTAACATTTTCTGGCATTTTATTGGAATAATAACTCCGTTCATATTCATCTAAATTTGGATCTCCGGTATGACCATAATCATCATAGTAATCCTAAAAATGTAAAGGGATTATAATATACATAAAATTTTTTAAGGTTATATTATAGTAAATTATTTTATTTGGTTAAAATATATTTTCTGGCATTCATTTATAATATATTACCGGTGCAGTGTATTCCGTACTTTCGTACATTTTGAATTTATATAATTCCACTTAATAAAAATATTAAATTGAGGAAAAATTAATAGAATTTATTAACACGCCAGCATAAACCAAAAAGTTTACTTTGAAAAAAGAAAGACGGGTGCGGGTGCGTTCTCTTAATGACGTTTAAAAATTATTGTCAAAAATAAGCATGTGCGTCATCTGGTGCTCGATAGTATAAACAATAATATATATGGTTCGGATATCTGATATAAAATACTTAATGGTACTGACACCTAGTGAATTATAGTACATGAGAACTTCCATGATATAGTGCCATCTAATGATGAAAATTGAAAAAAAATTTGGTAAAAGTGTAAGGTGGTGTAATCTACTTAGTTATGGTTGATGAAAAAGTGCGGTTATTGGAATTGGAAATGATAAATTTTCATTTAGTGCCATCTAATAGTGAATATTGAAACTAGTCTGCGATCCATCTCGTGGTGAAAAAAAAAATAATGATTCCGGAAGTTTGTTATAAAAATCGTTACTTTTTAAAATTGTAATTAAATAATTCCACTACTACAGCGAGGAGCTAATGCTTCGCAGAAGGAATATTTTGTAATATTTTAATAAGTTGGTCAATATCGTCTACTTTTGACAGTTGGGTAAAGAGAAGAAGAAGAATAAAAAATTTATTACATTTTCAATTTGAAAATTTTATTTCATTAAAAATTTTCATCCATTTTTCTTACCTAATTTTGAATATTTTTTTATTTTATATAAAAAAAAAAAACAAATTATTTTAATTAATTAAATATTATAATTATTTTTGATTTAAATATTTTTTAAAAAGATTATTTTAAAAATGAAGAACAATTTTATCAGAAAACCAAAATATTTTTAATGTAGATGTAAATTTAATTATTTTTAAACTTAATATAAATATATTTTATTTATTTATTTCTTACAATTAACAATATTTAATTTTGTTTATATTAAAATGATAATTGAAATAGAAAATTAAAAAAAAAATTAATTAAATTAATTTTAAAATATATTATAATACTTTTTTTCCTATATAATATATAGATAATAAATTACTTGTTTTTATTTTAAATTAATTTTTATATTTATAATTTAGTTTTTCAGTACTTATATAATAGTATAAAATATTTTTAAAATTCTTAAAAATTTAATTAATTCATTTAATAATAATAATAAAATTTTGCTAGAATTTATAAATAATTGTTAATTAATTATTTTATATTTAATTTTTTATTTAAAATTTAAATAAGAATTAATTATTAATAAATGTTTTTTTTATTTAAAAAAAAAACAAAAACTTTCCAATATTTTCTACACAGCCTCAATCTTCTATATAAAATCTTTTATATAAATTTCCATTACACCTTATCAAATCGAAAAACAAAATATTAAATTGGTATTTAAATTTAAAAAATTATTTATTTTATATAAATTGAAATGAATAAAACAAAAATTTATTAAATTTACATATTAATTGTATTGTAGAAACCTTAATTGAAAACGTATAGCGTACGACGGTATAAAAAATGAGGGACAAGTCACAAATTTTGTATACCAACACTCGAAATAAATGTGTCTGTTTCTATATACAAAATGTGTAGTGTCCCTCTTTTTTTGGATGAGTCGTTACGTTGTACGATTTGTTACGTTGTACGAATTTCGGTTATATTTTAAAAATATTTTTTTAAAATTTTGAAATATCTGTAACTTTCGAAAGATGTTATACCACAAAGTCAAATGAAAAAAAAAACATTGATTATTTAATTTGGTTCTTAAAAACTAATTATTTAAGTATATATTTATTTAAATATTTACAATTTTTTTATTGGTTGTTACATTTATCAATAAAAACAATTTATTTATTTTATTTTTTTAATTATTTTTGGTATATTTTAATTTTTGTTCTGTTTTTAGATTGATAAAAAATTTATTTGGGTTTTTGTATATTTTATGAATTTGATTATAAAAGGCTGTTAAATTTGTATTTTCTGGTAATTTTTAAATTTATATAATTGTACATTTTTCAGTTTTATTTTAAATATTTTTTTTACTTTCGGTTATTTTAAAAATTTGTTTTATAAAATCGACAGATGTTAAAACTTTTCTTTAGTAAATATTTTATATCTTTGAATTTTATGAAATTTTAATTATAGACTCGGGCAATTGTACTGAAGTATAATCCCCATATATTAGTCCCATTTAGAACTTAATCAAATTTTGTTTGTTAAAAATTTTGGGCATGATTCAATTATTGGCCAACAATTTTGCCCAACTAACGAAATTGAATAATGTGTTTTGGTAACCGATAATCTTAACATCTTAACATCTCTGTCAACAAAGTATTGAATATTATTTATTTTTAAACATATAATAATATAATATTGTATTTATATCAAGAAAATTTGAATGAATTTTCTTCTTGTTTTTTTGATTATGTATTTTGATTTATAAAAAAAATCGGCAGTTTTCTCTGGCTTTTTATATCTTTTTTATTTAAATTGATTATTTCTATATAATTATTTATGTATTTTAAAGAAATTTATAATTAATCCATAATATTTTAATTATATAAATGTAAATGCTTAAGAACAAGTAACGTGTAGTTATAAATTTTATCATTTTTTTTTTTAAATTTTATTTGAGGTTTCTTTGGGTATAATAACGCGAGTGTATAAAATTCTTTACTTTTGTTAAAACTTTTAATTTTAAATATTAAATATTAAATATAATTATTTTAATATTAATCCTTTTTTCTTTTTATACATCTCCATAAATAATTTTAAAATTAATTTTAGCTAAAAAAAATTTTAATTTGTAAAAATTCTGTACAATATTTTTTTAAATATGTTTTCTTATTTATTCATTGTATAAAAAAAGATGATTTTTTTTTTATATTTTACAAATGTCTTCCTAGAATTTTTTTTTTATGTTGAATATAAATTTTATTCGCTACTGAGGTCCAAATGTTGTTCCGAAATGCATAATTATTTAATTATTTATTTATGTTATAGAAGAATTTATTTTTATATTTAATTTATTATTTCTTATATAATTTTTAAGTTTATTTTAAAATTAATTTTTAATATTAAATTTATTTATATTTGAATTATATTTTTTTTAATTACAAAAAAATTTTAAAATTTATTTATTTTTATGAAGTTAAAATTAAATTTATGGAAAATAAAAGTAATGCCAGCGAGATAAATTCAATGTAAGAGTGACATGTAATTTTGTAGTTAAAATAAATTTGACAAAAATTCAAAATTATTGCCTATTTACCGGATTTGCCATGGCATTTATTATGGCATTTGAATGTCTGTACACAAATTCGTGAAGCCTCTATCGTGGTTTGTCTTATCTTTGAGTTTGTTTACCCGGCAGCACTTTAACAAGTATTCAAGTTAGCTAAATTTACATTATGCCAATTTCAATTTGGATTCAATAATTTATAATATTTTTCAATGAAAGTTTTAACTCTTTTCAATTGAGAATTTAAATCAAAACAATTTTGTATTTTTTTAACGAAGACAAAAAAAAATGGTTATTTAAATTTAATTTATATTTTAGCAATTTTAATTCTAAAAATTCAAAAATTATTTCAAACTTAAAGGGTGGAATTTCGTCCTAAAGAAATGTTTATATGTTTTTTTTTTTATATATTTTATAGTTGAAAAAGTTAAATGTAAATATTATTTTTGATATTTACATTAATATAAAATATGACTTTTCAAATGGTTGACCCTAGTTTTATTTTTCTTAGAATATTTGGTCCAATTTGAATTATAAAATATTTGTTTAGTTAAATATTATATTTATTTTTTTTTACATAATTAATTTTTAAAATTCTTATTTAAAAAAAAAATCATAAATTTATAAAAATTAAAATTTATCCAATTTTTAGTTAAAATTTTAAAGTATATTTCAGTCCCATTTGCCCACAAAACAAAAATCAGTCTCCTTTCTAACTTTCATAACCAATCACATTATTTTTTTTTTCTTAAAAATTCTTAATAATAATTAAAAAGTAAAACAAAATCTTATATATTTTTTTTTTTTGTTTAATATCAAAAATTTCAAAACAGTCTTTCGCGCGCAACAAAAAAAATTAAATTAAATTAAAAATTCGAAAATTTCAAATTTTCTTTTTTTTTTAATTTGAATCAAAGAAATATATTTGAATCATTTTTTTTTTTGGTTTTTTTTTTTGCTATCAATCACAGAAATGTTGCCATCATTTTAAAAATAAATTTAATTAAATATTTTTTTTATCTAAATTAATAAAAACTAAATAAATAAATGGAAAATTATTTACTTTTCTTTTAATATCCGAAAAAAATATTTTTCAAAAGTTTAAAAAAATTATTAAAAAAAAAATTTTCAAATTATTTTTGTAAAAAAATTCGACTTCGAGATTTCATTAATATTTCAAATTCGGACCAAATTAAAATGTTTTCATTTACTATAAAAAATATGGAGTAGAGAATTTTTTTTATCATTTTTGTTTACCCCCCTCCCCTAAATTCGTATTTTAATTTCTTAATTTATAATAATTTTATTTATTAATTAAATTTTTTTCCATATTAATAATTTTTTTAATTTAATGTTGATTAATTTTTAAAGGGTCTAATTAATTGATTTTTTTTTACCTATAATAAATTCCCGATAAGAGAGGGTGTGCAAAAATTTATTTGTATTTTTATACTTAAATTTAATTTTTCAAAATAAAAGATTTTATAATTTTTAAAAATAATTTTTTGGATTTTTAATTTCAAAAATTTTTGATAATTTAATTTATTTTTGATTAATTTATAAATTATTAATTTGATGAAAATTGAAATTGAAATAAGTCCAGAAATGTTTTAAATATTTACGACTTTTGAAAATTATATAAACTACCAAGTGAAATTGATTTTATAGAAAATTAATTTCGTCCTTTTTCCAAATTAAACTTGTCATATTTCAAAAGTGGAGATGAAGATTTCAAAATTTTAAAAAATTAATTTATATAAACGAAAGATAAAAAGTTCACTAAAATATAATGTGAAAAATTAATTATTATTTTAATTTTTATTTATTACTTCAAAATTATTTGTAGTAAAAAATTTGTTTGTTCAAAGTTTATTTACAAATTAATTTATTAATTATATAAAATATTGGAGCGGAATATTGAAGTTTTTTTTTTTAAATATTTTAAATATAATAATTAAATTACTAAATATTTATTTTGATAATTTATAAATTTTCGTTGTACTTTGTTAGTTTCTTCATTTAAAATCAATTTTTTTATATGGCAGAAATTTTTTTTTGGTTATGTGTATTTTTTCTTGTAAAATTTTTGTTAATTTGCTTTTGAAATGTGATTAAATTTTACTTCTTCCTGATTGATATTTAATATTTAATTCAATATTTTTTGTAATATAAATTTCTTTCTGATTTGTGATGAAAATTCTATATAATAATTATTATTCTACTATTTATAATGTAAATATTAATTTTTCTTTAGCTTTTAATAAAATTTTTAGTATATTTACAATAATATATTCCTAATTTTATTAAAAAAAATTATGTTTTTTTTTTTTGCATTTTCAAATTATTGTATAAATATATTAAAAATTGATTTATTTATATATATGTATATATATTTTTTTTGTATTTGTATTTAATTTTATTAAATATATTAATTAAAAATTGTGATTCTACAATTATAAAAAAAAAACAATCTTTTTGGAATATTTTTTTTAAATTAATTTTTCCCTCTTATAGATTAATTTATTGAAACCTTTTTAGTTGATTCTGAGGTTATTTTAATTATATATATTTAATTTAAATTATTTTAATTATTTATCAAATCAATAAAAAACTGCTGAACATTTCAACCAAATAAACAAAATTTAAATTATTTAGAGTTCAAATTTGAAGTACATATAGTAAATCCAAAATTGCAATTAAGAGAAATTAAAGCAATTAGAAAATTTCACAATCTTAAATCTCAATAACAATCGGCCATTTCATGTGACGACATTTTAAATCTCATTTACAGGGTGATCATAGTTTTACCTTGTAGGAAATGTCAACTTTCCTTTACCTTGTCGAAAATGTCATAAGTTTTACCTTGTCGAAAATGTCATAAAAATGAAAATTCTGAATATCTGAAAAATTATTAAAAAAATATAAAAAAATAAATAAAAAGAAAAAATTATAATTTTATAATAGTTTTTTTTTTTTATTTTTTAATAATAATAATAATAATAATAAATTTATCATTTTAATTCAACAAATAAAAGTATAATTAATATTTATAACTTTACTTAAACCTTAAAAAATAATAATAATAATAATAAAAAAAATTATAACCTATAAAAATATCAATTAACTATAAAGTAAAATTAAATTTCTAAAATTTTAATATAATTATTTTTTTATATTATAAAAATTATAAAGAAAATTATACAAGAAAAACAAAAATAATTATTTTAAAAAAAATTTAAATCAAAAAATTATATAAAATTATAAAACAAATTTTTCGTCGGTTGATTTTTAAAAATCGAAAAGCAATCCTTAAAAATTTACGTGCATCTTAGGCAGTTTTTTGCTTTATTTAATTTTTTTTAAATATTTAATTTAATTTTTAATTATTTTATATTTTAGAAAATATTTTTTTATTTGATTCGTTGTAGCAGCAAACTTAAAAAATTAAAAATTATTTTTTTTTTAAACTTATTATTCGAATTTATTTACAAATTTATGATAAATTTATTTATATTTAAGTTTTTTTCTTTATTTCCTGTAAATTTTCTAATCAAGGGGAAAAAAAGGAAAATTATTTACAAGTTTTTAATCGAAAATTGACGATACAAAAATTAAATATTTTAAGAATAAAAAGATAAGAAAATAAATTAAATTTACTAAAATTTAAGTCGAAAAAAATCTCAAACCAAAAAATTATTTAAAATTAAAAGCTAAATTTTTTTTTTTTTAAATGTTTTAATGGAAAAAAGGGTTTTTTTTTTATTATTTTTTGTGTGGACTTTATTGGAAAATTTATTTGACTTGTTAATGTCCTTTAAATTTGCAATTTGGTAATAGCGGAAGACTTAAATTTAATTGGTAAATAAATTTTTTTTAAAAAGAATTTAAATGTTGAAAAATATTTCGATTTGAACACTTTCGAAAATATCTTTTAAAAATAATTAGAAATCTGTCAAATTCTTTTAGGAACTGTCAAATACTTTTATTCATCTTTCAATATGACTTAGTCCCATTTCAGAATTTATTTGAAATTTTTTTGAATTATTAAAACGACAGGACAAATTACTGACTGGTTTTTAATCATGAGAAATAAATTTTAAATAATTAGCTATATGTCTGTCGTTTTATCACTAATGATAATTATTGCTTAAATTTAGCATCTAAAAATTATTTACCTAGCTAAATTGTCTTAAATGTCCAAAATTATTTAATTTTCTTCAAGTAGTAATTAGTTTTCTCTGCAAATTGTATCTGATTTTATATTTTCAAAATTTATATCTTATTTTATTTTAATTAAATTCGAAAAATTTATAATTTCTTAAAAATTTAAAAATTAATTTTAATTTTATACCTTTTTTTTCCATTTATATACAAAATAGAAGACAGAAAATTATAATTAAAATAAAAATAATAATTAACAAACAAGAAATCAAAAATTAATTCGAAAGGAATTTTATTTTTTATTTTATTTTTAATAAACTTAAAATTTTAATACTTAAAATATATTTTTTATTTTTTATACAAATTTTATTTAAATTATTTTAAAAATTAGAAAATAATAATAAAAAAATTATTTAAAATTAAAAAACATAAAAACAAACAAAAATTTACATAAAAAAAAAAATTTTATTAACTAAAAATAAAATTAAAAAAATATTATTTATTTTTTTTTATTAATTATTTATTTTTTAAATCTTTTTTTAATTATTTATAAAAACAAGGCAGTGATTCTTGGGTTGGTGGTTAAATTATAAAATAAAAATTTTACAGAATTTACAGATTTTTTTTTGTGTTTTTTTTTAAATCAAATTTAATTTTTAAATTTACAAAATAATAAAAAATAAAAAAAAAATTATTTATATATATTACAAGGATGGGTGAAAATATTATTTTCAGTGATATACAAAAATTTTACTGATCAAAAATTTAAGTAATTTGTAATTTTACTTAAAGGTCTGTTACCTAATTTTGTAGATGTCATTAGGCATTAGGTTATATTTAATGAAATTAAAAGAATAAGAATTTGATTTAGTGTAAAATATATTGAAAAATCTCAAAAGGAGAAAATGTAACGTCGAAATTATAATGAAGTATTGAAAATTACTTGAAAATTTGTATTAAAAACCGATACATAGTTAATATTGAAAAATAATCACGAAATTGAAGAATAAATCAAAATAAAACAGCAAACTTCATCATATTGGACTTGATTTACACCTTGAAGACTGATAATTGACCACGTAATTCAACTATAGCTGAAACCAAAGATCACATCGTGTAGATTCCACCCAGTGCTGGCATAATTTTGACAAAACGAATTTTAAAAGGATGAAATCTTATCTTAATTGTCCTACAAGTCCATTTGAGGTTAATTTAAAAAGGAGAAGATATGTTTTTGTGTAATTTTTTTTAACGTTTACCGAAATTCTTGCTCAGCAGTTTTTCTTTCTTAATTTTCTTTTAATTATAAATTTTTTTAAATTATAAATATATTTTTTTTTAATTAAATTTTAAATATTTTGTTTTTATTTTTTTTGATTTATATAATTTTAATTTTTTGTGTTTATTATAGAAATAAAAGAGGTTTTCTTTTTTATTATACAATTTTTTGTGTTTTAAATATATAGTAGATAAAAATTTGAAAATAAATAAGTATTTGCTAGTAAATAGATTTTTTTTTAAATTAATATTTAATTTTTTTTTGTTTTTTCATTTGTTTTTTTTTTTTAACTTTTAAAATGGATAAATAAAAAAAAATTTCTCCTAATCCGATTATTAAGATTTATATATTTAATATATTAAAAGTTTTTTATTAATTATTTTTAATTTTTAATATTTAAATATTTTTTAATTTTTGTACAAGAATTTTTTTTAGAGGTAAGAATTTTTTTTTTGTTTTTAAGAAATTGCATAACGCGAGGAGGGTTTGAAGAGAGTTTCTCTTAAATATATAATTTGTTTTTTTGTTTTTCAAATATTTTTTATATAAATTTTGTTCTTTTTTTAATTATTTTTTTTTTTGTAATATTAATTTTAATTTTTTATTTATACAATTTTTGTTGTGTTGTTGTAATTCATTAATAATTAAAATTAATATAAAATCATATCAAAACTTTTCTATATTAATTTTTTAAACAGGTTAACCTAAATCATAAGCGTATACGATATTAAAATGAACATCGAAATTGACTGCATTTTGTATTTAAGTCAAAATCTGTCAAAATTGACTGCCATTTTGTATTTAAGTCAAAATCTGTCAAAATTGACTGCCATTTTGTATTTAAGTCAAAATCTGTCAAAATTGACTGCCATTTTGTATTCAAGTTAAAAGCAGTCAAAATTGACTGCCATTTTCTTATTCCATTAAGTGGAAATTGCGCGCGAATTTTGACCATGAGATACTAATTTTTATATTAGAACAGAAACTTTAATTCAGTTTAACGTCGACGCGATTACATCAAAAACTTTGATTTAGGTTGAGAGCTGTTTTCTTTTAAAATATTTTTCTATTTATTTATATTTTTTATATAAATTTTATTAATTAATTTTTGCTTTATTTAAATTTTAAATTGAAATATAAAAAAAAAAAAATTATTTTAATTTTAATTATTATATTTACAATCCAGAACAATCAATTTCAATAATATCTTTTGGTACATCAACAAATTGATAAACTAAACGTTGACCATCAACTTTAGCTAATATACCACGTTGATAATAATATCTTAATGCTCTACCCATTGTTTCATAATTCATATCTGGTTTATTTTTATGCATACCCCATAAACGTGATACAGCTTTTGAATCAACTAATTTAAATACACCTTTATCACGATTTGTCCATTTAATATAACGTGGACAATATTCTTGATCTTGTAATAATTTTAATAAAAATTCCCATAAATATGTTGTTGAACCTTCACGGCTTTTACGTTTAACACCCATTTCAATTTTTGGTTTACGTGGTTTTTTTAATTTACGTGCCGGAAAACCTAATTCTAACATATATGAGAGATCATCATTAACACTTGATGTTGCTGCTTGTATAACACTTTGATGTGCAGCAGCAACAGCTGCAGCTGAATGTAAACCATTTACAACAGATAATTGACCATTTATATTATTACCAATAATACCATTCATTTGATGACCATTATTATTACCATTTACATTTTGACCATTTATATTATTTGTTAAATGATGACCATGATGATGGCCACCATGTCCATGATGTGAATGATGATGATGATGATGGTGTAAAGCAGGATGATGATTATGATGTAAATTTTGTCCAATACCAATATTATTATTATTATTGCCATTTATTGCACCATTGCTATTACCACCACCACCACCACCACCACCATTATTACTGCTATTATTGTTACTGTTACTGCCACCAATATTATTACGTGATGGTGTTGTGAAATGAGAAGATGATGATGTCGTATAACCGATACCACCAGGACCATTACCACTACCACCACTATTACTACCACCACCTCCACCACCATTTATTGGCAGGTAGTAATTTTCTGGTACTAAGAAAAATGAAAAAAAAGAAAAGATATGGAAGGACATTAATATAAAAATAATTATCAAAAAAAAAAAACAATTTATAAATTTTATTCATTTTAAATTAAAGAAATATTAAATTACAATTAAATAATTTTTTTTGTTTCCTACAATCTTTTAAAAAAGTTGTGACCCAAGACTTGCTAATTGCAAAAAAAAAATAAGAAATTTAAAAATTTTCATTTTCATTTCCTGCTGAACTTTTGACCAAATTCAATTTTTTGGAATATTATTATGTATTCACGTCTATACGGCTAAATGCGTTTTTCTATCTAAATAATTATTTTAACATTTTATTTTGGGGTGATAATTTTTTGGGTGATAATGAAATATTAAAAAAAAATTAATTTTGTAGGACAAAAAATTATGCTACAAAAAAAATATATGTATAAAACTTATTATCATTTTTATTTAATGTTTTGTTTTTATTTATTTTTATGTTTGCTTGTTTTTTACTATTAAGAGCGCATTTAATTAATATAATAAAAAAAATGATTTAATGTTTTTTTTTTTGTATTTTCAAATTAAGTCAAAGAAAAAAAAAAGAAATTTTTTTTATTTCGGAGCAATGAATTGTTATGCTTCTGGCCTTGAATTTGAAATTTAAATTATATTTGAATTTAGAAATGCGGATTTGCTTTTTTATAATTGTTTCATTTTTTGATTGCAGTTTGTTTTTGTTTATGGTGAAGATTTAATTTTAAATTTAGATTCAGATTTTTTTTTCTCTTGATCCTCATTTCAATTAAATTTCAGATTGTGAACAACAATTCTATATACGATTATTCTTGATCACTAAGTCAGAAATAATGAACTGAAGATCATTTTTTAGTATAATAGAGTCAACTCATTTTATAATTAGAAGATGGGTGGGGGGGAGAAAGGACAATTTCTATATTAACACTTGCAAAAACTTGTAAAAGACAGATCAAATTTCAATTATTCTAAAATATCCAACAATGTGGTAATGATTTTAATTTATTGCAGGGAATTGACTATATGTCCTTAATACTAATTAATCATTCATCCCTATCCTCAGTTTAGCATGTCGTCATTACGATTTAAAAATGCAATGCATTGCAATGCCACCACTTTAACCTAAGTAATCGTCCATTTTAGGTTAAAAAGACTATCTAAAAATTGAATTCTACAAAACTATACGGAAATAATGCCGCACTCTGCTTTCGAATTATTTATATACCTAATGTATATGTATATGCAGAAAAAAAATTTCATCCAGCATTAATGTATATTTATTTTTAGCATTTATATGCTTCTAAATAAATATTTTTTTTTTACAGAATTTACGAATAGGAAAAAAGAGTCGTTAAGAAATATTTTGCCATATTTAAAGCGGAAACAATAGAAATTGGATAAAAAAGGAAGAAACAGACAAGGAAAATATTGAATTTTGCAAAAACTGGATTTTATTTTTATTATTCCTGCAGGTAAATAAATATGTACAAAGTATAAACAACAAAGAAGAATGCCAATCTTTTACGGCCTACCTACAAAGAATAACCAGACTTTTGTGAAGTATATAAGCTGAAAGTACGGCCATTTACATAAATAAATAAGTAAATAAGAATTATAATAAAAAGTAAGAGAAAAAAAATGAAAAAAATATTGTAAATGATTTCTTCCTTGCGGTCAAGATCACGAGTCCACCAGAACCAAGCCAAACAAAATTAAAAGTGAGTTTTTCTTATTTGTGAAGTTAGAAAAGAAAAAACAACAAAATTTGAATAAGTGACATTGAAATTTATTTTTTTTTACAGTGTTGTTAGAGTGATAAATATTTTAGGCATATATTTTTCGTTCCTCGCCGATAGCTGAAAGAGTTTTAACTCTCGTTTTGGAAGCGATGGAGGAAGAAAAGCTTTTACAAATATGTGAACCACAGCGGCTTAAAATACTCTCGGGTACGGATTGTAAATTGCAACTGACCATTTATGTAGAATGCTAAAACGATCTTAAATTATTTCGACTGATAATATCAAACATTGATCATAAAAATTGTTTCTAGCAACATGACAATAAGAATTTTTCTTTTTTATTGGAAATTACAAATTACGTTAATTACTATCAAATAATTAAAAAATAAAATTCCGTATTTTTTTATAAATTTCCCTGTTCATTGTTGGAACAATTAAATTAATTTTCATCAATGAATTTTCTTGTTTTTACAGAAATAATACATAAATAAATTACAAATCACGCGGCGATTCTCGTGTTTATATTAAATTCATAAGAAAAAATAAATAAAAAACAAGAAAATTTATTCATTTTTATTGAATTTTTTTTTTATTGTTCCTGTATAAAATCTACGCTACAGAGAATTTTCCCTTGCCATCATCTCTAAGTTTACATAATCTTTATACAATTTCCCCTTACATCGCATCCGCCTGACGTTGATCCACCCAGAAAAACTGATTGTTCTATTTTTCAATTTATGGCTACATATAATTATTTTAATTTGAAAATTTAAAAAAAATTTGCAATAAAAAATTTTAAGTAATGAGAAAATAAATTGTTTTAAGGAACTCAATACAGAAGATTCCGTTTGAAATTTGAATTATAATATAGACCAAAGATGAAATATCACTTAATTTTGATCAGTCTTTATCAAGTTTAGAAAATACATTTCAAACATTAATTACAGCTCCATTTTACTTGTGCATTCACGTGGACTGCCCAGTCAACATAAAATACTGGACATAATAAATATTAACTAAATATTTTGGATTGAGTAAGGAACATTGTTTCCTTTAACTTTCGATGGACAAAACTAAATGTAACCCATATTATGTTAACTTTATAGTGTGCTCCTTTGTAAAATGGCTTATGAATTTCAATTAAATGGAAACTAAAAGTATAAAATTTATAAAAATTTAAATATGCATTCAAGTGCAAAAAATTATATAAGTGCATATACACTTGTAAATATAATTATTAAATTTTCTGTTGTGCTTTTCAACAAAATTCACTCTACAGTTGTTTAATAATTTTTATTTTAAAGCTCCAAGTTTATTATTTTTAGAAAATGAAAAAACAAGTTCAGACCATTTCCGGGTTTTTTTTTTATTATTAAAATTATCGGTCTTTTGTAGAAGTGTAGCTCATATGATTTTAAATATGTTATAATAGTGAATAAATTGTGAAATTTATGATGTTGCTTTTTAAAGAAAATTACTATTAGAATCAGAGATTTAAATTTATTTATATTTGAACTTAATTGACTTAATTACTGTTGCAAAGTAGAATTTTTGACATTATAAAATAATTTGATCTATTACCAAGGATCTTACTTTATAGGTAAACTTAATTTATTTAACGTGACATTATATCGAACATACCCTAAATTCTCTAATGAAATTTGAACAAGTGCAACCATAAATCTGAGCTTGCGCTTATTTAACTATTAAATGCTCCCCTTTTCTGTGCTGTGTGAATCATTATAATATTATGTTTGCTGGTACACAAAAGCTAAACACTCCACACATTTCCTTCTCCCCTTTTAGGTACTTATAATTTAAATTTCAAAGGAAGAAGAATTTTTGTTTCATATGTAAACTACACAATATGTATACTGATTTGTTTGCTAAACGATGTTGTTGTACATTGTTAAATATTTAAAAACATCATCATCCATTTATTTTATGTATTCAAGCATAAAAGCATATTATACATATTTTATGCACATATGCTTTATTTTGTTTTCTATATTTGTAGTTGCATGTCATGCGGGAGGGAAAAAAAACATATATGTATATTTTGATTTTTAATTAAAAAAATAAAAAACACAAACGTTTTTGAACATAAAACATAGAAAAAAAACAGGGCACAGCGCAATATTTAATATAGGAATAGACTTTTTGCAGCATTATGTATAGAAGTATTTAGCATCAGTATATTTTTCGCTATTAACATATAAAAAAAAACAGATAGAAAAAATAGTAAAAGAGGTCAATGCAACTAAATGCCCTTCACATAATTTTATGTTTATAAATAATGTTGCCGCAGTTTTATTATTGTAATAGAAACGATATTAGAAAAAAGAAATAGAATTCTGTTGTAAATTTTGTAAATTATGCTATCAGAGCAAGAGACGTAAAATGGACCAATTAGAAGTAAAAATATATTAGATAACATTAAAGGGTAAATTTTGATAATAATTATATTTTGGATTGGATGAGGGTGGATTTTGACAAATCCATTAATAATTGACAGTCCCTTTCTCAGTTTTGGTAAATAAAATTTAATTAAAAGAAGAATTACAATAATCTTATAGCCATATTTGATTTTGAAAAAATTTACAAAATGAAGGATTTGATCCGATTAATGGTTGCTAAATATTGATAGATCGAGTTAAGTGGAATTAGTGAATTTTTGAAAGGAATAAACTTGCTCATATAACAATCGGAATTGGAAGTTGAGATGAATCTTGCTGATCATAGCTAAAAGTAAATTTGTATTGAAGCTAGAAGAATGTTGAACTAATTAATATGCTTTATATGGTTCAGTTTGGCTGGTGACATCTACTTCTACAGCTGGTAATATTGTATATAAATCTACTAAATTTATCAAACTATTAAATTAATAGCAACTTTAGTAACCAATTTATTAATTTTTTCCTCCTCTATTATCTAATAAATTCTTGAAATTTTATCGACTTTTATATAACTAGCACAAAAAATCGCATAATTATATAATTGCCTTATCAAAAAAAAGCTTTAAAAAAAACCAAATTACATATGTTAACAAAAAAGCATGAAATTTCCCTTTTCATTATTATTCTTCTACTCTTCTTTCGTTCTAAATTTTTTTTTTTAATTTTTGCTCCATTTTTGTTTTTCTTGTTTCTATGATCCTACATTAACTTTATTTTCGTATTCCAATATAAACAACAGCCAACAACAAATATGGCATGCGCTTGTAACGTAACGCGCGAATTTATAAAAATAAACCTTACAAAAACGAAACATAAGAAGTGTAAAGGGGAGCTCAGCTTGTCATCTGTCAATTTTTTATTTTAAACAATATTCTCTTATATGTATTATTTTTTGGCTGATCGTTCGTTTCAATTACAAAATGTTTGCATTAGTGTACACACATAAACATATAAATATGTTGTGTGTTTGTAGGGTGCTATATTTAGAGAGGAGCGCGCGATTCTCCACCATGACCTTCTATCGAACGATCACCCTAGAAATCCACTGACACCAACTAAACAACTTATGTATATGATCGCGATATTTTTTATAGAATATTTTTTTCTCGTTGTTGTTATTTTATTTATTTTTTTTTTTGTGGTTTTTTATGCATTTTTTCACTCGCGATTTTAAATATTCTTTTTTTTTTCTTGTTATTTTTGTTCTGTTCTTTAATAGTTTTTTTTTTTTAATAAATTCTGGCTTCAATTTTGTTTAATGTTTATTTTATGTATTTTCTTGTTTTCTTATTTTTTTTTCTACATTTTTCCGTGTTTTATAGTGTTCCAAAAAAAAGTTCTTCTTGTCTGTATATTTTTGCAACGATATTCATAAAAAAAAAATTGTTGTTATTTCTTTTCCAAAATTTCTTATTCAATTTTTTTTCTTTCTGTTATTATTTAATTTTTTTGTTGTTTTTTCCTGTTTATTTTGCCTGTCTACTATTGCAACTGTGCTAAATTTTATTGGCCCCCTTTTAGAGCAATATCTTTTACAGACACAAAGGACGGAGAATTAAAGTATTTTTTGGATTTTTCGTTTGTTTATAATTTTACTAATTTGATTAGCAAAAAATTAATTATAAAATTTTTTTATTTAAAAATTATGATTTTGATTTTTGCTGAACTGAATTAATCAATCATTGTTTTGTAATTAGATCCTTTAGTTAAGGACCTAATTACAAAAATATTCTTAATACAAAACCAAAATGACATAATAAGGATTAGCATTAGAGACACGTAATTGGTACTACAGTCACTGATCATTGATAAAGGACCCTCCCAATTACATAAACCCTCGCTCCGAGGCTATACCTTTCGGAGAATTACAATTTTACAATATATCACTAAGAAAATAATCAGGTTCGAGATGGTGTCAAATTACAGACCTGAACGTGTCAATTTTCAACACCACACAATTATAGGAAATACGTTCAGGAGATTCTTTGTTATTTTCACCATATTTGCATATAGATCGTTTGCTGGCTAGTACCATCGCGTGTTGACAGGATTCAATGATTGGTTAGAAGTCCTTTTACGGTTCGTATGAGTTATTTCTGTTCAAAACTCGCGCTTTAGATTGAATGTTTAGGTAGGAGCAGATTTGATTGTCTGTTAACATTAACAGGAATTCAGTATTTATTACTTTTTAAATCCATCCGAATTTGGATGGATTCTTTTACTATCCCATAGACCAGTGATGGGATTCCTCAATAATGAATCTCAACCGTTCTACAAATGAACCCAGATCAGATATAAGAGGTTTTCTTTTTTATTGACTTTAGTACTGCATTCTTCTTTTTATTTAAGAATTCTATTTAAGCTAAGAACTAAGATTTAATCTTAGATAGACTCCATATTCATGTGTAATTAAAATATCAAATAAAGTCGTCTCATCATCTTTCAAATTTTAATTGTCAAATAAATAAAATAAGAAATGAACTTCCTTGACATCGCTAGAGGTTTGCGACGTAAATATTATCTGGCGACTGACGTTCTTTCTAAACCAAATGTAAAATTAAATTAAGAAATATATTTAAATAAAAACTAGAAAATCTAGAATTAAATTTAACGTCCGGCGACATTAAAAACGCATTTAAACATATAAAAATAAAATAAAAATTCAGAATTTTATTAATTTTTTGCATCTATTTAAAAAAAAAACTTAAATAAATTCTTTTTAGCTTTTAACCTTGAAAATTGACATAATAATTTTGACCAAAAAGTTTAAATTTCGGGGGTGGAATTTATCAAAATCCAAAAGAAAAAAAAACTAACAAACAAACAGAAAAAAAACGAAGAAGACGACATTTCTTTTATTTTGGTTGGGAACTTTCCATTAATAAAAATAAAAAAAAAACTTAATTAAATTTCCGTAAACTTTTATTTATAGATACGAAATAAAAATGTGCTAAAATAGAAAAGAATGTGTTAAATAATCAAGTAAACAAAATAATAATAATAATCTTTTTAATTTAGCAGACGAAATAATCAAAATAGAAAGAACGAACATTTGAAAACTGGTATATAAAAAATACGTTTTTGCGAATTAATCATATCATCGGTGTCGTCCATAAAAATGTTTTTTAAACAAAAAAAAAAATAAGCAAAATTTAAAAATATTAGTAATTAAATTTAAATATACCAGAAATAGAAAAAAGGCGGATGTTCGTAATGAAATTAATGAGCATTAAAAATTATTAGAGATATATCAAAATTTGGAGTTGAACAGAAATAGTCTTAATTCTTAAATGTTTATTTTTTTACCAAAATACAGAAGGGCTTCTCAGGAAGGTGCTTCTGTATTGCTGAATTGGAGGCCATAAATGCCATATATATGCCTTCCAATTCAGGGCACGAAGAAAAATACGAAGCGATTGCTTGCGGAACCTAACATGAAAAAAGGAAACAATGAGAGAGCGTTCATGTCGCCATAGCTTCCGAGGAATGCTTCCACCATGCATGAAGGAAGCATTTCATTTCCCGTTTGGAGTGAGGTTAATCTTTACAAAATGCCGGAATTTTTATTACCAAATGGCGGAACAAGAACTAATTAACATATTAAATTAAATGGGTCGCAAATAGTATAATAATTTACATATCCTTATACTAAATAACATTTATACGTAAAAAATTATCAAAATTTTAAACAATAAAATGGCCAGACAAATTCAAATTTATTATCACATTTTAATTGTCTTATAAAAACAATTTATAATAAAATAGAAACATACTATTTCATAAATAAAAAATAACAATGTAAATTTAACTGAAAGTAAAATTTTGCAAATAAAAATTGTATTTTTACTTTATATAATAAAATAATAAAAATTCTGATATTTCTAAGTGTGTGTGTATAGCTTTAATCGGTGACAACATTAGCCCCATACCCCCAATTGACATAAAAAAAACAGAACTAATAAAAGAATTTGTTTGAAGAGGAGGAGAGTGTAAAAAGAGGAAATTAAAAATATATAATATAAAAAGCATAGAATGCAATGCATAGCCATGAGCTAATTTTTCTGCAAAAATAATACACAAAACAAAACGCACACACACTCAAAGACTAACTTTAGTACAAATACTAATATACAAATTTCAAAAATAACAAGAAAAATAATCCAAAAAGGAAGAGACGATCAGAATATAAAAGAAAAAAAAAGATTGAGAAAATTTTTTGAGTGCTTTGCAATGACGACGAACAAACAAGGTAGTCAGAAATTGGGAAAAATAAATTGTTTGTCAGTGGGGTTTTGTATAATAGTTTCTGTTTATAGGGGAGACGGACGACGACTACGAAAACGAAAATGTATAGTGACAAGAAGATTAGTCGATTAGTTAAAAACAAAAATACATGATGGGTAAAAGTAAAACAGAATATCGGACAGAACAGAACAAGGGAATGGGGACAGAGGGAGAGTATATATATATAGCGAAAATGATGAAAAAAAGAACTCCCCAAAGATTTGTGGTCATCGACACATCGTCTTTGCACAATTTCTGAAGGTCACAAATAACATAATACACAATCAACCAAACATATAAAAGTAGAAAAAAATGTTTATGTAAAATATAAAGATAGATAGATACATAAGAAAGAAACATAAAAAAACTCACATACAGCAACAAATATAAATGTTTTCTTCTATGTTTAGAATTTCTGATTTTTTATACAAAAAAAAAAAAATTCTAAAAACAGAGAAGAGTACGATTTTAAGAAATAAGAGATTTTTTGTTTTTTGATCGAGAGAGAAGGCGAATTAAATTTACGAAAATAATGTAAAAGAATTAAGCAAAAACTTATGTAGTAGAAAATTTTTTATTGGGGTCGTCAGAATTATAAAAAAAAATCTAATTTATCAAGGGGGATGTAATACAAGGAAAAAAGGATATTATGATGATTTAGTTGGTCTAATTCAGATTTATGTAAAAAAAATGTAAATACAAATTATACTAAACTTTGTCAGACTTTCCATTTTCAATATTATTCGAAGAAAACTAGGCCATTTTATCTGAATTTATTTATGTAGGACATAAAATTAATTTTTTTGACCAACATTAAATATGTATACATACATATGTATCTAAAAAAAGAAATAAAATTTAAATTTTCTTATTATTTTGTGCACTTTTATGGTTAACATTCCTCACACAAAATAGTGACATAAATTTAAAATTTTTCCAAATTCAGATTAAATTTTTAGAAGAATATTTTCATTAAAATGTAATATGTAACAGAAATTTAATATAGTCTTTACAATAATTTCAAATGTCAAAATTGAAAAACTTTGAAAATTTCATAAAAAATAATTTTAAAACTTAAAAATTTTTGGTATATTTCCAATAATTGTATTTAAATTTTTCATTTGCAAAGAATTTTCATTAGAATTTCTTTTTTTTTTTGAAATTTATTGATTTGATTATTTTAAAAATTTTTTCTTGAAAATAAATTTTTATTTTATTCCACAAAAATATGATGATTTATGTCAGCATATATCAAGAATTATGTAATTCATTTTTTTCTCTAGAAAAATTTTTCTTCAACATTTTTTGAATAATGTAAAATTATGAATTAAAAAAAAAAAAAACTCATAAAATTAATTTGGCAAAAACAAATTTTAGTATTTCCTGTTAAAATTAATATAAATTACAAACATGAAAATTACGAAAATTCTCTAATCTATAAATATTTATTAAAGTATTTATTATTATATATTTGAAATTTCCACAAACACAAAACAACAACAATTTTCTTCATTTGAATTTTCCAAAAATAAACATTTTACCATTTAAAAAAAAAATTTCAAGTTCAAGAAGTTGCAAAAAGAAACTAGAAAGTTTATTTTTAAAATTAAACTTAAAAAAAAAAACTAGAAAAACAAAATAATTCAAATTTCATTTTTTTTTTGTTTGGATCGATCATTTGGAAAAACAGGAAAAGCAAAAAGAAATTTGTTTTTCTGTAGGCTTTGATGAAAAACAATCTGCGCCAGTGTCTCTCGCCACAAAAATATCGTTTTTTTCTGTTTTTTTTTGTGGGTTCCTGAACAGAACAGGAAAATTATTTGTTTTATTTGTTATGATTGGAAAATAGAATTTGAACAAAAAAAAAATCTATTTTCATTAAGAAAAATATCATGAGAAAAGATAATTAAAAGGTAACTTTTTTTTTGGCATAGAAATTTCTGTTTAATTTTCATTATTTGTTCAAGTAATAATACAAAAATTATTGGAAAGATTTAAATTTTCTGTTTTTGCTATTAACATTTCCCTAACAATTTCCCTAACAAAAAATTTATATTTATTAGCCAACAAACTCCTAAATTTTATATTTAAATTGTTTTATATTTTACATAAATTTCTAATTTTTCAACGTGTGTCACGGAAGTATATAATTTCATTAATAATAAATTTTTTTTGGCATAATTTTTGTGAAATTGTTTTTTTAAATTTAAATCATGAAAATTTTGTTAAGATTTTAAACATTTTTGGCAATATTTTTGAATATTTTGCATGGTTACAATAAATTGTTAAATAATTAGAAAATTTACATTTAATTTTGTGAATTATCACTTTTACATTTTGCTTAAACATAAAAATTGATGACCAATCTACTAGTTCACAAAATTTGTTGTATATTTTATTCACAATCTTGATTACACTTTAAAATTAATTTATTTAATTTTAAAGTGTTAATCACTTTAATTTTAAAGTGTAGTCAGATTGAAATTTTTAAATCCTAATTAATGACGTACAATAAATAAAAATTGCTTAATTAATTGTCGTGAAAAAAAAGAAAAATTTCAAAATTCATTCTGGTTGATAAGGGAAACATAAATACAAAAAATATTTATGTATATTCGGCAAAAAAAATTTATCAGTCATTTCCGCGTGTAGATAAGGGATCATTAACACTAATGTAATAGAAACTCGTGCCAGGTATTATAAAAATTTAAGTACATATAAATAGAAACCACAATTTTTCATTACTATGCTAAATCATGTTAACAATAAGCTTATAAATAATAGCGTAGTTAATATTATTTTATATGAGATATGACAATGGTTTTAGCTGTTTGTAAAATTATGTAAATTAAATATTTTTTTTGCTATAACTTGGGAAAATTTAAAGATATTAAGAATTTAGAATTGGTCTATCGACGCGAAATTTTAATTATAACAAAGCTGTCCGAACAAAATTGAAAAATCTTTTAAATTTCCCATGTTATAGCAAAAAAAACTATAATAAATTTGGTTTTCTATTTTCACAAGGACTCTTTTTTCATACTTGTTATAAATATAGAAATCTTTGTCCGATATTTATGTACCTTATACGAAATTTAAGATTGAAATCTTTATTTTCAGAATCTGTGTTATAGTACATGTGCTATAGTTTTTTTTGAGTTAGTACATTGGCGCCCTCAGAAGGGGCGCCAATGTACTAACAGACTCTTTTTTCAAGTTTGTTTGCTATAAATTTGGCAAATTTAAAGATATTTGGAATTGGATTCGATATTATTATTAAAATTTAACGTCAATAGACACAGAGCTTCCGGTAAACTTGAAAGTTTTTGGTCAAATAATTAATTAGATTTTTTTTTTCATGAAATTATATGCCATAATAAGATAGATGAGTCAATTAAACGATGACTTTACAGTGGAATTCAGGAAGTAATTATAAATTTAAGCAATTATTTTGTCATAGAACCAATTTTCAAATTGTTAAAATTATTTTTATGTACATAATTCAAAATTCTGATTATCGCCGGTCGCACAGAAGGAAAATGCGGTCACATAAATTCAGCATAATTGTAAATGTCCTTAAACTCATTCAGGCATTTAGACTCATTGCTAGTCCAATTATTAATCAATCTCATAAAAATCAATATTTGTGAATTATATTAAAAGAAAAGTGAAATTCTCTAATAGTATCTCACATAATTTTCCATAAATTATAAAATACATATACATATGTATATAGAATCTAATCAATTATAACTACTCGTCGTCACCTCAATGAAGGTCAAATATAATTTAAAACATATTCAAAGAAAAAAAACTAATAAATTACGCATTAAACGTTGATAAATAATAATAATAATAAAAAAAAATCTTATATTTACTGCGCATGCACAAATAACTACAAAATTTTAAACAGATATTTTTTCTTTTACTTAATAGAATAAAATTAGCAAAAATACAAACAAAATAATAATAAAAAAAAACGCGAAAAGAAACAAGTAAATAGAAACAATTTAAGATTTTTTTTTGTTGACAGACGTATCTTTGCCTGGCTCTGTCTATTGACAGTAGAATTACTAAAAACGTACACACACACACACACGAAAAAATAGAATCTTTCCAAATTGTTGTCGTTTTTATGTAAATTTTTATGAAAAAAACAACATAATAAAAATAATATAAAAAAAAATAAAATAGAAATTGACGAAAAGGCTATTGGACTCTGTCAATGCAAAAATAGCATTTTGAAGGCCAAGAAATTAAGTAAAAGATTGCTAATATTATTTAAGTATTATGACGAAAAACACGACGACCGAAATGATTATTAGACAATAATAAATATTTGTATAAATATTTAGTGATGTGGTGATGATGAGTTTAGAATTATTAAAATTTAGAATTTTATAATAATATATGGTATAGTAATGTATGTTAATTGGGTTCTTGGGGTCTTCAGATCTTATTATGGCGTTTTTATCAACAACAAAAATTTGAAGCTGATTTGTAATTACATAGGCACATAAGTCTTATCAGTCGCACGACTCGAATTTTCAATCAACCAAAAAAAAGAAGATTGAAATTGTAATAAAATTATGTATGGCTGCGTATCAAAAAGTCACAGATCACCCTAGCCACGATTTCTAAGTCTATACACATATGTAGATTGTGTAAATCAGCCTTCAAAAAAATTATATTTTAATTTAATAAATTGTTGCTACTTACATGCTACACCACGATTCCAAATTCTTAATGGCGGTGAATTATGATAAAAATTTGGATGTAAAAATGTACCAGGTTGAACATGTCCTTGTGGTGGACAATGTGGTGGCATACCTAATCGTGCTTTTAATTCATCACTACATGGTTGTCCGCCCGAACTTGAACTATCTACATCTGATACACCACTATCAGCTGGACTTGGTGGTAGCGAACCTGTAATGAATAGAAAAACATTTAGCATAAGCATATTTTTTTTTAAAGTATTTACATAAAATTTATTCCATAAATGAATTTAAATTTAAGTAGGTATTCAGTCAAGCCATCAAAAAGGTAATAATTAGGTCATTGCTGGCTTAAATAAACCGATTATTACGAGTTAATTGTTATCTATGTGTAAGTCCTTTATTTGTTCACTATTTCTTTAATCCTATCATAAAATCCTTTAATCCCTTTCAGCAAGAAAATAAACCGAACAAATAATATCCATAAAAAACCAATGCCGATTACAATAATAATAATTTTTTCAAAATATCCTTTTTTTGAGTGCCTGCATTTAGCACCTTTTCAAAGCAACCTATTCATTATTTTTGCTTTCTTTTTTACGCAAAATTGAATTTTCGTAATAATATCCTGTCAACAAAACCAATAAAAAAAAATCTAGATACACAGAAAAACATCATTTTGCCAAAAAAAATACAATAATTTTGAGATTTTGCAATTTTTAAGTCCTTTTAAAAAAAATACACCCTCTTAATTGATTAGTCCGATTCCATTTATCAATACTGACCGTTTTTGGTTTTATTAACTAATATTTACATTTTTTCCCTGATCCTGGCATTCACAAACATATAAAATCATGAATAGAAAAAGTCTGGACATATACGTCAATAATAATAATTGATCCTTTTACATTAACAAACAAACAACAACAACAAAAACCTTTTCCTTTTATGGTTAAAAATCAAAAAAGAATTTTTAAGGACATGTGCGGGTTGACCCTTTTCGATATTTATGACATTTTAAATTGTATATTTCTTTACTATGAAATGTTGCACAAGTTCTTCAATGGAGCCAAATTGATTATTTAATTTTTTTTTGTATGATATTGAATAAAAATGTTATGAAGTGCATAATGTCACGTCAACAAAAAAAAAAGGATACTTTCATTGGGATAGAAAATTCTCATTTTTGACAGGTCTTAAAGGGATACAAATATTTGATTTCTTCATAAATACTTTATATTAATTTTTTTTTGGGCCGCCGCCGCCTGTTTACCATCAATGCATGTGGTTTTTTGAATCCTTTTTTCCTGAAAAGATTATGTGTATGTTTTGTTAGGTAAGTGCTTAAAGGATATTGCAGATGTTTGATGATTCAATATATCAATAGTAATAAGAATAATATACAAACTCATCATCCTTTCACTTTTACGATTATTGTAATTCGAAACATAAATAATCAAATTTTATGCACACAAAAATGTTAAAGGACATTTTACACAGAATTACGTTGTTTTTGGCATAATAAAAATATTATTGTAATTTAATCAAAATGTAAAAGGATGGCAAGAAAAAAGGATTAAGATGATGCCAATATATAATATTGAAAATATAAATATAGAATTTTTATATTTTTGCACAATAAATATTATTTTTGTTAATTATATTTCATCAGGACACATCTGCATTTCACTATATATTATATGTAAAGAATAATAATATAATTTTGTGATTTATACAATGACGCATCATCATTGAATTTTATATAAAAATATACTTTATTCGGTAATAATTATTAATTTCAGTTATGGTATATAAAAATAGATTTAATGCCCTCTAAGAAGAATGCAATATTTTAGGTAAAAGGATATTAGACATTCAATATGTACAATATTTGGAAGAGGCCAGTTGCATAAAAAAGGATTTTTTAAAGGGTCACGGACAGATGTCATATTGAAAAATTTTTGGCTGTTAAACTAAGCACATGTTTGATCGATCAACACAAAATAGAATTTTTCCTTCTAATGTTTTATATCTTCTTCATTTTTTGTCTTCTTATAAATATAATTTTTTTTGCGCTTTCTTGGCATATTTATTTTTCGGTTACAAACGGCGCTGACCATTTTTTTATTATGAAATGTCCGCGAGCATCGAAATAATACACACAAAAATTCTAATAGAACAAACGACGACGCAACAACTGTGGAAAATATTTTGTTATATTAGAAAAAGGAAATACAGCAAATTGGGGTGCAACTAACAATCAAAAAACAAAAAAGGACCTTTAAACTGGACACTGGTCAGTTTATAAGGAAGAAAAGATAACTAAGAAAATTTTATATATATTATAATTCCCAAGGATATTTACCTTCCGCAATCTAAAGTATTATAAAAGACATTTTATACATTTATATATATGAAGCAGATTCATCCTTTTTTTCGCGCTTCATTCAATATGATCCTTTTTTTTTCTTCTCAACCCTTTTTTTGTGTATAAAAATCTCCTCTCTCTGATTTCTTTATACGATTATTTATCTCCTTTTTTTTTATTTGAATTAAAATAGGATTCAGTTTTTTTTTCTTATTATTATAAAGAAAAAGGAAGCGAATTAATTTAATATTTCAGGTATATAAATATAAAAAAAGGATATATGTAAATTTATACATTGTGATTTTGTCCTTAAAGTCCAGTTTTTTTATGTGTATGCACATTTTGGTCAAATATTATAAATTTGCTTCCTTGATGGATAATTGATTCATCGCTTGACCAACGGTCACTTTTATTCAAAAGATTAAGGAAAATTGAAAGGGAGAAAAAGGATATTTTATTTTTTTTTAAGATTTACAATTGAATAAATAATTTTGTTTTTTTTTTGTGTGTGGATTGAATTAAAAAATTTCCCCCCTATAAAATCTACCGCATTGTGTCTATTATATAAAAAACGTAAAGAAGAGTTGAGTTTATAATTTTTTATTTCTGATCCTGGTTTGTTTGTTATTTGGACAAAACAAAAAAGGATAACGGACTTTATAAATTTGTGATGAGTATATATGAGTATATAAGAAAAAAAAAATTTGAATATTTTAAGATTGTCTTTATGTACAGAATATGAATGATCTCTGAAGGTCCTTATGAGAAAATATCCTTATTTTTGTTGTTGTTTGGTTGAATAATGAATTGTGAAATCCATTATATTTTATGGTGACCATAACATCTTTGATTAATTCAAAATGATTAAATATATAAGAAATATTATGTAAATTTTTCACTGATGACGTAATTAATTGTTTTCAATTTACCACAGAAAAATTCCAGTTTTTTTTTTTTTTCAAAATACAAGAAAAAAAAATTGTCAAAAAATTTTAAATTTTTAATTCTAACAATTTTTCAATTTTTTAGTAAATCATTTTGATCACTTCCTTCAATTTTGTAATGATTTTCTCAAAGTTTTTTATAAAAAAATTAAAAATTGTGGAGCATAGTAAAAAAACTGAAATAATAATTGATAATACGAAAATTATCAATCTTCATAAGAAAAATTATAAAAAAAACCATAATCCTTGACAATTATAATCTTTTAAATAAAAATATTTTCAAAATTAAATAGTATCCTTCTTATAAAATATAATTTTTATGATATAAAAAATATCTTTCACATAAAATTCTTTTTATATATTAAAATATCATTTTTGGTAATCAATCATCACACCTGCCATTAAAATAATTTTATAAATTCAATTTTTTTTTAGTAAATATTTTTTTTCTTGAAATCCGGAAATCTTATTTCTTTATATACATCCTTTTTTTTCCCAAAAATACAGAAGTGGATAACACAACAAAAAAATAATAATAATAACCAAGAGAAATAATTTAAATTTTATGTTTGCCCTACTGCACCAAAAATAATATCAAATTCCCACGCTTTTTCTACGTTCTGTTTTTTGTTTGCCCCTTTTTTCTGCAATATATCAGGTGAAATAATAATTTGCCTTCCTTTTTTTATCTCTCCTGAATTACGGACGAAAGTCATATAGCCAGCCAATAAAAGATTATTTTTTGTAAATTCATTGCAATTTGCAAATTTAATCTTTCTTCCATCATTAAAATTTTTATGTTGCAGATGTCCTCTTAGTCAGCGAAAAATTGTTTTTAATTTCGATCAATAAAAAATCGTTTTTAAATTTATAGGAAATTTTAATATTCGTAAATGTGCAAAATAATAATTATTATTATTATTGTCACTTTTACTTTTTGGTTAATAAAAAGCGAGAAAAATAGAAATTTAACAGATGCGTTAAGAGGCACTAAAAATTGATCCTATTTTCTAAGGACTATCCACTTGAAAAGGGGCACATATTAATGGTTAACTTCTCAGCCACATTGAAATTGAAATTATTATAGAAATATATTATTAAAATTTCGATTTAAAAATTTTCTAATTGTAACCAGAAAATCTAACGGGCGGCAGATCGTCTCTTGTACCGTGACTGTGATATTTTTGAACCACTATACAAAGTACTTAAATGTTAAACAAGAATTTTTGCAGAGAAACTAAAAATCATTCTTTGTTGAATAAAAAAACGAAATCCTTTTAAAGAATTACGAAAAAAAAGGATCATTCACCTGTAGAATTCAAGTTTGTTGTTATTATTATTATTTTTTTCGCTCAGTTCTTTTTTTTTCCTAAATTCTATTTTGACGGGACTAGACTTTGTCTGGAGTTTTGTTTTTTTGTGTCCTCTTTTTATTACAAGACTCAATTATTTTTTTTATATCCTTGGATATTTTTTTCTTCTCTATATTTTTGTTTTGATTATACGCGACGGCATTAAGAATTAAGATGTTAAAAAGGATATTTTTTATGATGCGACGAACTACAAAAAAATAATTGTTTAAAATTTTTAGAGCGAAAAATTGATATTATAATTCCTCACAAAAAGGAATAAAAAAATTTTTTTGATCCTTAATATTTTTGTTTTTTAGTTATCCTTGTGTATTAAATAGATTTTTTGTTATTTGCTGGGTGGAATTTTTTTTTGCAGTTATATTTAAAAAAAAAAAAAGGATATTCACATGCTGTGATTAAAAAAAAATTTGTTTTACTTTTTATCAGAAATTTATATGTATATAAAAATAGCTCCACATGTTAAGACATTCTCCTTGAAGAGTCCTTTTTCGTGGGATATATATATATCGAAAAAAGTAAAATATATTTTGCAATTGCAAAAAAGAAAGAAAAACAATTTGTAAAGAAATTTTCTACAGGTATCCTCAAACGTATATATGCAATGCACAACAAAAATTTCTATTATTATATCCTTTTTTTTTTTATTATTTTTCATTTATTCAGTACAATGTCCTTTCACTGATGTTAAGTAAAATTGAAGAAAACTTATTGATTCTGAAGAGCAGCGCGGTGAACATAATACAAAACTACAAATAATAAATAATAATAATAAAAAATCCCAGGGAGTCTTCTGTCGTCCTGTTTAAGGAATTTCAATATTTTTTTATGTAAGGGTTTCAATTTATTTTTTGTTATTAAAGGTGAATTTTTCTATATGCACTCATTTTATCCTTTCTATATAATGTATAAGGAATTGCATGTTTCGGTATATTGTGTTATATACGTTTTAATCGAAAAAGGATATTATATGTATATATTTTTATTATCGTTGCACTTTGAAAATTTTGTTGGGGATCAGAGAACCAGTTATATATATATATTTAGTATTTTGACATAAGGACTTTATCCTTTTATAAAAGGTTTTCGATTTTATTTTTAAGGACTTTTTTTTCAACCATTTTATGTGAGTTTATGTTATTTTACTTTTTTGTTATGGAAAGGATTTAGTTTTTTTACTGTTGTTATAAAATTTTTTTACTGTCGTTCTGTAAGAATATTTTTTAAGGATAATAATATTTTTTTGTGTATAGCTTCAATGTCATTATTAAGGGTTGTTTTTATATTAAATTTGTGGAAATTAGGTCAAAGTGATTTTAATTTTAATTTTTTTTAATTGCGGATTATTAAATTTTTGATAAGTTTTTTTCTTGGTAATTTATTTTCTTTGGTTATCCTGGAGACCCTTGTAAATATAAGTAGAAAAAAGTATTGTAAATGTATAATATTTGATTTGTTTGTATATCAGTTATTAAATGAAAATTATTGGTACTTTTGAAAGAATCGAAGATTGAAACTTCATTTTGCATTTAAAATTCAAAATGATTGAAAAAAGGATATTGTAGGAACTTTTAGAGTATAACTAAAAATATATTTACCAGTTTCTGAATGGTTTAATATCGCGATGTTTTGGCTTATTTAATAAGTCAACAAATTTAATTCTAAATCTCGACATTTTACACTAATTTTCATAAACTTTCACACAGTAAAGCTGTGAATTCATAGATCATTTTAATTTCTAAACCATCAACGAATCAAATTAATTATATTTTAATTTCAAAATTTAAATTTCTTGATTATTTTTATTTTAAAGATTTCTCAATCTCGTTTTTGATCAAAATGAGCAAATACTGTTTTATATAAGGAAGGAAGCTGTTCGAATTTTATTTTCCTGTTTCTTATTTCAATTTACATCTAATTTCCCCTTTCAGTTATATTTTGTTTTTTCCTTGAATAAAATTCCGATTATAATTTTTTTTATGCCATTAATCATTTAATATTTAAAAAATACAAGAATAGTTTAGGGTCAGTAAGGGTCAGCAAGCTCATTGACCAGTTTCTTTTCTATAATTTTATAACCTTCTTACCTTTTTTCTTCATTATTATTATAATAATTCACAATAACAAGAAAAATGTCCTTTATGCAAGAAGGAAGGAAGGAAATTGAATTATGATATGGAATTTTTACATCTTTCTAGTTTTTTTGTTTTTGATGGACAGTTCTTAGTTTTTATCAGAGTTCAAAATTAGATAGAAATTTAATTACAAAAAATTTCACTATTTTAAATTATATGTAAAAGGATATTTAAAAATAATATTTCAATATTTCCTTACCGGTACTTGATGTACAATAGCTTCTATGATACGGTGTCGTATGTATTGGTGCACCGCTTAATAAATTATGTAATAAAGGTCGATGTTGGGCAGCATTCTGTTGTGAATGTTGATTTGTATTACCATTTCCATTACCATTATTAACACCGCCATTATGATGTTGACCATTTTGTTGTTGTTGATGTTGTGGCGATTGTGCTGATAAATTATGTTCAGATTTAATATGTAATGCTGCTGCTGCAGCAGCAGCTGCCGCTACCAATGATGTTTGATGCGACTGATGTTGTTGTAAGTGATGCTGTTGTTGCTGTTGCTGTTGTTGTTGCTGGTGTTGAGCTGATGTTGGTGGTGGACTTGGTGATTGTTTAATAATTGGAATTTCAGTATCTACTGTAAATATATATAAAAGAAAAGAAAAAGGATATTAATTTATTTCGGGTCAAATTATTTTAATTTAATTAATTGAAGTTTTATGTAAATTTGGCGATTTTCCTTTCATATAAAAAAGGAAAATAAGATTTTCCCATTTTGGTATAAGATCAACATTTTTAAGATCCGTGCTTTATAATAATAAACATTAAATTTATGTCTAGCCATATTGATCGAAATTATGACATGGTAGAAAATAGAAAAAAATAACGATAGTATATTTGAAATGTTGAAACGGAATTGAATATCCGTTCTTAAACTCATTTTTTGAAATTTTTCGGAAACCATTTTTATTGTTTTGTAAACATCCTTGACACTTTCCCAAAAAAAAACATTTGTAATGTTCACTTTTTAACATTTAAAATGTTCATTGTGATAATTAGGATTTTTCATGCAAAACGAAATGTTCTCTTATTTTTGTATCCTTTGTTTATACTCCACCTGAGTTGGTAACTTATTTATTTTTTATTAGACTGCGTGCCTGTGAAAATGTTGTGAATTATTTGGATTGAGATTGGGTGGAAAAACTTTATGAAATATAAATAAAAAATTAAACATTATTTGTTGCTGAAATATTTATGAACTTAAGACATGCAACACAATCTTCTATTTCCATTTTTTTTTAGAGACTATAAAACTTTTTTCCAAAAAAATTGACACAACAAACCAAAAAAAAACAAAACAAAAAAGGATAAAGAAAAATGAAATATAATAAATAAAAAAAGATGTTCAAAGAGGTAAAAATATAACATAAAAAAAAGGATATTAAGGATCATGAAAATTTCTTTTGTAGGAAATTTTCCCTTTCATTTTAGTTAAAGAGCAAAGTAAATTTTAAAAGGGAGTTCAATTCTCTATGAAATTTAATATTTACAAGTGGTTTTTTTAAAGATTTCTGAATTTAGGTAATAAATTTTAAATAATTTTGTTTAAACGTTTTTTAATATTTGTGAAGTAAAATATTTTCGGGACAGAAATTCTTTAGTATCTTTTTTGTGTCACTGTTGCCGACAACTATTTGTTTATGTAAAATAATTCTTTCTTTATTAAAGTATAGAATTTACCCCCAATCTCGAAGGAATTCCAAGTCTGAGGACATTTCTAAAATTAGTGTAAAATACTTTGAAAGTTTTGATATTAAAGTTTTGATATAAATCTTGTGAATTTGTACTTGAACCCTACCCAGAGATCCTAGAAATACTTTAATCTGTAAATACTATTTTCAAAAAAATCTGTAAATTTGTGAAATGCATTTTAAAGATGATTACTTCATTACGGAACACATCATATTCCGAAATTGCCCTTAAAATTGATATTAATCTTCTACACAAAAAAAATTTGGAATTATCATCAAACAAGCCAATAATTATTTAATCATTTTATATTATATTTAATTTCCTCTTTTTCCCACAATCAATTATTATCTAATCTTTAATACCAACAAAAAAAAAAGATACAGAAATACACTAACCAAAAATTGTGACATACTTTTTTTTTATATATAAAAAATCACTCTCACTCTTTACGAAAATATACGTAAATTATAAAGTAATCAAAAATCGACCCAATTCATAATATTTTATAATTTTTTCCATTACATAATTCATTAAAAAAAAAACGCAAGCAGAGAATTTCATTTCTGAATTGCCAAAAAAAATTTATTATTATTATCAAAATCAATTAAAATGATATAATTTTCGCGGTAAAACCTTATGCCAATGTGTGTAATAGACCTCGTAAATTATAATATACCTAACAAACCTAACAAAAAAAATCCATGCTCAATTTGAACTTTAAATTTCATGCATCCCTCTGACACCTCCAAAAAAAACCCTCATTACCAAAACAACAACAACAAAAAATTGTCCACTGTCCGTTGCGTCGATGTCATTATACCTTTTTCGAGGTGTACGTGAAATTATTAAAATTTTACTTGCCGAAAAATCATCATAACACAAAAATTGAAAGCAAGAGTAGGTCATTTCCCATTACTTATTTATTTTTATATTACTTACATTTATTTTATAAATTCATTGAAACTGAAATTTGTGTAAATGTAAATTTTTGGTTTTGTGTATAATTTTGTAACAGATCTGGGTATATGCAAATTTTGGCACTAATATGTATGGTGTTTTTTTTTTACTTGCCACTTTGAAAGTTTTGATATGAATTAAAATAATTCGGTAATACTGTAATTATTTGTCCACGTCTCCCCCATTTCAAATTTTTATTCAACGAATTTTATCATTCATATAACACCAAACATTTCGCTCGCAATAAACATTATTTTGTAGCCAGGTGAGTTTGTAAGTTTTTTTCTGCTCTGACTGTAATCAGTTTTATATAGGTATAATACTATCTATATACTACACGTGATTTTGTCTGTATGTTGGTGTTGGATGAATTCAGGCCTATATATTTTGTATTGTAAGTCACTCAACCAAAAATATTAAACCATCCAAATAAACTGTAAAATGAAAATTATAATTTTTTTCTACCTGGACTGAGATGGTATAATCAACATTTTATAACTTATTTAATTTTTTGATAGCGGGCAGAGTAATTATTAAATTTTCATTTTTGTATAGTTTTTATTTTTACTTTAGGCCATTATTAATTTTTTTTTACTATGCCAAAACGAGTGAATTAAGTTGATTTTTTTTTTCGGTAGTGTAATGATTGCACATCGTTCAAACGAAAAAAAAATTAATCGGATAAATATGAGCCAGAGAGGATTATGTAATTTATGTAATGAATGAACATAAAAAAAAATTTATTAAATTAAAGAAGTTACAACAAAAAAAGTCAGAGTTTTTTTGTTGTAGAATTATTCAGCAGGTTTTTTTTTTACAAATATGGTTTTAGTGATGGTTCATTTTTTGTCTGTAGCAAAAAAAGATGACAGGTAAGTAATTTCGTGATTAAAAAATTTGGTATAAAATTTATGAAACTTTAGAGCGAAGCTTATTCTTCCCCAGTCACTTTATAAAAATTCATGTTTTAACTACTCAATAATTTTTTTATAGATTTAAGAAATTTTAATGATTCAATGATATAATAACAAATTGTTTCAAATTTTTAGTTTTTTTTTTTAGGTTCAAGTGATTCACGCATAAAAATTACCGCCTGCGGGACATTAAAAAAAAAATTATGAAATTCTTTATCATGTTATAATAAATTCAATGATTTTGTAACAAAATGAAAAAACAAAAATTTAATTAATTAAAAACGTTTTAGAGACTTTTCTGCACAAGTTTTTAGGTTTTGTATTATTTCCGTTGTTACGTCAATAATATAATCAACACGCAAAAATTACGTTTTATGTTAATTCAATTTTATAATATATTTAAATTTTTGTCTTTCTGTCTGGTCTTGTAAAGTATTTTTTTTGTGTGTGTTAGGTGGTTTGGTTTGGATTAAAATTTATGAGATTATGTGTAATTTAATGAAATATATTTAATGGAGGGAATTATGATACCAAAATTCAAGATATTCTGCACAATATTAGGAAAAGTAAAACTAATTGTCAGCCCAAATTGTTATGCAAGTTTTCGTCCTGTAAGATACCCTTTAATTGAATGTCGACTATTGACATTTACCTACTCTTTTAACACTAAAATGTCGAAATTTTATAGCCTATTTTAGTAAGTCATTATTAAATGGAGTAAATATACTGAGGTTATGTATATACTAGCACCACTAAATTGATATGGAATTTTACAGAATATTTTCATCAAAACGTTTGGATTTTAACTTTAGTTTAATAATCTCTATAGACTAAATTGGCGAGGTTCAACTTTGTAAAAAAAAATTTTTGAACATATAAATTTAATTTTTTTTTTATTAACACACCTTTAAAATTTTTTTTTTGCAGGTAATCTTATAAAAAAATTTACGTAATATATGAAGAAAAAAAAACATATTTAAAAATTATAATATTTTTCGGTTGTTCATTGCCAGTTTAAAATGACATTTGAAATATTAACTTTATATGTTATTATGCTATTGCAAATATTTTACATAAATTAATGTTTTTTTTCGGTTATTTTTAGGGTGCGGACCCGTGAAATTCTCAAAACCAAAAAAACTGAAAAATTGTCATTTATAAGAGCCAAAGATCGGGTTTTAACAACAACAAAAAATTAAACGATTTCTCAAAAATATGCAAAAATCAAAAAAAAAATTGTGCGAGTTTTCCTATTGACTCCTTTTTAATTTTTTGTAAATTTTACTATACTTAAACTTTTAAGTATAGTAAATGTTTCTTTATCGTTCATATATGTTGTAACATAAATTTATTTAATACCTGGAGGCTATTTTCTTAGGTGGGCAATCAGAAATTTTCAAATTTATTAGAAAATTAAAAAAAAAAATTCTTAATTCAATTTTCTTAATTTCATTTCCGATATAAACAATTTCCATTTAAAATTTTTCCAATTTTCTATGAAAAAAAAAATATTTTCAATTTAAAGTCATAAAAAAAATAAAAGCTCACACAAAGTTTGACCTAATTTTACATTCAATAAACAACAAAAATTAATTATTTATAATAAGTGTAAACGCATAAAAGCAAATTAGTAGCGCGGCACAGTGCAAATATTTATTTTAAAACCGCAATTGAAAATTAATATTTTTTAATAATTCGCTTCCCCCCCCTGATATTTCGTCCATTCAATCGATCATTCAACTTTATTAAGAAAAGCTAATAATAAAGTTTAAGCGAATAATCGGTTAAATAGTAAAATTTAATATTTGATTGATTAATAAATTAAAAAATTAACAAAATATTTGAATTAAAAAATTTATTTATAAATAAAAATTGGAAAAATTAAAAGCTTTAAATGCAAATCTGTGTAAATATACAAACATGACTTTTCCAAGTTTTATTTTTGTATTTGTTTAATTCGCTTTGTACAAATTTGTTATTAATTGTAAAAAATATATAAATAAAAATTTACATTTATAATTTTTACTTGATTTTACCCCGTGCTGAGCGGAAGTGAAAGTGAATTTACAATAAATTAAATATTTTTTTTTATAGGTAACTACATTTATACTTCATATAGTGACAGAATAACGACGACGACGACGACAAAGACGAAAACGTTAGTGGCGTTTAGTATACGTTGCGACAACGGATATTACTACATAAGAAAAAATATTGTTAATTTCATATACGAGTAGGTAGAATGTAAAAATTTTCTATATAAATATTAACCGAGGAAAATTGAGAGGAAAATTCATTCGAGTTTTTGATTGTATATATTTTAGTATTGGTAAACCAGTAGCGCCATAATAAATTGTATGATTACTACTCGTATATCAGTAATTGTAGATTTTTTTTGTTGTGGAGTTATTCTTGACCTAATCGATGAATGAATTAATTATAAATAATTAATTATTATTTTTCGTGTAATGAGATACAGAGATCACAAAAACGGAAAATAAAAAGAATAAATTTGATTCGTAAATGATTTTTTTTCAAAATATTTTTAATATTTTAGGTTTGTTAAATGGACAAAATTTTAGATGCAATTTAAGCGGATGAATTTTAAAGAAATTTAGAGGATTTTGAATTTCAATATTTATAGGTGAGTGTAGGAAGATGATGATACGTTCCTACTAAAGGTAAAGGTTCTACTTTAGTTCTGCAAATTATTATATTTAACATGTCAGAACGAGATATTAGAAAGTGTAATTCATTTAGACACAATTTGATGCATCAGAGTCTATGTATATATACAAATTACTATTCAACTTTATTTTTCTACCTAGTAACATTTCCCTTAGGAAATATAACTCAAAGCTCAATGGGATATGACAAAAACAATGTTTCAGAAAATGTTTACTTCACAAAGACAAAATACTACTTTTAAAAAATATAGGACAACCAATAAAATAACCCATCAATGTTCGATCATTTACAATTAAACCGCATTTAACAGAATCTATAAACTATTTCTAAAAATTATTCTTTTAATTTTGCTACTCCGTCATGCCTGTAAAATATTGTCTGCTGCACTTTCGTCAACCTCCCCAATAAAATTAAAATTAATACCTAAAGTTTATTGCATAAAAAATTAAAAATTTAAATTTTATTAAAAAAATTAAATAAAGAATATTAATTTAACAAATCATTGACGTACATTAAAACAAACAACACCACATACAAACCAAAAAAATAATACATATTAATTTACATATAAATTTAAAAAAAAATATATACAATTAAATTTCATGTAATAAAAATGACGACTACGAAACGTTTGCGAACAAAATTAGCCTTGACCTGATTTCTCTTTCCATCTCTTTCGTTTTCGGTGCAAATTAATACACGATAAACGATATTATTATAATTTCTGTTTGTTGCTGCTTACAAATATATAATAATAATTTATATTTGATTTGTAGATGCATTCAACCACGGTTTATAAATAGATATAGTAGCATTTTGTAACGTTTCGCACCGCACCGTATTGCCACCGTTCAACATACAAAAGAAAATTTATTAGTTATTCTAGTTAGCGGTTTAATAATTGCTTTGCAATTTCCTTTTTTGGGAAATTTTTTGTTTCTTTTGAATTTTTGTATTAGTTTTGCTATTTCCGTTTTTGGGTAATTATAGCTTTGTATTTATTTACTGAGAAGGAGGGGATCATAAGTTCCCAAAAATGGGAGGCGTAAACTCGAAATTTAATAAAATATAAAATGTATAGTTAAATGTTTTTGTTATACCTGCCAAAAAAATTAACTAATTTTCAAAATTTCCCAATCTTTTATAAAAGATACAGGATATTTCTTAATTTTATTAGTTGCTATTTATAAATTTCAGAGTTTTATGAAGCAGTAAACCTTAAACTTAATAGTAATAAAAAAAATACAATTTGGGCAATTTTTTTTTGCCTTTTTGCCTAATTTTGATTATATTTTTTTTGGGAAAAATTTTGTAATTTTTTCTTTTATTGTTCGTTATTTATGAGCTTTGCAGTTTTTTAACTTATATTTTCGCCAGTTTTGGTATACGTGCAAAAAAATTATACGTTTTTTTAAGCTTTATTGTATTTTCTTGTTTATTTATCTGCACAATTGACCGTGACTCAGAAATAAAAATTTAAATAGTTAATTTTTACAAAAATTCGTTTTAATCTTTACAAGTTGTCTTAAGCAAATTTAAGTTAACAGTGAGGTTATGTTAAAGTAAAAATCAAATATGGTATTGGTATATAAATATACACTAAAAACTTCTGGTTATCAAATATTGACTTTTTTTAGAGATTCACTTTTACGGTGCTCTGCACTTTTCATTGTACATATTTACTATAAAATTAATAAATATTATGATTTTTCTGTTGTTGTTGATGGTTTATTTACGGAACACTTAAATAACTTTTCAAGCGGATAAATTGAATTGACAAAAGCAAAAAAGATTTGAAATAATAATAATATTTATTACACCGTACACTTTACACTTGGATGGAATTATGTAATTTATATTATTTTACCTTAAAAACCTAGACCTAAATTATAATTACCATAAATTTTTGTGATGCATATGCAAATTTCAATTTATTTGTAGTTTTAAATTTTTTTTTTTAAATTACCAGAATGGAATGAGATGAAGAGAAAGAGTTTAGAAGCAAAATTGATTTCAATTTAAATTAATTTCGGGATATAATATAAAACTAAAAGTTTGACCAAAATTATTGAATTTTTTTTGACAATTTTTTGAATGTTGAAGATCAGCTTTGATCATTAAATAATTTATCATATTTTTCTTAAAGTATAGTCGATATTAGAGACAAAAAATTACTAAATTTAGAATGTAAATGTAATATCAAAATTGTCTGTAACAATATTACTATATGTCTAAAAGTGTGAACTTGTAATCGACACCGCAACTAAACGTAAAATTTGCTATGTGTAAGCAAAATCTTTTATATTACTTCAAAATTAAATTAAAATTAATAATTTATTTCCTCTAAACACAAACAAAAATTAATTATAATTTTTATTTTCATAACTGCACCCAAAAAGCATATATGAAAAATCATAAATTTAAATGATACCGAAAGGTAAACCATAAAATGTCTCCACTATTTCGTTAAAATGTCATTTAAATTTTTTTAAATTTATTTTAAAAATACTAAAAAAAATTTAAATCATTTTCATTTTCTTTTTGTGTATTGTGCATTTATGCAAATTAATAAACACAAAAATGAAATAAATCTTATTTTTCGTTTGCAAATATATTAATAAATCTTTTTAATTTTTCATTAATATATAAAAATTTAAATTTAAATACAAGCCAAAATTTATTTTTAATTATTATAAAAAAAAATATATATAAATAAATATTTAAGATTGTTTAAAAATATATAAAAAAAAATATTATTTATATATTTTTTAAATCGCAATTTCATTTCAAATTTATATTTTCTTCCGGATATTTAAAAATAGTAAAAAAGGATTTTGTATCATGAAAACAAAATATCATTTTTTTTTAAATTTGTTTCATATTTTTGATTATTAATAAAAATTATTTTTAAAAATTTTATGTAAAAAATTTAGAACAGGAAATTTATAATTATTTTGTTTTGTTATTCGAAAAAAATGTGATGTTTTTGCAAAAGAAAAATTCCATATATTTCACGTGGATGTTAATTTAATAATCAAAAAAAAAAAAAAAGCCTATAAAAAATTAATTTAGGATCTTGTTTTTCATTTCAAAACTAAAATAACTCTGATTTATTTAAAGATTATTTTGCTAAAATTAAGAGTTTGCTAAAAACAAAATATACATAAAAAATATATATTAAATTTTTCACTGATATACGAAAATATTTTCATGGCAATTTAAATTAAAGGCCAGGAATGTTTTTAGTTTTGAATTAATTTTTTTGGTAGAAAAACTGTCAGATTTTATAATTTGAGTTTAATTTCTAGAATTATTTACAATTTCTAATTTTAAAGTATTGGAAATTCTAAAAAATGTTTTCTTTAAAAAAATTACTGGAGAAAATAGTTTCTTAACTAAAACTTTAATTATACGAAGAGTAAAATAGTTTCTTAACTAAAACTTTAATTATACGAAAAATAGCTTCATTATTATTTAAAGCTTCATCCCCTAGATGGCGATATAGTCCTTTTATTTCAAACTATTTTAATTAAATGCATAAAACAGCTTTAAATTCTTTCCCTACTAATTTATCTGCTATAGAACATTTTTATTTACTATTCTTTCCAAAATTCATTCACTTATTAAAAATTTATCATCACTTTATTCAAAAAATATAACAAAAATAAAATTTTCTCAATTTTTCGACAATTTTTTCATAGAAAAACAAGATTTTTTTTTACTTCCTTCCAATCCCCAGTAAATTCAACTTCAGACATCACTAATTCCTCATCAACAAACGATTCCCAATTATAATTAATTTCTTCAAACAACAAACAAGAAATTATAAATTTAGAAAAATTAATTTAATGAGAAATGATATAATATCTGATCGTAACATTAAATACAACATAAATAATACAAGATTTTCTACAATTCTAGTATTTTTTCTAACAAAAAAAAAAAAAGAATCTATTTTTTTTGTTATTTATGATTAATTTTCGTCGCTAAATAATTTTCTTCAACATAACAAATGTATATTTTCTGGTGTCCAAACTAATTAATAATTCATCGCAAACATCAGCGAAATAACAAGTAACTAAACTTAAAATTTATTTGCCAGATTTTTTTTTGGTTTTAGTTTTTATTTTTAAAACTTTTCGAAATGCAAAAATATTAAATCAAAATAAATCAGAAAATTAAATAAATTTTTGTTTTGTTTTTGTGCTACAGACAAAAAATTATGCTAAGAAAAAAGCTTTTTCCTATACTAAAAGATTTTTTTTTGCAAAACATTCAAAATCTTAAACTTTTTAAATTGAAATTAAATTGAAATTTTTTCATGTAAAAAAAATTATTTAAATTTTAATTTAATTTAAAAAAAAAAAACACATTTAAAATGTAAATTACAAAAGTATACACGCAAAGAATTAAGATTAAAATTAATTGCAAAAACATATTAAACAAATTCACCTCACAAACCAACACAAATATACAAATACACACACACGTCAAAGTAAAAATTTAAAACTTTTATAAATAAATCTAAAGTGGAAAATGAAAACTGCAAAAATATTTCATTTATTGAGGTAAGTAGGACATTTTGTGAATCATTTTAAAAAAAATAAAAGTAAAATTAAAGAATGTCACATGAAAATGTTGTACATTACATATATAAATTTTTGTTTGGTTTCCGATGCACTTGCATTTTTTTTTTGTTCGGTTACAATTTACAATTGCATTTTGAAACATAAGTAGTTAATTTTAATCCATAGATGGTACAATTAGAACTGGTAAGTAAGAATAATAAAAAAATATACAAATTTAGGGATATAAAGGACTGAGGATGATGTGCTGCCATCTACATTGTATTTTCTTCAAATTCTCAACAAAACAACAAAAAATTACTATCATTTTTATTCACATAATTAAATTCAAGTTTCAACAATTTTGAATTTCCGTTTTTAATAAAAAAAATTAAATAAAATTTCCAGTTTTGTTAGCTGAGAGAAGCTTTTTTTTTTTTGGTATTTTTCAGTTGTTTTTTTTTTCACTCACAAAAAAACTTGAAATTTCAAAAACTAATAAATTTGATCAAAAAGTGGAATTATATTTTTCTTGACAACATGTATAAATTACCTCCCATAGCCCCCCATCGTATTTTATACAACTCACACTACTACATTTAGAAAAAGGAAGTTGTAATTCACAATTTTATATTATTAATAATTTTGCGAAACCACGACTAAAATAACGAGTTTTTCCTCTTTTTTTTTTCAATAATTTTCTTATTATGGTCTTCTTCGTGTTTTGTTTTTGGTTTTGCTTATGGCGGCATGGCGCTTTCTACAGGGTGATTAATGAAAAAAAAATTATATTTTCTAAAAATATATAATTAAAATTTTTAATTGAATAATTTTTACTTTTTCCTTTTATTGTGGAAAATAATAATGAAATTTTTTTATGGGAGAGTTTTCGAAAAGAAATAGTGGAAAATGTCGTCGGCCATTTTTTTTTTAAATAGGAAAAATGTGGTTTGTAAAATTTATGAATGAAAATGAAATGAAATTTTGAAATTTGTATTTTTGCGTACAGTCAAACAAAAATGCAATAATTTTCCAAACCGCAAAAAGAAACAAATTTTAAGGTAAGGTTTTTGGTTTGGTTTATGTATAATATATTATAGTAGTAGTGTACTGGAGTGAAAATTATGTATACATAAAAAAATGTAATGTAAAGGAAAACATAATATTTTTTTAGCAAAGTTAATAATAAAATTTAACTGCTAAATAAAAGCGAAACTTAAAAGAAAATTATTGTTCGAAAAGAAAAATTTGAAATTAAATTTTGTCGGTTTTTGAAAATCGCTAGAGGATTTAAGTGTTGGAGAGACGAAATTGATTTGACATACTTTTGAAAATTTCATTTCTAGAAGTTGGGGAAAATGGAAATTTTCATTAGAGTTTTTACTATTTTTTAATAGAATTAATTTTAAATTTAGGCATTTATGACCATGTTCTGATTTTGTTTATGGTATTGATTAAATTTAGTAGCATTTAAAAAAAATTTCAATCTATAAGAAGAGTTTAAACAAAGCTTCAGAAATTATTCAGCTACAAATATAATACAGAATTATTATTAAATTTATCAACAAAATTCATTACGTAAAACGCTAAAGTTTGAAATTATACAAAAATTAACTTGTCTCAATAGAAATTATATGGGCTAAAAATAATAACAAGTAAAATAATTAGAAAAAGATATTTTCAAATATAGTACAATTTTCTATTATAAAAAACCAGCATTTTCCAATGTTGAGGGTTTTTATAATTATTTGTAATCACACATTTCTGCGGGCTAAACTTACCAATGACGTCAATTCACATTTTTTTTTAAAAGGGCAAAAGTTCAAAATTTAATTTCTCAAAATATAAAATTTTCCAAGTTGCAATTTGCAATAATTTTCACCGAAATATTAAAATAGCATATTCAAAAATTATTTTCAATTGCACTTGAATTTTTTGGTATATACAAAAAAAAGGAATTTCTATTGAAATTTTTCATTCAATTTCACTTAAAATAGAAAAAAAATTCAATTTAAATTATTTTTTTTAATAAAAAAAAGAAATTTTATTGTAAAATGTGTAATAAAAGATATTTAAAAGAAAAACGCGCGCATAGAAACCACACGTAATTTTCTAATACAATTGCGCGCGAATACATTGTAAAATTGCTTTAATGTTTTTTTGGCATGCAACATAAATTAAAGTGAAAAGAACTTTCTGTTTTCTTTAAAAAATTCAATTTATTTTTCTCTCTGTAATTCCAAATTGTTTTTTTTATAAAATATATAAAATGTGCATAGAAAATATAGTGAAAAAAAATGCAGTTTTGTGACATTTTTCACATTTAAAAGAAAAACTAATAGTAGGTATTAAAGCGCGTGCCTAGTTTACCTAGTTAGTTATTCATCTTGAAAGTAAAAATCATCTATTAAATGAAATTTTTCTAATTTTAGATTTTGTGGTTATAAGTTTTCCCTTTTTTATAATTGAATTGAATATGAATTTTCTCGTTGCATTTGAGAGTTTTTACATAAATTGAAAAACAAAGCTTGTTTGTTTTATTTGAAAATGGCATTGAAATTTTTTTTTACTATTTGTGTGTTGCGTTCAGGTATAAACATCATCATGTGCCTAGCAAGTATTATTAGTCAAAATATTTTTATGAAAAATGCATCAATGAAGAGTGCAGAAAAGAATTTGTGGTATTAAGGATTGGAAAAAGTGGTTTTAATCGAAAATATTTTAAATGAAAAAAAAAACTATTAAAACTTTTGATTAAATTTTTTGGTAAAATAGAAAAATTGTGGTAATTTTTTAATATAAATAAAAAATGAATCGACTTAATTAACCCTTGTGGGTTTATTCGGTTAATTTTGGTTTAATTCAAATATTTGTCCTAAATTTTTCAACGAATTCGATGAGTCAACATAGTAAAAATATTAAAATTGTTGAAACTATAAAGTAAAGGTTACAAGGTTTAAGTTGTAATGTAATTTTGGTTAGATGAGTTTATGTATTTTTTAAAAAATCAGGTATACAAGTAATGAAAATTTGATCTAATTTTCTTATTATTTAATCTTCTATGATCTCTGTTAAATATTTCGAAACTTGGTTCCTACTTCACTACTTTTTTTCTACTTAATGAATTTGTACAATAAATTTTCATTCCCTTCCCTTGATCTTTTTCCATTGCAAATAAGTAAAGAGAATAATTAATATATCAACTCACCTAAAAGGATATTATTTTTTTGCTTTTCAAGTTCGTTTAAAGGCCGAGAATATATTTCTGAATTAATTAATTTTAACATTAAAAATTCTAAAATTTCTGGAAGCTAAAAAAGATTCAAATAAACCGGAAATAAATTTTATTCAAAATTTAAAAAAAAAATATTTATTTCCTTTAGACAATCAAAAAAAATATACAAAATTCTATTATCGCGCCTATTTATTAATTCATCTCATTTTTGTCTCGTCTCGTGCACTTAAAAAACAAAAAAATAAAAAATTTGTTCAATAAAAGGTGAAGTTTGTTTGGTGTTGTTGCTGGGCCCATGTGGTCGACGAAATTCTTAAACAAAAAACGGCTCAGACAGACGCGCATATCCTTACCAAAAAAAATCAAAGAAATATTAAAATAATAATAACAAATAAAAACGAACTTTATTAATGTCAAACGCAAAGACTTTATCAGACCAAAAAGATTTTTTATATAATTTAATTTTGTTTTTGATCATAATTTATTCTGGGCACGTTCCCATTTTTTTTCTTGTTCTTCTGTTCATTCAAAAAACAAGAATGAAAACAAAAATATAAAATAAATAAAATTTCGATAAATTTTTATTTTAACACGATTTTCGTTTACACGACAAAAAAAAAATGAATTTAAAAATGAAGAAGCTAAGAATAAAATCTTCAAAATTTAGGAAAGACAAATTTTTTTTTTCTTTAGTTCCGTGTACGAGTCTTGGTTTAATTTAAAAGGAACTGCGGGTAGCAAAATTCTATTTAAATAAAGATTTTTTGTTAGAGAAATAATTTCAGCTTGATTATTTCTAAGATTTTCTTGGTAAATTGCTTAAAAATCTGACGGAATATAAAAACAGAGGTTTGATTGAACAAATGTTAAAAAATTTTTCTAAATTTGTTCAAAATAGAAATTATACTTAGAAGCTTTTAATTTGCCCAAGTTTATAGCAAAAAAAACCTAAAATAAATTTTATTTTTATTTTCACAAGGACTCTTTTTTCATGTTGGTTCAAAATATTGAAATATTTGTCCGATATTTATGTACGTTATACCAAATTAAAGATTGAAATCTCTATTTTCAGAATCTGTATGGTTTTTTCTTGTATTGTAGTACATTGACGCACTCAGAAGGTGGCTCCCTAATTGCAGACTTTTTTATCAAGTTTTTTTGCTATATATTGGGCAAATTTAAGGATATTTTGAATTGGTTTGGATCTTTTTATTGTAATTAAAATTCCCCGTCAATAGACACCAAATTTACCTATATTGGAGAATGTCAATATTTTACGCCAAAAAAAATGGCAAGGGGCATTTTTTTTCGAAAAAAAATTAAATTCTCCAATATAGACAAATTTCGTATCTATCGACGCTTTGAATTATAACAAAACTGTCTAAACAAAATTGAAAAATCTTTTAATTTGTCCATGTTATCGCAAAAAAATCTGTAGCATTATAGATTTCAGTCAACAACATTAATTACCAACAACAGTAAATGACAGATTCATTAAAAATTATCATTAAACCAATTAATGTAAACAACATTTTCAAATTATATAGTTTAAACAGTTTAGTAAATATCACGAGGATTACAAATAATCTGACAACACAAAATCAAAATCTTTAGAAACCAATTAAATTTTTTTTTGGTTCGTTAAAACAATCCAAAAGTTACACAAAAATTTTTAAAATATTTTAAATTTAAAAAATATTTTTGGCAATTTCCTGAAATTAATTTAGCCGCCCGCGAAAACCTTAAACTATTTTTATTACAATACCTTTAAAAAAAAATATTATAATCTATATGTAAAAAGAAGGGAAAAATTTTGCAAACTCATAAACAATCTAATTTTTTATGCTGCAACATAAAAAAAAATCTAAACATTTAATCTAAAAAAAAATTGTGGCAAAATAAAAAGTGTAAAATACAATTTTTTTTTTATACCAAAATCTTTTAGATTTTTTTCCACTTTTGTGCTAAAATTATAAAAAAAAATATAAGTGAAAAAACTTGAAAAGAAACAAAGTGAGAAATTGGTCCAAGGTTTTCGGTTTTACCGACAGAGTCTACTCCATCTATTCGCCGCCTATTGATGGCAATTGAAAAAGTTTTATATTTCGATTTGATTCAAAATTTAAAAAAAAATAAAGATTCAATTTTCATTGTTGAGCGCGCGATTTTATTTCTTATACAGTAATTTTTTTATTTTTTCGAATTAGTCAGCATAAAAGCGAATATTTTTCTTATTGTGGTTTTGAATAAACCAAAAAAAAAAAAACCTGTGATCCACCTACAAAAAAAATTATTATTCAATTCATGATTATATTTTTCTTAGGGTTTCCACCTGCCAATTTGTTTAAGGATATTTTACTTAGGTTATAATCGTAAATCGAAATATGAGGAATAAATTTTGAAAATTATTATTACCTGACGGTTTAAGAAAAAGGATATACGTAAATAGAATAGAAATCTGTAACGGTATATAGTTACAGCATTTACCTAACGGTCTAAATAAATAAAGAGATACAGAATTTATTTAATAGATACAAAAATATAGATAAAAATATCTTTCAATGTTATGCAAGCGAGTGGCGGGTGTGACAGAGATTTTTTTTAATGATGAAAATTTAAATGCTTTTAATGTTGTGGTGTTGCAGGAAGAATTGGGAGTTTTATTGGAAATAAAAGATATATAGTCCTTTTTTTGTTAGGACAATAAAAATTGATCCTGACACTCGCGACATTTTTGTATTTCACTTGAGATAGATTTGTTGTGGTAAAAATGTGTTTCTGATGATAATTATTGCTTAATATATTTATTAATATTATTGCTAGAGTTTTGTTTGTATTTTTCAATTTCCAACAAAGGACGACCCAATGAAAAATTAAATTAATGAAGCTTTCTTCTACTACGACCAACAAAACTGATTTAAATTTAAATTTAAATTTTAGTCGTTAAATTTCAATCAATTTCTTTAACAGACTAAATTAATTAATTGCAGTTCGATAATAGGACTATTTATTTCAAATACAATACAACTAGGACAAACAATTTTTAAGTTAAAAATTCGAAAATCCAATTTGTTTTTCTGTCAATTTCTTACAGGAATTTTTTTTAAATGAAAAAAATTAATTACCATATTTTTTCTTCTTGTTTTCGAATCCAAAATGTTTTTTTTATTTTTAAGGTTAAACGGATATCAATTACCAATTACAATTACTCCAATTACATAAATTTGAAATGACGACTGACACACAAAAAAAACTCATTCATTGATAAAAATTAAATGTTTTTTTTTTGTGTAAAATCAGAAAAAAAACATGAAATTTTATTTTTATCTTTAATCAAATTATTCAGAAAAATTCAATTTTTTTATGTCTCACTTAAATGCATAAGAACTTTTTGTGTACGTACTAAAATCAGACTAAAAAAATAATATTTTCGTCTACTTTTTCTGTGTATTTTTATTTTTATTATAAATTTGCGATAGATTTCTAAAAATTCTAATTTAAAATTCTAATCAATAATATTTTTAATTAGCATTTTTCTTATTGTGTCCCCGTAAAGCTTTTGGTCTCCTCCCCAAAATTCTCCTCTCATATATGCATAATTTTATATTATTATGTAAAGTTAAAAAAATTTTTGGTGACAACCAAAACAACACCAAAATTATCTACAACGAAAAAAGTGTTTTTTGTTTTACTATGAAAGTTGTTTTTCTAACAAGATTTTTTTTTCGCTTTGTTTTTGCAATTTCTATGAGCATAAAATTTTATATTTTTGAAAAAAAAAGTGTCAACGTCCTAAACTCTGTTTAGGCCATGAACCCAACCAAAAATATAAAAAATTAATACCAAAAAATTATTATTTGCTAACAACGTAAAAAAAAAACAAATTTTATAATTACCATAAAAATAAAATTAGTTTTTATGATTTCGAAAAATAAAAAATGACAACACCGATTTCATAATCTCAGCTCGATCGAATGTTTTAACATAAAACCATTTTATTTTTTTCAGTTTATTTAATAATTTAAAAAAGAAAAAGATTGTTGATTAAAAAATTAAAAACAAAAATGTGTCAATTAAATTTGAAATTTCTTTATCGTAAAATTTTGTGTGTTTTTTTTAGTTATACCGTAATAATTTCTATATTGTGTTTATAATTTGATTGCAATTATAGAGAGAAATTTATGTATGTATAATAAATTTCAAGGAAATTTTTATTGTCCTGATTGGTATTTGCGGTTAATTACGAGCATTTCACCATCAAGAATGGAATTTAAATTTAATTCTGGTGTCCACAAAATTTCGCAGAAAAATTTTCTAAATAAAATTTATAATTTTGCTTTTTTTATCATAATTTAAAGGAGTAAAATTAATCCTACAAAGGATGTATTAAAAAAATTTAAGAAGTCTTTAATACTATTATTTGGCAATCAATAACATTGCGATCAAAATTTAATTATACTAATTCAGTACATTTAGAAAAGTATATTCATAAATATCTTAATTTTCCATTGATCTTTATCAATTTCTGTACTATATCATCCTTCAAAATAACAAATCAAGCTCAATTAATTTCTGTACACACATTTCTCGTCCCATCAGAGAAGGCATGATTAATCTGCTTGAGCTGCCGAACTACTAGAACTCATCAAACTGTTATCCTATGAAACAGAAGGAGGAAGAAATTTGATCTATCGTAAATACAGAATTAGAAGAAAATTATTTCCAAATCAAAACTTTTAACAATTGTTTAGTTTGTACACTTAACAAACCCCAACATTTTTCCAAAAAAAAAAAAAACCAACATAAATTATACCAAAAAAAAAATATATCTTTTATTAAAATGTTTTTTTTTTTGAATAACAACAAAAAATGAAAAATTAATAAAATATTAATTTATGCATATCCAAAAAAAATATGTATATAAGAAGATTGCGTGTAATCGTTCGCGCCATCATTATATGAAATATATGCTACTATGCACGGCTCTAACGTGTATATTATGGCGGCTGGTTCAACTTAACAAAATTTATGACGGCGGCTACACATAGTAAAATTTATATACCGTATATACCTAAATTTTTATATTTAATTTGATTATGATATGCTGACCTACTATCGATTTGTCAGCTATTTTTTGTTGTTATGTTTGTGCTTTTTTTTTTGTTGTTGTTGAAAAAAATTACCTTTTGCGATTTCCGCAATTTATGTTTCAATTTTTATTGTTTATGATGGGAAATATTAAATTAAAAAAAAAAAATTAATAGATTTATGTTAAAAAAATATGAAAAAAAAAAATTACGTAAATAAATTAACATAATTTGTAAATTATATAAAAAAAAAATTGAATTTTGTATATTTTTTTTTAGATAAAATCCAATGAACTCTTGAGGGTCAAACAGTGAAAATTATCAATGAATGAAATTCAAATAGGTATATAAAAAAAAATGCACAATAATTAAATTATGAAATTTTATGCTTTATGAAATGCGTTTTTTTGTTTTGTAAAAAAAACTTTTTTAATTTTTTTTTTTATATTTATTTAAAATAATCAAAAATTTACAATAAAATTTCCAAGAAATTTTTTTAAGCAGAAATTAAAAAGTGCACAGAAAAAGAAACATATTTTTTTTTTATAAATTCATGGAAATTAAAAAATTTATTATACATTTATATTTTTATATAAACATAAATTTTTTTTTTGTATTGACTTTGATAACATTTTTTTTTTGTATGTTTATTAGAAAAGATATTGCAACATATTTTTTCTATTTAAAATTCATAAAGTGTTTCTTTAGCGTTTAAAGTTTCGTTTTATTTTGATTTTTGACAAGTGGAAACAATGATGAAAAATTTTTATATGTATTTAAAATTTTGTAAATTTTTCGTATTTTTTTTTTATTGTTAATGTTTAAACACATAAAAACATAAAAATAAAAATAATAATCATTATATAAATGGAAGAAAAAAAGTTATAAGGTAATAATGACAAAAAAAAAACGTACACTAATTTTAGTTAAAAAAAAAATCCTTGGACTGATTTTGGCATTTTTTTTAGTATATTTTCGTGGCTACAAAAATCCTTTAAATAATTTTATTTTCAAATTTCAGGGACATAAAATTATTAAAGTTTAATATTGGAATTAAGTCACAATTTATTACACAATCAACAACAAAAATGAAATTTTCTAATATATTAAATTAAATTATGAAATTTTAATTAATTATTTTCATAATATTTTTAATTGCAAAATTAATTCCTGATGCCTGAGAGTATACTAATTGTGACTTTGTTGGAAAAAGCTTAAAACTAAAATTTCTAAAAAGAAATTTAACGAATTTTGGTTTGTGAAATGGAAGATAAATGTAAAGAAGACTTTATCATTTATGTATAAATTTAAATTACTTTTAACACTTGAAGGACGGGGCGGGTATTAATACATTTTTGTAGTCAAAATTTGACAAGTTTTCTGAGTAAATTTTGTGGTGTGTTGCTCTTAAAAAGGGTCATGCTTTGAAAAGTGCCATTGGATGAAAAAAATTGATTTCATGTTAATTATTGTACTACAAGTTACACAAGTTTGTTATTTTTAACATTTTTATGCAATGTTGCAAAAATATGCCCATCTTTTATGTGTTACGCAGTAATTTCCCCCCGTCCTTAAAGTGTTGATCTTGATAGTGAAGCAATATTTCTAAATAGTTAATTAATTTAACGTTTATAATACCAAAAAACGATTTAAAAAAACTAAATATTTTGTGTAAACAAAAAATTCATTGATTAAGAATCTCACAGAAAACAGTTCCCAAAATTTTTTCTAATCTTTCACATTTACTTCCTCATTTTGTTGTTATTTTTATTTCTCTTATTAAAAAACGTAAAAAGTTGAAAAAACTCTTGAATATTTTATAAAAAAAAATAAAATAAAATTAAACCTAAAATTTATTTTCCATCTAAAAATATAAATTTTATATTTTTTTTACTGGTTCTAAAAAAGTAGACAGTAAAATAAATAAAAAACAAACTAAAAAGAAATATCAATTAAAATTAGATTCTATAATGTGCTATTTCTTCTTCCCACCCCTCAGTTCCGAATTTAGCAGCTACACCTACCAAAAAACTAAAAATTTGCTACTTCAAAAAGCTTCTATAAAATAACAAAAACTTTACGTTTTGGTATATAAAATCTCACAAAGTTTGCTATGTTTTGCCAATTCTTCGCCCAAATCAAAAATATTATGTAAAAAATCTATGGAAAAAAATAAATTCTTCGTATTTCCCCAACATACAAAATTTATGAATTATCATTCAAATAAAGTCACCATATTTTTTTTTTATTACTTTTCAATCAAAAGAATTTATAGACTCATCAATTTGCCCTCCTCTCCGTCTCCAACATATTAAAAAAATCATCTAAACGCACCCATAAAATATGGACTCTTTTAGTGTTTGGTTGAGGGGGTAGCGGAGCGCAAAAAATGATCGCCCAAAAAACATTTTTTTCTTAACCATAAAATTTTTTGTAATTTTAATTTTATTACCACATTAAAAAAAAGCCAAAACTAAACAAACAAACAGAAAAATATAGGCAACCGAAAAAAATAATATCACCACCCCTTTTTCCCACCAACACCTCCCAACCCTACATTCCCCAAAAATCTAACTAACAATCGTAAGATAGCGTTATCTGAACAACCTTGAACTTGAGACGAAAAAAAAAAATCTTTTAATGTTGAATTTTTTCATGTTTTTTTTTATGTATTTTTATTTCTTACGTTTTCGCTTCTATAAAACAAGTAGGCAAAAAATAAAAAAAATTGTGGCTATATTTGTCACTGTTTTTTAAGTGTATGTGTGTGTTTTGTGCCGAGTATATAAGAAAACAAAGGCAGAAAAGAAAATTAAGAGAAGAAAACACGAAATTTTATAAGTAAATTTTATGGTAAAGGAAATCAAAAGTTATTTTGGAGTTTTTTTCTGTATATTTAAATAAAAATGTTGATGATGGAAAGACGAAGGATGAAGAAAAGGAATGATACGAAAGGGCGTAGAAAAGGGGGCTCAATAAGTTTTGAGAAAAAAAATGTGGAGAAAAGTGAGAGTAAAGTAAAATGTAAAAGTTAAAAGTTTAAAAATTATGAAGACTGATTCTCTATGCCTATTGGATAATGTGGTGGAAATTCTTTTGTGGATGATTTGGTTTTGAAGATTGTTGCGTCTGTATTTTTGGTTAGGGATTGAAAAGGATTCGTAATGGTTTTGGAGTAAAATAGCTGGGACGGACGGAAGTAATATTCCTTCTTTATTAAGGAAGGGAATTTAAATTGGAAAGAAATTTTAATAAATTTTCAATTATATATTTTACTATAGTTTTTTATTGTCATGTGACGTAAAAGGAGCAAGGATATTAGAGGTTAATTTCATTTATTTTATTTATCGATAAATAATGTTAAATAATTTATTTAATAATGTAAAAGACTAATAAAACTTTACCAAAGGAAAATTGTCTTCAATAATTTTTCCAATTAAGCAAATTTAAAATACATTTTAATGATTTTCTTAACTTTTGTTCTTTATACATATTTTATTTAAGAAAGTGTATGTAGAAAAACGTCTAAAAACGTACAAATTTAATTTGTATTGCAAAATGTAAAATTTCCATCAAATTTCATTTAGAATTTTGGAAAATATAAAGAAAAGTAGATCGAAAATTTAGTATTTTTCTTAGGCAATAAAGAGAAATTATCTGGGATATTAGAAAAAGTTAACATTTATTTACTATATTAACAGTAGCAGTTCGAGAAAACTACATATAAAATTTGTGACTATAGTGGTAAATATGGTAATTTCAATTTTATCACTTTTTCCTAAAATATTTTATATATAAATTAATTAATAATCTTAATCAGGATTATTTTTTCTTATAAATAAATCAAAAATTTGCAAAAATCTATATTTGAAATTGATTGAATCTATAAATCTATTTAAACTTTTTTTATTACTCTGTCCTCGACTAATATTCTTCAATTTCAACTTAATAAACTATTAACTAATATAAAAAAAACCTAATCTAACTTTTGAAATTATACAAAAAATAATCAACACGTCCAAACTATTAATTACAAAATAATATAAGTTTTTTTTTTTGAACAATTAACTTTAAAAAATATAACAAAAATAAATCACAAAAGCTAAAAACCTCCAAAATATCTACGCAATTACATGGCTAATCTCCAAGTTAAAAGAAAAAAAAACTATAAATAATTTAATTTTTATATTTATTTATTTTTTTTTTTACCTTTACGATTAAAATATTAATTTATTTAATATAAAAAAAAAATTTTTTTTAAGCAGCACACGAAAAATTGTTAACTAGGTCATGTTTTTTTTTTGTATTATTCATCAGATTGCTGTATATTTTTTTTATTATTATTATAGTCCCTCCCTCTGATATTCGTCGCCCCCCCCCTTCTCAGAAACGAACAAAATAAAATTTAAATAAAAATAATTTAGTTCCATTGCCCGCCACCAACCCCGGCAAATCTACTAAAATTTTTAATAATAATAAAAAGAGAGAATATTTTATTTTTTTCGTATAATTTTTATACTTGTATCTTGTACCCTCCACCAAACACACATCCTCCTACACACAATCAAAAAAATAAAATATATTATGTAACACAAAACTGTTATACGCATACAAATAATATTAATAAAATTTTTGTACGTTGGTATATAAGAAAATTTCTTACCTATATTATACAACGAAAAATCATTTTAGAGGGTAAAATCCCGAACTTATGAAGTCAATCTGGCAATTTGCAACCCCTTTTAGGTCTTACAAAACATACACACACTTAACCAACCCCATACAAATACATGGCTAATTTAATGTTGTGTAATAGGCTTTGTAGGCATACATTTTCCAGGAAGAGACATTTTTGATAAAAAGCACACAACACACACACAATTAAAGCTGCCCGTCTATATGTGTGTTTGTGTTGTACCAAATTCACTTTTATTGGTTTTTCCTTCCGTTTTTTTTTTCTTTATTCAAGCGGAAATATTAAACAACAAATTTTCCTGATAAATTTTTCATATAATTTCTTTTTGTTGATGGTGGGGGGGAAATGGTTTTTGTTTTTGGTATAAAGTTATCCAGAAAAATTTTATACCCTCTTAATATAAAAACTACTGCCCTACCCCACCCCTTAAGCATACACAAAAAATTTTTCACTTAGCCTCGTTAATAATCTGTGCTACTTTTTTTTTAAATGAACTCAATTCGTGTATCACAGCTGACTTTCTTTTTAAAAACAAAATATAAATCAGAAATTGTGTTTGAAGGTGTGGGGTTGGGCGTTGAGGATTGGCCAACAACAACAACAACAAAAAAAAGGATATTGGATAAAAAACCTTGAAGCTAAAATAAAATATGTTTCATATATTTATTTCATGTTAATAATACAGAGAAGTTCATAAAAAGGCATAAAAAAAGGATTTTTTTTCATATATATTTTTTTTTGTGTGCTTTTATGTTATTATGTTTGCTTACAATCCCTCTACCCCCTAATTTGTGTTTGGGATGGATGAACAGAAAAGAAAAAAAAACGGATATAAAAGGATATTTGTAAGAAATTTTACTTTCATGCCAAATTTTTTTTTGTACAAAAAAAAAAAGGATATATAAAATGTTTTTTATGTTGTTGGCATGATTTCATTTTAATATTTTATTACAATGAAAGGTTTGAACCCAAGCAGTGTGCCTAAAGGGGTGGTTTTTGTTTTTGTTGGATACTTCTTAACTTTATAGGCTTTTTTATGAGTCTTACCAGTTTTTTTTTGTAATTCACTTCTTTTTATATGGAAAACAAACAAAAGGATATAACAAAAAAAAGAATAATTTATATGAAATGTTTTTTTTTTGTGGTTTGAACCGAGCCAACATAATTTTGAAAAAGGAAATTTGTGTATGTGAGTAAAAAGTGAAAAGATAATAAGATGATTTTATTTCCTGGAAAATTTTCCTATTCATCAAGGTCAAATTTTATTATATTTGTGTTTGTGTATGTATATCCTTTTTTTCGTATATATTTTATAGGCATTTCTCAGAAAATTTTGTTTTATGGATATTTGTTTGTGGGGGGTATGGGAGCGGAGTGGCGCAAAGGGTTTTGATATTTTTTAGGACAGAAGGTTAAACATTTTTGTTGTCGTTTTTGTTGTATATAAATTTTTAAGTTTGTGCTTTCTAATGTATACTTTTTTGGGTAAGGACATGGTTGGGAAAATAAATCAATAAAATTCGGGAAAATTTTTTTATTATACAATGGGAAAGTATATACAGTAAAGTTTATATTTTATTCGTTTTATGTGTTTATAAGCGGAAAAAGGTATAATTCTTTATAAATGATTAAATAACAGTATAAAAAAAAAATTAAATGGGAACTAAAATTTTTGTGCAAAGAAAAACTTCCAATTTATTTTGTCAGGCTATTTTGAAATGCAGTACTTATTAATTGTATTCATTTAGAAACAGGTTTTTTTGCATAGTCTTATTAGCTATATTAGATATTAGAAGGATAAATTCAAATTTCTACTACGGCAGGATTCAAAATCAGTTATGTACTGTCGCTCATATTTTGTCTACTCTTAATTATTTAAAAGGGAAGAAATTCCAAAGAGAATTAAACCTGAACAAAATGGCGGCTATAAAAGTATAGTCTCCATTTAGAATTTTATATAGGTACAAAACTAAGAACTCAATCTTATCGATGTATAAATGGAAATAAAATGGTTGAAATATTATTTGATATATAATGGTGGCAATGTTATTAAAATATTTCTGCTACTAGGTGGCGTTATTGAAAATTTGGAGATACAAAAATTGTAAAATAATATTTAAATTAATTAATATTTTTGATTAGTAAAAAAATATTTCCACAGAAATCTAAGATACCAAGAATTTCTAGAATTTTAAACAAAAATTTCAGGGATTTATATTACAATATACAAATTTTTAGGAATTTCTAAGAAATTTATAGTATATACCCATAAAATTTATTAAATTTAAAAAGTCTAACATTTACTTGATCTTAAACTAATCTCAACATTAATAATATCCTTTTTATTTTTAACATAATATATTTAATCAATTTATATACAAGAAAAATCTTAAATTCTTAATTTTAACTAATTTTTCTTAACGTCATTTTACTTTTTCCAAAAGTCTACATCAAAGCAACAACAAAATTCATTTTCTCTCAAGTAAGAAAAATATACTAAAAAGAAATATATATAATATGAAAATTAATTTCCATTTTACCCTTGAATATTTTTATATAAAAAAAGACGGAAATGGAAAAAGCTAAAACAATTTCATTCTATTATTTCCCTTTTAACCTACGCACACGCACAAAATTCTTTATAAACATATAAAATATGTATTCATATATAAAATGAAATGGTTTTTTTTTCAAGGACTTTTCTTTTACATAATTCACACACATTTACAATAATGTAAAGAAAATGTATATACATATAAGCCTAATATAAGGAAATTTCCCTTTCACATGTATGTAAAAAAAAAGAAGAGAAAGCCGGCTAATATATATATGAAATAATGGAAAATTTCAATTTTCCTTGAGGTTTTTTTTTTGGGAAAATTTCAGTTTTTTTTTTATGTATCCTGACAATGCGTGTCTCCTAAAAAAAAAGCCGGTTACCATTATTATATACAAGATATTTTCTACTGGTGCGAGCCATAATCATAAAAGAAAAAGGAAAATCGATAAATTTATTGAGGAGGGTTAAGAATTTTCCTGTGGAATTTTTTTTTTTATTATTAATAGATATAACAAAAAAGAAGAAGAAGAAACAATTTCATCTCATACTTCAAAAAAATGATAAAAGTTATAAATTAATTTTATTTAAGGAAAATTGTGTCAATTGATAGAAAAATATTAAAGTATATAAATAAAAATTACGAAATTGTTAAAAGGATATTTTATTTATATTATTATCTTTGAGACAAAATGAAATTAATTCATGATGGGGGTAAGGCAAATCATAAAAACAGGTTTATCCCAGGAAAAATTGTCTACAATGAGTTTAATTTCAAAAATTTCGCTGCGGTACGAGGCCAAGCGTTAACTGACACAATTTATGCTCTTTATGAGAAAATTTAGAATTTTTTTAAGTGTCCTTGAATGAAATAAAATTTATAATTGAATTTCTGGTTCATGTTTGGGTGGTCCTTGAAGTATTACTAACGAACAAAAAACCATAAAACTAAAAGATTATGTAATTATTATTAATCACTTATCTTCTATGAGAACTGATAACTAAAAATTCTTCTATATTATCATTTATATAACTTAATAATTCAATTCCCTTTCCTTATCTTGTCTACCTCTTCTGTGTCACCAATATCCCTCCACTTCTCTATGGCCTATATTTATATTTTCTATTAAACGTTAAATAAATTCTAAAAATTTTTTTAATATTTCAAGGTTCATTAATTAAATCACATACTCGTGCAATTTCTATATCAATTTTCTAATAAAAAACTATACAATAATATAAATATTCCAACCACGTGAACTGAAAAACCCTCAAAATTAAAAATACCTTGTCAAAAAAAAAAAAAAACAAACTAATATTGCACAATTGTACTTCCCGCCCTACACTAATTTTTTTTTAAAAAACGAAATACGGAAAACTACTTTAAAAAAAACTCAAAAAAAAAAAAAAAAAACAAAACAAAAATAAAGTCAAGTTCAAACGTTTTTAAAATACACACGAAAAAATAATTTCGTAAACAAAAATAATAATAATTCTATTATATTGAGGACAATTTAATTAATAAGTGATAAATAATTTTCCCGACAAGGTTTTTCTTTAAACTTTAAAACTTAATCAAAAATAAAAATAAAAAAGTAGGTCAAAATAATTAGAAATCCTATCGCAAAAATAAGGGCTACTAGCTATGATGTCTTGTCCAATCATTTTATGAAGAAGAAATATCCAAATTTTCAATTAAATCAAAGTTTTCCATTAAAATATTTTACCCAACCACCCACATTTTTGTATATTTAAATGAATATCAAAGATAAATAATTAAATTCTTTTTTTATAATAATTCTTTTACAAGAAAATTTTATATGTTTTTAAATCAATCAGGAAAAATCATAAATTTCATAAATATACATAAATGTATGTAGAAAAATATTTATCCGCCTCATTTTATGAATATCATAATAAAATTTGTGATAAATTTTTTTTTATTCAAATTTTTGTAAAATATTTTCTAGTATATTTCTTTTTCCGCTCGGTTTTGAATTTTATTTGAAAAACTGATTAATATTAACGAAATAATATCAGTGGTTAGTAAACTTTTTGTAATGATGCGGAGCTTTTTCGTATATCAAAATTCAATTGTAGCTAGAGAGCTGATTGCTAAGTACAACAAAAATCTTTGTTCAGTTTAAATACCGGGCAAGGAAAATGCATAATTGACATAGAAGAACTTGCCATCAGGAACTTTGAGGTATTCCAGGACTAAAAAATGTGATAAATCAAATATTCTATACTAAGCTTTACCCCATTGATACTACATCAATTCTTCAATTTTTTAATAACAATTTTGAAAAGGATATTCAACAGGATAATTTCTATCTAATATTTCTATTTTCACAGTATTTTTCGCAGTGATTTCTTTCGTGTTTGTGAATATTTAAATGAGATTACCGAGTGTCCACAAACACAAGGTTAAAAATCACTGGAAAAAACTACAAAATTTTGGTTGTTAAAATGTCGTGTCTTTTTTCTTGTGTAGTGTTTAATTTAAACTTTTAAATAATTAAGTAAGTATATAAGTTTAATATAGACAGTCGCGGACGGAGGAACTTTTAAAACGCCAACGCATTTTTTGGTGCAAAAAGAAAAGCAAAAAAAAAAAGCTATACAAAAAAAAATAAGCACAAAAAATTTATATTTTTTTTTTCAATTTTATTAATAAAAAAAAACATGAATAAACTTTAAAAGTTTTTACGACAAAAAATTTTGTGTGTGTACAGAAAATTAGACAATTTTTTTTTTGTAAAAGAAGTTTAATTATTTTCAATTAAAATTTATAAGCGTTTTTTTGTCGAGTGAACAGATCACAGTCAACGCGCAAAAAGTTGATATTTAGCATTTTATTAATTTTCTTGTAACTTTTTTTTTTAAGCTTTATTCAAAAAAGTTTTGCTGACATAATCGTGAGATTTTTTTTTCTATGTTGTTTTTTTTTTAATGTGTTCGCGCGAAATTTCAATTTTCATGTAACTTTCACTTATGTATGACAGTGGAATGAATTTTATTGCGGCATACTTAAAGAGTGATTTTTGGTTTTGTTATTTTTTTTTTGGGGCTCTAAATGATGAAATTATGCAATATTAAAAAAAATATTATTAAAAGATAAAAAAAAAAACGAATTATGAAAAATTTGACCTTGTCTTGATGGTATGGAGCAGCTGGCAGCAAAATAAAATGAAAAAAAATATAAATAATAAAGTAAAATTTGATGTATATTTTTTTTTGATTTTCATAGATATTAATATTTTTTTTAATTGTCTAATAGTTTAACGAGTCGATGGTTAAGTCTTTTTTTTTTGGCAACATAAATATTTTAGTTTTTTTTTTTGGTTACGGCTGGTGTTGATGTTGAGATGTAAATTTAATGAGATTAAATTTTAGTGATTTTCTATATGAACGTATAAAAGATTTTCCGGATGGAATTTATTGTACTACAAGGAATACATGATATAAAAATAGTCTTCAATTCGTCCACTCAACGTTATCTCAGTCGTTATTGCAACAGAAATCTGGGAAAGCCTTTTGAGCTAGGTGTAGGAAAACTATCGGACTATTAAACATAGAGAAGAAGACCAATTCAATTATGATGTGGAGAGACATTCTATGATTAATTGAGAGGTTGGATCAAATTGACATGAATTGTATACCACAATGAAAGAAGTATTTAGTGGTCTGTTCGAAGAAATTACATGTTTCTTATTTCCTACTTCTTAGGATTCGGATTTCCCCAACAAAACAATTTTACATATATGTATGCATTTCAAAAGTAGTAATTCGAATTGGATGTCCTTCTAACAAAATAATAAGTGTTTCTCATCTTATAACCAGTTTTCAAGAATTTCAATTACTTACATAATTCTAATAAATTCTAGATTTTAAATCATTTCCGATATTTTTATGATTTTCCTATAAAACTACAATTTTTATAAAGTATGTTCTGTAGCTACTTTAATAACCTCAAAAAAAATTATAAGAAAAATTCAATTTGACCTAGTTTCTACCCTACCATATATAAATTTCGTTTTTTTTTTTAATAAAACAAAATCGTATTTCAAAAGGAAAAAAAATAACTTATTCTTTTTAGTTTCTTTACAAAAAGTTAAAATTATTTATTAAATAATAAAAACTTTATCCTAATTTTTTGTTCACAGAAAAATCTGTGTCACTGACTTATTTTTTTTTTCTTCATCTTTTATTTATACGAAAATATAGCAAAAAAGAAAACGTATTAATAGTATAAACTATCCATAAACTATCCAGTAATGCAAATAGCTCGAGGGTAAAAATACAAAATTCATAAAAAAAAGAGTCAAATTATCAACATCCTTTTTCATTGATATTTCAAGAAAAAGGGATCATTTCGGGGGTTATAACTTTAAATATTATCAAAAAAAAACGGAAACGAAATCAATTCATCAAAAATCGATCAAATCAATAGGTGTTCTAAAATCCTAATAATTATAGAATGAAATGGAAATTTTATAGGTAAATTTCAACAAAAGAAAATTTATATTAAAAAAAGTATGTTTCAACTGTACTCACAGTAACGTTTCATTAAACTCTTTTTATATGCAGCACGTTCTTTTCCTTTTATTTCACCATTACCACCGCCAGATAATGAATCATCTGAATCTGTACCAGCTGAATAAGTACGTTCTCGTCGTCTACCTAATGCTGTACTTAATGATAAATCTAATGGTCTATCTTCTTCATCATCTTCTTCAGTATTTGATATTGTTCGTTGTCGATCATCATCATCAATAATATCATCATAATGTCTAATACCACCATTCCTAACACCATCACCACCAACACCACCATCATCATAATCTGAATCATTACAAGCATTACCATTATGATTATCATATGATCGATATGATAATTTTTGTCGTCTTATATGATGATGATATTCATCATTATCATCTTCACTACGTCTTCTACCAGATATTACAACAGATCGTCTTATTTGATGTGGTATATGATGATGCGAATGATGATCAACAATAAATTCTTGTTGTCTTCGTGGTTGTTTTAATTGTATTGAATCAATTGGTGATCTAGATTCTGAACGACTTGGTGATAATGATGATACAGATGTTGGTCGATGTTGTTGTATAATTGTTGATGGTGATTTACAATGTTGTTGCCTTAAATGATTATATAAAACAACAGATTGTTGTTCTAATGAATGCTGTTGATGATGATGAAATTGATTTTGATTTGGTGATGTAATTAATGGTTGTGGACTACGTGTTAATGATCTTCTACGTATAACAATTGGTCTTTGTTGACGAAATTGTTGATAATCTAATGATATATCATTATTAACAATATCTTCAGCTGATCGATGTGATATTTGATTTTCTAATATTGATCGTACTAAACGTGGTGGTGATGATGGTGATAATAATTCTTCTTCAGAACGTGCTGGTGACATTGATGGACTACGTTTACAATTTATTAATTTTACTGGTGATGATGATGATGAATTGTTATCATGATGATGATCATTTTTATTGTTGTGCAATTGTTGTTGCTGTTGTTGTTGAGGTGATTCTGGTGATGCCATTGATACTGTCGGTGATGGTGATGATGATGGACTTGTTGATGGTGATGATGAGATTTTTTCTTGTTGTTCCTGCTGTTGTTGTTGTTGTTGTTTACCAACAAAATGATTTGTTGGTGTTAAATGTTGTAGCATAATCATAATTTTTTTTTATATTTTACATTAATGAAAATTTAATTTTTTTTAAAAAGATTTTTTTATCAATTTTTTTCCAGGATTTTTTAATTATAAATAAGGATAATAATTTATACTAAACTTATAAAAGCCGCCATTATTCTATTTTTCACTAGAGTTTTTTTTTATATTAAAGAAAAAACTTTAATTAATTAATTAATTTATAATTAATTTAATTTATAATTTTAACAGTTTTTGCATTTGTAATATTTTCAGTTTTTTGCCTAATTTATGAGGTAATTAATTATTTCTTTTCATATGATTTTTTGTTTTAAATATAAAAAACCATTTTTTTTTCTATATAAATATAAAATTTTATTTAAAATATTTTTTTTGATCACATATTAATCCTTGTACATTGCTTTTTTCTGTAGATATTTTTTTAACATATATATTTTCACTTTCTTTAAAAATTTTGTTTGCGGTTTAAAACAAACCAACAAAAAAATTCCTTACAAAAAATTTTCACTTAAAAATTTTTTTTTTCCTTTTCACTCTGATCAAAAAAAAAAAAAAATAATTTCCTTAAAAGATCATAAATTTTTCCGGTCAAAATTTAAAATTTCCCAAAAAAAAAATATATAAATATAATTTCTTTTTTTTTTTCAAATTTTGTTTTGGTAAAATATCCGTTTTGATAAAATTAAAATTTTCTTCAATGCGTCATGTATCACGGTATCAGCAATACTGAAACTTAACCAAAAAAATATTCTTGTATGTTCAACAAAACAGAAAAATTCGAATCGAAAAAAAAAACACCCCCCGACAGAAATTATATTTTGAATCTCTGCTGATATAAATACACAACACACACTCTATACACTGGTATGTACGTAAAAGAGTATTTAAGTAGCTACTTTTTACTTGTCAAATATATAGTCAACATTATTATTTAGAATGTGTACATTATAATTTCACACAATCAGAGATACTGATATCACATAAAAATCCAAAATAAAATAAAATAAAATGTTTAGAATTTTCACAAAAAGAATGTTTTTCCACTCGGACCAAGAGTGCACACAAACACAACCGTACACAGAGAGAAATTCGTATATACTGTAAGAACAAAAAAGTCCTATTTACATTTTACAAGCTCTGTTACCGACCGGACAGAATGTCTGTTTAGAACGCACTGTTTTTTTTTTCTTCTTTGGTTTTTGGGTCGCGCAACACCCGAAAGGAAAGGATTTCTTTTATATAATACAAATGTCTATAATAACCTTCCTTCTAACGCACAGACAAACACACACACATGTATAAATATCGAGTTAGGTAATTAAGAAAACGAATTGCAAGCGCGCTAGACGGAATATTCTTTTGGTATGCGGTGCACCACCTTATTTTCTATGTAGAAGATTTATTTTTTCAGAACATTAACGTACGCATTTCTATATACGTTTTATATGTACACACACACACACACACTTTTAGGTATTAACACTTAAAAACACACCCTTCTTCACCCTGATTTGTTTATGAAGTTTAATGAGTTTTATATGACTGATTGTGTGTTTCAGTGTTTGTAAATTTCACTTTCTGTTTCACTTTAGAAATGACGAAAATTCTGTTTTTTATATACCAAAAAATAAATAAAATTGCTATACATATTTTAGATTATAATCACTCACAAATACATTAATAATATATTAAATAAAGAAAATTTGAAAATTGGGTGAGAATTTTCCAGGCTCAATATATATATAAGGGAAAATTATGTTTTTTTGAGTGTTTAAAAATTATGTGTGCAGTTGACAGTGCACAATAAACAAATTTGAATGCACTTTGTGGAAAATTTTTAAAGGATTTTAATCCTTTTTTTTTGGTAATAGTTTTTTTATGTTGCACAACAAATGTTGCTAGCAATAAATATGATAAATTTTTAAATAAAATATTTATTGCACTCTTCAAATTTTCGGTGTTTTTTTTTATTATGTTGCACTTTTAATTGAATGTTATATAAATCCTTTTTGTGTGGGAAATTTTATGCTGGTTTTTATATTTTGTTAATAATTTTTTTTGTTTAAATACTTTTTTTAATTAAACTTTTAAAACATTTTTTAGCACATTTTCAAAAAATAATAATTTTTGAGGTAGTTTTTTTTTTTACTTTAGATTATTTTTAAAAATTATAATTTTTTTGAACAAGTTTTTAATTTAATTAATTTTCTTTTTAATAAATACTATATTAAAAAAATATTTATTCAAATTTACAAAAAAAAAAAATAAACAAGATTTTTTCAAAAAATTTTTATTTAAAAATTCCAAAAAAAAAAATAAAATAAATTTAATAAATTTTATTTAATTTTTCGTTACACGCGCTTTATTGACCCGTACCGCTCTCGATCTTGAGTCGGAATGATGAAACGAATTTTTTGAGAGTTTAAAATACAAAAAAATCGAGTTTAGAAAAATAATTTTGTCTGCTTTTTTAAAGTTTGAAATAATACAAAAAAAAAAGCTCTTTATTTTCTGCTGTGATAGTTTTTCATTATATTAAAAAGCATTTTCGTTGTTTTGGTTTGTGTAAAACATTTTTCTTTATAAGTCGGGAAAATTGTTAAATTAAAATAATATTTTTTATATAAAAAAAAGTCTGCGATTTTTCCATATAATACAAATGTGTATTGGGTCGTGCAGTATTATAGTATTGTGATGCAATGCAATCCACAGCAGCCAGACAGACACAAACACAATGAAAAAATGCAAACAATACACAAACATACACAGATAAAGTCTAAATTGAGTCGGGGAGGAAAAATGAGTGGAAACGATCATAAAAAAATTAATGAAAGATTTAATTGAAAAAAAAATTAAAGATTCAAAAATAAAGGATATAATCCTTTCAAAAAAATTATTTTTCACATAAATTTTAATTAAAAAATATAATTAAAATTTTAATTAAATTTTCGCTTCATTTATGTGTATGTGGTGGTGTATGTGAAAAACTCTCAATTTCAATTGGAAATTTGCATTCAATAATAAAAAAATTTATTACATGATAAATATAAATTTAAATTATAAATTTTTTTTAAATTACACTCACACAAAAACATAAATTCCCATTGAAATAAAAACTCTAATACCAGCAAAGAATTTTGAGTTTTGATTTTGTCTCTCATTCTATTTACATCATTTTGATATGTCATTGTATGAGTGAGAATTATTATTAAAACAGGTATATAAATTTAAACATAAATTTTATATCTATAAGATACATTTTTCTGAGCATAATTTTTTTTTTTATGTTTTAAGATTGTATAAATTTTGTATTAGTATATGAATATTTTTGTATATACAGAAAAATTTTCAATGTTTCAAAGCCAATTTTTTTAATTTTTGTATAAAGGAAACCAAGAGGAATGAGGTTTCATTTTTATTGACGTCGTCTGGTTATATACAACATTAAAAAAAAACATATGTTGAAAATTATGTAGAAATTCTTATAGGACTATATGCTTTTTATGTATGGCAGTTTCCGTAATGTTGCTCTTAGTTGAAGAAGAAGAAGAATTTAGATTTGTAATTTTCACAAACAAAAAGGAAAGTTATACACTATGAAAAAAAGGTTATAGTCGAAAAAATATGTGATATAGTTATCAAATGGATTGAATCAATTGGATTTCGGAAGAAAATCTTTTATATTCAGCTCAGTTCCATTTCAATTTTTCTATTACTTACCATCTGAGATTGAATATTCTGAATTTTAATTTAGTAAATACAGATCATACAATGTCACTCTTCATGATCGACTGCAATATACTTATTTAAGATCTAACATCACCACATTCAATCTTTCCACAAACATTCATGCGGGTACCCAGGGCGTTCTAGCAACAAGGGACCTGGAATTCACTCCCTTATATATATGGTAGCGCTAAGGTTCTTAATGGTCTAGGCTACGGCCCCATAACATCACCAAATCTGACATAATCTTATTCCTTCTTACCAATATCATAATGTGAATTGATAACAATTAATCTAATATAATCCTTTATTATGCTACCATTATTAAATCGTTACAAGAAAATTTACAAAAATTTCATAATTCCTAAAACATATATTTTTTATGCTTTACACATATAAATTTTAAATTATCAGATTAAAAAATAAATAGTATCTGATGTTTTTCTTATCATTCTTAAAAGTAAATAAATTTCGACATTGTTGGAAAAAAGTAGAACACGTTTTTTTTTTCTGTGTGTAGTACTTAAGTAAAGAACTTCCTCGATTAATTAATCAAAAACTGATATGATGCACAGTCAAAATTAAATTATTACTAAAAGTAATTTCACTTTTATTTTTTATGTTGTTGTTTTGTAAATTTTATTGTGTACAATAAAAATTAATATTAATAAATTGTAAATATTAATTTTATATTAATCAAAACATGTTGAAGAATTTTATATTGTTGTAAACAAGGTGAAGGAATTTTTATCTTATCGTTATCAGTGAGTTTTTTTTTTAAAAATAAATTATATTTAAAAAAATAGAAATCTTTTAATAGAATATTTTATTTATTAATTTATTAAAATATCTATACATAATTTTTTGTTTTTAATTTAGAAAACAATTATATGTAGAATAGTTTATAAACCACTTAGTATATGAAAGTTAAATCTCAAAGAATTTTAGACTGTTTTTAAGACTACAAAGTCTGTAAACCATCAAAGAAGTAATTAAATTTATGATTTCTGTAGCACTTTGCTTAATTCTTAGTATTTATTATCAAAATGATTAAAGCCTTTCGTTAAGTTTATCCTAAATTGTAAGAATATTATAAAGTAATTTTAAAGAATTATTAAATGCCAGTTGACTGTTAGCTACCTGGTAAACTACCTGCTAGTCCGACTAGAGCTAGTGACATGTTATTTGTCTCTTAAACTAGCAGCTAGTGACTTGGTATTTGTCTGTTAAATGTTATTAAAAATTTTAAAAAATGTTAATTATTTTCTAACTAAATTTTTAATGATCATATTTACTAGCGAAATGTAAATTGTCTGTTATCTAAATCTTAATATTAAAGAGTAACTCTTATCAAATTGGAAACTATTATCTCTAAACTCTTAACTAATTGGTTAGTCTATTAACAAACTGTTATCTAGTTATTTAAAACTTAAAAAAAAAGAAATAATCATAATATTTTCAAATCTCCTCGTTTACATATTAATGGAAATAGTAACCTATTTTATAGACCCCATATTCTACAACTAATGATTCCCTTTATACCGAAAAATATATTTGTTTTACCACGTTAGCAACTTGTTGCTTTAAGTTCTTATTATCTACAGTTACTTTGATGCCCTACAAAAAAAAAATTTGTAATACCAACAATACTAAAATATAATTAAAAATGTAACAACATTTTTATGTTTACTCTTGTTCCATTTATTACTCCAACATAATCTTTTTTATTAATACATATCTTTATTCTATAGATAAAGTGAATAAAATTCAATGGTTTTGATAAGAGAGAATTACACAAAATACAAAAAAATAATAATAAATTAAATAAATATATTGCAAAATTTTATGTACATTTATGCTTACATTAAACAACAACAACACAAAACATAAAGATACTCGAAAAAATAAGTAACAATTTTAGAGATTGTACAAACAAATTTAAGCCCAGATTCATCCAAGATAATTTTTTTAATTACAAAAATTTTCAATGATACGAAAAAAAATAGTAGACACAAAAAAAAAAAAAAATAAACGTAAACTTCCGAAATATGATTTTTTTTTTGTATAAAAATTTATGATTTCTTGTCATAAATCATTCAAATAAAAAAAAATGTTCCTTTTTTTCTGTTTTTGTTTGTTATGTTATAACAACATACTCAACTGATAATCACGACCAATTCAAGTGATTAATAAAACATAGTATAATATAAATCGAAAGTGAAATTGGAGCTTATAAAATAATTATATCGAATTTGATATTATTATTTAATTTTTTTTATATATCTACCCAATATTTATTTATATTTGATTTTTGTATCTGTAAGATATATATCACAACATTAAATTATAAAAGTTTTTTTTTTGAAGTATATTAATTTTCAATTTTACTGGTGTTTACATAAATTTCTTATTTAGCAAAGTCAGTGCTTTTATAATAAAATTTTTGTCGATGAACTTGAGAAGCTCTTCACCTTCTGTCGTAATTATTATATTTTTTTTTGTTTTTTGTAAAATTCTTCAAAATTTCTACGAAAAATACAAAAATAATACAAAAAACACATAATAAAAATATACAAATAGTACATAAATGATGATCGAGCATTGATGACCTATTTTTATGCTGCAGTTTGCATATTATTCCCATATAGACCATAAAAATTTTTGTATTTGTAGATTTCCCATGTAGTATCAAAAAAAAAAAATGAAATTATGATCATAACAATTTTTGAAAAGATTTTAGATTTAAAAAAAAAAAAATATTGGCCACCAAAAAAATCACGTTTTAGGTGATAATTTTCTATACAATTTTCTTTTTTTTTTTTTTTGCATTTAATGCAATTTTCTACAAATTTCACTCTTTGATGTATATACATTTTTTTTTTGTGTGTTGTACGTGATTATTTCAGTAAATATTAAAAATTTTAATTGCAATTGCGGAAATATTTAAGTTTTTAACAAAAAAAAAAATAATTAAAAAAAGCTTTATTTTTTTTGCATAGTATAATTAAACTTGAATAACCTTTTCGGAAATTGTGTTAAAATTTACAAAAAAAAAAATTCGTTTTAAATAACAACAAAAATAAATTTTCTGCTCTGGTTGTAAATTTATTTTTTAATTTATTGGATATTACAAATTTTGATTTTTTTTAGAATTTTTTATGACATAAATAATTTTAGAAATATGAAGTTCCCAAATAACAATTTTATCACAAAAATTTATTTCACAAATTTAAATAAAAAATTTTCTAGAAAATTTATGTTAAATATTTTCAGTTTTTTACAGATAAGAAGAGGAATTTTTTTTTTTTGTAAATATTTTCATGACTCAAATTGAAATATTAAAATGACTTTTTTAATAGCTCAGTGACACCACAAAAAAAAATTTAATTATGGAAATGGTATTATCAGAGTTTTAATGAAAATTATTAGTATATTTATTTGCACTAATCAGTGTTAATATTCAGGCTTATAGAGAGAGTAATAGAAGATTCATGTATATGACAATTTAGTAATGAATCACAAGAAACTATTTCGTACACTAAATAAATATTTAAAAAAGAAGACTAGAATTTATCACAAAATTCTCAATAACAAAAATTATTTCTAAATAAAATTAGTTTAATTATCATTTCAAAAAAAACTTTAATGACCGGAAATTCTTGTACTACAAATGAAACTTCGCTAATTATTTCTCATAATATAATTTTGAATTATAATAAAATGCATTTTAATTTTTTTAGTCACTGTAAAAGTTATATAAGGTCACCAATTTTTTGTTCACACAAATTCGAATTTATTTATATTTATTTTTGTACGATTTTGGGATTTTGCTTACACGTCAATATTGGTAAATAATTTTTTTTAGAAATTTCATTTTTTGAAACAAATATTTCCATATTTTTAAACAAAATGAAAAAAGAGTCCTTGTAAAAATAAAAACATAATTTATTCCATATGAAGCAATCCGTTTATTCCGTATTCACGGTTTAATTTGGTAGACAAATTAAATTTATTTCTGATTGAAAAACTTAGTTGAAATATATAAATGAATTATTTTGAAATTATTCCGAGAAAACAACATAAATTTTGGTATTTCCAATGACATTTTTGTATTTTTGACAGGATTTACTTGTACTTACAAAGTTATAGGAATTTAAAAAAAAATACTTTTCCTTAAATTATTACCAATTACTAATATAAAATTAATTAAAGTTCCTAACAAATATGGAAAATTTGTGTTTTAAATTTGTAAAATAAAAGTGACAATTTACAATAAAGTAAAAGTAAAATTTGAAATATTTTACAAATCAATAAAACATTTGACCTAAATTTTCCAATTAATGAAAAATGAACTGAAAACAGCTGATCTCATAATTTTGCACACATTATTTTTAGTATTTAATTATTATATTATTTTTATTCACCATTTTCTAAAATTTTTTTAAAGAAAAAATTAAATACAAAAATTGAAGAAAACCGGTTCATTTTTATAATGAAGATTTTCCATAAATGAAGAAAATGTCAATCTTAATTTTGTATTTTGCAAAACGAGATAAAATGGAAAACTAAATATGGTGAGTTTGATTGATTTGATTCCAAAATGGTAAATAATTCCATATGGAAAAAGAAAAGATTCATTTTTTAAATTGAAAATTGTTATAAACGTGAAAAATTATATCTTCAATTTTTCAATGTTTATTTTCGAGCTTTTGCTGATATTTTGTTGGTCTTTTAAATCATAATTAAATTTTACTTGATAATAAAATTATTGGCAAAATTACAAGAAAATAGAAATAACATTAATTTATCCGTCAAATTTCGAGGCATCCCAACCCCATGGACCACGAACTATTAAAAATACCATAATAGTCCTCAGTATTTCAAGGATTCTTTTGGAGCCATCGAACCGGAAGTGGTATATTGCTAGGTATTATCATTAAAAAGGAAATTTTTTGGTACTTAAGTTTGATTTATTTATTAGAAAAATCAACTAAAGGAGTAAATTTAAGATTGGGATAGAAAATCCAACAAATATTTAATCAAATTCTCAAAATTCTCATATTTATCAACATAATGTTGTAAATTATTTAAATGGCGCCATCTAACACTATTTGAAAAAAAGTGAAAACTTTTTTATATTAATTTTTCTATCTAAATTTCATTATTATTCCTAAAGATTTATGCTACTAAGTATACATTATAAATATATGTGATGGCTTTCCTTTTTGTTATACTCCAAATACTTTACAACACCATAATAATCAAATACGATGCTATATATTTTGTCTTGCAACTCTATGTATATAAAATGCATTGCCCAACAGGTGGAAATGAAAACTATATACAATTTCCCGCCACAATAAACATTATAATTTCAAAATTTACGTTTTCTTCTTTCTCTAATGCAATTACACAGCCATTTTTTTATACACATTAATTTTTTCCTATACACAGTCTCTCTTCTTTTCACCAACCAACATAGAAAACATAGAAAAATGCATAAAAGTGACCCAGATTTTCCTATACATTACACAAAAAACATTGTGTTGCTGTTGCTGCACACTAAAAAGTGAGTTAGTAAAATTATTTTAGTTGCAAACGATTAACTCTCTAATGTTTTTTTTTTTTAAGCTTCTCAATGGAGTCAAGCTTAGACAACAACAACAACAAGAAAATATTGAGAAAATAGAAAAGTGAAAAACAAAAGCGGCCAATTTTCAAAAATTAACTATTTGCGTGCAATTTTTTAGTAACTAGCGAAAAATAAAAACTAAAAGTTTAGCGAGATTATAAAATAATTTGTGATTTTGAAAAATATTTGCACGGAAAAGTTTTGTTTTGTTTTTTCTTAACATAAAACAAAAGTGAAAAAAAAAGAAAATTTTCTGTTACGTAGCATAAATATTGTTGTTGAAGTTGAGGCACCACGAAGCTGTTTCACGTGCACGGTCACACCTTGAATTCAATGAGTCGATTAAAGTTTGCACATATAAACATCGTAAAAAAAATTACATTTTCATATTTAATGCTTTAATGCATTTCGATGCTGTGTAAAATTAAAATTATGCTGAGTTTTTTTTTTGTAAGGCACAAAATTGATGACTTATTAAAAGATTATTTTTCCCATTAAGATTGTTTTTCTTTGTTTTGTATATAAAACAGTAAATATAAATAAATTTTCACAGGTAGTAAAAATTAAAGTTTTGCAAATATTTATTTAATAAACTTGGAAACATTGATGTTAATTAAAAAAATTGATCATAGGTAGATTTAGTTGGATTAGAATGAATTTTCCGGCAAATATATTATTTCCATAATTCATTAATTAGATAAAACTGATAATATGCACTTTAAATATGTAGGGGTTACGGCTAAGCAGAATAATCCTTGCAGCACGATCATCTGTTACACTATCCTTCTTATATGAAAAAGGTGTTATAGATGGATACTATATGAGTATACAACTGATACTTGAATCCTTTGAATGACAATAATTTCAGTGTTTCTCATCTACAGTATAACTAACTAAAACTGCCACCTACAAAATAGATTTTATAGACTAATGTCCACTAATGACTAATGTAAGAAAATAACGAATAAACACAATACTATGATGAAGGGAAAAAATGACTTTTCCTGTTCTCCCCACCTTGTACTAAGTATGTCCCTTGGAAAAAGGATAGGTCCCCCTGATTTTGATGAATTATTTTTTGCATATATTAAATCCGGTAATTAAATACAAATATAATTTAAGTGAAAATAGTTTTCAAATCGATACAAAATTTGATTGGTCATAAATTCCAATAAAATTAACATAAATCAAGGTATAATATTTTCTTGATTACTTAAATGTCACTTCTAAATGACCAACATCCTTTTTTTTCTGCAATTATATGCTAATTGATATTATAAACCTTATCGAAATAGCAATGTTCATATATAAATACAATTCGTTTTCTAACTAATCTAAGTATAAAATATACAAAACTTTCTTTAGCTGAAATGAAAAACTAGCTTTTATTGCTTTGCCTAATCATTTATTAAAACATTTTCTAAGCAATATTTTTTTTCCTAAACAAATTACTTAGTACTTTCATTTACAAACGTAATTATATTATTCCATCCTATGACGCGGCCACTATAACCGCAAAAATTTTCTTTTATAATTTTTTTTTTTATTCGCTGTTTTGTCCGTTTTTACTAATTTCCGTTTTCTATTAACCGAGTAAAACTTGTTCGCGCAATAAAAACGAAGAAAGTGGATCGAAAATCACAGAAAAAATTACATTATTTAGTATAATAATAATAAAAAAAAATATTGTTACGCGTGCAATTTTCATCTTCAAATGAAACTGGGAAAATTATAGTTGCAACAACAATTTTCTTCAAATCAAAAAAAATCTCAATAAATTTAATATACTATGACATGGCATATAGTAGCTAGCTATACCACCAGAAAAAAAAAATATAATCTCTGTATAAATTATAATTCTTGTTTTCCATAACCTTAATTCGTTTTAATGTTTATAAAGTTGTGAACTGGAAAAGTATAAATTTTTATAAAAAGAAGAAAAGTGGTTTTCCACAAGGTCTAAATCATGCGGGGGAAGAGGAATATAAAAATAGTTTCAATATATTTATTGTAAAATTTTATTTTCCCTAAATTAGAAATTATGAAAATTACTTTTTAAATTTTCATGATTGACTGCCAAATGAATCACGACAAATCATTTATAAAATGATTAGTAAAATCCTCTGGGTAGATAAGAAACTAAACTAAATAAATATATTAAAGGTGTCAATTAAATATTTAAATGAATATTATTATGCTGCAGAAATTTTTTTATTGATAAATAGTAGTATCTATCCGCAGGGCGATGCCTTGAGTGATTTAAGTAATTTAAATTCAACTGAATTCTTCTTAAATATTAACTTTTAGGTTCAATTTATTTGAACTAATCTTTGATTTTTCGAAAGTAGGTAAAATGAGCTGAGCCACAGCTACGCTGCGATTACTGCGTAATACTTATTGAAGGATTTATATTATGATTACCACAATCATCTGTGAATTCTATAATTTAGTATTATTTAGTATAATTTTTGTCAAGGAAAGTAAACTATTTTTAAATAAGGATAAAGTTCAACTCATCTCCGACTTAGAAAAATTAAAAAGCTTTTCATATTTCCAAAAAATTACTTAATCAAAATAATAATCAAATATACCAAAAATTACAAAAATACTAAATTTCCACTTTCCTTTCTAACCTTATTTTTCATCACACATTTTTTTTTCTAAGATGCAGTTCAGTCGGTTTGTGTGTGAATACGCAATTTTCCTTTCTTTCTACCATTTTGTTGTTGTCTACTAAACTGCACCAAAGAAAAAAAACCTGCTCAACACACTGCTTCATGTTTATGCCCTCTTACCCTTTTTTCTATACACTATCATATTTTTCTTGTTTGCTTGTTACAATTTTCGATTTCTTCTTGTGCCATTAACAGAGTATCGCCACATTCTGTCTATTAACAAGTTTTGCACGGGTGCTAAGATAATACCACACAACTTATAAAAACTTTGAGACAATTTATAATTATTTTACTATATCATTGATGATGGATGATGAGATCCACCCCAATTAAAAAGTTTTTGATTTTCATTTTCATTTTAAAATGAAAATTTTTTCACTTGTTTCTAAAGAATTTCTGTTGTTTAGTTTTTTTGTTGTTGTGTGTAAGCTTGTTGAGCGTGTTTCTCGTAAAATACCATTTCACTTTTACTTAATTGAATCATTATTATAGTAATAGTGGAAAAAAAATCATGAGATTTAAGCTAATTTATTCCAATAAAACAAGTAAAAAAAAATAGAAAATTGTGAAAATCAAAAGGAAAATATTTTTTAATTTATATATGGAAAATAAAACAAAGTAAAATGAAAATGTGACAAGAAAAACGCGATTTTTCCGAAACGTTTCACTTCCACTTTTTAGATTGGTATTTTTTCTCTTTTTTTTTTAATTATTATTTTGTGGTTGTTTTTCTAAGCATTAAGGAAAATTACTATATAATTAAGTGAAATTGTTATAAATATTTAAATTAAAATTTAAGAAAAAAAAATTTGATGGAAAATTATTAATTTTGTTTTAAGAAAACTTACTGGCCGCAATTATGGAAGAAAAAATTACTACCAACTCACCTGAAACGAAACAAAAATAAATAGAAATTTTTATTTAAATTAATTAAAATTTTATAAATTTAATTGAAAAATATAAAATTAATCGAATGATTAGTTCATTTTTAGTTAATATTTTTTAGAATAAAATTATTTGATGAAAATTAACTATGATTGATTGATTTGATTAAGGAAAATCTATAGAATGTTTTTTTAAAAAGGGGAAATGTAATTGAAAATTTCGTCTATATAAGGAAATTATATTTTTGGGACGAGTCTGGGGAAAATCAATAAGTTTTACTGAAATTATACAAGAAGAAAAATATAATTTAATGGAAAAACAAATTGAATTATTCATAAAGTAAATAACATAGTCAAATGTCAAATAATTTGTTGTCCATTTCGAATTAAATAGAACAACAAATTTCAGTGTGTTATTGATATATGAGCTGGAACATTATTCATAATACATATAGTTCAATGTTGGCATATAATTCTTGGGTAGTCAAAAGTCAAATACTTTTTGATATAAAAACCAACGAATTCGGTTAAAGGTTAAGAAGTTGTGTGTACTACAAAACGCAACTAAGAGATATGCTAATATTTTTCTACAACCGATTATCGATGGGTCGATCTGTGACCCTTTTAGTGCAATAAACACAGAGGAATCTAATATCGTTAATTCCATTTAACTTCATATATGAATGTGTCATCGAAATTTTAAATCTCCATGATTTTTCAGGAGACAATTTCCATTTATAATTTAGTATATTTTAAAGAAAATTTAATTTAATTATATACAAACATGAAAAAATACTATAAAATCAAAATTATACTTTAATCACATTTCGGGAACACGTTTAACGAAAACGGAAATAATTTATTATCCAAAAAAAAAACGAGATCATAATTATAAATCAGTTGCAATTATAAAGTCTACAAAAAAAAATTCTTCAGTTCTGTAAAGGTATATTGCTGCTATAGCTTTGCATAGCAATTAAGAAAATTCTTATGCTGAATTTTATAGCAGCACTTACGAAAACATTTGCTATTTATAATAATTATTTTTAGTAACTTCATCAAAATGAAAATATATTTTTTGTTTTCTCTATAATAACAAAAAAATTATTATGGTTACAAAAGACGAAAATGAAAATAAAAACTCATGAAAATTTTTTGCACTTGAAAATTTTACCCACTTTTTGTTTTTTTCAAAGCAAATATTGAAAATCACATCATTGCTCATCTCTATCAGTCTAGGTCATAAAAAATAATCATCATCATTCAGAAAATAATAATAATATAAAACGCAAAAATAATTTAAAAATAAATATTTATTTTGCTATTTTTTTTTTCTTCTTCTTTTTTAATTTTCGAAAGCGAAATGTAAAGTGAAAAAGGAAAATTAGAGAAAAAAAATAAAAATATGAATAAATTTTATATAATTTATTTATTCAGGAAAGACTGGTTCAAGAGTAGATGTAGAGTTGCATGATGAAAAAAAAGAAGAAAATTAACAAGAAGAAACATAAAAAAAGATACATCCTGACTCCTGTAATATAAAATAAACATGTAAAAGAAACATAATATTTAAATTTATTTGTTTGCTTCTTTCTGATGCCTCATTGATGGATATTTTAGATTTGCAAATTCCCAGAATATTTAGGCTAATGTCTAGAAATTTAGAAGCTTCCAGAAAGGATAAGGATATTAAGCTTTTAAGCATTTGCATTAAATAATTACTTAAACTCTCCTTCCTCTGCATCAACTCCTACTAATTGAAAAAATCACGGAATTCCGTACAATTTGTTAATGAATTTCCTTTCTTAAATTATGTCATTGTAATAAAAAAGCAAATACCGATTATAATATTTAAATGAATCCATAACTAGTTCAAGGTTTCATCTTATCTCTCACAAAATTCCGCAATAAGACAAACAAAATTTTGTATAAAAAAAAACAACAATTTTTTGATTACAAGAAAATCATATAAAAAGATTATATAAATTTCCAGAAAAATAAATAAATAATTGTAATTTCACAAGCTAAGTTCCGGAATTATTTAACAAAAATTTCTTTTAAGCAAAAATATTTATTTTGTTCTTTTTTTTAAATTTCTTTATCGTTTTTATATGTTGAATATACAGAAAGCATCCACACACAGCATCCAGCAAACACAATCACGTAAAATTTAAGAAGTCTATAAATTTTTATATAAAATCATTTAATAAATGTGCAAATTTTAAAAATTTACTTTGCCTCGATTAGTAAATTTGATTTGAAGAAATATTCGAAAGGAGGTACAAGAAGAGGGAAATTAACACTGGGACTCACTTGGGGTCTCTATACAAATAATAATGCTCGGTGTGACATCAAGCATACAAGAAAAAATAAAATTAAATAAAAATATTCATCGTAAAATTTTATAATAATAATAAAATAAAAAAGAACCTCCAAGTAACAGAAAAACTTTGGAAGATCATCGCGGGGACTTAGAAACATTGACAAACAAATGAACTGACATATATTGGATGAAGTGAAGTGGGTGATCGGTGTGTGCACAAAATAATAATAATAAAAATAACAAAAACATTTTTACATATATATATGTATATCTATATATATATATATAGAAGCTTGGCAAAAGTGAGTGCACCGAACTAATTCAAGGCTGCATACCATACGCGTATAGTATATGTATATAGAAAAAAAGCAGCAATACAGCAATGAAAAAATAATAATATCACAGAAACATAATAAAAACATATATAAAAAAAACAACAATTTTTTTCAAACTCACCAACATAGATGCAATTCGCCGCATTCGCAATGTATTTATATATGATCATTTTCACATTATGTGTTAGCGAGATTTGAAAAGGCGCGCGCGCAGAAATTTTTATAGTGATATGTATAAATTTGTTTTTTTTTTATGTAGTTCACGATCGTGAATATCGCATCTATTTGGTAATCCGCTCATACTACTATTCGTCTCATCCTCCATCACAGTAGATAATATGCAATTTTATATAGTGTGAAAAATTACAAAAAAATTCTAAGATGTATTTGTGAGAAGATGATAAAAATACTAACACATTATAGAAAATATAGAGATTTTGCTTAGTATGTACGATCAAATTGATGAGATCACATGCAAATTACAGTTTTCTTGTTTGTATGGATCGTACAATACAAGGTATGTTGGGGAGGTTTTGTGATAATAGAAAATTTGTAAGTTGCAATCAACATTTTTTTTTAATAAGACTATGGAAATGATTCTACTGATCTTCATTCTTGGATGCGATCATTCAAATAATATTTCTTCTACTTTAGTGATTCTTATTACTGAGTGATGTCAGTCAGAGTCAGAAATGATTATTAAATATAGAAATTGTTATGATGGCAAATAATATTTTTCATTTGGAAACAATTGAAAATGATTGATTTTTTTGTTGTTTTAGAATTTTAGTGGTCATTTCATTCAAATTAGATTTGTCAGATGATTTTTTTCAAATTAATATGTATAAATAATCTTTGGATCGAGTTTAGTATATAGTTAATTAATTTAGAATTTTGTGAAATTTAATGGAAATAATTAATATAGATTTCAGGTGAAATATTTATTTATAGAATTTATATTTCATTTTACCGAAGTTTGAACGATCAATTTAGAATTTTTTCCAAGATCAATATACAATTTAAGATTGATCATTTATGGTAACAGAATCAATAGTATGGTTACAGATTGACAACTTTCAAAAGTTACTATCGTTTATTTGGTCCATTCATTAATTTTCTTTACTGACCAAGTGAAATTTAAATAGGTATTGCTCATTTTCGCTGTGTAGTAAATGTTGACCATTATATGATCGTGATATGTACATCTTTATAAACATTTTTGAAAGATTTCTGTCCTCAATTTATTACTTTTTCGCCGATAATCCATATTACAATAATTTTTTTGATCTGACTAAATCAAAACTGAATAAGTAGTATTTTTTATCTGGTAGACACGTGTTGGCAACGATTTATAATCATGTCCACAAAACCCTCTGCATGTCATACTCCGCTTTTTTTCCTCTCCCTAGAAACAAGAACGAAATTTTGTAAAACCCAACCCAGATTTTTGCACATTTTATTAAATTTTTACGAGACTATACATTTAATTACCCACTTTAAAACATTTTTTATATATATTTTTGCTATTTTCATTCATTATTTCCGGCTTTTGAATTTTCAAAAGTTTTGTATTTTTCATTATTGTTTACACAAGGCGAATTTGAGGAAATTCTTAAATAATTTTTCTGTTTTTTTTTTGTTCGGTTTAATTTGTTCTTTTGCGTGCCGAGAATAACGTAAAAAGAAATTCCAATTTAGTTTTTTTTTTGGAAATGATCCAAAATTTCAAATTAATATAAAAAGAATTTCCATTTTTTATTTTGTAAATATCTTAATTGAAAAATGTTTTATTTTTCATTTTCAGAAAAACAATTTAATTAATAATTTTCCTTCAAAATATATTTAAAAAAAAAATTCTAAAATTTATTCTCTAAAATAAAAATTAATTTATTTATTTATAAAAAAAATTCTAAAATGCATTTTTCATTATAAAACTGTTTTATGTGTTGTTTTCCTTGAACGGGGAAAAACTTTGAATAAGTTCAATCAACGCAAAAATTACGCTCACACGCATTATATGCAATATATATTTTTCTGTCGGGCTTTACAATATTTTGCTGTTTTTGTTTTTACTAGTTTACCTCGAACTCGCTTAATTTATAGAAAAACGCACTCGATCGTCATATTGTTCATTATTAGAATTTATATAGTATTTTAACAAATTTTAGACAAAGATGAAAATTATAGTAAAAACTTGTGTAAAATTATCACATAAATGGCAATTCAACAAATCAAAATTTATATTATGTATATCGTTGTTGCTGCTGCTGCTATTCATACATTCTAAAATGTTGCGCGCGCATTTGTAATTATATTGCCAACTTTTTAAAAAAGAAAAAAAAAACGCTTTGCGCTTAGAATTTAAAAATAATTTTATAAATAGAAGAAAATTTATTTTAATATAATTTTTTTTTCTCGCTGTAATTGCAATAAATTAATTGTATATTATATGTATTAAATGTATATAGAAAAAAAGCATGTCATGTGTGGCCTAGACCTAGAAAAGGAAAATCTGATGTGTCGCGGCAGCCAGCAAGCAAATGCAAACATAATCAGCATTTGAGAGCGCACTGATTCACAATTACACATTTAGAAGAATTTTAAATAAAATTATTATTTTGTATATTTTTTTTTTTGTAATAGTCTGTAAAATACTAAATATAAATATTACGTAATGAAATTGAATGAAAGGGAAAAAACTAAATAAAACTAAATTTTTTTTAGAGTGTCTTAACAAACAAATTATTGATAATTAAATTAAATAATCACTGACATGTCTGTTGATTATAAACGTGGGAAATTAGTGGAAAAACAGTTTTCTAACAAAAGTATAATTAAATTAGAATCGAGTTTAATTAAATGTTATAATAACTATTGTAGGAAAAGCGCATTCTTTTATGTCAGTAAGCAATTTTAGACGTGTCTGGATGCAACCAATCATTACCATTCAAATGTATGGCCAAATTATGATATCAATATGATTTTTGTTGAAAATTTTCTGTATTAATATTTAAAGAATAGCTTTCCTTTGTATAAGTTTGTCTCAGATTATTTCACTGATATAGTAGTCATTCCTGTAAGCTTACAGAACTGATCGAATTGGTGGATGTCCATGATTTCCCCAACTCCACATAATTCATGATACAATCATAAACCAACCTATGAATCTTCTCAATACTATTTTCTGGTAAAGATTAATCGCTTCGCAAATAAATAGTTAAATTTACTTATAAATAATAAAAATTAATACTGCCTTGTATACTCGTCGTTAATACATTCATTATGCACCATCATTATCACCATTACTGAAAATTTAGACATTTCCAGACATATAAGACATTTAAGGTAAAATTGGAAAATAATCGAAAGAATTAATAAAAATATGAATTAAAAATTGAAAAGTCGGGAAAAATTATAATGATAATACAAATTCAATTTAGGTAACAAAAAAATTTATGGTACATTAGAGTAAAAAAAACGGCGCTAGTTTTTCTTTATATTCATAATATTTATTTTTTTATGCTTGTCGAGGCGTAATGATCGTGAGCAAAAAAATATTATAAGCATAATTTAACCATTACACAGTCTTGCAATAAATATATATATAAAAAAATCAATGTTAAGTTTTTGTTGTAAAGCGAATTTTAATGGATATAATTAACCAAATGAATTTAGCACGATTGAACAATGACATGGTCTACTGATTTTTCTATTTTAGGGAACAAAACGATAGATAGGTGAAATTATATGAATTTAAAAGATTGAAGGAAGATGTCAAAATTTGAAGAAGATTTTCAATTTTTTAAACTTTTATCTGGGAATTTATAATCAATTCTTAATTAAATCTCAACAATTAAGGATAATTCATTTAATTCAAACAAAAGCTTATACTTATATACATATATGTATATGTATGTCCTTCCACTCTTCCAAGTGGGTTCGTTAAATTGATTTTAGAATACCATAAAGGCGATAAATACATAGCACAAAAAACATTGATTACAATATTATTTATATCCACACTTTTCTACTCATATAGCAAAAAAAATTGTGGTGATTGGTGGCGGATATTGTATATAGCTTGTAATGAAGCAAAATTTATGTCAGTTAAAAAATTTGCATATAAGTGAAGGTGGTTTTCTATTTAAGAATTATAGACTTGTATATTGCTTATAGTAATATAATTTTATGGAAATATATGAAAACACTGACACTGTCGTCGTCAAATTGTCTATAATAGTTAACAGGCTTAAAATTAAATACTTTAACGCCCAAAAAAAAAAATTACAATTTCAATTTTCAATCTTTTGAATTTTTTGAAGGTAATTCGAGAATATAATAATTAGATTGTTGTTGGCATACTAATATGGCATCTATTGGAAGTTACAATGGTATTTTTTTGTTGGTATATAAAAAAGTATATGTTATTAAACTGTGATTGATTGCTGTAAAAGTTAGAATTTTAAAAGATATAAATTGATTTGCCAATATATCGATGGAACTTTATGGTATATAAATTAAAATCATTTGTTGTGAGTAAATGAATTGCTCAATTATTGACACCAAACCAAAAGACCTAAATTAACTCATAACTTTTATTAATAAGTATAAGTATACATAAAAATTTACATGTGATCCAATTAATTTATCAAAAAAAAAAAAAAAAAAAAACAAAATAATAATTGTAACTTTTGTAACCATATAAAATATTCCACTTCATTTCTCTATACATTATTTAATTATTTAATCAACCCAAAAAATTACATTATCGATTTATTTATTTATACATATATTTTATCTATCCTACTTCCAAAATCTATTGAGGTCACTCCACCATCAAAATATATAAAACTAGGCCTTCGAAAAATAATAAAGTATATGTATATAATTTTCTAAACGTAATTCCGGAATGAGGAAACTTCTTTTATCAAATAATTTAGAAATAATAAACATTAAAAATAATAATAATAATAAGTAAATTTTTATTTTTCTACCATGTTAACAACCTGTCATAATATTCGAAAAGTCAATATTCAGTAGCATATACAAAGCATATACTCGTAGCTACTATACCCAGCTACAGTATAGTAGCAAAAGGTAACTTATTATAGAACATTAAGTAAACGTAAATTCAAAAATTGATTACGAAAATTATGTTTATTTGTTAATTTTTAGATAGTTTGGGAAGCTCGCGACATACTTAATTGTTATTATTGACACATTAGGCTTTTTTTTGAAAAGAGTTTGTTATTTGTTGCGTCTTGTCAAAAAATGTATAAGTTTGCTTTAAACCATTTAAACTTGTAATACATAAAAAAATATAGCATTTTCAGTTAAAATTAGTCTTTTTTATAATTTAAGTTAGTCATTTTATAAAATAAAGACGAATCTTTAGAATATAGATCGAATTTTATTCAGAAAAGAACACAAAATTTTGATTGCCATTTCACTTCGACAAGGACTATTCAAGGAAAAACTAATTTTAATTAGAAAACTTTTCTAATTTTATTTTGTAAAAAGACTAATTTGACCTGAAAATATTATATACTATGAGTGCCAGTTATACAAATATGATAGTTGCTTGCATAGTGATTAAACAATTGATATAAAGTTGCGGGGCGGATAGAAATTTTGTTTTTGTAACAACTGACAAGTCATTTTCATTACAGCGACAAAAAAAAATAATGAAAAAAAGCTTTTTTTTTTTTAATAAAAATAATCAAAAAAAAAAGTGTTAGTGCTTATTATGCTGCTAAGTAGGTCACAATCATCGTTACAAGTTGTTGTTGAATTTTCGTAGACAAAAATTTATATAAACGAAAACGATCAATTGAAAATAAAGTTGTAGCTTTTTATAAAAAAAAGATAGAAACAAAGATTAAAGCGTTTTTCTTACAAATGAAACAAAAAAAAAAATGGAAACAGATATTCTTTCATTTTATTATTAAAATATTTTAATAGTGCAATGAGATGTTTAAATATTTTAATGTCTGGTTTACACTATTTACTAAAAATATCTGAAACTATCAAACCTGAAGAAACCTATTCAGAAAAGCTCAAAATTTACATAAAATTTGAATAATTTTCATTCTGTAATATCAATATAATTATTTAACAATAAATTCACTATTTTTGTAATGACAAAATCGGTGTTAGAAGCAGAAGTAGAACCGAATTATTATCATTTTTGGTTTTGGCCTTCAGCAACATGAAAGAAAGATTATTTATCTGTTATATATACCTTGCGCTCCTGATACCTAAATCTTGTCTAAGAAAAATATTTACATTATTTACAGTTTGATTCTACGATCGTGTAAATACTTCATTAAATATAACTATAAATAACTTATGCGGCTTCTATAATTCTTTTTTACTTATAATTTATAATTATACAAAATTACAGACTTTTAAATAATAAAAATATTAAAAGCAATAAAAATGGAAAATTCCATATTAGATTTTTCTTTGACATTTTTTTTTATAAAATTTTTTGATAACAAAATAAGTAAATAAATTTAATTTAAATTTTCATGAAAAGATGAAATTTTATTTTTATTTAAATTAAATATTTCTGTTTTTTCTTTTCAATGTTTACAAAATCTAAGAAAATGTTTTTTGTAGTAGAGAAAAGAAAGAAAGGGAAAATTGTGAAAATCTTTTATTGATTATAATTGTATATATAAAAATGTAAAGGAAATTGCATATTGCAAGAAAACTATTCAACTGTTGCAATCCAAATGTTTTTATTACTGTTTGGAAAAAAAGAGAAAATTTTCCATTAACAAAATAAAAACTAATTTAATAGTTTTTCATTTAATGAAATTAGAAATTGTTTTTTTTTTGTAGAAAATTACATTTTAGATTGACTGTAATTGAGGTAAAAATAATTAATTAAATTTATTGTGTAAATTAAATTTTGAATATTTACGGATATGAAAATTTATTTCTCCTATTCTAAATTTGAAAACAAATAGAAAAATCTAAAGGATCGAGGATTTTCAAAATTGCTATTTTTAACGAATGACTAAAATTAGTTATAAATTTTAATTCTATTTTATAAATGACTAAAAATATTTAATGAGGCTAAGAAGATAATGGAGGGAATTATAGAAACGAAGTTACAGAACGAGGAGATTGACAGTGAGGTAAATATTTTTAAAAATTTCATGTGGAAATGAGAAAAACAAAAAAAATTTTAAAGTCCAAGTAATTGTTCAATAGAATAAATAAGGACATTTAGTACCTGTTTGCTGCTTGGAGGAAACTACTATTTATTAGAGACTGTTTTGTTAATAATTTATGACCTATTCAGTTCTAGGAGGAAGGAGGAAACTTCTATAGGAAGAAGCTACTAAAATTAGTGTCTAATCTGAAGTAAACTTCTAATTTTTACTCTTACTTTATGGGATACCATTAAAGCCTTTCAACTGTTCAAAAACTTAAATATTAATCGATGTTACAACCTTCTAAAATTTTAGCATCCTCCCTTCAAGGTCATAATTTTCAACAATTTAACTTTAAAATAATAATTCTTCTTCGCCACCCCACATATTCAATCAACTCTATTTCTATTATAGCTTAATTTTATTATAAAACTTGATATAATAGTTGGCATCATATCAAACCAAAATGATTTGATGCAGTGTGCAATTATAGGTTATACACTGATGCAGCAACTAATAAATAAATTATTTTATTTTATTTATATGTTTATTTATTTTTTGCAAAATTATATAAATAAATAAATGTACAAAATAAAAAATAGATAACTTCAAAGGCTGCAAAAAAAATAATGCAAAACGGGACAGACAAACCTTGACTCTGATCTAAATGCATTTAAAAATTTTCATTTAATAAAATGTGTTTTTTTCTTCTTCTTTCGTTTCTGATGTCAGGCAAATAGTATAAAAGGGTTAAATGGGGGGAATTAGGGGGGCCTTAATATATATAAAAAAACTAAACATGTAGAACGTAGGAGCGATTTTTACAACAGCAACAAAAAAAGCAAGAAAATTTATAATATACAAAAAAAATAAATACGTTTATACGGAATTGGAGCGAAGAAAAATAAATGAAATGCGATTATTTAGTGCGGATGCAATTGCATAAAAAAAAATAATAATATATAGTTAAGTATACGCGATATTACTACAACACAAGATGCAATAAAAGGAGGATAAGTAATGGAAGTTTTTTTTTAATTTATTATAATAATGTAACACATATGTTTGACTTCACCGAGTGATGTTTAAAATGAGATTTTTTTTTTAGCTAGCTAGCTAGTTTATAATAAAAGTGCAAGATGCTAATAAAAAATGATTATTTAATTACAATTTTGAATTGAGAGAAATTTTTGCTTTTCTGTTACCCTGGGCATATAATATAATTTAGAGATTTGTGTAAGATGAATTTATAAGAGTTTATACTGCATATATGAAGTTTCGGGGAAAATATTTAAATTTTATTTAGAAAGTGTCGAATCGGAAGTGAATGTAATTAGTATAGTCAGTTACTAAAGGTATTAAATAAAATAAATCTTGGGTAATTTAGCTATAATGATTTTTATTTGAAACTTCGATAAATGTATAAAATGGTTGTCATGTTTTGATAGGAGGATACAATCTTTTTTCCTCAGATTTGAATCTGGTATTAATTAGTGGTAGTAGAATTTTTGATTGATCAGTACAACTTGTAATATATTGATCTTGCTTAAATCTAGCTTAAATCTTGAAGAAGACCTCTTTTTCGATTTCCTGAACACTAACAACGCTGAAAAATAATGACTGCTTGTAGAGAAAGATGATTTACTGCAAGTTTCAATATCTCAAAAGTGTTCTTACTCGGAATATCGAGAATTATTTTATTATTAGAAATATTATAGCAAAGATGATTAAATAATTTCCAACAACTTCCTCAGATTTATGCTAATAAATATGGGAATATAAATTAACTATAATTTATGATTTTTATTATTGTAGTAACAGATTTATTTATCAGATTTAAGCAAAGTGATTTTGGATCTCGTAGCTTGTTATCAAAAATATAAAATTTAAGATTGAATATTCAATAACGTAATTAAATTTCTGGTATTCTATTCTTGTTTATTTTTAATTTTAAATCCTAAACCTTTTTAACACCTTATACAGATATTTAAATATTATTTTAAAACGAAAAAATATTCCCAAAACCATTAAGAAATTAATTTAACAATTGCTATTAAATTTAAGTACAATGTTTATAAAAAAAAATTGTTGCTAAGTTACACACAAAATTCCACAAAAGAAATTTCAATATCAAAACGAAACATTCTCCAGAAGTATTAAGTGTATCTATCTATCTCTAAAAATAAAATTATAATATTGCAAATATCCGCCAATATACCTCAAAACAACAATAACGCAAAATTTAAATATAGTCTATTTTCGAATTAAGTGTTGCTTCATTATTATTACTATTTTTTTTGGTACATAGTTTAAATTTCAATTAATGTAAAAGGAAAAATCTATTTAGAAACATTAACAACACAACAAAATAAGTGGCGCAACATAAGTTCACCTATTGCGCTGTTAACTTGCTAGCATATATGTAATATAAAATAAAACCATATTATAATATGTTGGTTTGGAAAGGGCGAAACGTTGTTGTGCTGCTGTGACTCTATGTAACCATTCTTCAATATATAAAATATGGTACGGAAGACCTTGAATAGTGAAAAAAAAAAAACAATATTAGTTGCAATGCTCTTCCGTTTACACACAAATTTCAATTCAAAACGTAATTTTTTTTTTAAAGCTGGATTCTCTTGTATATTTTTTTTTGCTGATTTGTGTGTTTCTTTTCGTTGCACAGAGCGAAGCGAATATAATTTAAAATTGAAAAATTTATCTATAAAAATAATAATAATAATTGTGTAGTTTTTACTATATAGTACCTACTCATATATACCAAAGAGTCTCTACTAATGCGCCAGAGTCGAAATTTATTATACTACAAAAATGTTGTTGTTGGTATAAGAAAAAGAAAGATTTTCTGTTTCCGATAGGCCAAAAACATAGAAAAAAAATGTTAACCAATCTCTTTGAATTTTGTAAATAATAAAGATTTTTTTTTTTTAAGTGTTTTGTTTATACCAAAAATTTACCAATATTTTTTTTTTTTTGATTTTTTTTTTTGATAATTTTAATTTTTTGTTAATGAGATTCATTAAATCACATTAAAATAAATACGAGTTTTTTTTTGTTCCGTTGGAGCATGTGTTACGAAATTAGGTTTAGTGGAAGATATTTTTGTTTTTGTATTTTTTTGTTATATTTTGATGATTATGATGAAATGATTTGTTTTTTTTTTTTGATTATTTTAAAAGGTATTTTACATTTTACCTTGACTCTTGATTTGAACTCATGTAAACTTTTTTTTTATATAATATTTATTTGCTAATTTTCGTGGTTTGATTAGATTTTTTTTTTTGATAAAAAAAAAAAGAAATATTTTAATTTAAATAATATAAAACCTTTTTTTATTTTGAATAAAACTTTTGCTATCATTTGTGGGAAATCTTGAAAATAGTATTTTTTGGATAGATAGAGTTACAAAAATGATTTGTAGTTAGGTATATAAAATTGAAAGAAATTGATTAAAAAATATAAAAATTGAATTTATGATTGACAGGATTTTATTTCTTTGGACTTGTAAAATTAATTGAAGAAACTTTTTGTTTTCATATTATTTTGAACACGAATTTTAATTAGTCAATTTTTGGTTTAGACAATCTTTCTGCAGTGAAAGAGTTTAATAGCATGTAATATGAATTTTAAATCTGCTTCACCAGCGAAGTAATTGGAATATCAAAAACTCCGCAAGGACTTTAGAAATACAATTTTACTACTACTAAAAAGTCATTGAATAGACGAAAAAATCCTCATTTAGATAATGTATACAAAATTTTGGAAAATATAACTAAAATCGCAGTCGTGAAGTGAAAGAAAATGAATATCAGATTATTTTTAACCGGATGAAAAATAAATTTTCCTTAAACTAACACAAATAGGCCGCACAAAAGTCTTAACATTATAACTCACGGATGTATTTGCTAAATGGTATACATTTACAACTTTTAACAAAATAACAATCTTTACTTTTATTGGAAAAATCAGACATAATTTATCAAGAAAATCTGCAATTTTTATTAAAGGCGGTTTTAAGCATAAAATTCCTAATCCTGACTAAAAAATAATAATGACATACTGAAATAGAAGCTATTATAATTGTAAACTATTTAATTATATCTTTAATTTGTATTTCAAAATCATAGTCAAATCTTCATCACAATTTCAAATCAAATTTTGAAGTAAAATTATAATGTAAAAAAAAAATTGTAATATCTAATTTTGCAATAACATTAATAATTCTATACAACCTCAAACCTAAGGTAGCATTTAACAATGGACCACTACTGATTTTCAGATTTATTATAATGTGCAGAAAAAAAGATCATAAACGATAGCCTTTTTTTTTCATGTAAAATTTCTTACTGAAAGTTTACTCCATGCGTTTTTCAATGTTTATGAGAAAATTTATGTTTAAACTACTTGATCTTTTACAAAAGCATAACTAGTAATTTTTTAAACTATGTTAAAAAATTTAACTCAAAACAATTCAAATTTCATCTGTTTAAAAAACTTCGCACAGCTTGAAATTTTATTTAACTAACTACAATATAAAATTTTTAACTATATACTGTATACTTTATAACCTCTTCAACTTGGGCTAGCTTGAGCTAGTTTACCAATTACAGAAAAATATATATACAAAAATCCATTTTGATGGTATCAGCAGTGGTAAAAAAAATAAATTGCATATGTGGCAAAAATATATCCACAAAACAATCAACAATTCTTTTGCTCCTGCATTTTCACTGTTTGTGCGAATTTCCTCATTCACTTTTTTTTTGTTGTCTTATAGACTATTTGTATATATGTATAACTATGCTTCACCCATATTTATTTAAATAATTTATGACATTCTTTATGTTTCTTCTATACTATACTAAACATAAAAGATTTGTTTTTTTCGTGATTTTTTTTTTATGCTTTCGGTGCAGAGGCTCCAACAACACAAAAAATTGTACATAAAAAAAAAATTGTATAGAAGTTTCTTTGTGCCCTAGTGGCAGCAATAAAATACAATAATAAAATTGCTTCAGAGTTTTTTCTTGTGCTCCACTGAAGTTGATGGTAAATAAAGGAAATGAAGATAAAGATTATTATTCTTAAATGTTAAAACACAAAGCTATGCAATAACAGCAACAACAACAACATTTGTGCTTTTTGGTTCCTGTGTACCTCTTGCAGAACAAGATTTCAGACAAATTTATATAAGTATAAAATGGCGAATTGAGTAATTATCACGGATTTCTTTATTTACAATTCTTAATTTATATATATGTTTTTTTTATGTTTCTGGTTTTTCTGTTAACTATTTTACAATGTTTCGCGGCAGAGATGATTGCTAAAGATAGATTGATATTTAAGCAAAAAAGGGCATCAAGCATCAAGAGAAATACGAAAAATAAATAAATAGGGTGCAATGAAAAATTACAGAATAATTTTGTGTGTGTGTGCAGTGTGTCTCTGGGGCTTTGGAACAAAAAAAATTTTTTTTTGAAAAATTTAAAATATTAAATTGAAAAATTGTTTTTTTTTTCGGAGTATTATAAATGGAAAAATTTTTGTGTTGAAATTCATCCGAGTGTGAGCAATTTCCTTTTCCAATTTTTCTTGTAAAATAAAAGAAAAATGTTCATATATGTTTTGGTAAACCAAAAAGTCTAGTTCAAATAATGTTGATGGGAAGGAGCTGATGATGAATTTTTGTAGAAATAAAAAGATGAATTATTTTATAAAAAAAACCTGTTTTAAAATCTTAAAATAGAAATTTCTGGATTACGATTTTATTTATAAGATTTTTATTGCAGAATATTATAATTTTAAGATGCGTACTGAAACTGAATTAATCTGCAATGAAATGATGAAAAAAGTGCAAGATTTCAGATCATATATACCAAATTTATTTATGGAAATTTTCATATTTTCAACATTTATCTTCAAATTTCCTGACATTATAATTTAAATATACAAAACCAATAATAGAGATTTCAGAAAACTGTTTTTCATCACTCCAAATCCAAATTCTCTTAGGTCTATATATAGAAATCTGATTTATTGATTTCATTTTGTATACTAAACGAAATCAATATGAACAAAATATTATTGCAATAATTTTTCTTATAGTTTTCATCAAGAAAAAAATCTCCAAGTATCTAAAAATTTCAAAAAGAATGCAAATTATTGGCAACAATTTGACTAATAGGCTCAATTGAAAAGGCTACAGAAAAGTGATAATGACAGATTGTTGAATATTTATGTGGTATAACAACATATAATTCTTTTGCATAATTCTTTTCATTTTCTCTATTTTATTTATGATTTTTGTTATTTTTTTGGTTAAACTAAAACCAAAATAATAATAATAATAAAAAAAAAATATAAATCAGATTCTGAAAAATCGTCTAGACTTGACTAGATTTTCATTATTCTTATTATATGCTTTAATAGACTTTTTATAACAATAAAAGAAGCAAAAAAAAAAAATCTGTTGATTCATCCAATCATTCCCAATTCGCCCTTCTTCATTTTCTTAGTATTTATATATATATTTTTGTGGTCGAAATTTATTAGTTTTACATGTTGAATATACATAAATACATAATAAGTAAAAAAAAGGGAAAATAATAAATATAATTTTCTATTTTATATTTTCGATAAGTTGAAGGCAGTTGAGGGAGCTTTTTTTACATTTTGTGGTAAATTGAATTTAAAAAAAATTATAGAGAAATAATAAAAATTTGAATATAAATTATTAGGAGCAAACAAATTATAGGATTAAAATGTTGATTTTTGTCTATTTAGAAAATTTATTTCTAATAGAAAATATTTTATGAAGTATGTACCTATATATCTATGGTAATGAATTTGGGATTGATAAGATTAATGGTAAATTGTCTCGGATAAAAGATATCAGATCTGTGAAGATAGTATACTTAAACGAAATCATATCACTGAGCAAAATTAGGACGAAATATGCTGTATAGTATGTATATATATTATAAAAAATTAAATTTTCCTATTAATTTGAATTTGATTGACTTTCTGGGTGCAAAAACGAAGATTAAATGAATTTACATGTTTTTCTTTCGATACAATAATAAATATTTTCATGATTTACACAAAATTCATTACTATAAAATTGAATTCTACAATATTCTTTTAACCTTGATTTGTTCTGCTTGGGATACTGAATAAAAATTTTGAAACTCATAACAATATTTTTCTATGTTATTCGACATTTTGTCCAAAAAATTTTCTAATTCACTTAAATGTAATAAATATAAATTTATTACTATTTCGAATTTTAACCTTTCTTTTTTTTTAAAAAAAAAAAATTTATATTTAAAAATACAAAATGTTTAATTAATCTTTTTAAAAAATAATATATATTACCAAAAAAAAAAAATCAAGCACCGTCAATGACCCATCAAGGTCTTATTTCTAATAAATTTTAACTATAAATTTTTTTTGATCACAAAAAAAAATATAAGAGATTGCATTCAAAAGTAATGAACAAAATAAAAAAAAAGTTTATATAGAAAAAAAATTTATTGCATAATTTTATCCAAAAATTAAGAAAAACCTTAAACAAAAAATTTAACAGATCGTTGAACTTCATCAAAAAAAATCTCGACCATTATTATAATAATTATAAGTTTATTGCCCAAAATAAAAAAAAATTTAATGCTGTTTACTTCTGCTAATGCTGCGTTTGCTGGTGCTGACCTATACCCATAAAACATACACACACAAAAAAACTTAACGCAAAAATTGCACAATATTTTTGACTATCACAAAAACTATCAAAAAAAAATTTGAAATTTTTGATGCTTGTTTGTTTGTTTGGTAAATTATATATTACAAAATTTATGAAAATTGTTAAAAATTTCAAATTTGTCCTTAAAAATGGTTATTAACCCTTTTAATTGTGTAGACATTTAATTTTGATTGAAAATATGAACGTGACGTCACAAAAATTAGTTAAATTAATAATAGTAACAAAAATTAATTAATCTTATTGCTGTTTTTATTATAAAAAAAAACAAATTATGACTTTGGAATTGTTTTTATAGCATGAAAGATTTTTGTTATTTAATTTGAAAAAAAAAAGTCATTTACCTTAAATTAGGTTAATAAAATGCAAAAAATTCCAATTATAGACAATTAAACAAAAAAAAATTTAAATAAATTTAGTTATTTTTGGCCATCATCACAAATCAATGATGACTTTATTTTGTCTCCAAGCGAGACAAATGAAGACGACACAATCAACAACAGGTACAAAAAAAAAAGAAATAAAATTTTCTTAATTATTTTTAATAGCAGAAATCTTATTGACTGTCTTATAAAAAAAAATTATAAAATGGAATAATTATTATCAAAAATTTAAAAATGGACTTAAAAACAAATAAAATATGTCACTTAAAAATTATTGTGTGAAATTGTTTGTTGTATATTTTTGGCGTCTTGACCAAGTGACAAATTTTTTGTAGAAAATAAAAATATCAAATGTTTTTTTTTGGTTTTTAGAAATTTGCAAAAATATTTTTTTGAGGAAAATTTTTGTGTTTGTAAAATTGGAAATATATTTTTTATTCTAGTTAATTTGATTACAGAGTGATTTAAAGAATTTATAATTTAATCAGTAAGAAAAATTAGAATCTATAAATAAAAATAGAAATTTTTTTGAAATGAATTTTTGTTGAAAATTTAAACAATTTAAATGTAGAGACATTTTGACTTTACCACCGTTTTATGTAATAGAAAACTTATCGTTATTATTAGTTCTCTGAATTTCTCAAATATTTGAAATCATCTAGTAACAAATTTTGTTTCTTTGCACAAAAATTCTTTTTCAAAAAACAAAAACAGAAATTTTAGAATTTCAAAAAATTTATAATAAAAAAAAAATAATAAACATTTCACATAAAAATTTATTTTATATTTTTATTTTTAGATCATAGAAAATCAAAATTCAATGAACTCTCGTAAAAGTATCCTTGAAAAAAAAGCACACAAAAATAAACTTGCATTAGAAATTTTATTGACGTGGTGACGAATAATATTTTTTTTTCTTGAAAAAATAACAAATTTTATTTATACTAATTTAAATTTCATCAAATATATCGATAATTATTCAATTATTACTTTTGATGTTGTCAACTGAATCAAAGACAACAATTTCGGCAACAGCAAAGTTTTTTTGAAAAAAGAGTGGCACGCTTTTTGCCACACGACGCAATTTCTAGTCACAATCAAAATTTCGATTCATTATGATTATTTTGTACCCGTTTAATAATCGAATATTAAAATTATTTAATTTATTAGAAAACATGAAAAATTAACAATTTTTATGAATAAATTTCTTCGGTCTTGTCGCCAATGTGTAAAAGTTGTCATCGTGTGTGCACTGGAATAACTAGTTTCCTCAAAAAAATATCAGTGAAGCCGACAATTTGGTTAAAGTATAAAAGCGGTTTTTTTAAAAGGACACTAGTGTGGACAAGTATAATAAAAATGTTGTCACGAAGAAATTTATTAATGGTAATCGATTAGAAAATAATTTTATTAACGAGATGGAAGCTAGACATGATTAATCCAAGTCGAAATATTGATATGTTTATTTTTAGGATATTAATTTGGACATTAGACGTGGTTAATTTAATTATCAACAATGATTTGAATTAAAAATGATTTCCGAAATTCGTGATTATTTAAAATTAAAAATCATAATTTTGGAATTTGAAATACACGATAATTTTCTTATAAACTAAAGGAAAATTAAATTGAAAATGGTGGAGACAAATTTCCCCAAATTTAGATTGATAAATTTGACAAGAAAGAATTGATAAAAACGTAATAAAAATATTTAGAACTTACACAATTCTTAGGCTTTTAATTTATCTCTGTTGTTAAATGAACTAATCGCTTATGAACAAGATTGTTTATAACTCACCTGAAAATAAAATAAAAATAAATTAGTAAAAAGTCAAAATTCTTAACAAATTTTAAGAGTTAATTAAGTAAATTAATTAAAATAATATAATTTAATAATAATTATCCTAGAAATTTTTTTCACTGATTAAAGGAAAACGTTTCTGTTTGAAAATTCATTATATAATTTTCATTAATATTTAATTTGAAATTTCAAAAGAAAATATTAGATTTTATATATTTTAGAAATAATCATAAAAAGCAGCCAACTTGGAAGAATCATATCCCGTTTTTGAACCACCTATAGGAAAATTAAAAGATTTTTCAATTTTGGACAGAAAATTTAGTGTCGATAGATACATTTCCAAGTGCAGTTTTATACAATCTAATTAGTCTTTTACTAAACTAAATTCTTCATTTTCTATCAGTTTAATTTTTGAAATAGAAAATTGAAAAAAAATTGAAAAAACTATAATTTTATTTAGTAAATTTCGAATATTTTAAGCTAAATTTTCTAAATTAAAAATAATTTCAGATTATATTTTAACTAAAAATTTGTAGAATAGTGGAAATTTTAAATTTTATTTCCAAATTATACAATGAATTATACTTAAAAAAGAAAATTACATTTTTCTAATTAATATTTTTGCAATTAAAAATTCTTCTCAAAAAATGTTTTTCATAATAAATTTCCACTATTAAAAAAAAATTATAGCTACAAATTTTTCGTATTAAATTTGTAACACACGTGAGTAATATTACTTGGCAATCAAAAACACTTTTCAACTTAAACATTTTCTTTCCAAACCCACATTATATAAATTATAGCATAAACTAACAAATGTGCTGAAATTTTGAAAAAAAAAAACTATTTTTAAATCTATAAATAAAAACAAAAAAATATCATATAATTAAATTTAAAAAGTGTAGCTAATATTAAGAAAAAAACACGAAAAAAGTTTATTGCAATTATAAATAATGATCCTTTTCCCTATATTTCTTAACGTTTTTTCCCCCTCATCATGCAATATTCAATTATAAAATTGACTTTCACCGTATAAGTACAAAGTCATCTACAATGTATTACTAAAATATACTTTCCCTATACTAACCCCCCCATAAATAGTAAATTCTAAATGTACACTTTATACCTGCTTAGAACATATTAATTTTCCAGGTGGATGTACTACACTACATACTGTATATACTATTTTAGTAAACTGTTTCTATATATTATTTTTCGTCTTATTGTTGTTGTAGCAGCTATCAAGGATTATTATGTCAATATGTGCACTCAAACGTTAATATACAAAAAAAAAACTTAAACTCTTATACACTAAAAATTGCAATTCCCTCTGGGTACCTAAATAAAATACAAAAAAATAATAATAATATTGTTGTAAAAAATTAGGGTGGAGAGAGTCATAAACACAACAAAAAAAAATTACACTATCTTTAAAGTCATATTATAAAATTTTATATCCTGCTAGCGTAATCCTTAAGGAATATTATATTTATATAAATTTTCTTTGTATAAAATAATGCAGGATATTATATACGGGGTGGTTTTCAATAAAATTTACTATATAATTCGTCCCACAATTTGTACAATCCACACATAACCCACCCATGAGAGACTATATAGAGGGAGATCCTTTTATAGTAAATTTTCCATAGAACTAGAAAATTGCATATTTGTAACACAAGCTACAAAAATTATATAAAAATATTTTCAGTTTTGTTGTTTGTGTTGTATAAAAGCTAAAGCAAACAAGAAAAATAATATAAAAACTTCCCTTGTGATGTCATTTTCCTGTTTAATGCATTCATTGCTCCTTAAGTATTATACGTATATGCGTTGGCGTATTTGAATTTATATATGTATTTCGATATGGTTATTTTTTTACGGAAAAATGAATTTGGTAAAGAGAGTGAGTGGGTGTAGCAAAAAATGAATAATCTTGATAAGTGGTTGAGAAAAGTGGTAACATTCTTATTACGAAAGATTATCTTGTATATCACAATGAAGAAATGTTTCAAAAATTGTCATTTCAATTTATGTTTGTTTGTCTATGAGAAAAACTACTATAATTATAAAATTTAAAATCATTTTTTTTTTGTTTTACGATATGAAAGTTAAATTATCAATACGCAATTTTTCTACAAAATAATATAGAAATGTTATAAAAGGACAAAATTCCATATGATTCTGCGAAAATATACAAAAAAAAAAGAAAAGATTCCATGGCTCAAATTTCTAGAAAAAAATATCTATAGATGACCTACGCCATAATTCAAAATGGCAATAAGCTCTTGTTATATAAAATCCTTCTATAAAGATTATTCAAGAAAGTTTTTGAAGATCTAAATTTGGAAAATCATTCAGACAATTTAAATAATATTATTATCGAGAAAAAGGTTTTTCTTAACAAAAAAAAATTATTATAATTAATCCGTTTTTTTTTTTACTTTACTTTGTATTTATACCAAAATACATAATTTTATTTTATAACTAGATTAAAAACAAATACAACAAAAATCACATAATTATTAGCATATTCACATATTTAATCCTCCTCATAAAATTTCAATATTCACAAGAAATTATAATAAACTCATCATAATAATTTGCCTAAAAAATAATATTATAATAAATACAAAATTTGTCCTTTTTTAGAGTTCAAGGACAATAAAAATCTAAATTTAAAATAAATATAACACTTAAAAAAATTACCAAACAAAAACAAAACCCTAAAAGAAAATATTATTAAAAAAACAACAACAAAAAACCCCCCCCCAAATTAAAATGTTTCATAACAACCAACTCAAAAATTCTATGATAATCTCTTAACTTTCCTGTTAAAAAGTTTCAATTTTAGAAAATTTTCAAAATATTCGATTATCTCCTACTACTACAAAATAAAATTTCCCTCAATTATACACAAATACATATTTAAAAATTAAAATGAAAATTTTCTGTTTGAAGTATATAATATAATGTTGTTAAAATGTAAAATTCGTCGTTATTTTTATATTTGCTGTTGTTGGTATTCCTTGTCATCGTCGTAGTTGCCGCAACCTTGATTCAATGACGACGACGGACATAAGGTTAAAAACCCCACTTTCACTATAACGACACTAATACTATATAAAAAAACATTATATCGACAATATAAGAACAAAAACAATAAAACCCATCAGACATTTATAATCCCCAACCCTGAATGGGGGTTGGTATATTTTTGGAACTTTATTATAGAAGAGAAAATGTTATTTTTCGACATATGTATATGTATATTATATTGTTGTTTTTTAGACATATATCCTTTCCGCCATCATCCGGATTTTGGGGGTATATGTGATTTTTTTTTATGTTCAAAAATCTTTTTTAGTTTTTGGTGTCGAAAGAGAAAAGGCAAAAAAAAAATATTGAGATTATAATGTGGAAAAAGATTAATATTATTTTAAGGAATGGAGCCCGACAGCTATCAACCCGTTTTGATGAGTGGGTGAGGCTGTAACATTAAATTTATATGGTTACATGGTAAAAAAAGGATTTGGAGGTCCCGGGGAGTGGAAAATGTATATTATTGATGGGAGGAGTGAAAAAATATGTCATTAACAGCAAAAATAGAATTTACAGATACAGTAAACATAAATAATATTTTTCTGATCATTTTCGGTCAATTTTGATATAGTCCATAATGTGTTTACCGTGACAGTATGGACTATAATTTAACATACTCTTTCTAGACATTTACAATTATTATGAGATCTTAACTCTAGCTACATGTAAAGTGCACTGATTATGAGATATTTTCAATCAGAAGCAAATAAAAAAACCTGAATCTGAAGCAAATCTGAAGTATTTGAAGCAAATAAAAAATCGTGTCAATCAAAGTGTACATAAAACTTATCACAAATTTTCCTGGTTTCTTTGTAGTAAATTTTTCCGAAACTAATTTTTGTCTCCTCTTCTACAGAGAAGTTTTTGATATTATATAAAATGATTATGTTAAGGACCCTATAAAATTTGTCATTCAATCTTTCAATTGGAAAATTGGAAACTGAGAGAAATTTCACTTTGAAACTTTACTCGGATCAATACAAATGTAAATTATTTTGTTAATTTTTTGTTGTAATCCAAAGATTTTTCCTGTAACTTTTCAGTAACTTGAAACAAACAAACAAATTTCACATGCTTTCATAGTTACATTAACATATTATCAAAGTTTCCTAAAATTCTGTTTCACCCCTTAATATTTATTTTCTTTCTGTATAGACTTTTTAGTTCCTTTTCTCCCTTTTTCTTTTATCAATGTAGAAGTAAATATATAATTTTATGTCTGCTCAAAATATTAAATTCTCTACTAATATACAAAAGAAACACACATACAAAACATATAATGAGAATTTTCACTTTTCCTTCCAAAGGATAAATATTTATATATGTGTGTGGTAGTGTGTTAAGACCATATATGTATACAATATTTGAAAATTCTATTATATTCTATACACAATGAAATTTAGAAGAGAAATATATAATCATATAAACATACATACTTAATTTTTTTCTTGAAGGGAAGTCCTTGACGCTGTTGTTTAAGGTCAAGGATATAAAATGATGAATTGTACCTTTGATAAAAAATATAATGAACTAATATACCGAAAATGTGATGGTAGAGGTAAAATTTTCACTAATAAATTTTAAAATTAATTCAAAAATTTTGTGGAAAAATGAAAAAGGATCTAATTTACTTTCAAAACGAAGGTTTACAAAATAAAATTTTCGCAAGAAAAGAGAAATCGTAAATGAGTATCAATAAATTAAATTATGGTTCCACATTTATTTTTCATCCTTTTACAAATTACACATATCTACTGGTACGTCTTTTATGTACCATCCCTTTATCCACTTGAAGTATATCGTTGAAAAACGAAAAATTACGATAATAGGAATATGATAACGTTAAAAACGTAAAATAATATTACATGAACCACATAAAGGACGATACGTAAATATACGCGATACGTAAATATACGATAGGCAAAAGATAAAAAAGAATGATACATAAAATACCCAAAATTATAAACTTCCTCTATTCCTGTAATTGATTAGGCAAGAAAATTTTCGGTGAGAAAAAAAGGATAACAAAAAAAAATGTCCTGTACCGACAGTGATGGATTAAAAGTAATCCAAAAAAATATTAATAAATATAAATATTTGAAATTTTCTACAAATTTTATACTCAAGGATATTATGTTTCACATTAATTTATCATAAAAAAAAAAAAAACATTTTAAGGATCACAATTGGACAACAGAAAAATTCAAATCAAATTATTTTAATAAAAAAAAAATTCCTACTTGTAAGACACACGCCTAAAAATTACGAATCCTTGAACTTTGAATTGTCTTTTTAAATGAAGATTATAATTTTTGAAATATTTTATTATTTTTATTTGATAATTCAATTGCTTAATCAATTACAATTTTCCAAATTTTTTTACCTCATAGAAGAAAATATCGAAGAAAATTCCACACAAAAAAAAAGCATGAAAATTCAATATTTTTTTTTAATTTTGTATCCTTGGTGATTTTTTTTCATATATATAAATTTTAATAATATTTTGACTTACGAGAATTTTATATTATATTTATTACATATTTGTTATTTTTATGGAAAATCATGGCTTTAGGGTGTTTCATTTCTGGAATTTCTATTTTTGTTGTCTTATTTCTTTTTTTTAATGTACGGAAAGGAAAACACAACATGTACATATTTCACAAATTCTGTGAAATATTGAAATATTCCAGAAAAAAAGTAACACAACAGGTAAATTATGGGTGTCCAAACTCATCACTTAGTTTTGTCAAATAGGCGTAGTTAAAATTATTAATCATAAATTAGGATTTTTGAAAAATAATTTTCATGTGGTTAGAAAAGAAGCAAATAATTTGAGAAAAATTCTCTTTTTTCATAGATCCTTTAGAAAAAAATTAATTACAGAAGTAAATATCATCGCTCTGCTTCGCTAAGTTAAGTAAAAAAAATTTATTGAATTTATAATCAGATAAAATTTCTTAGAAAATTATTCAAATATCTAAAAATTCTTCTAAAAAAAAGTTTTGTTACGAATTTTATTATTTGTAATAGATTTAGATTTTGAAGTATTAAATATCCAAAAAAACGGAAGGATATAAAATTTATATTAATATTAAAATTTCAACAAATATAAAAAGGAACACAAAATTTTTATATAATCTGGTAATGGTGTTTATTTTCATATAATCTTCATTCCTTGGATCACAAATTATCTAATCGAAAAAACTTTATAGAGTTTAGGAAAAATTAAAATATAGAAGTAATTTTTTTTATTAGTTCTATAAAATTTTATATTATAACAGAAAATTTTCAAGGATTTTTCAGTTAATTATTTTATAGAATATTCATTATCCTGTCAGTTTATCACAACACAATATCCTAAAAAAAGATATATTTTTCTATAGGGTAAATTGTCGCATGACTGATTATTAGATAGCAATTAAAGCCTTTATATAGCAACAATCTTTGAGGTTATGAATTAATTAATTAATATTTTATATTAAATATTTAAATTTTTTTTGATGGATGGATAATAAAAATGTTTTGGTAAAGTTTAATTTATAGACTTTACAGATTGTTAAAGATGAACTTTTTGATTGAGATTTTTTAATTCCCATTGAAAGCTAAAAAAAGTTTATTAGAAATTTTAATAATTAAAGATTTATTTTTATATAAATTTGATATTCAATTTTGGTCTCATTGAATATAAAATAATATTAATAACTTCAGAAGCACTAAAATAAATTCCAGGCTCTTTAGATAAAGAAACATAGTAAAATGACTATAATATTTAAAATTTACTACATAAAATTTTGCTTTTCATAAATTTTATAAAAAAATATTAAAAGTGAAAGTTTCTACCAAAATCCATCACCTACAACAACATAATGTAAACGTCAACAAAATAAACGTCTAAGAAATTAAATCAAATTCTGTGTTCCTCTTCTACGACACCATAAAAAAAAATTACAATAAATTACAGAAAAAAAGGTCATCCATAAAAATCAGTGTTCTTATTATAATCCTTTTTTTACCACCCACTGAGCCAAGTGAGATTATTTTGTAATATTTTTGTAACAAAAAAAAAACTTTTGCCCGTAAGGATTTTCGCACAAACTTTTTGTAATGATGAAGCACAAAATTGTAAGGTTTTGGTTGCAACACTTGTCATGTACATTCTACTACTCATTTTTTTTCTGCAATTCATACAACATAAAAATAGCAATAAATCAAAGGAGTCAGGATAAACAATAAATTGTGGATACTGTTTTTTTTTTGTATTACTTTGGGAGATGTTTTTATGGTTAAAAACTATCAAAGTTTCTGTAAATAACAATAAATTATACTATAAAAATGTATAAAAAAAGTTAAGTTACTTTTAAATTTAATTTTTTTGTGGAGAAAATTTTGTGCATTTGAAATAATTGATTGTTAATTTGAAATTTTTTAACATTTTTTTTTAATTATAATTTTATCACAAAAACTCAATGATTTTTTTTGTGTTATGCCCAAAAGTCTAGACTGGCCCAAAAACAAAAAAATCATTAAATTTCTTCCTTTTTTACTTATGAAAAATAGTAATTTTCTAAAAACTAAATATATTTCATATCACATTATTACAATCTCTTATCTGATTTTTTTTTTCTTGTTACTTAAATAATTTAAAATTTTCCACACAAAGGATTTTCATTTTTGTCCTTATTTTTCGTACATCAAGTTTATGGCATGCCGAAAACTAAAAATAAAAATCTAATTAAAAATTATAGTTTTTTTTTTACTTAATGTCTGTACTATATACAAACCCAAACATATATACAAATAATCCTTTTCAGAATTTTTCAACTAAAAAAATTTATAGTTTTGTCCTTTTCAAATTATCCTTAATATACATTAACCAAATGTCCAAATATATATTATAATAAATAAAAAGAGGGAATGGTTACCCAGACATTTTATTGGTCACTATGCTCTTTATTTATATAATCCTTGTTTTGTTGTTGTTAGCGATAAGCGTGTATAAATAATTTTCCGATCTTTATCAACAAACAAACAAAAATAGGAATAATTTTTTATTTTGTTCAAAACGCAAGAAAAAAAAAAGGATTTTTATTATATCAACTTTCACTTTTCAACTTTACATTTTTCCTTCATTTTTCTTCATCGTTTTATTTTCAATTGCGATATTTTCATTTTGGCAAATTAAGTTTTCTTTCTTTTGACTTTTATTTGTTTGGTTTATTCAATATTTTTTTCAGCATAGAAATTACTGTATTTACCAAAAAAAAAGGATATAAAAATCATTTTTTCTATGCAAAACTATTTTTTCGTCCTTTATTTCTGCAACATTTTTTTTTTTGTGTTCATAATGGTTTTAATATTTAAAAAAAAAAAAAAATTCAATGGTAATAAAAATGTCATGCGATATCATGAGAAATTTTTCCACAAAAAAAATTTCCTTTCCATAAATTTCCATAAAAAATAAAACTATTCTCAAAGGAGTGTGAAAAAAATATAAATATTTTAACAATTTAATAAAAAAAAAAATCAATGACTCAAAAAGGATATTTTCACTTAGAAAATAGAGGAATGGTGATTTTAAGGATTTTCTATAAACCGGTGTGGGTGGCTATGGAAAAGTTATCCTAGGTTTGTTTAAATATATAAAGTTGTCTAGGAATAAAAAAGAAAAGCGTAAAAGGGAATACAGAAACTGAAAAAAAGGAAAATAATAGAATCCATAGAAAAGTTTTGCGCTAGTCATGCAAGTTTCAAATTTCCTTCGTTTTGTTGCTGCTTTGTTTGTATAGTTTTTATATTCAGTTGTCAGAATGTTACAAAATATAATTGGAAGGGAAAGGTGTGACCAAAACCAAACTTCAGTTTTCAGAAATGAATTAGGATGGAGTGAAAGTATAGTGAATTTGAGTAGGAAGAATGAATCATAAAATAAATAAAATATAAATATATTAAAATCGAGTTTGTATACAAATTTATATTTATGGTGCAAGGAATATGACATGAGAAGCTCTTCATTGCGTTAAAGTTAAAGATTACAATTCCAAAACCAATAATGAAGAAAGCGTTAAATATATTTGCTTTATGCAGCACTGAAAATTTGGAAATCTATCTGGACTAACTTCCGATTCTAATCTATAAATGCTTTTGGTTGAACGAATAAACTTTTATGGACATTCTTGTGGAATTAGCGAAGTATGAAGCAAGCATAAGAAAGACGATATTAATCAGTAAATTTCCTGCTACTTATATTCACGAAATCATTCTTAAATTATATTTTGCTCCAACCCATAATCAATATAATATTAAAATTCCTTTTTTTTTTGCACATACTCAAACCTTTTCCTATGTAAGTGCACCACGAAAAATGAAAATATTGGCACTGACTAACAAAATATGTGTTTATGTCTTCCCACCCATCATTTGAAACTAACCCAACTTTTATATTATTACCAAAACCGAACAAAAAACAAACACAAAATCTCTAGGGGGTGCAGTAATAGTAGTAGACAATAAATTTATGGGATATTTGCGATTATGTGAAATTTCCCAGGCACAAACAAAACCAAAAAAGAAAATAAAAACAATAACGTACAAAACTTTTACGACATATTTTCCTTCTTTATATACGTTCTAAAGAAACCAACAAAATTATATAAAAAAAAGAGGAAAATTTTACTTAGACTATCCAGACAGACAATTTTCCACAAATTTTTTTGTTTTTTTGAATGGTTCTTTCCTAAGCCATTTACAATCGTTACAAGGAACCCAAAAAAAAAAAAAACATGCAGAAAAAACTATAAAAACTTGAAAGCTTTTCAAGTCTCGTTTTCGTATATGGAGATATAAACACGCGCGCCCAGGAAAATGCAATCTGATATGAAAATAAATTTTAAATTATATAAATATGTATACAAAAAATGTACATAACTATATATGCATGCATAGCTACAATATTTCACATATACAACAGAAAATGAACTTAGTGCCAATGAACAATGAACGATTATTGTGAGTTGGTTTAAAGAGGGATATGCATTGTTGTAATAGGGAAAGTGGAAAGGATAATAAAGTGTTTGGGTTATAATGAAAATGAAAATTATCTTTAAAAGTGTTTCTATTTTTTTTTTGTATATGTGCTTGGAAGCTTATATCATTTCCGAAATAATATTAAAAAGGAAAGTGAAAGTTATTACGAATTTTTCAACTCTCTCTCGTTCTTCGTTTTTTTTTTCTATTTTTGATAATAGAGAACTTTTAGGTCGTTTATGTTTGCATTTTGTAATAATTTTATAAAAGGATATAAACAGCTCAACGATATTTATCTTTATGATGGGGTGGTTTTTGGTTGCTTTTGTTTGGTATCTTTTTTTTTTCTATATAACCAAATAGTTTTTTTCTCAGTTCTTTTGGTTAATTTAATATAATGTTTGTTTTTTTTTTCTAAAAAAAATTTCACTAGTTAAGCTTTTTGTGTTGCACATTTATATTTTCGTTATAGATGTATATCTATTCTTTTGTCAGCAGGATATCTCATCTACGAATTTGTGAATTTTGTGCATGTATTTATTATATATATATATGTATAAAATTGGTCGATTATTTTTTGTTAAAATAATCAAAATGAGCGTGACTTTATCGGGGTAGAAAAACCCATTCATAGAAAATTATTTTATATACCAAAACAGAGAAGAACTGAACTAAAACCAAACTATTTCGAACTTTTTCGTTTGAATATACTTATGCATTTTTTTAGTATGATTTCTAAAAGAGGATTAAGTTTGAGTTTGAGTCTCTGTTATATATATATGTGAATGGGTAGGAGGTGGACAGAAATGAAATTTTAATGTTTCTTTCTAGGTTTGTGTGCAAAATAAAAATGAATATGTACGACGGTCTAAAAAAAAATATACATATTTGTCGTTAAAAATTGTAAATTATTATGTCGTCCTTATAAAAAAATATTATATTCTATTTTTATTACTTGTATAAAAATTCTCGATGCTACAAAAAAAAGGGCAATAACTCATTTTTGTTGATGGTATTTTCTTTATATACTTTTCTCTGTTAATATGTACACAATTTAATTTCAGTTACGAGTCAATTTTCATATTACTAGACTTTACAAAACAAAATACATTTGGGAAATATATTTTGATAGGAATACATAATTATTTTTGTATTAATAATTTTTTTGTTAAGTTTCTGGGTAGGTGGTTTTTTTTAGAGTGCGAAAATAATAATTTTAAAATATTTTATGAATGATGGAAATTCTTTTTTTTTTTTGTTAATTTGATAAACTGGGTGTGATATTTTTTCTAAGTTACACTATTAAGTTTATCATATTAAAAGTATTTTGTGGATTAGAAAAATAATATGATTTGCATATAGGAAATTTTTTTATTATTTAGTAGTTGATCCTTTTTTGGGTTGGTCATACATTAATTTTCTAAGTTTTAAATGCAATTATATAAATATAAAAAAATTCATATAACGATGGAAGCTTTATTATGGCGCCAATAGTGATTGAAATAAAAAAGGACTTAGTCATGCAGCTCAATACATATGTATAAAAATTATATTAATTAGAATTAATTGAAATGTTTATTTAAATTAATTACTGCTTTGAGGTTTGGAAAATGTTTAAGGCTATTGTGATTATTGTTTACTTTAAAAATTATAAGATTAATAATTATGCTTTCATTTTTCCAAACAATCGACAGAGGTCCAGGCTATCACTATTAAAACTAAATTATATTTTTCGATTGAGTTTACTAAATAGAAAATAATATGAAACTGAAACATGTAATTATTTAATTTTATAGTTAAAATTTTACGATTTTTGACATTAAGTCACAAAATAAATTCTTAATTACAATAATTCCCACATTTGGTTCAATGAATCAATGATTTGACTTCGAAAAGTTTTTCAAAATTTATGTTAGTAAAAATTAAATTTCCATATTTATATTCCAACATTTTTCACTCTCGACTAATTTTATTGCAAATTTTATTATATGCATTCAATAATTTTCAATAATTTCTTTATTTTCAAATAATTTCCTTGGAAAATTGTTACTTTATATTTAAACATTAAAATTTTCCCTCCCTCTGAACAGAAAATATCATTTAAAACTATATACACACACACACACCAAAAGCATATACCTTGATAAAAATACACCCTTAAATTAATGTACACTCATCGTTAAACTCATCCCTCTCAGAAATATATCCTTAAGCTTTTACATACATTTAGAAAAAAAAAATATTTTTACTGTCTCTCAACCTTGGGACGACCTTCACCAAAATATATTTTCCTTAACAGAGTTTATTCTTCCCTAAAAAAACATATATAAAATGGATGTCAGCACGAAAAACGATAGCTGGGTATATAAGAACAACAGAAAAGAAAATTGAATTAATATTATTTTAACCGTCGTCTTAAATCCCCTACCCCCCCTAGACAACCTAAAATATATTTCTTCTAAAATTGTCTGAAAACATTAAAATGAACTAAAACTTTTCTATATATAAAAAAAAAATACTTTTTTAACCAAAGTTTTTCTTTGGTTCACCTGATGCCATCACCATTAATAGTCGGATAAATAATTGTTTTATTGTGCACAATAATTTTTTTTTTGTACCTCATTAGTCACAAAAATAAAATATTTCTAGAATAAACGACATCAAATGTCCATTACCTGGGACAAATCCATAAATTTTATATTTTATGTAAAATACAAAATTGCCATTAAAATATTTTTTGCACAAAAAACAAAATAATAATAATGGGAAAATCCACCATAAAACAAAAAGGAAAATTACGTAAACGTGACCTTGAAAAAGCCTACCGCATAAACAAAATTTCAGCAATTGTCCAAATAAAAATATGAGTCTGAAATAAAACTGATGCTACGAGTATAAGGAAAAATTGATTTTTTCTAAAGGTAGAGAGAAGATGGTAAATAAGGAACCATGTTACATTCCTAATTTTGTGGGTAAACAACCACCAAAAAAAAAAAAATAAAGTATGCGACATTTGTAAATTATAGGCTTTTAAATGAATCATTATTATAATTCTATTGGGACCAAAAATGAACATACAAAAATTTAAACAAAATAACTATTTTTTTTTAATAAAGTCTGGTGTGATAATATCAAACAAATGAAGTAAGTATATATACATACATATTTGCAGGGTGTACTGGCACAATAGATCGATTTTCCTATATTTAAAAAGTGGAATTAAGAAAAAATTATAAAAAGTCTCGGACAATGGGTCAAATTCTAATATCAAATCGAGTTTAAAATGCTAAATATGATTAAAAAAATAATTTTAACACGCAACTGATCTTGTATAATAAAAAAGGATAAAAAGGAAATTTAATAATTCTATCATTATACAACAAGCGACAAGGGAAGTAATTAATATATATAACGAATTTTGAACAAGTATTTTAGGTTGGCCCTCGTGCTGTGACAAAACTCTGTATAACAAATTTTAAAACTAATATGTCCCGGCACAGTACTGTACAATGTATGTAATATGTAAATATTAATGTTAAGAATACATATATACAAATAGAATAACTAAATCCCCATTCCTTATTAATAAAAGTATTTAGATTCTGTATCCCTTTTAAAATTAGTATTTTTAATTGAACTTTTGTCATTTTTGTTTATATATTGAAAAAAATTGTCCAGACAAAATTATTAATTAAAATAATAAAGTTCACACGCACAATCAAGGCTCGCATAAATATAAATTCTTAATATATAATAATCGTATTATAGTCTTGTAATCCTTAATAGTCTACTAGACCAATATTTTACTGCTTAATCTTTTTTTTTTTATAAATAAAATGTGAAATACCTATAACAAGGTAATACAATGAAATTCAGACCTAAACAATTTTCCATATTAAGAATGAGTATCATTAAATTTTTTCTTATGCCTGATGGGTATTTTTCATTTTCATTTCTAATATTATAATAAAAAAAACGGCTCTTTCCAGACGACCAGACAGACATTTAGACGGTATAGGAGCCATAAGCTTTTATGCGTGAGTTGAAACATAAAAAAAAAAATATATTCAAAAGGTACACACATATTTTTTAATGTTCAAGGATATACAAAAAAAAGAAATTTGAATAAAAGAATTTTCCTTTTTTCTACAGTACAACATTAAAAATTTATAATATAGTAAAAAATATGGAGTGTAAGTCGGAAAACATTTCGGCAGGAAAAACTTTTTTTTATATGTAGATAAATTTTTATATTACAGGACGACAGACGTTTTTAAGAATTTATGATAATTTATTAAGGTTTTTTACTTTATAATGTACATTTTTAAGGATCTTTTTTTTTTATGTCCAGACTATCCTCTTGCATAGTGTAGGTTCTGCTGGTGTTCTAAGGATATCGAAATTTTTTTTAAATAATATGGGAGAGAGTTTGGTGTTAAGTGAAATATGTTTTTATAAAATTTATATGTATATAAAAAAAATGGACAATTTATAGTTTTAATTAAATTTTGTATATTCAAATATTTGAACCGATATAAATTTAATTTTTTTTTATAGTTTCTTGACTCAATGTTATTTCAAGGTCTTACCACAAAATTCTTTATTAACAATTTATTTAAATTATTTGAGATTGTTTACATTTTAAAATAGTTTGAACATTAAATTATTGAATTTCTCTCTTACGGAAAATTATGTATAATTGTAACCAATAGAAGTCATTTTTGGTTTTGTTCGTATCCAAAGTCTAAACTAATAAAAAGGATTAATCTGAGAAAATTAATCATTTTTTAAAAACTGTCAATAATGGGAAAACTATTCTCTGTAGCTGAAAAACTATTAATTTGTAAAAAAATCTAATACTTTTTTTTGGCTTTTTAATAAATCTTAAAATAAAATATTTGCCTTGATTCGTACCACGACCTTTCATATACCACAGCATTGCACACCATAATCTAAATCAAATTCACTTTAATTTACCCAAAATTTATAATTAATGCTAATATACATATATAAAAAATATGCTCCACACATCAAATTCATCGTTCCGTTTAAACAAATTGATGAAAATTACCAAGAATTAAGGATAAAAAGTTTTCCTTTTTCTTTCATTGCTGTATAAATTTTTTTGATGGTTTTTTATGAATAGAACATAAAAAAAGAAAAGAGAAACGAAAAAAATTTCTTTTTCATCATTTTCACGCTTATTATTTCACTGTTTCTTAGAAGCGCCACCACCCACATGAAAAAAAAAATCCTTTCAAATCATTTCAAATAAGTAAAAAAAAAATTGAATTTGATTTTCAAAATAATAAAAGGTACAACATAATATTTTCCTTACAAAAAAAAAGGATCTTCTTTGAACAAAAAAAAAACATCTGCCAAAAAATAAACACCTCCAAGGGGTTTCTTTCCCTTTTGATGACAATTGAGCGGAGGGATTACAAACAAAAATCAAGCAAAAGAAATCTCTATCCCAACCAAACAAACAAACAAACGGCATATATATGTGTACACTCTAAAAGTCTATCAGACGTCGTCTTTTTTCTTGAGTTCATTTAACTTTAATAAATTTTTAGTTAGTCTCTTAGGGAATTTTAGGAAATTTCAAGGTTATATTATACATTTTCCCAGATAATTTTTTTTTTCTGTGTATTTGTATATTTAGGCTTTCTTGTCCCAAAAAAAAAAAACCTTCAATAATAAATAATAATGTGAAAAAAATTATTTGTTAATTTTATATTAAACACCCTGAGTTATTATACAAAATCTCCATCCTCTCCCACGACAATTGATTTTTCCTTATCAATAATTGCGAAATTTATGAGGTTTTGTAAAAAAAAAAATAAAGTAAAAATATAATTAATTCATGGAAACACATTTGAAGAATCATAAATGTCCTTACTAAACGGTAGATATTACTTACTTTTGGAATTAATTCAGTTTTTACTGAGATGTTGATCTAATGAAAAAAAAATATTGTGTGAATTTGTACAAAACAAATTTCAGTATTTTTTAAAATTGGATTTTCCAAAAAGGATGGGACATACATATACCATAGTTGTTAAGCGTAATTGTTTGAAAAGGATGAGAAAATAATTTTATATTATTTGGTAATTTTCCATGATTGAATATTTTATAATAAATCAATAAATATAACATAATATACATACACATATATATATATAAAATGATGTCGGTTAGAAAATGTTTGTTTAGGTTTTTCAAAAAAGAAAAGAAAAACAATTTGTTGTTATTTTTGGTTTGTGGTTATTTTGTTGATACGAAATTCTTTTAGCAAAATGTGGTAAAAATATGAACTTTGAAATAATACTTTTAGAATTTAAATTTGAAGAATTTCGTTTTTCCAGAATAAAAGCTACAATTTCTTTAGAAAATTTTTAGGCAGTTTGAGACTGAAGAATTTTGTGGTTGATTTAATAGATTTTACTAAAAAAAATATAGGTACTACACTTAGCAATACTAAATATTTTGGAGATAATTGTAATAGTAATAAAATTATTCAAATTAATTTTCTACAAAGTCAAGGAACACAATTTTTCTATAAATTTATTAAAGCATTAAATTTACTTACTTCCCTAATTTCTTTTACTATACAATAATTCGACATTAAATATTAAAATTATTCAATAAATTTTCGATTTATTGAATATAAAAATATGAAATTATGATTTTATGCAAAATCATATTATGTATACATAAATAGTTTTAAAAGTCACGCAAACAATGTAATCAAATAATTACAAACATATTGCAATTGAGAATTTGTGCAAATATTTAATTTATATAAATAATTGCATCCGAATTACTCATCAAATGCACAAAAAAAAAATTTGTTGGTTGTTGACTGTCATTCCTTCATTTTAATTATAATTAATGATTTTAAAATTCTCGTCTTTATGTATATTTTTCTACGTGAACTTATGACGTCTTTTTCTACCTGAATTTATACCATAAATAATATAATTAATAATTCTCACCCTTGAAATAAATAAAATGCATGCCTAATTTATTAAAAACACAAAAAAAAAAATTAAAATTCACGTTTATAATTCCGCTTGGAATGCAAATCGCGGTTGCAAATATTATAAAACGGATACGTAGGAATACTTTCTGCAAAATAAAAGTAAAATATTAATTTAATGTATGTATAATAGAAAATGATTGAAGAAAAATAAATGCGTGCCTCGTGCCACTTTATTTGAATCTGAGTGCAGTTAGTGAATTTAATTAAAGGTGTTTTTCTAGTATTATAATCTTTAAATTGATTTATGTGCATTTGTAATTTTTGTTACTTCATTATTGATTTGTGCAGAATTGGTAATTTGAAGCAAAAACAAAAAATTGTCCTCAATTCCATATTTTTTTTTTTTTTAATTATGAAATTGCAATACCAAATACAAAAATTTATATATTAAAATGATTTTTTAATAGAGGAAATAGTATAAAGAATTTTTCAAAGTAATTGCGCGCAGATACATCAAAAAGATCATTTTTACATGGAAAATTTATGTTAAAGAATTTGTAAAGGAAATTGTTTTAATGTTTAATTGAAAATTTCATAATTCGATTAAGTATAATTTTTGATTGCATGTAAAATTTGATTAGGTATGCAATATAAAAATTTGAGTAATAGAATTTTAACAAACATTTAAGTACAAAATAATTTTTCTTCATTGTGGCATTTGACGGAAATTGATTTGAAAATGTACCAGAGCGCAACTTTGATTAAAAGAAATTCGTCAAATTTAATTTGAAAAATTCTGTATTTGGAAAATAGAAATTACTCTGTTAAAAGTACCCTTAAAATTTTCAACCAACCATAAAAATAATCTTAAAATAACAAACTAAAATTATTCCCTTTTATATTTAATATCCTTAAAAGGATAATTCCTTTTTTTTTAAATCACATAACATTTTCATAAAAATTTTCCACAATAAAAAATAATAAAACGCACCACCATCCTACCTGAAAAAAATCATATACATAGATAAAGTTATCTTTTCAGTATATAAAAATATGAAAATTTATGTAGGGGGCGTAGGGATTCATATGGAATCTTCTCTTCGCAAAACAAAAATATGAAAATAAAAATAATTTTATACATATATTTATGTTGTGTTATATGTATATTACGTGTAACAATTATACTCTATCTCTGAACTACACAAAATAATCAAAAATATTATATATAAAAATAATAATAATAAACAAAAAATATAAACTGACAAACTCTTTGTGCGTGTTTACTAGCATAATATTAAAAACAATATTATTAAAATGTCGTCTAATGTGCACATGAACTATAATTGATGTCAAGGCGCACTGGCTTTTTTTATGTATACAATTTTACTGATTTAATATTTTATATAAAAATATATTTAAACTATTGCAATTTTGAACGCAGTTCTAAATCAAAAGTGCAACATATAAAAATGTAATTTTTTTCAAAATATTCGCGATTTTGTCAGTTCTAAATTTTAGTTTTTTTTTGGTTCTGTCCAAACAATCACCAAATCACCTCTCTAATAACAAAATTCAAAAAAAAAAAATTGTTGGTTTGTGTGCTTAGCCCTACGGGAGGCCTACAGGCATTATAAATTTTTTTTCTTGGTTTCCCCAATACTTTTGCTGTTGTTGCTGCTGCTGCGTTACACATAAAATTAAAAACGGCATGGCACAAAAAAATCAATTGAACAAATCAAAATAAAATGATTTTAAAAAAGAATTTCGAATGTGTTCAATGCCACCAAAAATTATTGATTATAAAGGACTGAGAATGTGTGTTGGGAAAATCCCACCTTAAATTTGTTCAAATAGAATTGTGGTTTAAAAGGCCCCTAAGGGGTTTAATGTTTCTAATTGATAGGATTCGTAGAAGTTTAATCTAAAATATAAATAAAAAAGTAGAAAATTCTGAAAATATTTTCGTCCAATGAACTTGTTATATATGATGAAGACGGTCACTTTGGGTGAAATTCAAATATGAAAAATCCATGGAAATTAAAATTTCCCAACCACTTGAAATTCCTAGTCCAAAATTTAATTAAAAAAATCAAGGATGTTTTTATGTAGCTGCAGAAAATAATTGGTCAAACGGATTTAAAGGATTTGAGAAAAAATTAGCAAATCTGCGACAATTGATATTTAAATTCTGAGTCACAAAATTAATTTTTCACTCCTTATATAAGCTTCCATAAAAATTTAATCAATATTTGGATTTTTTCTTACAACCCTGATTCTACTAACCATAAATTTAGAAACCTTCTACTTCTGTTAAACTTTTAGTCTTGACCAAAAAAAATATTTTAATGCACAAAAAAAAAAGAAATAGGCTGCAAAGTGTCAAATTAAAAATATGCACGGAAAATGTGTTAAATTGTCAACAACTTTTTTTTTTTTTTTGAAAAAAAAAATTGAATTTTTTATTTTTTATGAAGGACATTTTTATCTTAATTTTTCATCAAAGTTTTTGAGGGACAATTAACCATTTTAAATATTATCTAACGTTCTAAAAAGTTCTAATAAATATTTTCTTACAATTATTTTAATAGGCTGTTTATTCAGCTCTCACAATTTGGGTGCGTAAATTTTCAAGGTTTTCCAACTTTTTGCTATAGTGTAGAGTAGATTATAACCAAAAAGAGTTTTAAATAGTTTTTCCTCCACAAGGTTTCAAAATTATAAGAATGTCTTATATAAAATATGTAATTTAAAAGAATTTATTACTCAAAAATTTTTTTTTTAAAAATAAATAAATATATTTATTTTATTTTTTGCTGACAGAATTTGATTTAAGACTTTGCATCAATTTTAATAGACTTTGTCAGAGCATATATTTATATGTATATTTTTCTTGATTTGGGGGAATGTAATTTATGCATTTAGGTTGGTATTTTCAGAATATTTTAAATAATGAATAAAATATTTAACTAACAATTTTTTTTTTTTTTACTTTGTTGTATTTAGATTTTAAAATCAACATAAAAAAACTCTATGGTTTTATAATAATAAATTTTTGGCACGAAATATTGATTAAACATAATTCAAAAAAAATTTCTGTACAATGTATGTAGAAGTAGATAGTCAAAACATGTAAACATAAATTTAATATAAATAATAATAAAAAAAATTTGTGTGGTTAGTTAAAAAATAAAAAATATTCTAGTAAGAAAATATTGCAATTTTGGAAAATTTATATTAAAGGCTTGGGGAAATTATTTGATTAATCGCCCTCCTAATTTGATAAACTAAATATACATTATTATATGCATAGATATACATATATAAAAAAAATCAATCAAAATTGAATTTAGAGCATAAATTTAAATATTTATCTGCGGTAAGATTAACGTTGACTAAATTTGTAGTTTTAAGAATTAATTTCATGTTGTTAAATATTGACAAGTATCATTTTCAATTTTCAAAGTTAATTATGTCCATTTAAGGTTTGTCTTTCTAATAATAGTCAATTCGAATACATTTTGGTAAGCAGTCAAATTGGTCGTTTTTCGTAATCTTCGAATTAATAAAAGATCAATTTAATATTTAAAAGGACTATTTTTAATTGGAAAAAAAAATTATCTACATTTTGCGAAGAAAATTCTAATTAATATAATTTACAAATTTCATAAACCATTCTTCATTTTAATATTCAAAAACAGTTAATTATTTTTTTTCCCTAATTTACGCACCTAAACGATCAATCAATTTTACTACACTGGGGGGTTACTAATTTGTCAATTACAACCAAATTTTTTAATCATATACATATATAAATAATATAATTTTTAGTCACCTTATAATTTCAGTTCATCAATCAAACTAACTAATTTCTAAATGAAATTTTTTATACCATAAAATTACAGACAGTTTTTTTTATAATATATTAAGTTCACTGTCATTCAACCCGAAATATGTATAAATATTTTGTTGTTGGGCAAAATAAAAACCATCAGACTTTTCCTCAAACCTTTTTCAAAAAGGAAATTCATACTTTTATCAAATGAAAAAAAAAAAAATTCATCCCTGAAAAAAAATCTTTACCTAAAAATAATCACAAAATAATTTACTATATACTAACAAAATTTTGGTATACAACTATATAAGCTGAAATCAATTTTTCTTCCAGAATTTTCCACACCCACCCACATATATAAATTTGAGATTTTCCTGGATTATTTTTCGTATTGTTTATTTATTTTTTATTATCTTTTACGTAAAGTTTTTTTTTTGATCATTAAATCACCAAAAATTTTGTACCAACAAAAAGGAAAAAATGAAAATTGGGTCTTTTATCATCCATACAACAAAATCCATGCCATATGAAAATGAAATAGGCAATTTTTTTTCTTGTTTTTCTTTCTATGTAGTACCAAAAACTAATACAATTATAAAAAAAAATCTCTCATCTCCTACACAAATAAAACAAAATCCAGAAAGAAGTAAAAATTTTATTTATTTTTTTCGTCCTTTTTTCGAGGAAAAACTTTTTAAAGGTTTCTTTACCCTTGGCAATGAAAATTTATATTTTTCTATATTTACAGCCGAGACAACGTTTGATTGCCAAGTTCAAGGCCGATCAAAAGTTTTATATTCTTTTAATATATTTCTGTGTGTGAGTGTATTTTTTTCTGGGAATATCCTTTCTATTTTTTTTTTGTGTATAATACCAGGCAACAAATTTTTATTTTTACATATGTAGGCTCGTTGAAAATGCGTATCCTCTTGTTAGTAGTGTTACAAGGAGGTTACTTTATATATTTAGGGGGTGTTAAAAAAAAGGATGTTCGAGGAAAGGAATTTATTTTATTTTATTTATTTTTTTGTGGGTAAAAATGAAATCAACATGATAACACAAATACACAGACATAGTTGGTTTGGGGTGGATATATATATATATTTATTCAAATCCTTAAATATCCTATGACTACGCACAATATGATGATGGCATTGGTTTATTTCAATAACACCAAACCAATTCCTAGGAATTTTCTTTTTTTGTCGTTGTTTCATTTTTGTAAACTGTTTCCAAGGATACTATTAGGTTTTATTTTTACGTATATGAGTTTTTAAATATTTTTTAGTTACCATTTAAGGAAAGGGAAGAGGGGAGTGATTTGTATATTACGAACTGATTAAGTTAAATAAAATTTAAAAGGTACTTGCGAAAACTTGTTGAAAACCCAGTTTTGAAAATATGAAATACCAGAAATGGGCTAATTTTTTTTATGTTATCTGAATGTTTCACAAAATGCCATACATACACGTTGTACGGTCATATTCTTTGATTGAAATTGCTTTTTTCTTGCTCACAATTTTTCAATGTATGAATATTATTTTTGCTAAAATTTGTAATATTCTAAGCACGCATATCCTAGTTATTCAATCTAACAAGTCCGAGTTACCTCCTAGACTAAAAAATAAATAAAAATAAACTATAACTTTCACCCATTTAAAATTTACTACTAATTTCGTCCTATTTCTCACTAACACAAACAAAAAAATAAACGAAAATTTTACCACCCCAAAAAGGAAAACACGAGTGTGTTAAAAATATATACCTACTGTTTGAACGACCTTGAAATCTGGAAAATGTTATTGACCCGATTCTGCGGATATTTTGTTTTTAGAGACACGACAGGAAATTATTTCAAGTCAATTTATATTATAATACATTAGAGTGAATGAAATAGAAAAACTATATAGACATTTCATTTCAAAAAAGGATATATTGTACATAATCATTGTGTTTATTTATATACTAGATTTATTTTGAAATGGTGTTAGGTGATTTTGGTGGCATAAAAAGGAACTGTTAATGTATTAGAAAACCAGACGAACGAAAGCATTAATATAAAAATAATAGCACGCACTATATCCATGCTTTTGGTTAAAAGCGAGATTTGTACGTATACTTTTTTTTGTGAAAAACGCCCACACCTCAACATTTTTGCTGCGAAAATAAAAATCTTTTAATATTTTATAGAGGAAATTGAGTGAAGAAGGGCAGGTAGCTATTAAAAAGGATATCCTTTTTGATATAGTCGACAATATGATGAAAAAAAAACCCTGATTATATTAAAAAATTTGAATAAAAGCAGTTTTTTGCGATACCCAAAAAATAAAATGAAATTTTAGCGATAATTTGTGAAAAATAAGTTGTGGTTTTTTTTTTTTTTTTTTGATATTTTTAACTGATATTTCAAGAATGTGTGTAAGAAAATTTTCGTCCTTTTGAGAATAATTTTGTTATTTTTATTTAGAAAGTAAAATGCGTAGGACAAATTTTATGAAAATAAAATTTAATATGTTCATATGTGAGTTGAAATTATTGAAGTTTTGCAGAAAAAAAAACTTTATATATTGCAAAAATATACGAGACAAAATTTATGTGAAAAATTTCTTTCATAAATCAAAGTATAATAAATAAAATTGACAAGTCTGCATTTTCTTTTTGGGCACACTTTTTTATTTCTATAAAGTTTATTGAATTTACCAAGGTAACGAAAGTTAGTCTGTCAATTTAATATTTGGTATATACATTTATATATTAAATTGACAGAGTAACTTTGGTTGTATACCAATTTAATATATATATTTAATATGTCAATACCTTGAAAATTTGATACTGAAATACTTAAATATTCTTTATGCATAGAATTAAAAATCATCTTCGATTAAAATCAGGATTGAAATAGTTTCGTGTATGAGACATTTTCAAACATTTTTTGAAGAAGGAGCTAGTAGTTAAAATTTATCAAATTTTTCTTTTAAAAGATTACATAAATTTGGTTAGAAAATTAACTAATTTTATTAAATTACTTTTCAAACCTTTTTACCGAAAATTAGTTAAAGTTTTCTATTCAATTCTTTCCAATCTGAAATAGACAACTTTAAAGTCCATAATATGTCCATAAAGTTCATGTCTAGACTGCCTTAAGGTTTATATAATTTGTTGTATATTTGATATTTGAAAATTTGGCTGTACTATATGTTTCAAATAAAATTTAAGCGCAGACATAAATGCATATCAGTTACATAGCAAAAAAATCTTTCTTAGTTTCTTAACCATTTTTCCCAGCTTATATAGAATGACCAAAATGAATATCAACAAATCCTTTTTAAATTTTGGAAACATTCAAGATTTCCAATCATATATTTTACAATTGGAAACTAAATTGCTATATGAAATCTTTAAAACTGTAGCGTCGCAAAAAGCTCTATACACAAATATAATAATGTAAATTGTAAAATTATTTTCCTAGGATATTTTTTTATTTTATTGTATCCTTCTCTAACTCCCTTAGTTGAAGATTTATATATGTACAATGTACAACACAACAACAAAATACTTGTCGTAAAGATTTTTGACTTTGTTCAAGGATATTATACGCAAAAATATATTTTTCCCCCTCAAAAACGATATTATGCCACTTCTCAAACTCTTAGCTTAATATTATTATTATTTTTAGAAATCATTAAATAACAAACTTTTCCGATACCTTTTTCCATTACCAATTTTTGGTATAGTAGGAAGAACAACAGGGTAAAAAAAAAATTATATACTTTGTAATATTATTTTCTACGCATTACAGACATATTTTTTTTTTTTTTTTAAGATTAAATTTTTAGTTGTAAACAATTTTTCAAATAAATATTAAAAAGAAAATGCTTTTGATGTTTTTTTTAAAGAATAAGAAAGAAATTTTCCATTACATTTTTCAAATATATAATTTACAAATATTTTTCTTGTATAATAATAAACTTACCCGCAAAAAGAAAATCAAGTTTTTATAGAATTTTGTTACACATGCGAGAAAAATTATAATATTAATTTGTCGTGACATTTGCTTACCTGGAAAATATATAAAAAAAAAAGAAAATTAATAAAATTAATTAATTCTTTAATATATTTGTAATTATTAATAATTTAATAAAAAATTACGAAAATGATTTTTAGATTTGGGTATAAGATCTACATTTATATGTACATATATAAATATTGTATGGAAGATGGTTTTCTGAAAATGTCACGATAATTTTACCTAAAAGTACATCCTCATTGCTCATTCAAACAAATAATCATTTTTTTTTTAGTATGTTTGACTGAAATAATGTTGGTGTGTCATACAATTCGTTTGCAAGGATTGTACTTAATTTATATTCATAACACATAATTTTAGACACAAGTGAATAAACATCATATGTAAAACCAACGAATACCACAATCGAAATAAATAGACGTTTTTAAGGCTCCAGTGCAGACAAAATATTAATTTTGTCTGTCAGTTCGTTTTGTCTATTTCTGGTTTTCCAATACGGTATTTAGTTTGTTTTATATATCGTTTTCAATCTAACCTATTTGTGTTCTAGAGTTGATACTATAGCCATCTATGAATTCCGGATGCTGGTTAAATTCAATGCTAAATTCTGGTTAAATTTAAAAACTTCAAAATTTTAATTAATCAAAATTTGTTATAAATTCTTTTTATTATGCCTTCATAAATAAGACAAACCCAATTAATGTCTACGATATTTTACTTCTTCTATACATAAATTATGATTCGTCGTGTACACGCGGATTTTTTATGATATTAAAATATATTAAGAAAAAAAAGGAGTTATTATAGCAAAGACAAAACAAACATTTCCTCAACTTTAAGGTATAATAATTTCATTGGGGTCTTCTTTTGTGACCATTAAAATAGACGATAATCATAAAGAAAATTGTCTCCTTTTCGATTAATTATTTATTGTTTATGGCAAATTCGTGCTCTATCAATTTCGTTTTTTTTTGTTGAACCAGAGGCAAAAAAAAATTCAAACAAGAAGAAGTCAAATAACATTTTAAAAAAAAAGGAATTAAAGAATATTTTAATATTTCGTATTTTTTGTTCATTTTAACCGGAAGAACGCTTATGATTTGTATAAAAGAATTAATTATCATTTTTTTAGACTTGAATCCTAAAAGGAGGATGTCAAGAAAATACAACAGAATTAATAAACGAAAATGTTGATTTGTCTGCTTTTCAAATTTTTATAGAACAATTTAATTTGAACATTTTATTGCCTACACTAAATAATGTAATTTTAATTGAAATTTAGTTAAATTTCCTTTCGGAAATTGTAATCGGAAGATATAAAAGATTATATAGTTAATTTACAGATCACGGATATTATATTAAAATGAATTCAAGGATGTTTTGTTATAGGCTTGAAAGAAAATAGATTAGAAACGATTCAAGTGACAATCTGATGAGGAATATTTGCATTTCGATCAAAAAAAGACTATATTTTAAATTTAGGCTATATAAAAAATTTTGGAAATAAAATATTTGAAATTTTTCCAAATTTTTAACCTAAAAATATCTTCTTATATATTTCTTTAAAAAAAAATAATTAAATTATTAACATTGCACATTGTTATTTATTTACATTGAGGTCAATAGTATTCAATTGCTTTAAATTTACCATACCACCACCCACATTATTTTTGAATACTTTCTTAGCGCAAAAATGAGTAAATACGAAAACATTGTTTGTGTTTTGTCAACACAAGAAAAAAAAATTAAAAATACTTTTTTTTTCTTATATAAATCAAAAATTAATGTCAAATAATGCACAAAAATAAACTTTTAATTTAGAAAATGCATCTTGTTCTAATTTCCGCAACTTTGGTTACTCACGAAAAACAAAATTGAGTTCAAAACTTCCGGACAAAAATAAATCCGAATTATATACGCTAATATTTTTTTTTTCAAAATTTTGCATAAACAAAAATTTTACACAAAAAATTTTCTATTTCTGTAAAAAAATTTCATTTTTATAAATTTTAAAAAATTAATAAAATTACAAGAAAATTTAATTTTAACCTGTCCGTACACACCTCTTCTATCCAATCATAATTTCATTAATGCAGAAATTAGTTTCAAACGCATATATAGTCCCGTGCGCTAAATATCAGCTGAAGCAGAACTAATATAATAATTCTTAGCTATTAGCTGGTGGATTTTGTAATGCCTAGAAGGGGTTAGGGATGAAAAATTACCATTGGCAAAAAAATTTAAATTTTATTTTAAATTTTCTATATTAATTTTTGTGCCAAAATTATTTGCCCTTAAACCACAAAATAATAGATTCGCGCTCGTTGAGACCCACTTAAAATATTTGAAATTTTGTTTATATGCTGCGTGTATGAGCCGCGACATATGTGCACTCTCATTCAACTAATACGTTACGTATATAAAATATAATTTAAATGTCAATTAAAATTGTTTTTTTTTTTAAATAATAGTTTACATAAAATATCTTATGAAGGCGTTAAATAAATAGTTTGGTTGGTTTTTTTTTTTTTGAAAATTTTTAATACTATTAAATATAAAATTTTAAGTATTTAATTTAACATGTTTTTTTTTATGAACTATAGGAGTAAAATAGTAAAATTATTTTGTTATTATACATAAATGTTTAATTTATTTGCTAACAAAACTATTTTTTAAGCTTTTATTTGACATGGCAATTAATAATTGTGGCTATAAAAATGTATACGCACTTAAATTTCCAATCATTTGGAAAATGTGGTAAAGTTATAAGTCTTTAGGTGTTGTAAAATTGGTAAAAATTATTGGTTTAACATATTAACGTAAATAATATTTAGAAATTTTTTAACAAGTTTATTACGTTTCTTGTTTCCGGTCTATTTTGCATGTGGAATTTGTTGTAATTCTATATATACAATTTATTGGTATACATATTACTATTAGAACTTATAAACTAATCTGGTCGACTTTATAAACTAATCTGGTACTAAATTATACTATTCCAAAATTAATAAATAACCTTCCAGTTCCAGTGAATGTACACTGATACATTTTCCGTCAATTATAAGATTTGTAATGATTCGGAAATCTGATTTTAATTAATTAATTCTTAATTAGGAGAAAAAAATTAGACTAGTTGCCAGTTAAAAAAACTCTGACATTTTCTGTTGACAATAATCAAGAAAATTAATTATATATTTTTTTCTATTATACCATACTCCCTACATGACTACAATTTAGCTTTCAATCAAGAAAAATTGATAATGGTAAAGTGTTAAAAAAAGCAACAAAAATTATTTAAAAAAAAAAACAAAAGCAACGATGACAACAACTGCGATGACAACTGCAACAAATAATGAAAAAATTGTTAAATTTAAAAAATAAAATATACCTACAATAAATATGAATATAAAAAAAAAATTTAGATTAATCGGTCAAGGATCGTTCATATAAATCGATCTGATCAACTTGCAAAAAAAAAAATTATTATTATATTTTTTTTTATTACTTCTTTATAAAAAATCTGCGAACATTCTTAAGCGAAAGTGTCTGCTTATGAAAAAACAAAAATACGCTATCGCGAACAAAGCTCTCTACAATTTACAAATAATCATAATTATATAACAATTTCTGAATTTTTTATTCAGAGATAGTCAGGGAAATATTATATGTATATAGTGGACGGTAGCGACGATCGTGGTTGGACACAGTTGACGTCATTTTAAGCTTTTATGTTAAAAAATATCTTTTATAATATGCAATTTTGTAGACAGAAATTATTATAGCAAGTCGCATAGGCATACAAATAATGTATAAATTTTTTTGCAGCAAATAAATATAAATTATGCTTTTTAAATGATATTGAATTAATGAAAAAAAAAAATTATGTTAATTTTTTTTTTATTATTTGATTCGTTTTTATATATAAAGATATTTATTATTATGTATATTTCTTTATGCAAAAATTAATTAACATAATTTTATAAGTGGGTGTTAAAAATTGATCTAATTTGAAACAATTTGAAACATTTAGTGGCAATCAAAAGGAGCTAAAATAATTTAGTTGCATGTTGCATGGATGTTCATTTTGCATTTAAGTTTTTAAATATTCATTTAATTAATTTCTTCTCTGTTAACAAAGTGAAATTGGTTCCTTTATAATTTATAATAAGGAATTTTAAAATGTGCAGATAAAGGACTAACTCCTTGGTCAAGAATTAATCTCAGTTTTAACTAATTCTATAGATTCAATTCCGAAATGTCCGGAATATAAGGGAAAATTTTGGAAAAAATGTGATTAGCTGATATTGAAATTGAAGAGGACACAAAGGATGTTTAAAACATTTTAAGCATAAAATTGGAATAAAACAGATCTTTGGTATTTGATGGTATCTATCGACACGTAATCTATGTATTTAATTACTATTGGTATCCCTTATGATTTTTACAGAAAAACTGTTTCTTAAAATTATAAATGAATTCTATAAATATTATACTAGCAAATTAATTATCAATTATCAATTTGATTTTTAACATTTCTCCCTTTTTCATCAGTTAGTTTTGCTACTCAGCAACTTTATTAACGTCATCATTTATTTGAATAATTATCACTGCACGTGATTTAAATTTAATATAAACAAAGCAAAAAAAATTATGATAAACAAAAAATCTTTTAAAATTATATTTTTATCTTATCGCGTTTGTCTCTTTAACAAAATATTTCAAAATTTTATATTTTTTTAACTAATTATATTTTCGTGATGATTTTTAGAGACAAATAAATTTTGTTTTTCCTTTACAAAAAAGAAACACGAAAAATTTCCAAAATTTGAATAAAAATCTAAAATGAGCAATGATAACAAATTCAAATTTTGATTTTTTGACATTAAATAATTACTTTTTTGACTAAAAATTCTGTGGTGGTTTTTATTTTCTTTTTGGTCCCAAATATCAAATTAGGATATTTTATTTAAAATATTTCCGCCCTCATTTTTATGGATAAGCCTAATTTTTCATTATAAAATTATCTCTAATGAGGAGATAATGTTTTATATAGGACTAATCTTAAACCAGACAAACAAACATAACACAAATATTTATCAAACAAAAAGACTCAAATAATCTCAAATTACCACACTTTAAAGTCATTAATTGTTAATTTTCTTTTTGCTGTTTCTAGTGGCGTGTAAAAGGATAAACACCAGGACAAGATAAAACTCTCCCTGCAACAAAGAAACAAAAAAAAATCATGTTGTCTTCCAGGAAATTAATAAGTGTTACAAAAAGAAAATCGCCAACCACACACACTATATAGTTTTAGGGTATATATGATGTAACAAACACTTGAACCAATTTTTCTTTAAATAAATTGGAGTGAATCAGAGGGACAAACACGCACCTTAAATTTTTTTTTTGGTTACAGTGAAATAACAGAATCATCATCATGTAATTGCAACGATATTCCTTTTTTTTATTTTAACATTTTAACAGTCCGCACATGTTTTCATAAATATGGAATCAAGTGCACAACAACAAGAAATTAAATTTTTTTTTGGGTTGGGCTCTTCTTGAAAATGTTCGCTTTCGAATAAAAGAATAATAATTTTTTTGGTGGTTTTGGTGGTCTACATTACAGAAAGCCGTAAAGTAACAATTTTTTTTTGTATTTGCCCACCATCATCACTGGATCTTCTGGTCTTACAGCAACAACCATATGTTTTTCTTGTTGTTGCTCGTGTACTATGGATAGTAGTACATGGTATACATGTACCGATACTGGAATATTTTGTATTTGGTAAGTTTCTGAAAAAGGTCAAATATATTTAAAAAGTTGATTTAATTTTGTTGATTATTTTGTCAGAAACATGTACAATAAAATCTGGCTTTGTAAGTAATTGAAAGTATGTGTAAATGAGGACCATATCTTATTTCGGTAACATTAACAGTCTATAAGGAATGGAAAACAAGTATTTTTAGTATATAGTTTCTTTTTGAAATTCCTGTCAGATAATTTACACACATATAACCCTTGAGGTAGGTAAGAAATAACGTTTTTACTCAGATGAATACTTAAAGATGATATTAAATTAAAGTGGTAATTTCCTGATAATATTGAGTAGGATTCAAGTAGAAAATTATCAAAGTAAAATGAATAATTATATTCAATATAAATTTAGAAATCTTTGTCCGATATTTATGTATCGTATTCGTATACGAAATTATTGAAATCTCTATTTCCAGAATCTGTATGGTTTTTTATTGTATTGGCACACTCAGAGGGTCCCTAATTGCAGACATTTTTTTTAAAGTTTTTTTGCTATAAATTTGGCAAATTTAAATATATTTAGAATTGGTTTTAATTTGTTTATGATAATCATTTGTTTATGATCCATGAACACTAAATTTTGGAGAATGCCGATATTTTACTAGGCCACAAATATGAGGTTCCCATTTAATTCAAATTTATCATGAAATTAAATGGGAATAATTATTTTAAATTCCGCAAACGAAAGTGAATTTTATATTAATATTAATATTTTTTTTTGGTGTGTCCATGAGGATCCAAAAGATCCAAAATCCAATTTTTGTACATATAATAATTTCACTTTCAGGAAAAAAAAAATTATAAAATTATTGAAGAACTGACAATAAAAAAAAAACCGCAATCCAACGTACAAAACAATCTTGCAATCAAGGGTACAGAGAGGTTTTCATATCTGGTAAATTTATAAACTGCTTAAAATAGGGCATGACCATTTTACCCGAAATAAATAAATAAATATTATATTATAAAACCGTTCGAGTTTTGTTGTTACATGTTTTCATATCATATTCATTTAATTTTATTTTTATTTTTTGGCAAATTGGCGTATTAACTTAACAACATAATAAATTTTATGCGAACAGGTCGTTGATTTAAAATATTGTTGCTTATATTGTTGTTGTTTTTGGAAATTGCATCTTGGAGCGATAATGTAAAACATTTAGGTTATTTTTGATATATTTGTTTATCCATTTATACTCTTTTTTTTTAGGCGTGGTACTGGTTTACGTGCAAAAAAAGCGTAATCGCGACGAAAAACGTGAGTAAGTTTTTTTTTTTCGTGTATGTGCAAAAAAGTTTGAAATAAAATTATGTAATTATATTTTTATATGATTTTATTATTTATTATTATTGTTGTTGTTTGTTGTTGATGATGATAATAATGATTAATAAAATTTTTGATTTGGAGGGCTTTAATTTTTTATGTTGCTGCTGGCTGAAACTTGATATTTTTATCTATGTATGTAATTTTGTTTGAATTAATATTTTTTTTGGCATTGGATCGCATTCAGAATGATAAGAATCTTAAAATAAATGGACAGACGAGTATTAAAAAAAAAGTTGTAGAGAAATTTCCTTGAAATTTTCAAAAGATTTTAAATTTGTTGGAATAAGAAAGATTTCACATTTTTTTATATAGCCAACAGGAGATAGAGAATTTCTTCATTGGTTCCAAAATACCACAATTATTTCAATTCTCAAATATTTTAGAAACTCAAAAAAAATATATTGACATTTCTTCTTTCTAATTGCAATAAATTTTATTTCTAATTTTTCTATTTTTTTCTATACCATTAACTAAATTAAAATCCTCATGCGAAACTCAAAAAAAAAATGTATACAATCAAAAACTTCAACTCTTCCTGTTCCAATAAAAAAAAAAATGTTTCCAGTTTCTTTATTTTTAAAACTAAATTTTTTCCATCCCCAATTCATCCCAAAATTCCAGTAATTCTTTTAATGTTTCAATTTAACCCTCTCGTAATTTAAAAAGAATAACAAGTGCAACCATAAAATTAACAAATTATCGTTCCAAACCACAAATAAACAAACAAAAAAATTACCACATTTTTTTTTTTATAAAATTTTCACTTAAAAGTTCCAAACTGAACCACAAAACAAAAAAACACTTGATTCTCTTGACAATCTCTTTTTAATGATGAACTTTTTTTTTTATTTTAAATGATGTCCTTATGTCGTTTTACGAACGTATATTTTTATTAGATGAAACGAAAATATGTTTGTAATTTCTTTTAGTGCAACATATAAAAAAAAAAGAAGAAATTTATGTTTCTAACAACAACAACAACAAAAAAGATTACTTTTTGAACATTTTGTGTAAAGTGCCCAGGAAAACATCAAAACTCAATTAGAGAGAAAATATGGAGGAGATATATAGGGAAAAATGTTGTATAGTAGGAAAAGGGACGACCTTTTTTTCTTGTTTTATGAATCCTTTTTTTTTTTGTCGGTTAATGAGTTAAACGCGGACGCACATTTTTTTTATTTTTAATAGCACATAATTATGATGAAAGAGAGATGGATAGGAAAGAGTCAAGTTGAAAATATATCCTGGCGTGATAATTCATCAAATAGGAATAAAAATTGACTTTTGTTAGAATGATGTTTGGTTTTTGGTTTATATAATTGAAAAGAGGATGTTTATATCATTTAAAATAAGGATTTCATAAGTGGAATTATATAGTACACAGAAATAAATATTATGCACTATGTTTCCATGTCGAGTTGAATTCGAGTTAGAGTTTAGTTATAGTTATAGTTGTGTTGGAATGGTACGAATTTTATATAATATTTTAAAAGTATAACAAAGTTTACAAAAGAATGTGAAGGTGGTAAAGAATCCTTGTAAATTACTGTGTTTCCTCTTCCAAGAGACATTAGAGGCGACAGGTTAACTAAAGTTCTGTTAAATTGTCCTGTCAACTTTCATGTACGTGGAGAGATAAGAATATTATCGGACGATCAAGTGACAAAGTCCTTAATCAGAGTAAACTTCTAACAAAAAAATTCTTACAAATTCCAAAAAAAAAAAAGAAGTATTATTTAAATTTTCCAAATAACTTTTTCTTAGTGCAGACTTAAAAGTACATTAAGAACTTAAAAATTCTTTTATACAATATTATTTTGACTTTATAGTAGGAGGATTTAATATTTCTTTCTTGTCGTAATTCTACACTTTATGGCACACGCATGGATGGCTAAATTCAACAAATATAAACCCAAAAAAAGAGTAATTTTATATTTTTTAATGTCCTTATAAGTCCTCAGGGAATAAAGTAAAAAGGATTTTTCATATGACAAATAATTATAATGAAAAATAAAGAAACAATCTTCTAAAATATATTTCCAAAAATATATACTTTTTAGTAACAAAATAATGAAATTTAATTTTTTGTGTAAATTGAAATAATATTTCGAAATATTAAAGACAATAAAATAGAAACAATTTTTTATTTATTGCAATAAAACAAAATCAATAAAAACAATTTAAAAAACAAAAAATTGACCTTAACCGAATTGACTACTGTTCGCAGAAAAACAAAAAATTATTGATAGATAGTCAATTGCACGCTTTATACATGCTAAGTTAAACAAAAAGTGTAAAAAACTAATTTGAATTTTTTTTTTATTATAATATTTTGGTTGTGACAGAAAAAAAAAAACGCTTTAAGTCTTAGCTATAAATCAGAAACAATTTTCTTCCTTTAGGCATTAAAAAAATAACCAAAGTCAAATTCAATTATTGATTTTTGTTATAGTAAAATTTCATTAAATAAATACAAAATTAAATTATTATATTAATAAATAAAATATTTTACATTATAATTTTAAGTTTTTGCATAAAAAAATTATTCAAATTTTTGGGAGAGTAAAGTTTTTTTACAAATTATATTCGTTATTTTTCTACACTAAGGAGGAATTTAACGTGGAAATATATTTACTTTTTCAAACAATTTCCAGCCACATTTTAAATGTAACAGAAAAAGGACATTTTTCAGCTTTTAATCTATAGATTTTTTAGTAAAACTAGATACAATTTTTCTAAAAAAAAGAATTTCCTTTAAATTCGACGATCAAATTTTACACGATAAAAGTTTTTCAATTAAATATTTTTCAACCCTTCTAAATAATTAATTTACCCTTTTCGTCATGGAATATCCCAATCATTTTCTTTAACACGAAGACTTTAATTATTAAAAAAAAAATTTTGCAGTTGCACTCAACTGGAGAATTTAAATCCAAACCCCAATCCGCAAAACAACAAATATTTGCAAACAATTAAAAGATTCTTTATTTTAATTTTTTCAATTTATTTTTAAAGATAATATGAAAAAAAAAACGAATTACTATTGCAAATTGCAACCATAATAGAAGTATTAAAAAAAAACTTGTCTTCCGGTCCATAGCATTATAATATTTTTTATTTGTTATTCTTCAAGTTTTGCTAATTCTCCTGTTTTCTTTAAACACAATCTTTTATGCATTTCATTAAAACGTGCAAATTGACTACCATATAAAAGAGAACCTTGCATTTAGGCAGGTGTGGTGTGGTGGCATCGAATCATGGTGCAAAAATAAAATCTCTGACCATTAAAATAAAAATACAAAACGAAGGAAGAAACCAGTTTTATGGAAAAATTCCTTCATCTCAAAATGCAGACTAACATAAAAAAATATTTCATCATCAAAAAGTAAACATTCCGAAAACTGGTTTGGTTTTTTGGTCAGGAAAAGGATTAAATACTATTTTTTTCTTCCTTTTTTTAACAAAATTTTTTTTAGCATAAAAGTATCTTAAAGATATTTTTAAAAGTATCTTTAAGATACTTTTTTAAAATAAAAGATATTTTGCATCTGGTCGATTATATCACATCAGATACTAGAATATATTCTATACTTTCAGTAATTATCTTTATATATTTAAATAGGAGATTGCAGCCTAAGCCTAGTCTTTTTATTGCACCAATGACAAAAAAGATACAACTACGAAAAATTAAATTTAAATGTTTTTGTAATTAACCCAATATTAAAATTCTCTAAATAACAAAATCACAATTATAGTAATTTTCGTATTTAGTTTACAAAATGATTTTACAATTTACAAATGCAATTTGAAAATCAAGAACACGTAAAAGATTTTTTACAGAAAAAAAAAGATATCAAAAAAGCAAAAACGAAATAAAAATTAGCAAATTTAAGAAAGTCAAAAAATTAAATAAAATATAATTTATTATTACAAGATTTTGTTTTATAAAATTTTGCAATAATTTTTTAACCTCAGTTAAAATAGTGTGAACCAACAACAAAATTTCACAAAGAAATTAAAAGCGATTATATACCGCCAACCGTGCCGGTTTTTTTTTTATTAAATGATGTAATACCAAAAATTTTACAAAAAGTAAAACAGATATACGAACATAAATATATCTATAGTACGTACATATATTTCCGTCAAAACAAAAACAGATATTTCTTATGATTTTATGCTCATTTTTGGTATTTCTTTTTTATATGAATTTAAGTTTTGTTGAAATGGTAAATTTGGCTGACAGAGAAAACATTTTGCCAAAAAAAATATATAATAATAATAAATGATATTCAAAGTCAATAGCGAGGGGTTTATCACATTCGGAAAATTTGTATATTTCATTAAGTAGTTTAAGTCAGCAGACGATTGGTATTAAACATCAAAAGTTTCAGAGTTGAATGGTAAATAAGTTTAATTTACCAAGAAAATAATTTGATTAGAAGAGTAATCGTATTTATTTTCTGATTCTGATGGCAGTTTATGTGATTAGAATGGTATTCCTAGCTTAAACAGATTAAAGTATCAAAATTCCTTCAACACAATATTAGTGGTAGAAGAAGTTATTCAATACTAACTGACAGTTCAACTCAACTTTCTAGACTAGATTACTCCATATATATTCAAATTTGATATTCGAATGACTGGATAAAATAATAATGTTAAAAATTTGGTGTTCATTATTGAGGATCTGCTTTAGGATTAGTTTCTTCAAAATTTGTGAATCAGTTGTTTCATACACAAAGCTAACAATATTAAGAAAAAAATAAATTAGCTGCTCAATTCATACCAGTGCAACTACTGCAATTGTGCATGAATTTTCTTTGGTCTATCGAAATTATTATTACTGATCGATCAGCAACCCAAGCTAACAAATCATAATTTCTCATATTGACTAACCCCTCAAAATCAATTTACAGCCGAATGTGTCTTTTAAACATTTTAGCATTTTAATACTAGACTATAACAAAGTGTTAAATAATAGATACCCAATTTATTTATCATTTTTTCTCTATTCTCACACGCAATCATGTCATTTATGAAAAGAAATTGTTTTTTTGTTTTTGTTTTTGTTTTGTTTTTATTCTGTTTTTGTTTATCTGACTTGTAATTTTTCGGGTTTGTTGAGAAAACGTGACCTTTGAATATTTTTGTTGTTGGATTTTTGTAGTGATCGTTTTCGTTTCTATTTTGGCGAGACAAGAAAATTGTTTATTTATATACAATGTTTTTTTTTTTGGTTTTGTTTTTATTTCTGCATAGTTTGTAGTAATTTCAAAATTAGGGCAAATCAGTGGAAACCCTTTTCATTATATTTTTAATAATAATTCTTGTAGATTTTCCCACACAAAAAATAATTTTGTAAAAAGTAATTTGTTTTTAAATTGAGTTCATTTATTTTATACTTAGTTGATTTATTTAGTAAATGTTTTATAACGATTGAGATTAGTTGTAATTATACTTGTGAGAATTTAGATAGTGAGGAATTGAAGCTTATTAGTCTTAGGAAATAGATATGGGAATTTGAATCCTTTTCAAACTGAAGAGATGCAAATACATTTTCTATTAAATGCATCATTAGAAATGGGTAGGTAGTTGAAGAATTAAATTTAATTAGGATAGAATTTATGGTGGGAAAAAGGTATGAATTTTAAATTTTATAATTCAAATACCTATATACTTTTTGGATAAATTAAAATTATGTCCCTCATTTGAAATACTTTGACATTAATTTTTACCTCATAGTACACTACAAACTATCAGCCTTAGATAGTTCATTTATTATTTTATTCTTATCAGTAATTTTATGGGAAAAAGAAATTATTAAAAAAAATTATACTAATTAGATGACTCAGAGCTGATTTATGAACCTCGAATTTAGTAATGATATTACATTTTGGTGTATGCTTACATAATGGGAAGATACGCTAGTAAGTATTATATGTTAAATGTCATTTGAATTTTTGTAATTCTAGCTACGACGATTGTTTAGATGAAATAATTCCAAAATTATGAAAAGATTTAAGTGTGAAGTTTTCAAATGTTGGTAGTCGGTATAAGGAATCTCTACTCAAAGGAAAGTTTCTTATAAATTTTAAATTAAGCTATCAAAATTATTCAAATTTTTATTGATCTTGGCAGAATTCATTGATCTTCTAAACTCTTTTAAACTAATCTTTAATTTAATCTCTAACTAATTAAAAATTTTATATTAATAATAATAATAATAATAAAATTTTATTTTTTTATTTTCTGTACATAAAAAGTTTAGGTCATGGCAATCATGTGCCTCTCAATTAGAATTTCAACTTTTTCTAAAATATATAAATTAAATTGTAAATTATACAAAATATAAAAATCAATTAAAAAAATCAAAACGTTCTAAACATTCTTTTACAATTGCCACCCTTCTCTCACTTCCATCCATCGATGCTAAGAAAAAACTATTTACTATAATTCCAAAGCCTTAACTGCATTTTAAAAAGTCAATAATAATTACTAACATTTTCAGATATAAAAGCTATTAAAAAGCCAACGAATTCTTAATTGGAATTTTTGAAGAAAAAAAAAACACGATTTAAACATTTCAATTCTAAGCTTACGCACTAAGCAAAACGATTATAGAGAGTCAAAAACTAACGTTAAATTTCAATCCTATTCGAGTCAAAAATTTTATAATAGTTAAATATACAATCTGTCCCTCCTTTTACACCTAAACTCTAACCAAAACCAACTACTAAAATAGCTTGAGGGGTAAAAAAAAACTTAAAATTACCAAAAAAAAAATATGCTGGTTTGGTTAGATACTTTTCATCAGTTACATATGCTCGAATTTATTTTGTTATTATTGATTTTTAAAACCACTTCTATTAAAATCAAAACATGCACAAAAATCACTTGATTTTTCGTCGCGTTTGGAGAAGTGAAATGTTGTAAATATTATAGAAAAATCATTTGCATAGTAATGACACCGGGAGGTAGAGAATTTGAGGCTCCTATTATCCCTATAAAAAAATGATTTTGATCTAATAAATATCCCGAATAATTTTGAATACAATTTCAGAATTATTCTATGATTGTTTTTATATGAAATGAAAAATCTTTAAATAGATCTCAGAATTAGATTTTTGGAGTTACAATATTTTCGCTACCCATACGACGATTTCTGACTTTTTAGAAACAAATCCGGGACAAAATTTGCTTCGAATTTTAAAGACTTTTTTTTAATTAATTCTAAATTTGTGTTCTTTTTTAAAAGCCAAATTCGTAAAAAAAATCGTGTAAATAAATTGAAAAAATGCGTGCTTAGATTGTGTTTTTTTTTTAAAGAAAAGCTTGTCATCCATATTTGTACAAGGAAAACTTGAGAGGCTGGCGGAATGGGAAGGGAATATAACATTTACATTGCAACTTTTAGTGTCAATGGAGTTCATTTTCAAAGTGCCAAATAAAATATTATTATAGAAAAAAAACGCATTTGAAGGTTGGAAAATATTATAAAATAAATATAGAATTTACTGGAATCGTTGAAACATTGTTTTCGATTTAGATATTTTAGATAGAAGGTTAGATTTTTAGAAATACATAAAAAAAGAATTGTCAAACGGATGAAAAAAAATTATTGAACCAAAGTGGGAATATTATCTAGTTCTAGTGTAATAAATACTATTTCATTTTTATTTGATGTAATTGACCGGATTGGAGGTTTTTATTTAATTTTTTTATTATAGTGCAAATAGCAAGGCTGCCCCGATCAAGTTTTAGAAAATTGCATTTTTAATTTAATCGATTAACACAAATTTTTACTTGTTTTTTAAATGCAATTTAAGTTAAATTGTTTATTATTGAAAATAAAAATTATAATCATTATGTAAACATAGATTTATAAAAAAAAAAAACATATTTTTGTAGTTATCATATTTTTTCAATGTAATACAAATTTGAACTTTTAAAGGATTTTTGAAGTTCACGAATTAGAATTCATAAATATATTTTCCAACTAAAACTATAAAATGTAATGAATTCTAATGATTTGTCAAACCTTGTGGCATGCAGGCACAATAAACTTTAATAATTTTACAATATCATAAATTATGTTGATTGCATTTAATGTGTTGTTGTTTATGGATACTCGTGAAACAAGTTTTTTTTTGTGGCTACGATGTCAGATTTTCATAAGTATAAAAAGGATTTACAATGGACATATATATAAACTTGGAACTATTGAAGAAAATGTCCTTTAAAGACGTTATAAAACAAGTATACTTTTAGGATAGAATTTACAATCCCTCAGCAGGACATATGGTATGGTTGTTTGTAGAATGTTTCATCTTTTTGAACGAATTTTCTTAAGATTTCATAGTTTTTTTAAATATATAGGAAATATGCTCTATTTTCCATAGCCAGAATGATGACTATCATTCTAATCAATTTAAATATTAAAATTATCTTTTAAAATTATTCATGTAAATTACCTTCAATTCAATACAAAAAACTAGTAACTAACAATTTTTGGGTTATTTTTAAAATCATAAAATTGCATAATCAATATTAATTATTTTAAAGGCCAAACAATTTCCTTAAATGAAATATTTCATTAGAATTTCATTATGGCTTAATGAATTTCCGTTTGTAACTAAAATTTAATTTCAAAATAAAAATTATACGCTTTTTTTAATTAACTTATGAATGTATCTATTAATTTTCATTAAGACTTTTAAACTATATTAAATTCCGCCCAACAAAAACAAACCACAACTTAATCATATACCATACAACTGAAAAAACTGAATATAAAACATAATATTAGCTTTTTTTTCTCCATTGCAATTTTCAAGTGGAGTTTCAGTTTCAGTCTGCTTTGCTAATAAACGAATAAAAATAAATAACAAAAAAATTCACATCTAAAAAAAACCGATGATCAGTGTTCAAATTTGAATTCATTTACTGGCATGCAAACATATTTTCAGTTTATGTTCTAATCGATCATTAATAAGAAAAACACCATTCATTATTGACTTTGATCGCGAATAAAAATTCGATAAATAATAAAATTAAATTTAAAATTTAAAAAAAAAAGTAGTTGCACGCATACATTCAGTGCAGGTAAGTAACAGAAATAAAATATATTTTAATATCAATAAGATTTTTAAGGTGTATTTGACCTAAATAATTGCGTCACGTTCCGGTATTGACAACAGCAAAATATCTTATATAATAACATTATTAAGCTTTTTAAAAACTTTTTTGCATAGTCAAATTATTGTAAGCTTGAAGAGAGTATAATATTAAAGTAAATTGCTTCGCTATAAAAAATGTTAATTAAACTTTTATAAAAATTCAAAAATTTATGGTGCTAACAGTTTTTTTTAAATGTAAACGTTGATTAATAGTAGCGTCATCTATTTGTTAAAATATTATGTTTAGGATTATGTCTAGATTAACCCCTATAATTATCTCAACTTTTGTGTCCTGACTTTTGTGTCCAGTCCAGACTTTTGTGTCCTGACTTTTGTGTCTTTACTTTTGTGTCCTGGCTTTTGTGAAATGACTTTTGTGTCTCGACTTTGTGTCCTGACTTTTGTGTCCTGACTTTTGTGTCATAACTTTTGTGACTTGACTTTGTGTCTTGACTATTTCGTGTTGACTTTTTTGTACCCTGACTACTGTGTCTACACTTTGTTCCCTTTTACTACTTTTCGTGTCTTGGGTATCTTGACGTCATTTTTAATTTCTAGCCTAATAGTATGCAATAACAAAATAAAATATCTTTCAAACGTAAATTTGATAAAATCACATCAGAAACTTATTTTCTACATCGAATTTGACACGTATAAAAAATGACAATTTAAATAGACATGTTTTTGACGTGTGATTGATAATCGTGTATTTTCAGAATATTCTTAACAAAATAAAAATTGCTTTATATATATTTAAATTAATATTTATAATTCGTTCTTTTTAATATAAAATAAATTAAAATAGTATTTTTAATATATAAGTTTATTGAAATTTACAAATTGCAGTTTAAAAAAGTGTTTATACATATATACCTTTTTGGTTATTTATTTTGCACAATTAAGTACCTATTATAATCAGAACACAAAAAAAAAACAAAAAGAGTGGAAAAATTCTTCCTTATAAGATAAAAAAATTTGCCCGCAAAATAAAGTAATTAATAATTTTTTTTTGTTAAGATAAGAAATATTTCTGAACAAAGTTGAAACATTGGAAAGTATTTACGTTGAAACAAATAATTTTATCGTCAGAAATTTTTTAAGAGATTTTTTAATTTCCTGAACAATAAATATTTTATTGCAATATTGTTGGGTAAATTAAAGGCCCTTCAAGCTTCAACAAAAAAACCTTGAGGATTTGGTTATATTTTGCTATAGAAACTGAACAATAATTTTCGTATTTGGTAAGAAATTTTGAAAGGAATTTTTTTTTCCTGATTAGATTTATTGATTACTCAATATTTTATATAGTCAGCACAAGATTAATTATATATTATTTTAACATACAAAAATAAGAATTAAGTACTTTATAAGTGTTTAATATTATTGCACAATAAATTCTTATTTATATTTACAGAGTAGGGAAATTAAATGGCCCGATTGTTCAATGATTGTATAAATTTGTCCTTGAATATTAAAAAAAAAAAAATTGATTTGGTTGAATTGTTGAGTTAAAATTTTACTCATATAATTAAAGAAATTCTGTTTCTTTACGTAATTTTGTTTCTTTACGCTTATATATACATGGATAAACTTTTTGAATATTATATGTTAAGCTTTTTTTTATTTTACAAGCTAAATTTAGTTAAAATAAAAATAGAAAAATTCGTAATTAATTTCATACTTATTATAAAAAAAAAAACAGCATAAAAAAATTGTATTTATACAAGTGTAAAATAAAAATTAACTTTTAACAACTAGAAAAATTTAATAGAATACATATTTCCAAAATATTTGCTTTCTGGCTTTCATTTTCAAAAAGTTATTTTAAAACCTACTAAAAAGTTCTAGTTAATTTGCAATTTTCTATACCTACTTAAACCGGTTTTTATAAATTTAAGAAATTATGCTTATCTAATAACGATCCTCAAAAGATCAAATTTGAAATTAGAGAATTATCACGATCACGAAGCACGTGATAAATTTAAGTATATGTATAATTAATTTTACAATGATATATTTTTAATATTTAATATTAGTTCTAGTAAATTAATCGTAAAAAGACTTAATTAACGAAAGAATTGTAAAAATTAGATGTGAATCCCCGCTGATTTAAGTGTTGAATTCTGTGTACATCTCATTTGATTCATTTGATTTCTATTTATATTTACATTTAATTACAAAAAACCTATAAATTCTTCGGAAATTACAAAAATAATGATATATTGTATACAGTATTAAATATTTAAAGGTGGGCGATTTTTCAAACAAATTCATATACACAACAAGGAACTTGTAGTCAAACAAAAGCTTTAACAATATTTAATTTTCCTAAATTTGTCAAGTTTTCAATTTAAAAAATGAAACATAAAAATGTTATTGAACTGTTTGAAAAAACGAGACTAAAAAAATATGCCAACTAATTTTTTTTCATTGTCTAAAATTTATAGATAAGAATTGAAATTTTTTAATAATCTTAATTATTTTATAACTTTATTTACAGATAAACAGTAAAAAACACACAGAATTTTTATCTAAGAATAAAAACTTCCAATTTTAAATGAAATTTATAATACTACATAAGATAAGGATTACGGATAAAAAACAAAATTATTAAAAAAAATTGAAAAATCAAAAAATTAAGTAATTTAAAAAAAAACAAAAAAATTAACTTTAAAAAATATTGAAAAAAAAAAAACAAAATGAGTGCAGCAAAATGTTTATTAAAAATTCGACGTCAGGCTCAAAGTCCTTATAATACTGCAATATTAATAATTTTAATTAGTTTCGGTTTATTTAATAATGCAGTTAGTGAAATAGCACCGAAAGCAGATGATGATCCATTGCCGATACCAGATAAAATGGTAATTATTCTTATTTTAAATTATCTTATTAGAATTATTTTTTAAATATAATTTTGGTATTTTACAGATTACTGAATCAATTGCCTTAAATAGTATTAATGATATGGTAGGAAAATTAAATGAAGATAGTACAAAACAACCACTATTAAAATCTAATTTAGGTTTTATACATGCTTTTATAGCATCAATATCGGTTATATTAGTATCCGAATTAGGTGATAAAACATTTTTTATAGCTGCTATAATGGCAATGCGTCATCCACGTTTAATAGTTTTTGCTGGTGCAATTGGTGCATTAGCATTAATGACAGTATTATCAGCTGTATTTGGTATGGCAGCTACAGTAATACCACGTGCATATACATATTATATATCAACAGCATTATTTGCAATATTTGGTTTAAAAATGTTAAAGGATGGTTATTATATGCCACCAAATGGTGGACAAGAAGAATTTGAAGAAGTACAAACTGATTTACGAAGACGAGAAGATGAGGTAAGAATTATTAAAAGAATAAAAATATTATTGGAACAGGTTGGGATTAAATATATATATATATATATTCTTTTGTTATTATTCACTAAATTTATATTATATTTTTTTGTTGAAGATGATTTTATAATTTTTTAATTAAGCAACCATAAACAATAAATTGCATGATCTGTTTTGAGAATATAATAGTTAACTTTTTGGTTAATTTAAAAATAAAGTTTATAATTTAATTTTAAGAATTTTAATAGTATAATTTAATATGCTTTAACAAAAATAGATAACACGAAAAAAGTATGTAAAAAAAAATAAAAATAGATAAATTAACAAAAATTGTACATAGAGATATGATTTATATTGAAGTTATCAAAAAAAATTAATTAATATATAAATTTTGAAGGGAAATTTACTATTTCTGATAATACTCTACTCATAAATATAACAGATTTTAAATTAATTTTATGTGGCTATTGAAATTATGAGAAATTATGATAACCCCTTGCTCATGGCAATTTTATAAATGGTTTTTTTAATGATAATTAGTTTAATTAAAATCTTAAATAAAAACAAATTTATAATTTTGTTAAAATGTAATTTCAATACCATTAATATTTTATTATTTTTTCTATTTTTGATAAGATTTTGCCACACACATGATAAAATTGTTCATTAATAATTAAAAATAAAAAAATATTTGTTAATAAGCCACCAAATTAACAAAACATGATTTTTTGCAGTATTAAAAACCAAACATTACATTATCAGCAATAATTCAAATTGCACTATCTGCACCCTCATAAAAAACAAAAATAAATATCAAAATTTTTTGTTTAAAAAAAAAAACAAGGAAAATTTGTTAGCTTTTCTTTACAAATGTTTTATTTTTTCTTTCTCTCTTCTATTTCCTCTACATAAAATCAAATCTCCTCTAACCTCTCAACCGTAATCGTATTTTTCAAAAAAAAAAAAAAAAAAACCACCCCCCGAAATAATTATTAAAATATTAGTTGATGAAATCTGTAAGAAGAGATAGACGGAAAGATGATGACGATGATGATACCCGATGTGATGACCACGAAATGGAAAGTTTAGATAGTACACCAAATAGACGATGGAAAACAACGAAAAATATGAATGATAGTGATGAGGATGATAGCAACAATAGTACTACAAGAGCTATGATTCCAACTAACAGTATTAATAATAATAATAATAATATTAATAATAATGTTGTTATAAATTCAACACGACGAACACAATCAGCTAATAATTTAAAATCAGATGTGTTGATTACAAGTAACAGTGCAACTACAATATTAAATTCACCTCAATCGTTGGACGAGGGCATTGATGTTAGTCAATTGTCAACTATATCAACAGTTGCTGTTGGTAATGGAGACATAAATAATGCCAAAGGAATGGAATTGAGAAGGGTTAGAGAAAAAATATTGCAAAAAAAAAAAAACATTTTTAAAAAGTATTTTTCTTTAAAAAACTAAAAAAAAAAAAAAATTGGCATGAAGGAATTTTTTCTTGTTTTGTTTTGTTAATAAAATATTTTACGTTTCTATAAACTTTTAATATATATTATTTTGATTGTCCTTTCTATCGTGAATTAATAATTTATCTCAATTTGTATTTTTTTTAAACTCTTATGCGATGCTTTTTAGTTTACCCGTTTTTTAAATAAAAATTTTTTATATTTTTGTGGTATCGAGAACTAATTAAATTTTTGTGATGTGAATTTTCTGTTTATTTTTTTTTGTATTTGTGTCAGTCTTTGGTTTTAAAAAATTTTTTTTTTTAGAAATCAAATAACCAACTAAGAAACAGGATCAACGTTATTAGTTTTTAATATTTTATAGTAATTTTGATGAAATTCAAAAATGATTATTAACTTTTTTTCTATTTCCTCTTTAATTATGTTCAAATATATTTTATGTATAAAAATTAATAATTATTTAAAATAATTTGAAAATATTTTTATTACATTTTATTTTCAAAAAAAAAAAAAACACTATTTCAGCTTGAACGTGACTCAACTACAACAGCAATGGTACAAGATCCAGAAAGTGGTGTAATGCGTCGAATACCACGTCGTAGTCCATATTATTTATCGTTAAGAATTTTATTACAAGCATTTACAATGACATTTTTAGCAGAATGGGGAGATCGATCACAATTAGCAACTATTATTTTAGCTGCACGAGAAGTAATAAAAAATTATGAAAATTTTGTTCATGAATTTAAAAAAAAAATTTATATTTTAATTTATAATTATAGAATGTTTATGGTATTATTGTTGGTGGTACATTGGGTCATGTTGTTTGTACCGGATTAGCTGTAATTGGTGGACGTTGTATTGCCCAAAGAATTTCTGTACGCACAGTAACAATTGTTGGTGGTGTTGTATTCCTGTTATTTGCAATTAGTGCTCTATTTATGGATCCAAATGATGAATAAAGTAATCGAATTTAATTTATAAACTCAGTTTTTTCATTTGATTTCAGTTCATTATATTTAATAGGTGTAATATGAACATAATTTTGAAATAAATTAAAAGAAAACGAAAATTTTGAGAAAAAATACTTAAATTTTTTTTTTTTGCTATTTCTTTTTTAAATGCAATTTGTAAATAATGTTATTATTAAAATTAATTAAAATATTAAGAATAAATTTAAAGGAAAATAAATATTAATAAATATTTCAAAGAAAGATAAAAATTGAAAAAAAAAAAAACATATATGGAAATTATTTAATATAAAAGTGATAAATAAATATTGTGTAAAAATTACTATTGAAATGATTTATCAGTATTTTTATTTCGTGGCTTTTAATATTTGTGTAAAATTATTAATGAAGATAACAATGTTATATAAATTTATACAAGGTATATAAATTCACATGTCTGATTAAAATTTTTGTGGTATAATTTACTTTTTGAATAAATAATTCTTGGTTTAAGACAAAAAATCATTTTCGAATTCTTTCTATATAATATGTCGAATCAAACGAGAGAAGCAAAAAAAACATCCACTTACCTTTTATATCTGGCGGTCGTCCATTACGATTTCCTTGACCCAGTGATAAACTTTCCAAATCATTTATAGTTGCCGGTGATAATAATTTTTCAGCTAACAATGGATTTGCAGCTATTGAATATCTATTTGAATTTTGTTGATTCGAGAAATGTTGTTGCTGTTGTTGTTGTCTTTGATTTTGTTGCGATAAATTATTTGAATTTGCTGTTACTGATGCAGCTAATGCAAGTAAAGCAGCTGTTTCAACAGAATTTGTTAACTGATTATTTGTATTATTACCACCGTTAACATTTCCATTTGAATTTGGCATGAAATTAGCATTTTGTTGTTGTTGCTGTTGCTGCTGCTGTTGGTGTTGTTGATTTGTTGTACATGATACAAGAAAATTTTGATTTTGTTGGCTTAAAGTTTGTTGTAAATTTAAATTATTATTATTATCTTCTTGCTGTAAAAATTATTGTGAAAAAAAATAAATAAATCATTTTTATTATTAAATTTGAATTTATTTTTAATTTTTTTTTTTTTTTTGTATACCTACATATATATTTTTTAGATATATACTTACCTTAACTTCAGCAGCTGTAGTAAAATCTGATAATAAATTTTCTAATTCAAAAGAACTTTCTGTTAATTGACGAAATAGCTCATCAGATGAATCTGTACATAATGGTTCTAATGTATTTAATTCACATGATTCACCTGGAATTTCTTGATTATTATTATTACCATTTCCACCATCCTATGATATAAATTCAAAATTAATTAAAATATTTATATTAAGGTAAATTTTAGTACTTGTAAACATGCTGATATATCAACCATACGTCCATCATTATCGGGACACCATAGCAATGCATCATCAAATGGCATTGCCGTGGCAGAACAGCCACGCAATAATCCTAGTCCAGCTAATGCCAGCGTATATCCGTTCCTTTCACAGATTAATATTTAATAAAAATGAAAAAAAAAATTTATTTTCAAAAATAGAATTCCCTCAAGAAGAGAGAACACTATATGACGACACTATATAAAAAAAAAAAAACTGGCTCAAAAGAGTTCCAATATTTCTAATATTAAATTTTATATAAATTTTGTCGTTTAAAAATTGGTCTAATTATTATATTGTCTTTCAGTCTTTTAAAATTTGATTGTAAAAAAATTTAACGATAAAGGCACTTTTAATTTATTTATATATTTTTTATTATTTTGAATTGTTTTTAATTGTTTTTTTTTTTGCTAAAAATTGCTTGTAAATATAAATATTTTAATATTAATGTATAAGGGACGTTTACGTTTCAACGAGGTACAAATTTTATACATTTTTCCTGAATTTTTATATTTATATTTTGGCAAATTTTAATTATTTTATTTGTATATATTATTTATATTTATTAAATTATAATTTTAATTGAACACATAATTTCTGTTGATTTGTTGAAGAAATATTTTTAAAAAAATTACGAAAATCGTTGGTGGTTGAAACAGTCTAAAATAGAGAAAAAAAAATGAAATTAAATTAAATTCTAGTTATATAGTAATTTTTATATTTTAGAGCTTTTTATTATTATAAATAAATAAAACTGAATAATAATTAGCATAAAAATATAAATTTTGGAATATGATTTCTATTAAGACAGCAGAAAGTTAATTTGATTGTTGGTCTTAACGCTATTTTTTTAAATTACTATAAGGGAACCGGAAAGGTAAGCAGTGTCAGAACTTCATTTCCCGCGCAGTGTATTTTTCTTAAAATAATAAAATGGCATCAATGTGAATAGACACATTTGCTCTGCCACCACTCCATTAGCTGTAATGTGATCTTATATATATGTAGATAGATTTCTAAAGTGTGAAGCAATCTTGTTTTTTTATATAATTATTTTGTGGTAATTGTAATACAAGATTCATAGTTAATATAATTTAACTGATTTATTAAATTTGAATTACATTTTTTTTTTTTTGCTATTGGGGTTAAGTTGGTGCGCTTTCCAATTTCAATGAGTGTGAACTGTCAAATAAATTTGTTACATTTTTGTTTGTTTACAACTTAAAAAATATAGTTTTTAATACTTGTGGCAGTTTGACTAAATTTAAATAATTAATTTAGTTTTTTTTAATTTAAATAGAATATTTCAAATGAGTGAAAATTCTGGTGATAATCAAGAAGAGGAAGAAAATCCTCAAAAAAGTTTAGATCCTACTGAGGATAATTTTGATCCTTTAAAAGCACTTTATGCAAAAGATTTCAAAAAAGATGATGTGAAATTTATTAAATACGATAATTTGGCAATGTTTGAAACAGCTTTGAAAAATCGTGGAATATCTGTGAGTATTTTTCCTTTTTTTTCATAAATTTTCAATTGATCAGCTGTTTACCAACTCTACACATTTTCTTTACCCAATTGTCATCTTTATTATAAATTTTAACATCAAACCAATAAATCTCTCCACAGGCAGTTGGTACAAAAACTTTAATCTCCAAACCATCTACTAGCGCTAGTGGTTCAGAAGCGGGAACAAGTCGAATTAATAGTTTATCAAAGATTCAAACAAAAGAAGATTTAACACAGCGGAGATTTCTACCTCATCAAAGTAATTATATATATCTCCTATGCCCAACTTTATGCAATTATTATAAAGAAATTTTTATTTTGAAATGAATTTACGCCAAAATATATGCTATTCTAATTTATTACATTAATAATTTTGAAAAATTTAATAATTTTTCTTCTGAATTTTAATTTTATACCAAATGCAGTGCCAATTAAAGGAAGTGGAGCATTGAAATCACGTCATTCTCGTAATTTATATAAACACATGGAAGAATCAAAAGGTCCATTAGGTGCATTATATAAAATGATGAAAGAAAATCAAAATATTAAAGTTTATACTAGAAAAGAGCATGGTATTAGGGGATCAATAACTGGTCGACTAATTGGTTTTGATAAACATTGGAATCTTTTATTAACAGATGCATGTGAAATGTGGAAACGAAGAAAATTTAAATTTAGCCAGAATGAAGCTAATTTAGGTAAGACATTTTGTTATTTCCCGGAACTAAATTTATTATTTTCAATTTCAATAAACATTTATTTTTCTTTCGTTTTAGGTACACCAACAAATTGTTCAGAACGTCTTAGAAAATTAAGAATAAAAATACCGGAAATAGATATAAAAAGTGTAGATAGAAAATATGTGGAAATTAAAAGAAAATGTAATCAAATTATGATAAGAGGTGAACATGTTGTATTGGTTACTTTATCAGTGGATTCAAATGAAGTAAATAAAATAAGTGAAAAGTGAAACAAAAATTGAATTAGAATTTTTTTTTTCATTGTTGCAATTTATATCCCTAATAATTTGCTTCTGAATTTAGTATTTAAATTCCCATAATAACTTTACAATTTTTTTTAATCAAATAGACATCGGTGCAGAAAAAGAAAGTGAATCTTTTTAATATGTTTTCCCACTAACAAAAATCTCAAATTCTGAAATCATGAAAATTTTAAAATTCAGTTTAAGATTTTCCTTTGATTGTGACTAGAAATTTCATTGAGGTGGTCTTAAATTTTCAAATTATTGTACCACAAAAATTTCACAATATTTTGAAAGATAAATATATTTTTCCTTCCTTTCTATTATACCCACAAATCTTCTATTACACTGCATCGATTATTCACGAAAAATATTTACAACAATAAAATACAATAGACAAAATAAAAATCTAGACAAATCAAATTTTGTTTAGTTTTTCGAGTGCAATAAATTATTTATACTTGTTTTTCCTTTCTTTTTAGTGTTCATAGCATAACACATTATATCGTCATACCTGTTGGAGGTGCATAAATAAATACCAAAATAGAAAGAGTAGTAACAAGTTTGATATTTTTGTTGTTGATTGCATCAGTTTTGCAAAATTGCAATAACAACAAAAAGTTTGCAATGTTGCATGACTAGATTAAAAGAAAATAACAAGAAGAAACAGAAATATAAATAAAAGCCACGATATAATTATATTTAAAAAAAACATTAGACGAGACCTTTGAGTGCAAACTTTCTCCATTATTGGAATCATTGGCCTCGGCCTCTACACTGAGCTATTCTGATCATATTTCCGAGGTTATTATTACTATTAGTTTATTTTCTGCTATTTTTCTTTTCATACTATATTCATTATTGTTATTAATTTTTCTGTTTTGGTTAGTAAATTTTCCAAAAAACAGCAAAAAAATTAGAAAAAGTTGAATGAAATTTCGTGATAATTTATTGAGGATTGTCAATTTTTATTACAAGTTGCGGAGGTGGTTTAATTGACATGAAAATTTTTTAGTTAATATTTAATAATAATTATAATAAAAAAAAATATTAAAATTTTTTCGAAATTTAGAAAGAAATTTAGGAACTTTCATGAGAGGAAAATATATTTTTAAAGATCTGGCCATCATACATTTTATGATTAATTGAATGTTATGTAAAACGTATGTATATACAACATTATAATGTATATTGAATTTGGAGGTCTTTGCCACTAAAAAATTTCATGTGACAAGTTGAGTATGGTTGTCATACACTGTTGTTCACAAAAAAAAAATATTGTATACCAGTTCACACATTTTCTTCAAAATAAACTTGAAAGTTCATTGTCACATTGTGATCAAATAAAAACTTTTATAAGTTTTTATATTTTTAGATAAATTTTATGTTTATATAGAATAATATATGATTTATATTATAATTATATTTTTACAGAATTTTAAAATTGCGTAAACAAATGAAATTAATTTATTTAAATAAAGAAATTTATCATTTCTGGGATGTAAATGTAAATTTAAATTATCGTAAATTCAAAAAAAAAAATGTTTTTAATTTTATCTTCAAAAATGTTTTTAAATTTTAAGAAATTTGTCTTTTTCCAAAATAAAGACGAGCTCCTTTGGCAATGAACAAATTAACGAATTTACTAATTATTTTAAAAACAGTGCTTAATAATTATCCGTGTTATTAGCTATATTTAAAACAAAAAATTTAATAAATTTTATTAATTTTTTAATTATTCTTCGGTTATAAAAATTTTCCAATAAATTATTTATATTTCTAATGGTCATCAGAAGAATATAAAAATTAAATTACACTCACATTTTATATGTGGGAGTGTTTAATGAAAAGTTCAAAGAATCATATCAACAATAATAAATTATTAAGTATTATATAAATAAATTCATCTTATTAATTTTACAATTTTTAATATCTCCTTGAAAATTTTTCTTTATATATGATTTAATTTATATAAAAAATTGCATGTAATTTTTTTCTTATTTAACATAATTTATTTATTTTTTTTTGCTATTTAACATGATTTTATATCAAATAAAATTAAATATTCGTTAAATACTCTCGAGTTTTGTAGTCAGAATCTAATTGAATCTATTAATGCCGGAAATTTTACGATACAAGTCGCAATGCTCTGGTTGACATTTTATTTAATTAACCCTTTATGCAAACTGACTCCATTTTGACTCAGAAAAGAAGTAACTTATATATGGCGAACTTCGTTTCTGATTCGCAAATGAGTCTCAAAAACGATGTAAAATGGAGTCATCCGGCGTATGTAGATTGAACTGGATTCTTCGTTTTTGAGTCCATAAATTTGAGTCGTTTACGAATCAAAAAAGTAGTTTCAGAAACGTATCAGAAAAAGCGAAACGTTTCTGAGCTGGTATTAGCGTTTCCTATACGAATCAAAAAAGTAGTATCAGAAACGTATCAGAAAAAGCGAAACGTTTCTGAGACGAAAATGGCGTTCCTTATACGAATCATAAAAGTAGTATCAGAAACGTATCAAAAAAAGCGAAACGTTTCTGAGACGAGATTGGTGTTCCTTATACGAATCGGCTTGTATTGGTATATATAAAAAACATTTATTTAAAAAAATATTATGTTATTTTTATCAAAAATATATTAAAAAATAACATATATTGTGATTTGCAATATATTAGCAAATCAATTAAGGTCTAATTAATATCACATAAATAGTTCCTCTAACTTAACATTTAATAAATATCACATATTTTATTATCCCTTTAATAAAGGTAGTATTTTTCACTAGTCTTACTTAGTAAAAATAATTTTAAGAGGACTTAATTCTGCCTCTGAATTGATTTTAAATTTTAATGTATTATGATTCTTCTATCACTTCTTCCTCTAAATGCGCTGGTATTTTCTGTGGTGATTGTTGTCTAATGCGATCCTTCGCATCCATTTTTGAACTATTATTACTACTTCAGATGGTCTTGCAGAAGGAAATTTTTTCAAAGCTTATTCTAAAATGAGATTTTGTTTGTTATACATATTATAATATATATAGTGCATATTTCATAATTTTACCTTTAATTATGAATTAATTTCAATATATCCATTTTTTTAATTAACCTTGAAACACAATAATCAAATTAATAACAATAATATAATTACTTTTTATTTTAAAGCAAATTAAACAAAGAAAAAATACACGTGTTATTCTAACAATAACAAAACTATTAATCATTAAAATAAATATAAACGTCACCACATTAACTTTCGTACAAGTTTCGTTTTTTGCGTATCCATACTGATGCGAAAACGAAGTGGAATTTTGGACTCAGATTTAGCGAGATGGAATGGAGACATAAACGAAACGTAATAATGGATTCCGAATTAACGAAACGAAATGGAGACATTTGCGAATCGGAACTGTTATATTAAAAATGTTCTTCGTTTTTAGCGAAACAAAACTGAGACATTTCTGAGACGTAAATCTGATTCAGTTTTCGCGAAACGAAATGGAGATATTTACGAACTAGAAATTCCATCTCCATTCTATATCAGAGTCGACTCAGAAAAATGGAGCCGGAATTTTGCATAAAGGGAAATCAAATCATAAAATCAAAACAAAAAAAAATTATTGTGAATTATGGATGAAAAGTTGTTTTCAATTTAAATATAAATAAACATTTAATTAAATTATAAACTTTTTTAAAATTTAATTTAATTTATTTATTGATTAAATTTTGTAATTAAATATTTTTTTTATAGATTTAATTTTTCTTCTATCATAAATTTTACATTATTATGAAATTCAAGTAGATTTTTCTATATAATAAAAAAAAAAGTTCAATAACATTTTCTCTCCTCTTTTTTTTTTAATATCAATTTTCCTTCAAAAAAAAAAAAACCCATAATAATTTTTCTTTTATGTAAAATATTCAATCTTAAGTAATAAAAGCATAAAAAATATAATAATTTCGTACAAAAAACCAGCAGCAATTGCAGCAGAAAAAAAAAATATATTTATTATAGTACTAGTGAAAGTCTTCTTCTTTATAGATTTTCCTTTCGGTTCGTTAACATTGAACCCCATTCACCGCCATTGGGTATGCATTTATTAAAATAAAAAGTAAAAAAAAAAAATTGGAAAATTAACTCGTGAAAATCTTTTGAAATTAAATATGAAGAAAAACAAGTTTAATCTTATAACTAAATATATAAAAATAAAATTGTCAATTGCCTATAATATATAGCAAAAATTCATCAAGTAATGAATAGACAAATTTTGTTGCCATATAGTAAAAAAAAATTCAAATTTTTCTTTTCCACTCTTTGGTGGTCATTGATGAAACATTGTAAAACATTGTCCATTAATTGTGCAATTTTAAAAAATTAACTTCCTATTTTACGCAGATGATTAATAGAAAAAGTTAATTAATCGCTGATAAAGTAATTATACAAATACAAGAAATTTTATAGAAAAAAGTTAATTAATTTTTAGTCTTTTTTTTTTGTTGAAATTTCCACTTTGTAAAATAAAACTTGTAAATTGCAGCATTCCATTTATTATTAAGCCAACAAAAAGTAAACATGACCTAGAAGAAGTTGGTGGGGTAAAAACAAGCAGGAAAAAAAATATATAGAAAAATCACTTGCACTTTTTTTTTAATGCATTTATGTTGATCGGTGAAGTAATGAAAATTATCTTATAAAAAAAAAAAAGAAAATGATAAAAGTCAATGCACCACAAATTGCAATAATAATTTTCTCTATTGTAATACAAAATCGTATTATAATAGTTTTTCTTTACTTCTATCTACTACTCATTTTTTTTTATAATAATTTTCCACTTTTATTAAAGATTTTCCATTGTTTAATCATTTCTGTTGCATTAATAAGTTTTTTCTTTCTTTCTTTTGAGTTTTTATTGAATTTGAAAATTTCAATTTGGAAAGTTTTGTATATTAATATTTTCAATGATTAAATTTTTCATGGGTTTTTTTTTTCTTGTATATACTAAAAAAAAAGGTTTAAAGGTGCAAAATGATTCACTTTTTTATAAAAATTTTTTAATTGATTAATGAAAAATAAACAAAGTATATAAGAAAACCACCACAAATTATAATTGGAAAACAAAGCATCACTTCCGACAGATTAATTATTAATTTATGAAATTCATAAAAAAAAATAATTTAATTAAAATTAATTAAATGAAAAGGAAGGAAAATTAGACACAGAAAAATTTAAATTTTATAAATTATAAGTAGAATTGTTTTGATATAGAAAATTTGGTTCTTAACATTTTTCCAGAATAATACTTTCACTTTTAAGGATAATACTTTTGTATTTTGTAATTTCAAGGATCCATCAGGGGTTCAAGAATATAAATAATACTAATAATAATCAATTAATTAAATTATTTCATAAATAAAATATTAAAATTAATAATCTTACCTCATCGATTTCCATTATCTTAAATCTTATATAAAATTGTAAAATTATCCAAAAATTGGCTTTTTTTTGATATGCAACGAAAAGTCTATTATCAAATTTAATTTTCAATCCGAAATGAAAAATAAAAAAGCTGTGCAGAATTTTTCAAATCAAAATGAAAAATTCTTCTTAAGTTGCTAAATAATTATTGACGACAATTTGATATCTGAAGGAAGTTTAACTATTTAAAAATTGATTATGTCCTTTACTACCACCATTTGCAATAATTAATAATAATTTTTGTGGATCATTAATTTTTCTATTTCGATAATTATTCTTATTATCAATTTGATTGTCAATTTGTTGTTGGCGCTGCTGCTGTTGTTGATTATTATTTTGTTGTGGTATTTTCATGAAAAATTGTGTTATAATTACGATCACTTTTGAAGGTGGACAAGCTTCCGCCGTCATCGAAGATTTTAAAATAATATTTAATTATTTTTGTTATTTTATTTTTACTTTTTTTTTTAAAACACACTTTTTTTGCTGTGCTTGTTTTTATTTACAAAATTTAAATTATAATTTTTGATTTGTGTAAAATACGATTTTAATATTTGTCACGATTTTTCATTGTTGATTTATGTTTTGCGAAAAAATGACAAATATAGAAAATTGTTTTATTGTGTCCAGAAGGATGACTGGTTAATAAGAATTGTATATTTATAGTTAAATGATGTCAGAAACAATTTATATATATGACAGTTATTGATCTGTAATTTAAAACAAACAAAAAAAAAAACAATTATTAGAATTATTAGAAAAAGGATCTTTCTATAAAGGTAAATTAATTTTATTATTTAAAAATTATAAAATGTAAAATTGATTTTGATTAGTAATAAAATTTTGTAAGTTGATTTTATTGAGTAATAAATATATATTTTAAATTTTTGTTATGTACATTTTACAGGGTCTCGTTAATTTACCAGGGTAAAATAATATTTAGACTTTACGCTATAAGGAATATAATTAACAAAAATTATGGTATTTTTTTGGGAAGATTTATCACGATTTGTGTTGGCACGTACAAAACTTGGTGTTGATATTAACTAAAATTTTCTATTCGATTAACATTCCCTGTAGTTAATTTTCTATGATGAATTTTCCAGAAACGATTTAATAATTATGTATACCGTATAATAACTAATTAATTTCTAATTAAAAAAAAACTACAATCCCTCTTCTATATATTCTCTAATATATAAAATATTCAATTTTAATTTGAAATTATTTTATCGCCATGTAAAATCAATTATAAAGTTTAATTAAAATCATTTTAATCAAATTCACGATTATTATTTAATTACAAAAATTTTTTTATTTCACATCAAAATTATATCTTATAAAATTAATTATGTAAAAAAAACACCCCTCCTTACATATTTATAATACCGTATTCGTATATCATTTTAAAATAATTCATTTTCAAAAATAATCATTTCGTAATTAATGTAAAATATATAAAATTTCAATTTATTTTTATTATTAAATTATAATTAAAACAATAAAAAAAATATAAACACATATCAAAACAAAAATTGTTTACATATTTCAAAAATGATAACAAGTTAATTTTTGCTGACATTTTTATGTTTTTGCATGTGAGTAATAGAAAAAAAATAAAATAGTATAATAACAAAACATTTCTAATATAGATAAAAATCAACAAAAAAAAATTATGTACAAAATAATTTCTTAATTAATTTCATTTTAAATATTCGGAATTCTTAAAATTTTCATATTATGTTTACACATTTTTCTTTTACATATAAATATTTTATATCACCAACATTTTTAATTTATTCAATCATATTTTTTTTTTTCATATTACATAAATTAATTTTCTAATTTATGCTTGAATAAAGTTTCAATAAAAGTTTATATAATAATCTTTATTTGATCATAAATTGCGTTTTGATCTGTTTTCCATATGGAACGTAATTTAAGGTGTGGGTGGAATGTCCTTTTATTTATAAGGTGATTACTTGAAAAAATTTCAGATGTATATCAGATTTAAGCACCTTGCAACATACAGAAATATTTTATATATAATTTACAAATTCAAAATCAATAAATTATGTATCGATTTGATTTTAATCTTTAACAATTTTCTGATGTGTGTATAAATCCTTTGCAATTACATACATATATGTACTTATTAAATTTTAAATTCAAAATTAAATTTATTAAACTAATAAATAATTTGATAAATAAATATGGGAATTTATAATTAAAATAATATTTATTTAATATTTAATTTGAAGTTAATTGAAAATCCTTGATATTGTACTACCTGTGTATAATTTAGTTATTATATTTTAACTAAACATGAACTTAAATAAACAAATAGGAAAAATACAAAATTTTAGTTATTAAAATATAAGAATTTCGGATCAATTTTGAATGTATACAAAAAATAAATAGAATTTATAAATAAAGATTAAAGAATCTGCAGAGGAGGAAAGCTTTCGATATTATTAAGATATTGACAAGGTAATATTGTAGAAGTCTATTATGTCCAATTCTTATCCAAAATAAAATATTATTCATTAGTGAATTGTAGTTATATTCGATCAATCAAATTACAATAATAATTGTATATAGTTCTCCTGTGAAACGATGGAAATTTGGGTATAATATTTCAAATCATAGTTTGTGTCACCGGACAACATTACCTTTAAAAAATTTTGTTATTACCAAATCACCTTCAAAATTAGCATACTACATAATTTTACTTAATTTTATGTGTTTTTAATGTATTTTAAAAAGTCATAAAATTTTAATGAAATTACAATTAATGTTAATTAAAATATAAAAGCATATATTACACCTAATCATTCCATAAATATACATAAAATAATTTCCAATAATTAACAATTAATTTCAAATAATAAAAATACAAAATGGTTTTTATTACAAACTTTAAAAAATAAAAAAACTACTAAGTAAAATAATTGTCACCATTTGTTCAGATAAAATTATTAAATTTTTTACCATAATTATTTCAAATATACATATATATATATATATATATTTTTAATATTATAATTTAAATAAAAATAAAAATTAAAACTACCAGCAATAAAAATGCACTTGAATTTATGTTACACATATTTTTTTTTTTAATGTTTTTTATCTTTATTTGACATGAAAAACATGACAAGGAAAATGTTTTTTTTTTCTTCTGTAATTTTATGTAAAAGATTATTAATAATATTTATAGAGTAATGTGTCTAATGACATTGATATACTTTATAAAAGAAAAATGACACCACCCTCTACTCAGTCTAATTGTTTTAGTATTTGTAATTAATAATTAGTTATACTTTTTTTCTCTCTTTAAATTATTATAATTAATTAATTTTTGTGTTTGTGAAAATTCACCGCACCTTTTCTAAATTCATAAATTTTTGCATATGGTGTAAAACGCATAACAAAAATTAACATCTTGTCAACAATATTTAAATGAAATTTAAGTAATGATGGTTAAAAGTATGTATATAATTTGCCAATTTCGATTGATATATTTGATAAGAGTTGTGGTTGTTAAATGTTTATACTAACAACGGCAACTCTTATTAGGTATAATGGTAAAAATATATTATAATAACATTATGTAAATATAGTATTTTTTTATTAATGATGAAAGTAAGTATGAGTTGAGTATGGCATTGCTTTTTACAATCTATTCGTAAACTATACCAAAATGTAGGTATTTTAATAACCTTTAATTCAAGCCAGTATACGTGTCTATGCGACACTCGTAGTACATACGACATACCCGATGAATAACATTAATCAAATCAAATATAATTTGATATAATATAATTACAAAAATATATTTTCACCATTATACCTAATAATGGGATGCTACATTTGAATAATCACTAAATTTAATAATGGTCTGGAAAATGCAATTTAGAAAAATATAATTATTTAAATTTCCAGAGTTCTCGTGATTACTTTTAAAAGAATTTTTTTTAAATTTATATTTTGCATTTTTTCCGATCTATAAAAAAATACTCGAAAAGCCTCCTCAAAGTTCGATAAAAAGAAATATGCAAACATATTTTTATTATTTTTTTTTATTACTGTCGTATTAGTGGGGGACGACTGTCTAAACTTTATGGCATATTCATATTGTAAAAAATTGTATGCGTCGTCGCAACTTACTTATTCATTCATGTAAAGTGCTTTTTTTTTTTATTTGTGTATTTTTTTATTTGCTTATTTTTGGAGCTTTATGTGTTTGGCGATGACTGCAGGCTGACAAAATCAGGAAATTAATTTTCAAGGATGACTTTTTGTGTAGTAGTATATTACACATTATACTATATATTTTGTTTTTGTAAATTTGCACTTGTTTTTGTTTTTATAAGCTTTTAAAAGTTAAAACAAAAAAACGTTTTTATTATTTTGTCAACGAGAATTTATTTTATTTGAATTTTATAATTTTTTTTTTATTATATATTTTTTTTTTAATTTGAAAGTATTAGAGAGGCACAAGCGGCATTGAAACTTTTTTCTAATGAGCTGTAAACATATTTATAATTTTATTATTATGGGGCGACAAAAACGATTAAAAATTGGGATGAGTAATAAAAATTATTACTTTTTTGTTGGTACAATAAAGAATTTTTAGATAAAATTTTAATAATGAATGCAAATTTCTATTGCATTTACAAAATATTTGATTTTTTTAGTATATATAATTTGATTGAAAATTCCATAATTTTATAATTTTAATATACTACAAAGTCTAGAGTACGAAACTTTAATTGTTATGAGATATGGTAGTCCCCGAGAAATATATAAAAATTCATCAAATTATTAGTTCTATGTGCAAAGTCATTTCATTAAATACAAAATAAGATTATGAAAACTTTTATATTATTTAACAGCCTTTAAAAGTTCACCAACTCAAAATCGTCCTTCACATTTAAAACTTAATTCGTATATGATAAAGCTTTTATATATTTCACCAAAAACATAAAAAATCTAAAATTTCAAAGGGTGTTAAATATTTTTCTTATCATTTTTTTATGAAAATTTGTATAATAAATTTTATAAAAAAGAAAAATTTCCAACAATTATGCGTGTAATGGTGTAAATACGAATAGTAGTATCTTCATCAGTAATCATGTGACACGTCGTTACTGATAAGTGATAACAGAAATTCAATGTAATTTTTTTTAAAAAATTATAATGTATAATTTAAAAAAAAAAAGTTTTCCACAATTTTAATCTATTTTATTTGATATATCATAGAATAATTGTATAGTTTGATAAAGTTTTGGGGAGCGCCCTTCAATTACATAGTAGTCAAGGTTTATATAATTACAATTATGATGATAGTGTGATAACAGACACAATACACATTTACATTTACGATATAAACATAGGAAATTTATATAAAAAATTTATTGATAAAAAATTTGTCAAATTAATTTTGAATTTGAATTTAATTATTAGCATTTGTCAAAGTACAAGAAAGTTTTATTTAATTAGCATTTATTTTTTTGTAAATTAATTTCCTATAATAGAATATTTAAAATTTTTGGTACATCTGGCAGCCTTCAAGAATATTTAAATTTCTGTTGTTGTTGTTTTTTTTTGAGGGAGTTGTGATAAAATTACAACAAAATCTAAAATTTTTATTCTATTACAAATTTTCAGACATTTTTCTAATTATAAAATAAAAAACTTTATCCTTGGAATTTTTTTTTGTTTTGTAAATTAAACTGAGGGCCGACAAACCTTGAGCTTGACTTTATCTTTCTCTTTTTAGCTCATGTAGAATATATAGTTTTTTTTTTCAAATTTGTTTTATTTTTTGTATAACGCGTTTCGAACACGTTGTTTATTTGTTTTAAGAACACAGAAACACAAACATGTAAAATATAAAAAATATTTTATATTATATGATTTTTATTTGATTATTTTCAAGGACTAATAATCAAAATTATTATTATTATTATTATTTTTTTTTGATATTTTAATTTAATCAATATTGTTTAGATTTATAATTTGTAAGTGTATTTTTATTAATAAACTTATTATGTATACCAACCAGTCTGTCTGATACAATATTATTATTACAATTTTACAATATCGTATTTATAAATTTTTCTACACATATTTACGATTACGCAATAATATTTCTATTAATTATGTAAAATAATTTTTGTTAAAATTAATTATATATAATGTACTATGTATTATATATAATGTACTTAAATTAATTATATATAATGTACTTATGTAAATTTGGGTTTGACACGACAATCTAATTTCGAGATGCAATTAACATCTATTAAGAAAGTGCATTAATTTGAAAGTTAGAATCGAAACAATTATTACTATGTAGGATAATATCATTAAAATAATTTCATATGGTATAATCGTTAAAATTTGATTTAACTACGTAAAATTAATTCAATTAAATACAAATTTTTTTTTATGACTTAAGAAGGCACGAATAAATTAAATTTAATATAGAATTTATATACAAAGACATTTAATTAAATAAAATTGTTGAAATAAATTTAAGCATTATCATAGTATTATTTTGGGCAACCTTTTAAAGTTCATATTATTGTCCTTCACTCGTTTTTTTGGAGATAAGTTTTTCTAATCACGTTTCTAAAATAAAATAAATATTCATAGTCCAAAAACCGACGAAGCACAGTTGAAGGATTAAATTTGTGTGTGTATTTTTTTTAGAAGTTTAACATTTATAAAAATAATTTGCAAATATAAAGTTTGTCAATTAAATCAGGGTTACAATGGCAATATCCTAAGTAAAGGTTGTTTAATTTTTTGTAGAAACATGAACTTTTCGATTAAATTTTTTGTGATACTCTTTTGATTATGATGGGGAAAAGTATTAAAAGGAGACAATAAATTCATTTAACAAACATTTAATTATTTTTGAATAATTATAAATTTTGAAAAAATGAAAAAATGATGTTTAATATCGATAAGAAAATTTAATTAATCAAATATTTAATTTCCAGTTTGTTTAAAAAAAAAAAAGTTTAAATAACAAAAAAAAAATCTGGTAAATTTAAATTATAAGGAAGTCATTAACAAAAAAAAATGATTACTGTGATTAACTTTTAACATTTATGCAAATTTTGTTTACCAGTTAAAAATACACTTTCTTTTTTTTTTTTACCAATTTACACCATAATTTTTATGGAAATCATCATAAAAAAATTAAGTATATATTTTTTTTATTAAATTTATTAATCAATTTAACTAAAAAAAATATATATGATTAGTAATCGATCTGTCTGAGAAAGGTGATATTGTAGTAATTGAAAATTACAATATTTATTATTTGGGGGGAAATATATATGAAATTTATATAAATTTACTTAAATTTTATAGTATAGATAGATACTAATACTATAATATTTTGCAAATAAACACAAAGTTGTTATAAGCTGGTTGACCTCTTCTGGATGAAAAAAATAATAATAATATAATAATGAAAAACAAGTCAGTTGTCATTGATTATCAAACTCAAATCAATATTTCAATAAAAAAAAAATTTGTTGAATATAATAGTTTATAAGAAAATCAACATTAAATCAGGAAATGTAAATAAATTTTCTTTAAAAGAAATTAATTGATTAGAAAATTCATTAAATATTCATTGTATCCTTTATGAAGTATAATTTCTTTATTGAAAGTGGGAAAAAATCTGATTTTTTTTAGTAGAAAACTAATTATAATATTAATGGTCCTTGAAAGAAACTAAATTATCTTATTTAATATCGTAAAAAAATTAATATTGTAAAAAATTAATATCGTATCATCGATTACGATATCGAAATTTTTTATATATTTTTTTTATATATAATTTAATACATGATTTATTTTGTTTAGAAATTTAATGAAAGAGTCAGGTTAGGTAATGGGAAACTATGTTACTATAGTAGTAAAATAGATCCATACTTTCGGCATTTCCGTTTTCTAATTATAATATATAAGAATTCCGATTAAATTATCTTGATCAGCTAATTTTATTTAATTACGATCACTTTAATTCAGAATTGGAAATAAACAATATTTCAAATGATTAATACTGTAACATTTTTATATTATGCTATTTTTAAGAACTTATTATTGATATAGTAATCTTTAAAAATTGGAAAAATTAAATATTTAAGAAAATAATTCTACAATTTTAGATTAGTCATACCGGGAAATATTTACTTTTTTGATATTTCTCAAATAATTCTTTCTTAAAAGCTTTTTTTCTAAAATAAAACTATATACTAAATCACGTATTTGTATACTTATTTTGAATGAAAATAAAGCATAAATATGTACATATATTATTGCTAAATAGTATTTTTAAAAATAGAATTTGTTATAGATTTAAATACACAAAAAAACCTTCAAATCGATTTGTAAATTTTCAAAGTATTTTTTGTAGTAAAAAATCATAAAAATAATTGTGGAAACCATAGCACATTTTGTTGTGATAAAAATATACTATATGAAAAATTTACCTAAAATTATGTTTAAAATGGCGCTAGTGCATAATTAGAAAATATTAAATTTACGATATTGTAAATTTATATCAATGATTTTTAAACTTTCATCGAGTACAAATACGAAATTGTTTTTATTACTCTTTTTATTATTGAGATTTTGATTGGTCATTTCATTATTTTCATGGCATCATTAGGGTCCAAATGATGGCCCTTTTTTCCCAGTTAATTTAACAAGGTTAAATTTGGTGTTAAATATTTTACATTTTTATAAATAAAATTTCTTAATCAATTTTTTGAAGGTACTTTTAAAAATCAAACACACGACAAAATGAAGAAGCTTTGAATTTGTAAAACACATTATTTTTAATAGTGGCATATACAAAGCTGGCTGCATTGGTGTTTAGGTCATTAGGTCGATATTTGTAATAATATTAATCAAAATAGAAAGAAAAAAAATGTAAATATTTTATTGGCTATTTGTCTTTTTTTTTTTAAACAAATTTTTAGTTAATGTAAATTTATGTTTTAAAATATAATTAATTATATATAAGTTTGATAGTGGATTTATATATTTTTATGTATTGATTATAAACAGTTGAGGTTAATTACGATAAACAAATTTATATTTGACATTTTAGCATTGAGGTTAAGGTCATTTAACGGAGATAATTTTAGGGTTTCAATATTTAAAAAAATATAAATTTACGATTTAAAGGGAAATATATTAAATTATAAAACTTGCTAAACAACAATTTCATAGTTTAAGTTATATTTTTAATTGGTTTTAGTGTCATATCTTAATTAAAAAAAAATTAGAAATTCAACGGCTATTAATTTTTTTTCTATTTAAACATAATTAACAATTAATTGTCATTATTATTTCATAATTTTTTTTGACCTATGATAAGTAAATAATTAATTACTTATAAATGTGTATTGAGTTTATTATGCGATTTTTATTTAAAGGATTATTGTTTTTTTTATTATATAAAAGAAGAAAATTTACAAAACTCAATTTAAATATTTATAATAAATTTCATAATTAATTTTAATATATAAAAAATATATAAAATGTAAATTTTAATTTATGAATTCACTAAGAATAAAAATACGTATAGCAAAAACAAAATTGTCTGCTATTGAAAATTATAGGGAAATTTTACATTTTCAATGTTTGTTTTATTATATTATAATAGGAATTTTTGCTCAAATTTCAAATATTTTGGCTCAAATATTATAATGAAAAATTGTATATTTTGAGTTAATTAATGACTCACATCAAAACTTATTGGTTATGTTATTTTGGGCCTCGAATATCCTTTCTTCAAACGAATTTAAAACCAAAACAATTGTGATTATTATTTCATTTTTGTGACTATATAAAGATAGACCAATCAATATTGAAAATGAATTTAAATTAAATCAATCTAAATTTATTTGATCTTTATACGGTATAAAGGACGAATTTCCTTGACTTGAATTTAATATTATGTTATGGAATCACTTATCGTTTTGAGCATAATATAATATTTTTCGATTATTAGACATAGTAGTAACTAGCAACCGACGTAGTATCAAAAAATGCTGATTATAATTATGAAGATCATCTGATTTTTTGCATATAAGATGAAAATGAGTAAAATGTAAAATTGATTTTTTAAGAATGGGAAAAAGGTTATCAAAAATTTAAAAAGCTTTCTTATCAGTACTAGAAATATTTTTTTAAATTATCTACTTTTTTTTATTATTATTTATTTAACATTGAAATTATTATGTTGTAGATTTCCGATTAGGTACACTTTAAAAATATTTATTATCTTTTTTTATTATTTTCATTCATTTCATTACGGAAACAATATTTATTTATGTTTGGTTAATTCTCAACAGTTTCCTGGTATATAAAAAAAAAATTGAATTGATTTTTTTTCACTAATTTTATATAAATCTCCAAATTTAAGTAAATGAAAAGAAATTTGTTTAAAAAAAACTTTTTTGAAGTTCATTTATGACAATTTTGCAAAAATAACATAAACTTTAAATATTTATTACCGTATAGTGGACCTTGAAAAAAATATAGTGACAATTATTATTTAATAAAAATTTTTTATTATTATTATTTTAGCATGAAAAACTATAACTAACCGTAAAAATGGCAATATCACAAATTAACTATTATAGTAATATTGTTGTTTTTCCCACCCACTATCAGCATAACAAAATTGTTTATTTTACATAATTTTTACTATTGAAAAGCAAAGAAATTTTTTAAGTGTCACATTGACAATGCTGCGTAATCCCAAAACTCATTCACCAGAGGCAAATATGAATTCATATAGAATAATATTATAAAAGTTTTTAATATACAAAACTTGAAAGGCGTTAAATTTACGTGTTAATAGTATAATAACATAAAGTGCAGAGGCGACTGGACTATAATTTACAATATATATAATGTTGTAAAAGTAGAGACGAAAGAAATGAGGAAAACTAATTCAATGTAATGTAGACAACCTTGTAAATTGGTCAAATGAATTATCAGTAACTTTTAACTATATAATCAACGATAGAAACAATATTATTCATTAAATTAAAAAATAAAATTAGTTCTATGTTGAAAGTGAAGAGTAAAAGAAAAATGATGATGACTGACATATCCGGAAATAGTTATAATGAATGTTTTAATTTAATCATATAAAATCAAAAGTAAGGTGAGATTTAATAATGAAAGTTTATATGCGTTTAGTTGGTTGAAATCATTCTGAAAATGGATTTTTAATTTATTCTAAGAATCAGTAGCATTTTTGTTTTTTTTTGTTTATAATTTATGCAATATACATTAATTGTATGTTGAAGCATAATAAAAATAAATTAATGGAAATTATATAACGACTATGAAAAAAATTATTACTATAAATTTTCATTAATTTTTGATAATTTAAAAAAATTTATAGAGCTTTTCTGTTTCCAATTTGCTTTCTGGTAGTTATTTAAGCCCACATTTTGTCCTACTCCCAGCTTAGGTAGAAATTAATAAAAATATATATGACAATATTGACTTAAAAAATTACATTTTTCATTTTTAATATTCATTATTTAATTTCAATTTAAAGGTTATATTATATTTATTAAAAATTGAATAAATGTCAATTTAATCTCATTTAGACTAGATATCATCTATAATGTTGCATTTTTTTTTATATATATTTTATAATAATATTTATTTAATAATTAATAAATTATATTATACACTTGATTCAATATTGACTCACCAATTACTAACTTTAACATAAAGTGCTTTTTATGTTGTTATAATAAACATATTATATGTGTAGGTACCTTATATATAAAACAAAAATCTATGCAAATTATGCTAATTCAACATATCATAGAAAAATTAATATTTAATTTATATATTTTACAAATCAATAAAAGCCAGCAATTAATTTTCAATATTATTTCCAATTTGATCACCGCATTATGGTCAATAACAAAAAATATTATTTCTAGCTCGCTATTTAAGTGCATTATGATGACATAAAAAAAATCACAATATTCTCTAATGGGCCATACTAACTCTCAGCCTCAAAGTGTGAACAAAAAAAATATTTCTGTATAAACTTAAAATTTGTGTGTGCTTTTTTCAAAGCTTATATTTAATTATTTAAATAAAATTTACTATATTATTATTATTTTTTTGTATATATATTCACCATGACAATTATAGAAGGTCATCATGCTAAGTGCGAGATATTCTAAACCCTGACGTCATATGACAGAAGTCGGATGGAAGGGCTCCTAACTGCTAAAAGCATAATATGTACAATACGATATGCAACATAAAAGTTTACTAGTAGAAAAAAAAAACTATTTTTACAAAAAATACAATTTAAATTCATTTCAAGTCTATAATATTGTCTAAGCTTTTTTGTAGTAATGGCGGATTGCGGAAAAGAATTGGGCAAAAAAGTATGTCTAGCAAAAAAAAACCAAAACAGAAAAGCTCATTAATCTTAAATGTATAAGCATAGATTGACTTAGATAGAATTATGTATTTTTTAATATTGGGAAATTTTATTCTAGAAAAGGATAGAAATATTTTACCTAACAACATTTTTTTTAGCTTTATTAGGGGGTTTTTAGAATGCGCGCTTTTTTAGCATATAAATAAATTTAAAAAAATTTTAGTTTTTAATATTAAAACTTTTTTAAATAAAATAAAATAAAACACTTGTAAATGAAGGCCAAAATTCTAGCTACAAGTATAAGCAATGATCCGCGTGTGTGCAAGATGACTGGTTTTTCTGTCTTTAGATAAATTTTATTTTATGTTTTTTCTGCGTTTGATTCAGATTTTATTTAATTTTTTATTTTTTATTATGTCTAGTTTCAAATGACGGTTTTTTATTACAAAAAAAAATTTGTGTGAAGTGAACTTGGATTTTTATCATATTTCAAGAGTAAAAATGTAATTGAATGGCGGTGTTACCGAGTTAATATATTTATATGACTATTTGTGTAAGTTTTTGCACTTTTAAAAAAAAATTGTATAATTTAAAAAAAAAATCGTTTGTATAATTGTCACCGACATGGGAAATAAATTTTATATTTAAATTTTAAGTGTTGACTGAAATATCTTTTTTGGTTTATTCTTGGGTGGTAAAAAGTTGACTCAGACTCTTAATAGAATTTTAAGATTTTAATAATAACAAAATTATTGAATAGGTTTTAATTTTGTAGAATTGTAATTTTAAATTGTTAAAAGCTCTAGGAAAAAAATTGGATTTGCATAATATTAAACATTTTTTGCATATAGGAGATCGAAGAACTTATAATTCTATAATTGAAGTGTAAATATAGCAAGCAAATTTGTTTATGCCAGATAGAAGAATATATTTCAAAAGATTGCAATTTAAATTCAAATTGTAATTTCAAATATAGTTTATCAACTTAGATAAGATCTCTAAAATAATATAAATCTATAAAATTTAATGATATTCCAAAAACAATCACTTTCTAGAGAAAAATTTTGCAATAACGAATTGATCGAGGCAAAATATTTAAAATAAATTCACCACCTCAATTTTCATCTATGAATAATATCGTCCGTCAATATGTCTAATACTGTCGAATGGGGTATAATTTTTTTTAATGCAATGCAAAATAAGCTTGGATATTGCTAGTAATTTCAAATTATAATTCAGGTATTTCAATGTTATCATGTAATAAGTATTTGTCTACAATTAACCAACTACATATATCTACCTAAAAAGAAAAATACTGAGATTATTCTAATATCGTCAATTAGGGAGAAATATAGGACTAATTCTTTCAAATCTGCAAAGTACAGACTTAGTGTTTTCGAAGTATTAATTCTATTCTAAGTTGAAAAGTTTAAATTATCCAAATATGATGTTGTACGCATAAGAAATTAACTATTTTAATCAAACCCCAAAAACCTCTGCAATAATCTGACCATTCTATATATAAAGTAAAATATGTATATATTAAATACTAAACTAAGAGGTGAATTATTTCTAAAAAAAACAATTAAATCATTTTCATATTATATTAATCAATATCATAGAGAGGAAAAAAATTATATGATTTATGTTTCTATTATTCTATCAATTGAGGGCAACAAATTTAATTGTTACAAATAAATTGCTATTTAAAAAAAATATTTTTAACACACCTTAAACTTTCCCATTCAATTTTTCTTCTCCATTTTTCATTCCTTTTGTTTTTACCATTAATATTCGATGAGTTCATAATTATTTCTTATAAAAAATTATAAAATTTTAATCAAATATTGATTAATATTATATTTATATATATACGGTATAACTAATCATTTTTAAATATTGTCAATTATTCATTTATTTTCTTGTTATTTAATTGACATAATAATTACACGAATTTTCATATAATTTTTTCTATTAAATAAATAAAAAAAAGTGCAATTTTAAATAGTAAAAAGAAAAATGAATTACGAGCTGTTGTAATTTCAGCATAAAGTCACATAAATTTAATTTTTTTTTAAATAAATAGTTTCGTTGAGAAATTAACTCTTAATATTATATTAAATATCAGGAAAATTGACATTGAGTAGGGTTTTAAATGACAATTGTTAATTATGAAAAATTGAATTTAATAAATAATTATTTTATTTTTCTGATTTTTGAAGTGACAGTGATTTATTTTAATCTTGATTAAATTAATGTTAATATATATAAAATTATAATCATAATAAGATTTATTTACATTAAACATTTATTAGATATTAAGTATATACAATAATTTATATAAACGACTTTTTTACTAAAGTAAAATTACTTTCAATATTGTACAATAATCCAATTCTAAGTAGAGTTTTGTTGTACTATAAATATTTTTTAGTGATTATAATATCAGCTTATTAAATAGTATTTAATCGCTCAATATAGTTCCAATATCTAACTAATATTTGTCACTATTTTGTAGTTGCAACAAACTGGAAAGTAAATTACATTTTTCAATATTGAATTAGATCCTTTACAAAATTGTTGGTTGAACTAATTATTTTCAAATAGTAAATATCCCTTTTATTATTCCCCAAAATAATATTCACCGAAGTATATACCATAAATTTTTTGTCGCAGTTTGATTAAAATCTTGATTGAATTTTTTTGAAATTATTAATCAGAAATATAAATATTTATATTAAATTTCAAAATCTTTAAAAAAAAAAACTCTTTGTATATTTATAAATAAAAATTGAATTAATTTCCCTAAACATAATGAAAAATATGAACATATTAATGTACATATGGTGATGCATACTTGCAATTAATTATATTGATAAAATGCCATCATTTTTTATTGTTTTGTCCACCTGTCAACAATACACAAAAAAAAAATTATTGTCGAAATGTTTTTTTTATTTAATGTTTATTTATTTCGCTTTAAATTTTTACAAATTTTCCAAACGGTAGAGAAAATTTTAATTGTTGACATTTTTACCAGATATACCAAAAATAAAACATGCATTGTTGTAACTACACTCTGACTCCTTGGCTCTGGCAAAATTAAAAAAAAAACAATCTTAAACGTCTGCCACAGCTTTTGTGTTGTGTTTATATGAAATCCCATATTCTTTATATATTATTCACCCAAAAATACAGTAAAAAAACTAAATGATTGATTCGTTTTTATTAATTAATTAATTTTTTCAATTTACAATGCCATGTAAATCGCGACAGACCTTGGTATAAAAAATTTCAATCAAATAAATCATTTCTTTAGCGATTTTTAATGAAATTGTAACTATTTATGCAAATGATAATCTAAAAATAAGCTTTTTTTTACATAATTTATTTACTTTGTTAGATAATTGATGGCCGGCTATGAATGTGAGACAGTTAAAGATAACTTGCAGATCATTTATCGCATGCTAATTAGATTCATTTATAATATCGCATGATTATTAGTTAAGTTTCTTTTTACACATTTCAACTGTGTAATTTGTAGAAACTGCTATATAAACAGCGGTGCATTTTGTGGGAGAAACTTTCTTGAAATGTTTATGGAAAATATTCAAGATTTTGGAACTTTAATTTTGTAAGAGCAAAGCCGATATTAGCATTAAATTAGATTGTCAATTTGATCTAAATAAGTACTTGCAATTTTCTAAGTGGAAAGATTGTTAAGTTCATTTAGAGTTTCCATAAGTTATTCCACATTATTTTTGGTATTTACAAATATACTATTATAATTATTCATTTAATAAAGTAATTTAATTTTTAATTATAATATTTACATGTTTTTATATAGTTTTTTAAAATACATAATAAATTAATTTTATAACTAACATATTAATTGTAAAGCATGTAATTTTAAACTCATACAATATATAATTTAATTATAATAATTAAAAAAAAAAATTTCATTCAAATTAATCAATAAGGAAGAATATTTTAAAACGGCGACAAAATAATAATTTACATAATTTGGAATAAAAATTTTCCTTGAAATTTTTATATAAATGTAAAAAGAAAAATAATATTTATAAATTTTAAATTAATTTTTTATATAAATAAAATTTTGATTATTTTTTAATAAATTTACGCACTAAAATTATAAATAAAACAAAGAATTTGTTTTTGGGAAGAAATTGTGATTTATGTATATACCACAGATTTCACCTTCTATTTTCCATAATATAAAATTGAATTTTAAAATGTGAAAATTGCAACATAAAAATCGAATTTTAATAACATATTGTATCATTTTTGTCCATGATAGATTTTTAAATAACAATAAATCTTATTACTGCTATATATGCAAATTTTTAATATTTTAAAAATATATTTTTTTAATTATGTACATAAGTATAATAGTTTGTTTATCGCCAACATGATTTTAATTAATATTATTATATCGGTATGTAGAATTTTTCTTATATAGGTTGCAAAAATTACGGATATAAAATTTTATAGATCTTAGATCGTAATATCGAATGTGGTACAGAAAATTTTGATTAAAATTTAAATACATTTTAGTTACATTTTATTTCGAATAATAATTAATGTGAAATAAAAATGGAGGACTCTTGATTTTATAACTGTTTTGCTTCATATATTATAAATATATGAAGTTTTTGTGGCGCTCTCCAAATTTCGAAATCTTTTAATTTGCACAAATTATAGCAAAAAAAACCTAAAATAAATTTTGTTTTTATTTTCACAAGGACTCTTTTTTCATGTTGGTTAAAAATATAGAAATCTCTGTCCGATATTTATGTACCTTATACGAAATTAAAGATTGAATTCTCTATTTTCAGAATCCGTATGGTTTTTTATTGTGTTATAGTATAGTATAGTATATTAGGGAGCCACTCAGCCTAATTGTAGACTTTTTTTTCAAGTTTTTTTGCTATAAGTCAATTGGGCAAATTTAAAGATATTTGGAATTGGTTTTGATATTTTAATTATAATTAAAATTCCATAGACACCAAATTTACCTATATTGGAGAACATCGACATTTTACGCCCAAAAAATGGCAAGGGGTACCCATTTCCAATATAGACAAATTTGGAATCTATCGACGCGAAATTTTAATTATAACAAAATTATACAAACAGAAATAAAAAATCTTTTAATTTGTCCAAGTTATAAAATTTCAGCTGATGAGTATTTAAATATTGTCTCTTTGATCCATTTATGTTGTGAGCAGCATATTTATGCTATTGTATGGTCATATTACGAAAGATTGCACGATGGTAATTAGGATTAATTTACAAATTTTTATATGTATACTCGAATATACGAATTATTATAAGTATAAGTTGTTTATAAGTATAAAAGAATTCCTGGAATTTTCATTTCCATCTTGGCAGCAAATGTCACAAACAAAATAAAATACTAAATAAAGTTTTTTTTTAATAATAAACTTATATGAAATGATGACGTATTCAAATTAATCATAACTCCAAAAATAAAAATAAAAAAATCTTGACATCGAATGGTCTTCAATTTCCTTTTTCAAAAAAGATTTTTGTTTATAATAATAATTTAATTTAATTTATTGTTATAATCAAAAAAGCTCGTTCACCTCTTACATCATTATTATATATGTGTATAAATTTTTTTTTGCGGACAATTATTGATAATTTTCAACCATGTTTACCACCCACAGAATCACACTCATAGTTCATTTTTTATTATACATATTTTTTTTGGTAATGCACCTACCATAAATATTTTTTTCGATGAAAATTACAAAAAAAAAAAACAGAAAATTGTCAAAGGAAAAACAATTTTCTTTTTTAAAGAAAATATACGAGTATATGAAAAATGTCTCACAGACTTTAATTAATAATTTTGAGTTGATGCCTTATTAAAATTGTAATAATAAAAAATATAAATTACCCAATAAAATGTGACAAAAAAATATAAAGAAAATTTATAATCAAAATATGTGGAAAATTGCAATAACTTTGAATGATTTTATTTTTATCAATTCTGGAAATTTTCCAAGAAATTTTTAAAAAAATAAGTTGTTGTTTTTTTTTTTGCTTAATTAAAAAAAATAAATGTTGATAAATTTATATATTTTTTACGTGTAAACCTGCAGTTCTAACCGTAAATAGAAATATTTACAAAAAAAAAAAAAATCAAGGTAAATTTAACCTTGCCATTCACCTGACAGAAAAAATTTATGCTTAGGCAAATATTATAATAGTTTTTTTTGGAATATTTTTTTTTTCAAATTTTGTTACTTTATCTTAATTTGATCAACTGTTTTCGAGGACATTTAAACTTAAAAAAGAAACTTTTAAGATTTTTTGTTTTTTTTTTTTGGAGTTTTCAGTTCCGCATAACGTAAAAAAAAAATATACAAACTTAATTTTGTTTTTTTGAATTTCCTCATTTTGATTTTTGGGTTTTTTGAATTTTGATGGATTTCTTCTTATATTTTATTTTTTGTACCTCTCTAACCTTTAAAATTATCAGATAAATACAAAAAAAAAATTACATCATTCGATTAAATTAAATTTGCATACTTACGATATTCATTTTTTTTACGGTAAACAAATGTGCTAATAAACCGTGAAGAATATTTTTTTATATACCTAAGTGATTTGAATGGAATTTTGTCATAAATTTTTTGGTCACAAATAAAATATGACAAAATAAAATTGTGTGAAAAAAGTGACAAAAAAAATGAATCCTTGGATCAATTTATTACTACAATTTATTACGAATTTACTAAAAAATCATTTTGTCTTTATCTCGTGATCATAAATCAAATATATAGTGACAAAATTTACATCAAATAATTTCGATATTGAAAATTCTGTTTTTTGATCGTGACATTTTTTGTCAATAAAATTGTCAGGAAAATGTTTTATGCTCAAATTGTGATAAGCTGTAAATTATATATTCTATTTTGTGTGTAGCAAATGGTCATAAAAGGAGAAATGGGAAAAGTCATGAAATTTAAAAACTCAAATTGATCCCTTTCCAAAGTAAAATATACGCGCACCGCACCCCCCTTTGGAAGAAATGAACAAAATTTGATTAACAAGAAAAATACTAAAATTTGATGTGGGAATGGTTCAATTGACTTGAATATATTTTATATGTTTTAGGTAATTTCATAATTTTATGGCGCAGATGTTCATCAAATAAGGATAATTAAATTTAAAATATAAAAAATTTAATCTAAAATTTATTGGCATATAAAGTGAATCACTATAATTATAAAAAATTACATTAACAAAAAAAAATACCATGGAAGTCAGAAATTCCAAAAACTTGAGAAATTTTATACATAAAAAATTCTGAAAAAAAAAATCCTAAAAATTCTTAAAACTAATTTCCTCTTTTCGAACAAAAAAAAAACCAAAATTGTGTACACTTGTAAATAATTTGTTAACACGATAATTTTTCCAAAATTAAATTTAATTTTTGTATGTTTACATTTTTTTTTTATATCTTCTAAATTTGGACGGAAAAATAACAAAAACTAAAAAAAAAAAATTAATCAAAGATTTCATCGTAATAAAATTTTTTTCATTCAACAAAAACTGGTTCATTGGCTCCTGGACTAACTAAACGCCAATGACCGCTCAGATGGTGATGTTTTTATTTATTTATTGTTATTATTTTTTTTGCAATATTTTTTGTAGTTTTACTTTTCAATTTTTTTTTTTATTATTTATTTGCCATTTTTTCTCTTCTTCTCCAGATTTTTCTCTTATCCATTGAATGAAATGTTCTCCTAACTAAAATTATTTGATGTTATAATAATTTTTCCAACATCTTCGTTGTTGCGTGACGAGAAAATTTCCACTTGCACTTTCCTCACTCTTTTAATTTTTTAAATTTTATCTATAGATAAATTCTCTTTTCAATTTTCACTATATTTTTGTATCTTATACACACCATTAAAAATGCATTTCATTGCTTTATGTTTCCCCCCATGGAATTGTAAATTCCAAAAAAAGCTTTACGTACAATCAGAAAATACATGCACATAAAATACCTTTCTTTCTCCTTGACATTTAAAACGTGAGAAGTGACACAACAACAAAAAAAACTGAATAATAATAAAAAAATTCAAATCCTACACAATCAAAAAAAACAACATAGAGATAGAGATACATCAGCAGCGACCGGTTTTTGTTATGCTGCCTCAAAAAAAAAAATGTTGTTCGCAATTGATAAAACAAAAAAAAATTAAATTAGAAAAAAATTGCAACATTTATCGCGTAAAATTTATGTTTTTGCAATTTATCTGGTGACTGGTGCAATAATAATTTTCTTGAATAAAATATTCTTCTCTAGGGAGGAAATAGCATAAAATTTATCTATATATGTTTTTTTTTATAGATTTGATAAGAAACAAGATAATAACAAACAAATTAAATGCGGATTTACAATGATAAAATAGCAATAATAATAAATGGCAGACAGGACAGACAAAAGAAAAACAATATAGATAAATAAAAAAAAGATTGTTATGTAATTATGCTATGATAAAGTTACATCATATTAGCGTGTTCTAAAAAAAAGTATACATAACATAATATTAATTTTATTTTCCTGTTTCTTGTTGCTAAGAATTTGTAGAATAAAAAGAAATTTGAAAATAATATAAAAAGTGGTTCATTTTTTCAAGTTTATTTTATTGGAGTGTTTTCTGAAATCTGGGAATTTATTAATTAATGAAAATAATTTCATGTATGACAAACAAATATGAATTAAATGTGAGACAAGTAATTTTCTGACATCATTTTGTTGTCATTTTGTCAGAATTTTGTAATTTAAAATTTAATTAATTAATATTGCAAAGAAAGTAGTGTGTAGTGTACTATGCCGCGGTGCATGTGGCCAATACCCGGCCGAGGCAGTAAAATTTGTAGGTCCTAAATTGCAATAAAATGCCGGGAAAAGAATGATGTTAATTTCGCTAAATTAGATATTTTTCGGTTGGTTATTAATTCTTTCGAATTTACTCCATGTTTTATTTCTGAATATTGGAATTTAATTTGATTTAATATATTAAAATTATTAACCAATATTTATTAGTCAATTATTTCAACAATTAACTTCCATTGCAATAATTTTTTTAATCAAATTTTTATTCAAAATTAATTTTTCTACAAATTTTAAATTAACTGCAATAATGAGGATGATAATTGATAATATAACTGGATGCTGGTCGGTCCATTAAATTCAATGTAAAAAATAATTTGTTCTCTAAAATATCAACTATAAAATTTGCCTTTGGGCTATTTTTAATGAAAAAAAAAAATTCGCTCTTGTACCAAATTTCTGTTTATATTTTTTTGTCTGGACTAAAAACAAATTATTACTCAATCCATCTTGGTTTTTTCTTTATTTCGTTAATCATCTCAAATAATTCCAGCACAAAAAAAAAAACGTTTTTAAATGTCTATACAAAATTTAATGTTCATTCAATCTAATTTCTTAATTAATCGTCATTTTTTTTTATATGTTCACATTATTCACAATTACAATTTTTTTTTGTAAAAAAAATCAGCACTAAAATTATGATACTGTTTTTTTTTGGGTGCTTCAAAAATTTAACCAAAAATTTAATATACAAAAAAAAAACACGAAATTTTTATTTGGGCAACATACTTTTAACACCTGATTAAAGTCCAACACAACAAAGCACATACAAGAATTTTGCAATAAAAAAAATTCGTCACAGAAAGCACCAATCACTGATCGACTGTTTAATTTTGTTTTTTTTTGTGCTGTTGCTGGTTTGTCAAAAATTATGTAATCACATAAATACAAAAAAAAGCATAAAAATGCATATGTGTTGTTGCTTTTGGTTGTTGTTTTTTTTTTAAATCTTTTTTAATGGCACATTTTTTTTATGGTTTATCAAAATTTCGATGTTAAGGCAAAACGGGGGCAAATCTCATCAGTAACAACAACAAAAGTGACAGACACAAAAAAAAATATTTCAAATTTTTTAGATATAAAAAAAAATTGCATTGAAACATTTATTTAATATTTTTTTTTCATAGTTTTATCTCGTCTACATATTAGATTCAATTTTTTTATATTTATAAGAGAAATTGCATAATTTTATCAAAAAATTAGTGATTTTTATATATGAGAAATTCCAAAGCTTGGCCATTAAATTTTAGTCATTTTAGTGCAGAAATTAGAGAAAAAAAAAATTTAAGTTTTAATTTTTTTTTTATTAATTTCACGATTAAAAAGTATTTTAACCTCAATGGTAAATATTAATAAATAAAAAATAAAATTATTAATTAGTAAAATTTTTTATTAATTAAACACTTGAATGTATTTATTAAAAAATGTATAAAAATTTAGGTCAAATATTGTCAATGTCTGTTAGAATTTTTAGCAAGAAATATCTATACTTTATATTGACACAAATGCTAATGAAAAAAAATCAAAAAATTTAGATTACAAAATTTATGGTTTATTTTTTTTTGGCTGATAAGAGAAAAATGAATTATTAAAAAAAAAAATTATAATTTTATAAAATTTGAAAGAAGAAAAAAATTGTGTCCTACTTTTAACAAATATTTTGATATTATAAAGAAAATATATTTTGGTATACTGGTTAAATTCTAATTGGAATTGATAGAACCATTCTTAGTAAGAAATAATCATTGAAATTTAACTATAGTATATTTGCGCATATAATGTAAAATTTTAATCTTGAATCTTCGTTTTTGGACTGTCACTTTGCAGAAAAATATTACAAAGAAGTCTAAATACAAATTTTCAATACCCAAAAGAGTTAAGCGACAATTAAGATATAAGTTACTTAACAAATTCCATAATTATTAAGTAAATTGGTAGGTTCAGTTAATAGTTAACAACCAGGTAACCAGTCAGTTAATAGTTAACAGCCAGGTAACAGTCAGTTAATAGTTAACAGCCAGTTAACACTATTAGTTATATTTTCATATACAAACTATTTTCAGTGAACTTATAATTTCATTATACAATTTACGATATAAAATTTATTTCAATTTATTTATTGTTCAGTTTACAGAACACCAACATCGACTAAAAGGTGTGCTCAGAATTTCCCAAACATACATTTAATATATGACTATATCCTCTATACTGAATTTAAATTTAAAAGTCCTTGTTCCGTTTTTCACATTAATTACATTTAAATTTAATTTCATTTATGATTTATTTTACCCCAATATACAAAATAATATAAATTTAAAACTGTGTAGACATTAAAAATTTACAAATAAAATTCCCACAAATTCGAAAATTAAAACTTTACGCCTATATTTCAATTTTATCACCCAATAAAAAACAAAAAAAAACAAAAAGTTCTGGACGAGACGATAGACACTGAAAATATCAGTGTACTCGAAATATAAAAATATTGAACTTAATTGAAATGATGATTAATATTTTAGTGATAAGGTTAAAGTCTCTTTGCATATATTTATTAAATCAGTTAAATGTAAATTATTAATAAATTTAAATTATTTAATTTAATTTTCTTGGAAATAATTTTAAAAAAGTTCTTTAAAAAAGTTTTACAGTCCTTGTCCTCGCCCTAAAAAAAACCGAAATTTAAATCCTGATTTTTATTACAAATGTCATCAACAAATTCACAAAAATCATTAAAACTAAGTTGACCTAAAAAAAAAAATTGAAATAGGTATTTGAAATTAATTTTCATAAAATTTTCATATAAATTTTCATCAATTTTCTTTTAGCAGCCATTCCCATAAAAATATTATATTTTTTTTGTGACCATAAACTCGCGCTAACAACGTAAACAAATGTAAATTAATGCGTTGACGTTTAGAAAGATTGTGGGTGGTATATTTGTTTTTGCTATGAGCAGGAATGTTAAAATTAGTCACATCACAAAATTTTCATTCTAAAAAAACCAATACAGAAAAAGCTTAGGTTAATAATTTCTAATATTTTGTTATTAGAAACGAAATGTTGTAAGTGTTAAATGAATTATTTAGAAATTGATGAATATTCCAGCGTACAGAGAATTTTAACATTTACCTTTACAAAAATGGTTTTAATCCAAGAATATCCTTTCTAGATTTTTAATTCAAATTTAAAGTTTATGTAAGTTAAATCTTCATAAACAAATGACTTTTTTTTTTTGAAATTATTTATATCGGAGCTAAATTTTTCCAGTTACAACATTTTAGCTTTTGGAATGATAATATTTTAAAGATGAATTTTTATGTAGAACGCTTTTTTTTCTAATCATTTTTGATACGCAAAAATTTCAAATTATATTTTTTTCGCAAGCAAATTTTTCTGTTCTGATTTTTGCACGCAACTTTAAATAACAAAAAAATCATTTTAACAAAAATATATCATCGTCGTTTTTTTAGGGGAGGTTATTGACACTTTTTTATGTGAATAGGGGACGGTGGGTGGTAAGTTTTTTTTTATATTTTGAACTTTGGTAGTAGAACATTAAAATAATAATAAAAAAAAACTGATTGAAAATTTCTTACTAGAAGCTCTAAAAATTATTTTTATATATCATGAAAAAAAGCCGATGCCGATGACATTGTCGAAAGTGAAATGAACTGATAAAAATGATAAAATAAAAATGTGTAAAGGAATTTTTTGTGATTGTGTTTTTGTTTTTGTAATTGTTCAAAAAAAAAAATTAATCAACAAAAATAATAAACAATTTTTTGGCAAAATCATAAATTTTCTTATCGAAAATTTTACTTTTTTTTTTCATTTATTTCGTACATGGAATTTCACGAGCATGTAAAAAAGCAGATTGTTTTTAATGTTACATTAAAAATGATTGGAATTTTTATTTAATGAATTTTTTGGTGTCATTAATGAAAATTTCTTGAATTTCAGGTTAAAAAGAAATGTTGCTATACGAAAAATAATATTTAAATTAATAATTTTTGATCATTGATTAACATACACGAATATAATTAATTTTTGGAGTTCTATGTTAAATATTAATTTTAGAATTTTAAGTCATAAAAATGACAGGGTTTATTGATATTTTTAATTAATCATAATATAATTTAATGGTATTATTAAATTGATTAGATATGATCTGGTAAAATTAAACTTTTGCAAAATATTTTAAATTAATAAATTAGAATTTAGAGATAATCGCGAAATATTGTGGAAAAATGAATGCAAATGAAGAATTTTCGAAACATTTATGGTCAGTAAAAACTTTTGGGCCATGTAATCTATAAAGTTTTGCAATTTCTTTTTATATTTCATGAGTTAATTCAAATGTTTATTCTTCAATTTTAAAATTCATGTATAAGAATTTCATCATTTAGATCTATTAAATTCTTAAAAATGATGCAATTAAACTTCATATTAATCAAATTTTAAAACATTTTTTAATTGCTTATCCTTTCGTAACAAAAAAAAAATCAAATTTTCAATTAAAGTTTTTCGTTTGTATATTAAATCAAATCTATTATAAAATTTACAATAATTACACAAATTTATAACCAAATAAAAAAATAATGAATGTAATCATAAAAAAAAGATACGCAAACGCACATCAACACTAATTAAATTTCATTTTATATTATTTTAAGAGATGATAGAAATTTTATTATTATTATTTTTTTTTTTTTGTTATTTTAAACAAATTTCGCAAAAATATACAATAAAAAAGTAATTGACCTCACAAGATTAGAAAAAAATAATAATAATAATAAAACAAATAAACATTTAGTTCACAAAATTATATTTTAAAATAGTCCGACCAACTAAAAATTCATTCACCTTTCAAAAATAAATATCTAATAAAACACATTCGAAATTTTCAAATGTGGTCCTAACTCAAGAATTCTATTTAGTAAAAAAAAAAATGTTTTTGCCAAAAAATTATTAGAATTTTTTTTGTGTTTTATAAATAAAATTTAAACAGGTGTAAAATATTTTTACATTAAATATTTGAAATTTCGGTTGACAATATACTATATATTTATGTACATGTTGTACGGTAAGGGTCACTACCCTTAGTTCATTCAACATTTTGTATTCAATTTGACCTGAATTGATTGAAAAAATATTATTGAACTTTTCAAAAATTTAAATTTAAAAATTTTCATGAAAAAAATTTAGAAAAATTTACTTGATTTGATATTGATCGATTGATTCATTTGGAATTTTTGGACAAACTCTTTATACAATTCTTTGCGGAATTAAAGAAGCAATAAAATTATAATCAAAAACTGATAGAAATTCATTGATTGATAACGAGAGTTTGAAATTCGTATCTCGCGTATGACAACCACAGGTTGATTTTGATTTCAATTTCTTTTAATTTTTGGGAGAAATCGTTAGTCTACTAAACTAAATCAATTTTAAATCACGATAGAATAATTTTTAAGAATACATTTTCTGTTTACTAACGAAATTTACTCAAAATAAATTCTCAATTCGCTCAATAAGAATACCATAATTAAAATTAAATTTTACAAAAATTAATTTCTAACAATTTTTTTGACAACCCAAAAAGAATTTAAATAATTTTGCTTAAAAGAATCTAAAATTTATTTAAAAAAAAAATATTCCTATAATTTTTCAAGCAAGAAAAAAATTTTCACAACTCGATGAAAAATTAGACACCACCAACATACAAAATTTTTTTTTTTGTGTTATTTATAAAACATTAATTTCTATTAATTCTATTTAAAAAAAAAAAAATTGTTGGCAGAGGGCGCTGACACCTGTACAATACATAAATATCTAAAAAAAAAAATTTCAGAAAAAAAAAATTCCCGAAAATAAAAATCTAATGTAAACATAAAACTCAAAATAGACCAATGAATCCAACCATAAAAAAAACTTTAAATTTGAAAAACTTTCAATTTCATTTCACCTGAATTTCGGCTTGTCATCATCATCGAATACACATACTCATACATACTCTAATAGGTCCACTCTATATTATCCAAAATTCTATAGCTTTGAAAAGTAAAAATTAACCCAGAAATTTTTTAGTGTTTTATAACGTAATTTCAAACACATTATGTATTTATGAAGACACCTCATTTTTTTGTTCATATAGACTTAAACATAATATAATTGATTAGCATAATTTTTTTTTATGTTTATAAACCGTTTTATTAGAAAACGAATATATGTAAAAGAAGACGAGATTTATTTGTTTTTTTTTTTTTGGTTTGTTTTGGGTGATGATGAGCCCCGAGAGATGATAATGAAAAAAAAGCTTTGCCGAATCAAAAAAGAAGTAAAAAAAAAGACAATAAAATTTAAATTATATATACAAAAAAATTTAAAAAAACATCGAAATTTTCGTGTAAATTGAGGCCAAGGTGAAATTACCTTGAAGTACCAAAAAGATATTTTATATATTGGTTGTATGTATATATTATGTTTATATACGAGATGATATGACCTCGACAATCATTGATTTTATATCATTATTAAATTGGACAAATATGGGGATTCGAATATAATTTTGTCTGGCAAAAATTTTTTTGAAGATTTATTTGTGTGAGAAATTTTTTTTTTTATGTAAAAGAAATTATGATATTTAAAAAAAAAAAGTGATAGTGAATTTATGTATACTAGGAAAGTTCAATTTAACCAGAAGCTTTAATTGTTGTTACAGGTGGAATTAATATATTATGTTGCGATTTTATTTTTCGTACTTTATAGAGGCAAAATTTGATTGTAAAGACATTTTAGTAATTTGACTTTCAGAAATTTTTTAATTGGTTCAGAGATACACACCCAAAATTATATATATAAAAAAAAGGGCTGGGACTTTTACATTATGAAAGTTATTCTAAAAGTTTTATTATTATATCCCTTGAAATTAAACTGATTTAATATACATAAATATTTAACAGATATATTTAATTTATTAGCATCAACGTTGACTTTGAACTAAATTCAATAATGTAAATTAAACAGAAAAAAAAATTTCACTCTTGTTTTTTTTTTATTATTATTATATAAAAATTATGTAATCAATTATAAATCTTTTAAATTGAGGATTTTTAAACATAAAAAAAAATGACTTTAAAATTAAATTCAATAATAAAAAAAAAACTTACAAAATTTCCAATTATATGTTAAATAATAATTTTGCAGAAAACGTACCTGAAAAAAAAGGAAAAAGAAAATATAATTAATTATAATTAATTTCATTAAAAATATAATATAATCATCAATTGAAAATATAATCATCAATTGATTTACTTATTACTCCTATAATATTATTTTTTATATAGTCCTTTTGTGTTAATAGCCTGAGGCACACATTTTTCATCATTGGAAATTAGCTAAAATATTTCCATAATATAAATTGAAACAATAATATGATTTTGCATAACTGACATTGATAACTTTGGACATGGAAAGATATTTAATAATGTGGAAGATCATTAATAAAAATTTACATTATTACAAAATTTTGTCAGAAAATAGGAATCGCATATCCAATAAATAACGAAATTGGCCAAATCCAAAGCCAAAAGTTCTAAATTCAGCTGCCAAAACAACTAATACAAAATTATAGTTAATTACAAAGTAAAAAAAAATACCATTTCATTTTTAAAACATTGAAAAATCATCATTTTCAGGGAAAGTGTATAAGAAAAGCCTAAATTATGATAATTCATGGTGTAATGCAATATTTTTCTTTTGCATCAAAATTCCAAATCCGCCACAAAAAAAAGCTCGTTATCATTAAACACAAATAGTTTTTTTCTTTCTTTTTGGGAAAATCAATCTCACCAACACATTCTTCCTTGTTATATTTACTCAAAATATAAAAGTTTGGCGCAACATTAATTAATTCTCCGTCCGAGAGACTTGAGACAGAGTCAACATAAAAAATTTTGTTGCCAGAAACATAAAGTTCTCTTTAAAAATTTGTTGCCGACAAACTTTATTTTTGTATGGGTGTTGGGTAAAAATGTTTGTTTGTGTGTAAGTTGATTTGTTTACAAGTTTTTTGTTGTTGTGATTGTTGGTGTTGTGTATGGTAAGTTTCAATGAACTTGTACTGCTGCAACAAAAAAAAAGACAACAAACATAAAGCTTTTTTTTTGTTGATTGAACCACGTGAATTTTCCTTGTTTGTGTTTGTTATTTTGATTGTTTTTTTTTTTGTATTTTTTATATACAAGATTTTTGCGATTTTATTTATGAGTATGATTCGATTTTACTCTTTCTCCAAAGGTTCTGGATTTCTGGATGCGGAAAAGGTTTGTGGGGATGTGAGAGGTTGGGTAGATTGATAGGCGAACTGCGGAGCTCTCTTTGAAAAGAAATGCAAAAACAAAAATTGAAAAAGAAACACAAATAAAATAAAAAAAAAGAGATAAAATAATTGAAAATGAGAGAAGAAAATTGAAAAAAAAGAAAATATATACTTTTTTTTTGTTATTATTTTACTGTTTTCTTGTTTGTGTTTGGTAAATTTTTATAAGTGTGTGTGAAAAAAAAAATTTTTATTGTGTTAGGTTAGGTCGTGAGGGGTCGTTGGCTCTCAAATCAATTTTTCCCTATAGCATAATTTGCCTATAACAAAATGCAATTTTTTTTCTGCACAGATTTGTGCATTACTTACTTTTAATTTTAATGGAAAACGAAAAATGTAAAATGACAAATTATAAATAATAAAAATTTACATTTAAATAATTTAAATGAACAAAATTAATTGTATAAAAGTTTTACAGTATATTTTGATGGAGTACTGGACATCAATATAATCTCACATTTTTCATACTTTGATTAAAAAACAATTTGCACAAAATTGAAAAAAAATGCTGGTACATAATTTAATCGGGAAAGCATAGTAGAAAGTCTCAGAAAGTAGTAAAAAAAATCATTTACTTATAATTTTCTATATCTTAATAAAATTAATTAACATTATGTGCTACCTTGAGATAATTAAGCGTTTTTGTCATTTAAATTTATTTAACTCGTTTCAAATTACATAAATTTAAATCTAAAGAAATTAAATTATTAATTCCTATAATTAAAGATTAATTTTTTTCTCGAGCAAATAAGATTTTTTTAGAATTTCCAAGACACTAAATACTGGTATTAATTTAATTTATGATTTACAATGCTAATAATTTTCATAAAAGATAAATTTCCATTATGTATTAACTATTTATATACCATATATGATTTAGTATAATTCATTTATTAAATCTTACACCTTTATAATCAGTGATTAATTTCTGCACCATAAAAAAAAAAATTTAAAAAAAAAAACCTCTGAATATGAGAAAAAAAATGGCAATAAAACTTAATTACAATCTTATTTTTCTTCTATGGTAGACTTTTCCAATATTAAACAAAAAGTTAACAATGAAAGCTATGGAAAAAAATAATAATTATAAATGTAATTAAATATGTTTCTCTCCTCATAAATCTCTCACCTCTACTGGTAAGGTAAAATTGTATTAATTGCATTTAATAATGATTAATCCATAAAATAATAATTACATAGATAGATTGTACATAACATACTCGTATTTATATCTTTACTTCCTATTAATCGACCATATTTCCATTTTTCAAAAAAATAAATAAGTAATAGTAATAGAGTGGCGCGTGAATTAACAGTGCAATCACCGCAACATAAAAAAAAATGCGAGTGTTTTTCTTTTTGTTGGAAAACATTAAATAGACTTGTAAAATTTATGTTGCATTCTTTGTAAAATGAAAAAAACAACAAATGCACAACATTGCAAAATGTTGTAAAGAAAAATAAATGATCTTTTTTTTTCTATGTTTTTTTTTTCAAAGCCAGAGACTGACACTGAGTGCTCCGCGCATAACTTAATTATAGTAGAAAAAATGCAATATATATACAAAAAATTATTATTGTTTTTCATGTTATACTAATTTTTTATATAGAAATTATCTCTGTACAATAAAGCTGAGCTTTTTGTATTTATAAAAATCTATCTACTATGGAAAAAAGGTAAGTGGCCGTTGTGACTAGAGTACATTATTTAAAGTCTCAGCGCAAAAAATGATTATAATAGCATAAATTTTTATGCTGTTTCCTTCCTTCCGCATTTCGCTTTCAATCATGCAATTTTTTTTTTCTTTCTTACGATAAAAAATGTTGTAGAGAATTTTTTTACATTGTTTTGCATTTTTCAATTTCATTTTTTTTTTGTTGTGATATTTTAAGTTGTAATAAGGAAATTAAAAAAAAAAAAAAAGTTACACGCTAAATGAAAAAAAAAATGTAGAAAATAAGCGATCAAATCAAAAGTAAAGTAGCTAAGAGTAATTACACAAAAAAAATTGTATAGGGTAAAGGCACTAGTCTCCGGACAGTATCTAGTATTCGGACATTTTCAACATGACATGTAAAAAATAAGAATACATGGCGCGTAAACATTAAAAATGAAAAAAAAATGTATAGGTATTTTGGTTTTCTACCAACACCACAAAAATTTGGCGTGGTGAAACCGTTATATGTCAAACTTACAAGTCATAAAGTTCAAGTGCTTCAAGGTGGAAGGTCAGAAAGTGTTTTTTGTAAGAAAAAAAATAGTGAACTAGTCTGTGGTAAAAGTAAGTTTAAATTATTAAAAATTACTGAATTAAATTGAAAAAACTTTATTTCCGTTAAATAATATATTATTTATTGAATTTAATTGAAAAAAACTACTGTTTTTGTTTTAATTCATTAAATATTTTGAGTGTCCGGAAACTAAACTGAAAATATCAATTTTTTCAGTTTTCGGACATACTGTCCGAATACTAAAAATATACATTAAAAACGGTTTTGAATTTTTTGCATTGAAATATGATAGCTTTATTAATTTTTTATAAGAAAAAAAAGGCCAACCATACATATTAAGTATATTTTTAGTATTCGGACGCGATTTAGTGAACAAATTTGCTCTTGTCCGAATACTGAAATTATGCATTTGATATACCGGACAAACAAATTTAGTACATTGATATATCTATAATTTACTCATTTGGGATAAAATTATAAATAAATTTATGCAGAATGAATGAAAAATTGTTTAAGAAATAAAAATATGGAAACCACAATAAAGAATGGCTTCCGAAAATGTGGTCTTTTTCCTTTGGACCCAAATGCTGTTGACTATAGCAAATGTGTAAAAAACAACACCGAAAAGGTAAACAGGCAACAATATTCAACACCCGGACCCGGACCAAATAAGTACGATACTGCAATTGAGGTAATTGAATTATTGGCTGATGAAATAAAGAATCACGGAATTGATATTAATATTTTAATAGATATAATTAAGAAATCACAAATAGAAGCTATGGTACCTATCAATGTATCATGCCTTGAAAGCCTAGAAACTGGCATTTACAATTTAAATGATGATGGAACGTTGCAGTTAGAAGGAAATAAAGAAATAGTAGAAATACCCTTAGAAAAGGAGGCACCAATTCTAGGAACCCAGATCTCACCACCCAAGCTCAGTTGCAATGTTGCTATGCCTACTACTCCTTCTACTACATTGGCTGCACAAAACAACTTTTGTTCATCTCCCCAACTGTCACGCACATCTTCTGTAATTTCAGATAGTCGATCCATTTCGAGTATAAGCCAAAGGTCGTCTCCAAGTATTTTAAGCCAACACTTATATTATCCAAAACCAATTTGTTATGGTGGGAAAAAACAAATAAAAAAGGAAGGAATAGAAAGGTCACCGAGTGCAATCTCCTCAGAAGGATGGAGGAAAATATTTTCGAAAAAAGAACAAAATAAACTGAACCTAGCAGAGGCTGTGCAAAAGCGCAAAGAAGAACGTTTAAAAAAAAAGGAAATGAATGTACTGAAAAGGAATACAGATAAAAAGAAAAAAAAAGAAAAATGCCAAAACTGTTTTGAAACATTAGATAGCGACTTTGAGGACGATCAGCTAAAAAACATTGGCTGTGATCATTGCTTTCGCTGGTATCACCTTAAATGCACGTCGATGTGCAATTTGACGTACACTGAAGCTAGTGCAAACGCTTTTATGTGTGATATTTGCGAAACATAAATGCTTAATATATACATATGTTATGTATGATTTAATCAATTAATTATTAATTTTTGTTATACTTTTTTTTTATCTATTGAATTAATTAATTATTATTTTTTGTTATACTTTTTTGTTTTTTTTATGTATTATGTATGAATTAATGAATTAATTATTATTTTTTATTATACTTTTTCTGTTCTTAGGAAGAACGCATAATTTTTCGTTTTGTTATATTTTTAATAATAAATAATTGCTTATCGCAACTGCCCTGGTCTCTGTTTTATTTTACAACATTTCTTTATGCATTATAAATTTAAAAACAGTCTAGTTATTCCTACAAATGTTAGGTGTCCGAACACTAAAAATAAGTTGTCCGAGTACTAGTTTTTATTGTCCGAACACTAAAGAAAAGCCTCTTTTTTTTTAAAATCGAAATATTTATATAAATTAATGCTAATGAAGTTCAAAAACGCTAATTGATCAATCAGAAACAATCTAAAAAATTTAAATAAGTTATAGTATATTAGGAAATCTTTATACGGAATAAACAACATGAAAAGTAAGTTGAAAAAAAAGTTAAGTGTCCGGAGACTAGTGCTTTTACCCTATAATTAAAAGAAAAAGTGAAATTAATTGAAAAGAATAGAATAAAAATTGGAAATTATTAAAATTATGGAGAAAAATTGAAATTATAAACGATTTCTTTTTATATATATTATAATTAAATTTAATTTCGCGGCTAAATTTTAGATTAAAGTAAAGATTTCTTATGCTTATTAATGGGCAGTTAATAATTTAAAAAAAAAAATATTTTAGTAATTTTGGTGCAATAATGTCGAATTATAAATTTTAAATGATTTTTTTTTCAGAATTTCAAAGTATAACATGATTTACGTTATAAATTTTAATAGCTGTCGAATTATTTTTTGGATAGTTTGAAAAACTAGTTAAAATGTAACCAAAACATAGTCAACTACTCAGGAATGCCAATAAATTTTCATTCGTGATATTTGAACGGATGCATCAAGTGGATAGTAGTTACCTTGTTTCTAATAATATTCTATCAGTAAAAATCTAAATCTACAATCTAAAATTAATGTGAATGTCATCAAACTTATTCAATCTAATCATTAACTATCTTAATTATTAGTAAAGAACATCCTGCATCATAAAATTAAAAAATACACTTCATTAAATCAAAATCACTTATTAAAATAAAATTTTAACTACACAATTTTCATCCAAGAACACCCAAAATGCAAAAAAAAAATGTTCCACACCCCACATTAAAAAACGCAAAATTTTCCCCACCGAAATAGTAAAAATATTTAAACTTGAATTTTTACGCATTTTTGATAAGGCATGCGTGCATAATACTACACAAAAAACAAAACAACTTTTTAAATATGTCAAGGTTACGAAATTGCAATGACAATATAAAATAATATAAAAAAAAAAATTCACCCAAAAAGTTTTCCTGCTTGTCGCCTTTGCCTGCCCCTTTGACAGAAAATTGTGTAGTCGAAAAGAAACAATAAAAACTTTTAAAAAATTCAATGTTTTTCTGCACAAAATTGAAGTATGAATGCCATTGCCAGAATAGAAAATTGTATAAATAGTGTTGAAAGATTATAATAATTAATTAGGTTTTTCAGTATATAATTTTACAGCCCAGTCTAGGTTATGAGTAGGTCACTCTAAATCTAAACGCATTTATGACATAATTTATATAAAAAATCAATAAGAAATGCAGAATAAATTATAAATTAGATAATTTCATTTAAGAAATCTCAAATTTATGGAATTTTTAAATAGTATTATTTGAAATTAACCAACCCCACCACCACCCTTATTTGTAATTATACTATTTCTTCTAAAAACGTTTAAAATTTATATTATAATATTTTTCATTTGTGTAAAGAATAAACTAAATAAAATAAAATTAATTTATAAGTTTATAAAAATAAAATTACATTTTGAAATTAGCTCAAGCTCAAGGACGATTTTATAAAAAGCGCGCACACACAACAATGACAATTTTCATATAAATAACGACTTTTTTTTTTTAATAAATTTAAATTACGTTCGTCTAGAAATAAACACAACAACGTTAAATGCATACAAAATTCTGACGTAATCAATGCCAAGTTTTTAATAAACTTTAAAAATAATAATTTTTTGATAAACGCATGACTGCGACAAATACGACGCGTTAGTATAATTAGCATCAACAAAATCTGGAAATACTAATTTTTTTTAATTATAATTATTATGTTTCTCACATATTTTTTTGTATAGTATTTTGGAAGACCTAGAAAGTTTTAAGACCTTTATTATAGTTTTGCCAAAAAAAAAAAACGAACTCACTTGAACCGACAAAATTTTTTTTTGAAAAAAAAAAACCAGATTTTTTATGACAAAGTTCATAATTGTCTCCACCAAAAAAATGTTTCGCCCCCCAAAAAATTTAAATACATAAATGTACACCAATATAAAACATTATATTATATGTATTTATATTAAAATGCCTTTAAGGTCGTGTTTATGATGATAGTATAGAACTTGTTTTGATTTTTTTTGGAAAAATTATCATCATTTTTGTTATTTGTTGCTACTACACCAAAAAAAAAAGGGAAAGCTTTAATTTTCCAATTTTATCCCGAAAGCATTTTATACAATCAACAAAACAGAAAAGTGACAAGAACACGTTTACACATACAGCAAAACAAAAATCAAAGTCATTTTGGAAATTAAATAACCGGCCTCATGTATACATAAAACACGCGGTTTTTTTTCTTAAATATAAGTAATTGAAAATTCAAGTTTTTTTTTTTCAAAACAATGACTTTGAAAATTTTCATGCTATACTTTTTAAAGGTAGCATAACGAAAATAAAAAAAGCAATCCCCCTTGCGAGAACAAGATTATTACATATACATACTTTTTTTTAAAAATATGTTTCTGATTATGAAATTCACGAAAATCAAAATAAAATATGTAAATAAAATATATAATTTTTGTTTTATTGATGAGTGCATAATAATAATTGTAGGCGCGCATATATAACTTTTGTGTAGCGTTGCATTTGTATAATATATATAGTTGATAATAAAATTGATGGCCGCCACGATAGAACCGCCGTATCTACGTAAGCATGTACATAGTATAATAATAAACTATGAAAACCATTTTTTTTTTATATATTTCAATAGCAGGCCAGGGTTGTTCGACATTGACTGGGTAAATTGGCTCACATTATACAGAAAACAAATTAAATAATATAATAATATAAATTTTCTAGTCACAAAGTGTTAATTTCAGGAAAACTTTTATAAAATAAATATATATAAATATAAATTGTAAATTGCAAATTTCAATTTAGAAGGTTTCAAAATATTAAATGAGGTTTGACTGATATTATGTAAGTGAATATGTACAATTATTGGCAACAGTAATTAAGTAATTACGGAAAATTTAATATATTTTTCTAAAGTTTCATTAGTCGAAATTATGATCATAAATGCAGAAAATGGAAAATTTTATGGGAACGCTTACAGTATGAATTTCTAATCCGTAGAAAGTATTTCAGAATTTTTTTCAATATAATAGTTCGAAAGAATGAAACATTGTGGTATTTAACAATGATTTATTTAAGTATAGGAATAGGTACTCAAAGATTCTATGCAATAATGCAATGGTCTTTGATGTCACAGAGTGTCAACTATTTTCGTGATCTATTCTTAGAAGTTACTTCTATTTCAGAATATATAACAAAATGTCAAAGACTGTTTTGAATATAAGATTCTGTAAATATTTATAATTATAATTCTATATGAAATTCAAGGAATATTTTTAATATATCATTTTCAAGTCAATTTGATCTTAGTCCGATTCAAATTGGTCTTTTTAAAGTGAAAATTTATAATTTTTCTAAGGATAAAAAATTCGTCCTTTTCTTTTGCCTTAAAAATCTTAATTTATTTAAAGAAATTGAATGTTTTTTTTTGATTTTTCCATTTATTTCCAGCTACAATATTATTAGTTATATGAGCACAGTTGGAGTTGGAGAGATAACAAATAACATAAAAATATACCTTCAAAAAAATAAAATTTTTATGTTACCTTCAAAAAATTTATGACGTCACAGAAATTATATATGAACTTGTAATTTTCTATAAAAAAATAAATAAATAAGTAAATAAAATAATAATAAAAAATCTAATAAAGAATTTTCCGTCAAATTTTTAGTATAGTGGAATGGAGAATAATACAGATACAAAATTATCAGCTTTAATAGCTCAATTACAATGAAAGCCCCCATGATTTTTATATTAATTTGATTGTGTGTGCGATTTTATATTTATTTTATTTTATTTCGTAAAATTCTGGATTTTTGTAGTTTTTGTTATTAAATAATTAAATATACATATTTTGTTTTTGTTTTAAGATTTTATATTTTCTTATGATAGTATTAGTTTTTTTGGCCTCGAATTTGTGGAGCTTTTAAATGTCTGGCTTCTTTTTTTAGTTTACTTTTTTTATATATAAAAATAAATAAATGTTCAGTTATCATATTAATTTTTTTTCTTATTATGATTTTCCATGAAAAATATAATTTAAAGCTTTGATAATTTCTTGATTGTGTTATTATAATTTGTGCATTGTTTTTTTTTTTTTTTTGCATATATTTACAGTGATGTGATATTAATTTCATTAACATTTTTATAGTGACCTAGGTCCTATATTAATAAGCTGAAACGGATTTTTTTTTAAGTAGTATACAATTACTTTCTCATTGATCATTTTTAACAGATGATTTAAATAACACACTTAAATTTTATCTTTCTTTCAACTTGATTTTAGTATTTATATATAAGTTTGAAAATGATTGATGCAACATTAATCAATATTAACATTAATATTGATCATAATAAAGAGAATTAGAAAATTTCTTACACATAAATTGAAAATTAATTTAATTTATACAACATTTTGATTTGCAAAAGCTAAATTTACTTATTTTAATTAATTTTAATTCAAACATTCCGGTAAATCAGAAAATTTTGTTTGTAAATTTTTATAGAAGGTAAAAAAGTTAACAGATGCTGTAAAAATTAATGGAAAATGTAAAATTAACATGAACTGTAAAAATTAACATAAACTGTAAAATTAACATGAACTGTAAAAATGAACATGTACTGTAAAAATTAACAGAAACTGTAAAAATTAACAAAAGTTGAAAAATTTTACAAAAAAGTAAAAATTTAACATAAGCTGTAAAAATTAACAGAATCTGTAGACGTATCAAAAGATATAAAAAATCACAGAAGCTGTATAAAACCTGTATTACCACATTTTTGAATAAATTTATTGAAATTTCGTCAATTTTGTAGTCCCTTAACAATTAATTCATTCCGACAACAAATTCGAAATTAATCCATTCTGCTGACAAATTCGAAACAAAGAAAACAACAACAACAAAAACTTTTTCAATCAAAATAAAATAATTCTCAAATTTTAAATTAAAATATCTACTTAAAAATAAAAAATATAGAAAAAAAAATTCAATAATAATAAATATGAAAAACGCTACAATAACGCTAGACAATTACATATAAAAATTCACGCGACATTCTAACAGCATTTTTAAATGCACAATGATTATTCACAAAATAATAATAATAAAAATTAATAGAAAGATAGATAGATATAGATATGTATGTACATATGTATATAAACCAAATAAAGTGGTTTCCATGGCCAATGTCTAGGCAACGCAAAAATACTTTAATTAATTATACATTATTATTATATCGTGTATTGCTTTATTTGTATATTTAATTTATGAAATTTAACAATGTCCGCGTCAAGTTTATTTCAAAAAAAGCTTATTTTAAAAGCTTATACATACATATATAATTTTGTGTGTCTAATAATAATAAATTAAATTTAAATTCATTGCAATTCTACAAAAATGCATAATGAAGATTATTAAGTGTAAAGTTTTTTAATTTAAATTTCAATAGAACTTCTAGATAATTCAATAGTAAGAAATGCTCTTAAGATCGATTAAATAGTATAGAATTGTATTAAAGCATTATAATTTGACCAATGACCAATTCTAAGAATTTGATTCAGCTTTAAGCTGGAAATGGCACCAACAGTTCCTTAATGACAAATTAATTTAAACTATATTTAATTTTTCAATATGATCAAATTACAATTTACGATAATAAACATCAACTAAAGATCATTTTTGAATCAGAAAACTTCATTTATTTTACGATCAAGTCATTCATCATTCAAAATATTACATTTCATAATTTAAATTCAAAATTTCTGATAAACATTTGAATTAAATTTGATTTTAATTTTTAATCCAATTATTTACATATATAGTAAAACTTCAAATTTTATGTAGTAAAACTTCAACAATGTAAAATATACTGTAATTTTGTTTAAGATTTTTTGATTATTTTAATGTACATATAAAAAGTTCCAACTAAAAAAAAAGCTTCTAAATTTCATTACCAAAAAAAAACTAAACTTAATACTAATGCAATTTCATTGCTCTAGCAGCAAATACTATAACAAAAAATTCAAGGAAAACTGATTTTATTTCATAGTTTTTATATAAACAATTTTATTAAGGAAATATTTAATGAAAATACAAAAAATCGTATATATAATTTTCTGTGCAATTTTTAATAATTTTATTTTTAAGTGGAAATCACACGATTTTATAATTATATGTTATAATAATTATATTATTTTTATTCATAATACTTTTAAGACACCCAAAAAAAAAACGTTTGTGATAGAAAAAGATATTTTGTGATAGAAATCTTAAAATTCTTAATGGACGTGGGCAAAATTTTATTTTAATGCATTCAATAATTATTATTATTGGATAGTTTTTGGAGACGTTTAGACCGAAAAGTGTATAATATAAGTTTTATTATTATATTTCTGAATTTAAAATAATTTTCTAGTTTACCTTGAAAAAAAAAAAAACAAATAACATTTTGTTGCGATAAACACACTCATTTAAGGCAAATTACGCAAATATTTTTGGTGTGTGTGCTTTTTGCGAAGCGACACAATGTGAAATAATAAACTTCGAAAAAAACTTTATCAAATACAAAAATTATATAAATTTAAATATATTTTTTTTCATATTTGTGCAATGTCACACAGTGTTTTTTAAATATTTTTATAATTATAATTTTGAAAACCATTTTTTTTTGTTTTGTGATTTCATAATTTAGAAAGATAAATAAATGAATCAGAAATTGAAGATACAAATTGTTTTTTTGTTTGTTTGATTAATTATATAGAAAAAAAGCAAGGACAGAATAATTGTATAGTATACAACATAGTTCAAATTCAAGGGATTTTGATTAAGGGCATTGGCAGGAGAAAACTTTTAATTTAATTAGTAGTTTTGGTCTGAATACCCTCGAATTATGTATAAACTATAATCAGAATTGTTCAAATATTAGTGAAACAGTCTTCAAGAGTTTAGAATTAAATTCAAAATATATATGTAAGTATTACCCAATATATAATTAATAATTCACATTTACTGACTAGTGGTAACTAAAAACCGAAATTAATTAAATTAAATTTTAAATGATTAAATTACACCTTGATGTTAGCTTTCAAACGGACTCCATAGTTTATCAAACAAATTAAAAACATTTAAATAATTATTTAAAATATTTGAAAACGAATTGAAATTTACCTTTCAGGAAGGAAAACAAGCTTTATAAGTTTATCTACAATTCTGCAGCCGTTTCTGCTGCAAGGAATGAGGAAAAGAATTTACTCTTAAAGCTAAAAGACATCTTAAAATAATCTTCCAAAAATTCTCGAAACAGAGTACTAAATTAATTGTTGGATCCGATTTCCTACTTATTATAATATAATATCACCTCTTCCAATAATTGTGCAGCTTTCTATTTCAAAATTAATTTGTAATTTTTCTATGTATAAAGTTTTTCCATTATTTTATAATTATTTACAGTCCACACTATTAAACTACATTAAATTTCTAATATATTTTAACAAATTGAAAAAATAAATAATCTTCTAAAATGACAATTAACAAATCATTTTTCAATTTGTATTTACTTCAAAATGCATTCCCATTTATATCTAAACATAAATGTGCAATGTACAGAAATCAATTTAACAAGAAATAATGAAGAATTAAATTAAGATTTGTATATACTCAAAATCAAAATCAAATTTTTACAAAGAATAATTGAATTTGAGTGGAAGAAATGTTTGCCAAAGGCAATTTGCCAAATAGAATATGTACTTAACCAACATAATTATTATGAAAAATATAATTCGTGAATGTATAAAATAAACAAAAAATATATAACAATTATTTTTGCAAATATGTACCATAATTATTGCCATTTTATGTAAAATTTGAAATGACCAGAAGACAGAAATATAATCTATTAATTTCGGCAAGGACATTTACATCAAATTTAAGAAGAATTTTGAAAATATATGTAGTTAAGAGTAAAGTGTCAATTAAATGAATTTGAGTAAAAGGATGGATTATATAGTGCTAAATAGTTAATAAAAATTAATAATGTGTTGTTCTTGTTGTGATTGATTAATGTATTAATTTGAATCGATCAAAAATTGTTGATGTAGAAATAAGAAAAATATAAAAATTGTTTCAGTTTGTTAGAATTTTTAGTTTGAAATTGAAATTTTCTAAAAAATTTGAGTAAATTGATTAAATTTAAAATTTTCTGATTCTAATAATTGAATTTTAATAACAAATTTCATCAAATCATCTATTTAAATATTCCTATTTTTTATCAAAATTTATCATTGAAATTTTTTGAGATTGTTCTAATTTTGAATTTGAGTATTTAATTAAAATTCTAATTTAAATTTTATAATCACATATAAATTTTCCACAATAAGAAACTCTGCTTAATCATAATTTATATTCTAGTTTGACCTTTAAACGGACAATAGCATTTCATTTTGGCTAATCTCTTGTTTAAACTGATCCATGATGATCCACCTATAATAATAATCAAGTACTAATAATATAAAAAGTACCACGATTAAGTTGATAAATGAGGGATTTATGAAAACCATTTAGTATATTTTTCTTTCCTCCTTAAATCATTAAATCATTATTTTTTAAGCATTTTTTTTAATCTTATAAAGAATTCTAAAGAATTTTTATGTTTCTTTGTGAGCTTCAATTCTTTTTTACTTTGAAATATTTTCATTTTTTTTTTGACAAATCATTTTAGAAGAGACACAAAAACGACACAAACAAATTTTTTTTTGTGTTTGAAATTAATTAATATGTGAATTAATTTAAAATACCTTGACATTACTTTATAGTATACTCGTAGTATCTATAAACAAAAAATTTAAATAATTTTGGTTTTATTTTCAATTATATTTTAAATTTAATTTATTTTCAAGCCGATTTCTTGTCATAAACCAACAAATTTTTTCTTATTGCGTCATTACGGAGTTTCGTTTTCACAAACAAAGAAATCATATTTTAAATTAATTTTACTTTAAAAAAAAAACGTTTAAGAAGTGTCGTAAAATTTTGAATAATTTTAATTTCAGACAAAATTTTAATTGTTACCCGTCAGTGTGAACCTTCATAATTTTCCACTCTTCGTCAATTATATTGAGGCATTTAAAATTGATTGAAAATAAATTTTCGAATGCAATTTTCTGTCTATTAAGTAAGTAAAAACATTAATTTCGTCAGATTCGAAAAAAATATAAATAAAAACATGCTTAAATGTGTTATTTAACATAAGTTATAAGCGTTTTCAACAAAAAAAAAACATGAACCGTCAAACTCGATTAATTATCGTTACTGTACTCTACGATCTACGATGCCGCTAGCGTACGCCATATACGCGATCTTTTTTTTACTTTATATAAAAATTAAATAATTTTAAAAAAAAATTCCAAAATTAAAACTGGATGACCATGCCAACGGCCAATTTGAAAATTATATATTTAAAATTTTAATATTTTGTATTTTTCTAAATTATTAAAAATTATTCAAATGTATTTTAATTTGCGATGCGATGCGGAAGAAGAAAAAAATTATGCATTTTACATCATAGAAATTTTTTTTCCAATTTTCATTAAAAAGAAAATTTTTCAAATTAGAAAATTGAACGACAACAACAATAACAGAAAATAATTAAAAATAGAAAATTAAGTATATTATTTTGTCTGGCCTTTAACAAAAATTGCGTATCTATAAAAACCAAACAAAGTTGCACAAAAATTTGTTTTTGAAATTAATTGATGAAAATTAAAAATTTAATAATTGATTTTCTTTAATATTTTTCTAATATAAATCGCAAAACCAAAAAAAACAACAAAATAAACCATTAAAAATTTTAAGATTTATTAGAAAGTGAATCGAAAATTGAAAGCTAACCAAAACTATAATAATAATAAATAAATTAAGGTTTTATTAAAATTGAATCTCTAAACCGTTTTTGTGATTCAATCAAAATAAAAAAATCAATGATTTTTTACTTTTCCAGTTCAAATTTTTTAAAGAATTGATCCAAATTTTGTTTTCATCAGTTGCACTTTTATAACAAAAATGAAAAATGAAATTCAAAATTTTTTTAATTGTTACAATTCACAAAAAAAAAAGATACATAAAAGATATTTTTTCTGTTCATAAAGAAGATAACTGTTTGACCGCCGTATATCGTATATGATATTTAAAACTTAAAAAATTTCCCTTTTAAATACAATAATAAAAAATATGTGTTAATATGTTTATAACGTTTGTTTTATTTTGAATTTAAAAAAAAAATATTATGCTTTTGTGTATAAACGTGTATAAATAAATAAGAAATTTCTCTGTCAATTCAAAAATTTAATTAATCTGATGACAATTTTCATTTTTTTAGGTTAAATAATGATACAATTTGAGGTTTTTAAACTTAAGTATGGAAGAATTATTAGAATTACATTAAGTAATTCACAAGACTGGGGGACACAAAGTAAAAGTAGCAAATCAGAAGACTATAGGTAGATCATTTGTGGGACTTCTATTCAATCATGTCTGCTCACTGCTGTCTATAGTATATTCTGTTAATTGACTGTTAAGAATGTTACATTAGATTTGCATGATCAAAATCTTTCTGAGGCGTCTGTTATCAAATGTAAACGTAATTCTTCGAGTTTCGATAATCTCTTCAGTTATTTTACCACCTTTATACTCTGATCATGCAAATATATCACAGTAGCAAAGCAAGTTCAGTCAAATTTCAAGTAAAATGCATATTAAATGAAAATTCGTCCCATTATATTATAATTTTGCAAAATGGCCACTTTGTCACCACAGAAATTCTTTGACACACTTAAAGATTATAATTTGTAAATGTTCCTTTAACTTTGCTAATAGTACTATTGAAACTCTGAACTAACATTTTACATAATTTAACAAAAAATAATAATTATATGTCTCTTATTTGTGCCTATTCGTTCCGGTATTTTGATTCATTTTAAAATATATTTTAAAAACTATAAATTTTTTAATATAGCATAAATATGAGAAGGTCATCTCAGTTTTTTGTGTATATATAATATAACATTAATAGTTTATATATTTAGTTTCAGAAATATAAGAAAATTCTATAATAAAATTTATAATTTATTAAGTGCGAATTAAGTTATAAAATATAAAAACAATAAAAAAATTTATATATTTTGCAATTGTTGTAAAGATAAAGACGATTTGCAAAATTAACTCTGACTCACATTTACTTACATACAAAATAATTAAAAGAAAATTATTTTTAGTAAATTTATTAGTATATTATTTTAGAGAGGGTCTAGAAACAAAAGGGGATACTACAATATTTTAAAGAAAATCAGAAAATAATTATTACAAGTAAAAATACAATAATAAAATTTAATTTTTATGTTTTAATTATTTATGCACGAATTATACATATTTGAAAACAAAAAAAAATAATTTAATATTGCCATTTTGAAGGCCTCTAATAAAAACAAAACTATGAAAATGATAAAAGTCTAGCTACAGAAATACAAAAATTAATGATTTTCGTACAACAAATAATTAAATTATACTGAGACCGACTAAAATTTTGGTTATTTATTTTTTGGTTCTATAAATATTTTTAATTTTATGTGGCATATTTTTGTGATAGAGCACAGACATTGTCATCACTCGGAATGCTCTCTTCGACTAGACAAAATATGTAAATTAGAATTTTATATTTTGACACCAATCAAGTTTTAGCTACTATAGATATAAGATCTGTGGGCACAGAGTCTCTGAGTATGAAACGATATAGAAATTTAATGATTTCGAATTGCGATTATGTTAAGATTGATCTGAGCAGTTAAAAGATAATCTCATAAGGGGAAAATTTAATGGAGCGACATAATCTGTATTCGGCACTACAAATGTTGCATTGCACGACAAAATATGTACTCAGCACGTTAAAGAGTTTCTTCTATTACTTTCGTGGCATCCAAAAACATTAAAGAAATTTCAAACTGAATCAAAATGCAATGTTAAAATTTTTCAAATTTCTTCACTAGAATTTTTTATGTACATATGTATATCTTCTAATCGAGAATATCAAAACAAATTCTAACACTAACAAAAAATTATTTAGTGGTGACATAGAAAATACAAAAAAATAATTATTTTTATATTTTGTCATCATAAATTTAATTATTTTTTATTTTATTTAGCATAAGAAGAAAAAAAAAACATATACATAGAATTTTAGCATAAAATATCTTAAATGCTATACATTAAAATTTCTAGAGAACTAAGAAATTTTATTATGTAGAATTTAAATAATAAATCAATCAAAAAGTAAAAACCAAATTAAAATTCGATGAAAAAAGCATTCAAAAAAATAATGTCGAAAATATAAATAAAAAACGATACCCTCGAATCTCTAGCTTCAATACAAGTGAGATAGCAATAGAGTCACTTAGTACTATATACAATCAGAAATTAGGTGACCTACTTTTTGTTTGGGGTTATGTCATAATTTTAATAATAATGTTGTTGTTTTTTATAGTGGTGTAGAATTTTTTTGATTTTTGTCATTGTCGTCGTCGTCGTTGTGGAGCGATTAAATTTTTAGCTATGTGTAAGTATATACCTATAAAAAAATTAAATTATTTTTATTAATATTTTATTTATTTACTTTGACTTTTTGCAAATATACAACACCAACAACAACAAATTTTTTAAATTTTAATGGAGATGTTAATTTTTTTCTTCTTCTACTACAATGATAACACAATTTAAAGCATAATAATATTTTTAGATGGAATTCTGGGTTGAATCGTCATCAAATTTTTTTAAAAGTATTGGAGACACAAAAATCACACCCGAATTTTCTGGCGAATTTTTTTTACTTGTTTTTATTAATCAATCGTTTAAAGATTAGCACGAGTAACATTTTTTTTTTCTTATAACTTAAAATACGAGCATGTGTAAGTTTAGTTTATATACTATATTTTTTAATTTACATTTTGATGGCTTTTTAAAGCTCTGCTAATACACAAAAAACTGTTTTCAAGGTTATTTTTAAACTTTACAATATAATTTACGCATATTTGTTATTTATTTTTTTTAATATTATTATTTTGATTAAATTAATTTCAATGATTTTTGATTTAAGTTGTGTGAGTGGCGCGGTGCGCAGCGCAGCTTTTGCAAAAATAAGAAAAAAAAAATGATCTCTATATTTAGCTTTTTAGAAATTTACAGAATTTACTATACTTACTTAATATATTTTTTTTAAGACTAATTTTGTAGGAATAAGGAAATTTCATAATGGAGTGAAGATAATCTTTTTTTAAGAAAAAAATTTTTTTTCCATAAATTATTTCAATAGATTCTTCCATTTTGTTTGTTTGTTCACGTGTTAAAAGTTAAAAAAAAAAAATTTTTTTTTAAATGACATTGTAAAAAAATATTTTTTTACTAAATAAATAAAAAATACATAATGTCAAAAATTATATGTTCACTAATTGTCGGCGTGATACTGTCGTCAAGATAATTTAAAGATAAATTTTGGTGATGGAGATGTAAAAATTAATCTAATTAATAAATTTTGTAGTGAAATTTCAAGTTTTTTATAAAAATTATAAATTATTATTGCCATTGAGGATTTAGCAGCTTTGCAATAAGAGAGCAGTGTCTCATAAATTTGTATTTATTGAGGACAATAGTAAAAATTATGATAATTTGCAAATCACTGCAGTTTTATTGGTCCCTTATTGTCCCATTATTGGTCCCTAACAGGAAGAAATGAATTACATTAGATGCTTATTGATAACTGGAGTTAGTACAATGAGTTTCTGTAGGACGGAACGAACTAGGCGTCCACCCAAGCAATTTAATTTTTCTCAATACTGAATATCAAAGGCAAAGAAGCTTTTTGTAATGGCAAAGCCTTCGATATTTTATCGGTGCTTGCAAATTTCTTCACTTCCCTTGGAAAAGGCACAGAATTTAAGAATTTTCACCTTTTGGTATATACCCAGTAATTAGTAAGCTAAATTAGATTTTTGAATTTGTACCTTAATGATGATTGTATTTTATCTTGCCAAACTAGTTTTTCTAATCAAGTTACTTGTCATATTTTACCCAAATAATAATTTTCATTTCCCAATTAATTTTTATTTGTTCACTATTTCAATTAGTGTAGTAAAAAACATCTAAAAACCATTTCTTTTACTCATAATTTTCTATTGCAATAATTTATAATTGTAATTTTACAAACAAAAAAAGTTATCACTATCATATAAAATATGCTTTTTATGCTTTTTATGTATATACCTACAATATACAAAATATTAAATTCCAATATCACAGATCCCCTCAATGGCCTTGAATATCGCGATTGCATGCATCTAATTTTAAATGAATGTCACGAATATTTGTTAACCAAAAAAAAAAAAGTTTGAAAATTTCTCTTTCACTTTTCAAAAAAAAAAAAAAAAATATTGTCCACATAAAAAAAAAACATATTTAAATTTTCAATAATATTATAAACTTTTTCGATTTCGATATTTGAAATACATAATTTTGCACACAACAATTTTTTTTTTACTATTTAAAAATCTCTTTGGTGTACCTTACGCGCCACTTGCGATCCCACTCACTATTTTTTCAAGAGGAAAAATCTCCATGAAAATCAATAAAAAAAAATTTACAATACAACTATAAAAAATATTCATAGAAAAACCTTTTGCAAATTTATATATAAAATGAATATTTGAATATTTGAAAAATTTAAAAGGTAAAACCAAAAAAAAAGAAATAAATTTTACATGTTTTTTTTCTGTATCTTTTTTAATGATTTTTCTATAAAGCAATAAAAGAAAATTGTAAAATAAAGATAGGAAAAATATAATAAAAAAATCCTCTTAAAAACATAACAACTTTCAAAGTGCAGCATATTTAACCAGAAAATTATGGAAGTATCACATTAAAAGAAAAAAAGTGCACGATGTTATTTTCATTTTTTATGCTTTTATCGATAGAATAATTTTCATTTGTATAATTGCAATTTTTAGATTTGAAATTGTTTTGTGAGTTGTTCATGCACACTGCGCGCGCTCAAATAAGGAGATTTGAAATTATGATATTCATAAAGTTATCATAAATTATTTATATTTATTTTTTGTCAGTCAAAGTGGAATTTTTATTCTTCAAAATTGATCAGCCCCCAAATTTTATACTTTTTCATTTAGACACTAAAAAAAAAACTATAAATCATGTTTTTACTGCGGGGCAATGTCATTTGATTACGTACACAAAGAGATTTTCTTATGGGGGTTTATTTTATTTTTGATGCTGGTACATATATAAAAATAATAGAAAATTAAGAAGAGAAAGTGCATAATTTTTGGCTTTGATTATTCCATTTTGAAATTGCATTATTTTTTAATCAAAAATTTTTGTTTTTTATATTGTTGACTGTGTGACTAATGAAAATGAAATTAGAGGCAATCTCCTAATTCCGATGAATTGATCTGTTCCTTTTTTTTTTTGTTAAGTGGATTCAGTGGAGCTGATAAAACTGTCCTAAATGGAAATAGTTTTCGGGCTGCAGCAAATCTGCTGTCTCTACTAGCCAAAATATTACTAAATAATTAAAGAAATGACATCATACAAAAATAACGATATTCAAGTTTCTACCAACTCAATGAATTGCAGCGAGTAAGGAGACAAGATAGTTACAAAAGCTTTTTAACTCTCATCATTTAACATTATTATTCGCTCTACTACACTATATACTAACAAAAAAAATTATTCTCCTCTTTCGGTATTTAGCCAAAATTCTAGTCTAAAAAGAAACCACATAAAATTATTCTAAATTAATTTTTTATCATTTAACTTAATAAAACTCAACTATATAATTAATAAATATAATATTTTTCAAGGTCATGTCTCATCTACTCCAACTCCATTAAAATTTTTTTTTTTGTTAAAAATTAACAATAATTATTTGCTTTTTTTTTTTTTTTTAGCTTTTTTTGAAGGTCTAAACCCGCGCATAACTAAAAAAAAAAACTTTATCTTTTCACAAATTAAAATTTATTTCAAATAAATTTCCCTATACAAAAAAAAATTGCATTAAGCTTTCTTACTTAACCTCCAAAATTTTCCTATCTAAACTTTTATTTGGAAAAACATTTTATTTGTTTTTTTTTTATTTCCTTTCTGAAATTAAACCAACCGAAAAATAAGAAGAAATTTTTTGTGTGTTCAGTGCAAGTCATTAAAAACAAAAAGAACAATGATGAAAATTCTGTAGAAAACTCAATTAACACAAAAATTGCAGAAAATTAAAAAAACCATGAATTTTTACTTGACATTGAATGTGTTTTTGTTAAAGTGACAGATGATGTGGTAAAGAAATTTTAGTTGAAATAATATTATGACTACAATTTCAATCATTTATAATTAAATCATATAAAAAAAAATCAAATAAAAATCATAAATGGAAATGTTTTGAAGACGTTAGTCTGACAGAAGCCAATCAATTCCAAATTTTCGTAAATTTTGGAATTGATTGGCTTTTATAATATAGAAATTTACCATTAAGCTTAATGGAATTTTCTATTTTGGTAATTAATAAATTCACACCATAAGCAACCACAACTCAATCCTACACTAACAAAACCTTTAATCAGTCCTCCAAATTTTTCACTCCATCTATTTTATTATATTAAAAAGTGTCACCCAGTCGTCAATTAATATAAATGTCTTGAGATTTCACGCAAGGACTAAGGGAAATTCCATAAATGACTGTTTTAATCTTTGTCATTCCATTTTTACAAATAAATATTTCCAAAAAAAATTATTGCAGACAGTTTGCAAGAATATTTTCATTGATTCACAGCGCCATTACTGTCAATACAGTAAAAAATATATTACAGAAATTTTCTTCTTATTTTATCAATAATATCTATTTTAGGCAATTTATAAACACATTTTTCTTTGTTTCCAATTTTCAGGATTAATGACTACGACATGCAACATGTGTGTAATTATTAAAACTATAAATAAAAACAGATAAATTTTTAATAATTTAAAAATTTCATGGGAAAAATTACAAATATTTTATAAATAAGAAAAATGAAGATAATAAAAATTGAATTCAGGTCTCATTTATTTAATCATATTTATTATTTCTATATAATTAACTCTATACAGTCTTGTGTCAAACCAATTTAACATTAATGATACACTTGCGATTTAATATTTTTTGAAGAAACCGTACCCAATTCGAAATGTTTAGATTTTTTAATGTTCCAAAAGAAATAAGGAAATAAGGAGAATTTCTAGGACGAAATTCTATTTTGGTTATCAATATGAAATTAATATATAACTAAAGTAATTTGTGGAATGTATTCTGATCCATTTTTCTAGGTTTTCGAGTTGTCAACAATGTTCTTCACAAACAATGTTCTACCAACCGTTTTCTCGAACATATACCAACCTCGCCAAGTTTGATCCTACTCTGATGAGTTCTGACACAAAATCACCCAATATAAGGGTTCAAAATTAAATGTTTTATTTCAATAAAATTATCATATAATTTGCCGTTAATTTATTATCTTTGAAATTCATTTAAAAAAAAATTTGCAAAAAAAAAAAAATTTTAATTTACATTTTTTTATTCAAATATCAAAAAAAAAAAAAAAATTATAAAAATTTTACGTAATTTTTATTTATATAAAATATTTTTTTAGCCAAGGTCCTAAAACATATAATTAAAAATTTTTTAAACAAAATTTGAAATTCTGATTAATTTTTTTTCTTTATTTCAAATTTTTTGTTTGATCGAAAATAAAAAAAAAACAAAACTTAAACAAATCGCGATAATGAAAACAGAAACAGAAAGAAAAAAAAAATTGCAAAAAATAAAAAAAAAATTTAAATTTATGAAGCGTAAAATCGTTAAATTTATTTTTATTAATTTTATTGCCATATCGATAAAAATTTTCGTAGTTAAAACAACAACCAAAATTTACATTTAAATTATACCAAAGAAATTTTTATTATTTAAATTACACCAGTAACTCTTAAACTGTTCGGAAATTTAAAACTCAAGAACAAGGAATTCGATTAGAATTTGAGAAACACTGGAGTAATTTTTCCAATATTCTCTGAGTAAATCGTTAAGAATTTTTAGGATATAGAATTTTTGGATTTTTTTTTTTTGATATTTTTGTCTTCATTCAAGACCGTGAGTGGTAAAAATGGGAGGGGGGTGGTGGTAGAGGTCGGTGTTAACATGTAGGCGTAACAGAGTAGAATAACAAACAATTTTTCATGTATGAGAATTTGGTTCTACTAAATAGAAATTATGAATTGAAAGAGGATAAAGTCTTTAAATAGAGTCAGTCAGTAATGATCCAAAGCTTTAGTAGCCAATTCTCATTGCACGATTGGCGTTCTTTTTTTATTATATTATTAAATTTAATTAATTTCTAAGATTTCATTTTAGAAATATATTCAATAAAATATAAATTACGAAATTTGTTTACGGAAATCATTCTTGTTTTGTTTTTTCGAAACAAAAAACAAAATATTTTCAATGATACGTCAATCTAAATAGCACCTTTGCATCATAACACCTTAACCAATTTAAAATTAGCTTATAAAATCAAATAAATAACCGTGTTAGCTAATAATAATTATTTGCTACGTAGAAATTCAACAATATTGAAATTTTAAGAAACGCGGTAGTAGTTTTCGTTGTTTTTTTGTTAGTTTTAGTTTTGGTGTCCAAGTTGTAAAAAATAATATTTAATTAATTAATAATTCATCAAACGTAAATTTAACATAATAAAAAAAAATCTAATAATAAAATGACTTACATAGATTGATAATTTTAATTTTATTGAATTTACATTGTAAATGATTTTTAAGTAATATTTATATTCTAAAGAGAATTGAAGAGATCAGAGATGGACTAATGGAAATATTATTTAGGACTAAATGAAATTTGAATTCATATTTTGTCTTTTACTAATTTTTAGTAACTCCCGAGCTAACTCTTACTAACTAACAGATAGATTTTTATACCTTCAAAAAGTGTAATTTTACAAATAAATTTCAGATTAATTTTTCAGTTGGAATTCACCAATTGTGACACGTTAACGACACAGATTGGCAATCAATCAAAAATTACAATAATAATAAGTGTCAAATCACTGTTCAGGCGACTAATAAGCTTCGATAGAAAATCAGCCTTAGTCATTTAGGCGCAAAAAAAATATTTATACAACCAATTCCCAAATGAGCATATAAAAAACACCTTGCATGAAACGCATTCGTAATTTAACACGTAAACAAATCGTATCGCATTTAATGCACATTGAATAATAAATATAAAATCAATTTTAATTAGTAAGAGTAAATAATTGTACGGTAATGTCTAGATATTAATTTATTTAATTTCTATATTTAGATGTCGATGCAGACTGTTGCATAAAGTACGACTATTTAAGTAATTAAAATTTTAACTACAGGTAAATGATTAATAAATTTTACAACTTGTACTAATATCATTTCCGGATCAAATTATTTTCCTTTTGTAATTCAAATTCGGCTTATTATAATTGAATTTCAACTTTTTTTAATTGAATTGATCTTTTGCATATTTCAATATGATTTAAATTTCCGCACAAATTAAATCATTTTACAGTGTAATGTTTATTGCAGATAGTGGCTAGTAGTGTACTAAAAGACGGTTTAGATTCTTTGTTGAAGCATCGATGACGTTTTAACTTGTAAATTTAACTTTGATTTCAAAGTATAGAGTAATTTTCAGACTGGCAAATGTGTTAGCAATTGACTCCAATAGGTGACATAACAATAATTGATAAATACAAGTGACTAGCCTATTGTACGGTATCCATATACTTAATTAACATATCAACACTTTATATATTTAAATAATACCAACTAATATTAATAAAAAAAACTGTACTTTAATATTTATTTATGTTGTTTTTTTTATTGTTGAATGTTCAATTAGCGGGAAGTGATCTTGAAATAAAAATTAATAATAAATAATAATAAAATATATATAAGTATACAAAAAAAAAAATCAAGCATATTTTTATTGTAGCAAAAAGAATTGTGTATTAAACTATTGACATAATGATAAATAACCTGAGGGTTCATACGTTAAAGCTTTTTTTCATATATTTTTTGAGGAATTTGATAGAAATTAAACAATCACAGAAAATTGATTTTAGTTTTATGATTTTCTATAAAATATATAATTAAAAAATTATTTGTGTTTGCCTTTTTTGGAGGTTAATTTAGATCATTTTTAAAGAATTTTATGTTCCGTGTATATGCTTTTTATTTTGTACGTATTCAAAATTTGAAATTTTTGAATAATTCTCATAAACACAAATATAGTAAATTTTAATTTTAATTTTATAGTCAATTTCCTAAAATTTCATTTATAGTAAAATAGTGAAAGTGTTTTTACAAATTGTAAAAGAGTGAAAATTAATTTTGCAAAAATCAATTAAAGAAAAATTAATTAACTGGAACATTCAAGTGGTTATATACCTTGAACTTTAATTTATTTCTATTTACAAATATATATTTACAAATTATTATGCCAAACACAAATTCAATGCAATATAAATCTAATAATTTAGCAGATATATGGGAGCTGGACAAACTGAAATGTAAATCTTTCATGAATGAAAATTGAAAAGCCCATACGATAATTATACTTTACATAATAGAACGATTGAAATACCAGACATGGCCATCATTCTTTACTAAATCTAAAAAAACTGCCACACATCTCTTCTGGGCGCATATCTCTTCTCAGTTTTCTATCGATCCGTCTACTAGAAACTAGATTTGCTAGTTTGTTCGTCAAATAAGTGTAAACAATGAATTTGAAATATTTGATCGGAAATATACAAATCTCCTAAAATAGTAGTGAAATGAAAGAAGTCTATTATAGCGCCACCCAGTGTTAAATTCAAAGAACTTCCTACAATAAATTGTTCTATTTTGTTTAAAAAAAATTGTTTCTTGTCGATTTACGTGCAATTTAAAAATATAAAATTATTTTTAATCTAGAAAAACAAGCATTTTAAAATTCTCAAAAGTACTTGACATTCAAACAAAAAAATTAATAATTTTTAGAAGTTTTTGTGTATATACTGAGCGCAAAAAAACTTAACAACAAAAATTTATGATTTATAAACAATCACGTTTTTTTTTTCATATAAGTATTTTTTATTTTATTCATTAATTTTTATAACGAATATACAAAAAAAAAATATTCTAAATTCAAGGCTTTCTAAACTTTACAAATATTGAAAAAAAAAAACACAGCTTAAAAAAACGTAGTCATGAAAAAAAGTTTTAATACTATGCTCGCTCTTTCAGTGCTTATAAAATAGTAACTTTATTCATTTTAGTATTGAAAAACACGTGAATCAATTATAGTTAAAAATACAGAAAAAAAAATCTCATTTCTAATAACTAATAATAATCACAAAATGTATAAATTTTTCAAGATACAAGGACACTGTCATGGCTGTTCAATATCTCAAAAACGTAACCATAACTAAAAGCATATAAATAAGTTTTTCAAATATTTATTTAATAAATTTTGTGTGTGTGTTATTTTTTTGGATTGACAACTTCCCACTGACAATTCACAATTAAAAAAGTACACACCAAAAATTTTGTTTTGTAGGGGAGAGTAGATATTTTTTCGTGACAGTCTAGAAAGCTTAAGAATAAGTTTATGATCCGAAAAGATTACTTTTTACTTGAAAGTGTGTCAAAGTGTCATCTAACTGGTTAAGAAGAAGCAGAACTGAGTAAATCATAACATTTTCGTTGACTTGAAGAATTTGGGGCTACATGAATTGAAGCTACAAGTTGTTTAATAGCAACGACATTAATTGAAGCTAAAATAATCGTCTATTGGATAGTGACTATTTGTCACAGATTGGAATGGAAAGTAATCATTAATCGTATTTTAATTTAGTCCTTAACAATTTAGTCCTAAGTACTAATTTGTAGTTAATAGATATACTTAGATAGCTTTAAAATTTATTAGTCCATGAATTTATAGCATTTTCAGGCCAAATTAGTATTTTTTTTTCATTTAATTTAATTCAGAATTCGTAATTTTTCAATTCAAATTCGTATTCGGTATATTCTTAACTGTCTGAACAGTCAAACTAATCATGAATTTTAGTTAATTCTGAATTTATTTAGTTAATAATGAAATTTTAGTTAATTATCTAGTAATTATTTAATTACTTAATTACGTAGTTACTCAAATGCATTCATTGCAATTAATGCATATTTCAAAGTTTTAAGTTTTTCAATTTGTAGGTCCTTAAACAGAGGAAATCTACTAGAAAAAACGAAGGACCTAAGCAACATTAATGTAATAGTATGACGAACTTTACCAATTCTCCCCTATGATTTATATACATACTCATTTTTAATTTGCCAAAAATCTTAATATTTGACTATAATTTTCAAAAAAAAAAAAAATGCAAAATTATCTAACATAAAAAAAAGGAAAAAACCGATAAAAAAAATTGTATTTAACCTTCCGGAAAGCTTTAATTTTTCTTTGTATAATACGAAAAAAAGATTTTCAAAATTTTTCTAAGGTCAATAACAACAATACAAAAATTATGATTAATAAATTAAAAATTTACTATATAAAAAAAATTTAAAAAAATCGCAGTTACAATAAAAATAAAAAACAAAAATAATTTTGATTTCTTTAAGAAATTTTATGTTTTAGCATTTCCGGACTATGAAGATTTAAGTAACTTATAAGTAGCTGCTGGTTGGTCATATTCACAAAAAAAGATTTTTTTGTAATTAAGATAAAAATTGTAACATTTTAAGAAGCTTTTTTTTAATAATTTTTAAGTTTTTCGACAAGTTTTTTTTTTTAATAATTAATCAAAAATTTATTTATGGATATTAGACAGGGTCATTAAAGTTCTTGAACTATGCGTTGTGGTGGTTCAAAAAAAAAAAAGAGAATCGAATAAGAATTTATAGGAAGTTAAGTTTTTTTTTTAGATTTTTAACTACTGAAGTGTAGACAAGGTTAAATTATTGATTAGATTTTTTTTTTTGTGAAATTTTTATTTTTTAGAAATTCCCGGATATTAAAATGGAAAAATAAAAATGTGATCTTGAAAATTTATTTATTAGAAAAAAACTGTTGAATTTTATACATAATATTTGCATTTCCCCAGATTAAGTATTATATGTGACCCGTTAGACACTATCAGCCTAATTAATAGCCGCTATACAGAAATAAATCAATAAAAATGACAAAATAAATTTTATATAGAAATTTAAATAAATATTACACACGGAACTTAAAAAGTAAAAGTTGATTAGAGTTTTATGCTAATTTATTGATAGAAAATTTAAAATGTTAGAAATTTATTTGTTTCCTAGAAAAAAATGCTAAAAGGTCCACAGAATTATTTCAATTTTACTATCAAAATTTCCAAAATTTACAGTGACCTCTGTGATATACATTTTATTTGATTAAGTTTAAATATTACATCATAGACTTTTCTAGACTTTTCTCAATCATTTGATAATTAAAACTATTCAGGAGAATCTAAACTTTAACTTTAGTTATGACCAAAGCTAAGTAATTTTGGAATATACCAAAGTATGATCAAGAAATTCGTCTTGCAATCATTTATATGAGGGAATTTCAATTACGCTGAATTAATTTCCCAAAATTTATGTATCAATATTTGGAATTTTTGAAATCTTAATATATTTCTAGTTTCTGGCATTTGTACACGACGAGGCGAGCCTACTCTAATTGGGAATGTCAATTTCAAGCCTACGGTGGTCTCAATTTGAGTCCGCAAGTTCGTGTTTTGGCCAGAGGTGGCTTTATGGATATTAGACAGGGTCATTTATGTACTTTTAACAACTGGAGACTAACAGCCAGCAGTGAAATATTCTATCCATAATTTATTCTCAATAAAATGAAAAAAATTAATTAACGTGAAAATTTTTACAAATTCACTCAAAATAAAGAAAAGTATATCATTTAAATATTGTCCAAATTAAGGTCAGTTTTTTTTTTTAAATATTTAAAATGTTGCTAATTTATTTTTGTTTTGATTTCATCGAAAATTCTTTATTTAGAAATTAAAATTAACTTTTTATTATATTTGTTAATTTTATTTTGACACATTAAAAATAATGAAAAATCAGAGTAATACAAAAAATAAAGAAAAAATGATTAGTAAAGCAAAAATTATCTTTTTTTAATGAGGTTTTGTGTCATGTTCCCAATTAAAATTTCAATTAATTTTTTGTTTAATTTGTCAAAGCGCAATTTTTTTTTTCGATTTGTTTAATTATATTTTTTTTGTGTGTTTATTGGATTTAATAATTTATCGAATTACCAAGGTTGTTGTAGTTGCATTTTTATGTACCAAATTCCTAATTATTTATATTATTATTATTTTTTTAGGTTATTTGTTATGTTTATGATTAATTATGCAATTTTGAGGGAATTTTTTTTTTTTGAAAAATTAGTAATAATATTAAAATATGAATTTTCATCAAATTTAGTGGATTTTTTTATATTATGTAATTATGAAATTGTAATATTGAAGAAGAATGAATATTAATTTTTTCATTTATTTGCAGAAACTATTTAAGTGTCAGTTTCTATATACAAAAAGGTTTAAAGCTAATGAATACTACTAGGAGAAGTATTTTCAACAAATTACTATAATATTTAATATTTTCTTTTACCCTGTTGAAATCGATTCAGGCCCAATCAAATTTGGCCACCTCCACTTCCTATTTGTCTACTTCAATGTTTCCTATTTGTCAATTACGCTAACTGCCTACCAGAAAACTAAGTATATACTTTACAATCTCAAGTTTTAGATTTTAGATAGTGAAAACATTTTTTGTTGTTTCATTTTGCATATTGTTAAATCATGTATAATAAATTTATGTAGTTTATAAAATACTCAATTTCTCCAATCGAAATTCTACAATCACTAAACGATAAAAAATTAATCCTGTAGATTTACTAAATATATATCAGTGCTTACTATTACATCACTGAAATTTTTATGTTAAGTAACTTATATTTAAAAATTTACAAAATAAATTAACGATTTTCAATTAAACTTACCTTGTTTTGTTTTTTTACTTTGAAATTATATCCATAAAAATGAAGGAAAAAAAATCAATGTTCAGTGTAAAATTGACATATAAATCCACACAAACTTAATTTTTTCTATAATTAAAAAAAATTAATCCAATGGGAATTGGTATAATCAAAAAAAAAATAAACTGATAAAGTAATCCAATGAAATTGAACGTTTAAAACATTTTTTTTGACAGTTGAAATTCTTATTTTTGTTACTGATTAAAATTAATAATTTTTATTTAACTTTTTAACTTGTTTTATTTCAATTTTTTTTTATTGAAATTTTAATAAAAAAAAATTTAAAATTATATTATTAAATTTTGTTATGTTAAATTTTGTTCACTTGCACTTAAATAATTTAACCACAATTTTCAAATTTTTTTTTTAACTAAAACAAAAATCAATTTTTTTTACTATTAAAAAAATTTGTTTTATTGAATATTTTTTATTTTTATAATTTTTTTAACTTAAATTAATTTTATACATAATTTTATTTTGTTGTAAATTATTTAATTGTCATTTTAATTGCACAATTTAAACATATAAAAGTGCAACACAATAAAATACTGTAATGCAAAAATCAGTGAAAGTAAATTAAAAATTACAATTTTTTTTTATTGTTGTTATTTTTATATAATTTCACTTTTCAAGTATTTTTTTTAAGATTTACTTGCTAAACATTAAATATTTTATTTTTGCTTGCTGTAAAATTTTTGTTTAGTTAATGACGATGAACGCGCGCGCGAGATCGCAACTAAACAACGAAACGTAAAGTAACTTTTTATGCGAAATGCACTTTTTTTTTGCTTTTAATGTTGTGTACGCGTATATGATCCGACGTTAATGGCAATTTTGCGAAAAAATTTGTATATAAAAATTGGCAAAATAGAAAAATAATGAATAGGCACAGGCACAGGCAGGTATTTTTATTATTTTTATTAATAAATTCAAAACTTTTAAATAATTTTTTTAATACACTGTACACTTTTTACATGTAGGATAGGCAAATGAACTTGTTTGCGTGTCTGCACTGTTTTTTTTTTATATTTTTCAAAATTTAACAATAAACAATTACAAAAAATTATTATTAATTTTTTTTTGCGGAAAATCTTTTTAATTTCTATAAAAAAATTTATAATAATTTTTAAAAAACATGCAATTAAAATTGAAAGTGGAAGTAAAAATTATTTAATTATTTATAAAAAATTTCTTTTTTTTTTAATTATTATTAATTTTTGTGGTGCAAAAGAAATTAGAGAGAAAAAAACGCAATTCACTACCACATTTTTTTATTATTAATAATTTTTCAATTTTTGAGGTTAGAATTTTGGTTTTCTTTTTTTGATATTATGTAAAAATTATTTAAGGATTTTTTAAGTTTTTTTTTTAAATTAAATTTTATTCCAAAAGAAATTTAAATTTTTGTTGATAAATTAAATTCGTTTTGAATTTTTTTAAATTGATTTTTTAAATACTTTTACTTTTTTTTGTGTCATTAAAAAAAATATTTCAGTTCTTTTTAACGATGACTTTTAAAAAAAAAAACTTCTTTTTAGAGGTTAGAAAATTTTTTCAAAGTTGACTTCTTTTAATAAATCCTTTTTGTGTTTCTTTGATGTTAGAATTTAATTTTAATTCTTATTTTTATTTAAGGCAATTTATTATAAATTCCCTGATTTTTATATGAAAATTAACAAATTCTGTTAAAGTTTATAATCCTTTTTGATCTCCAAATAAAATAAAAATGTAAATATTTTTTGTATCACTAAACCAATTTTTGCACCATTATTGTCAAAATTGGCGCCAAAAATTTCACATTTAATATTTTTAAATATTTTTATTTTTCAATTTTTTTTAACACTTCACTTATTTTTTTTGCACTATTTTTCAATTATAACAAGAAAAGTATTTATAAAAACCGAAGCCATTTTTTTAAAATTTGGCTTTTCCAAAACAAAACGAAATTTTTTAAAGAATTTTTCTAAAAAAAAAAATTAATAACGATTTAACCGACGATCGTTTTTGGTTTTCCTTTTTGTTTTTTTAAATTTACTACAGGAAAATTGTTTAACGTAAAATTTTTATTTTTCAAAAAAATTTCAAAAAATTAAATTTTTATACACAAAATAAAAAAAATTAACGAAAAAAACTTTTAAAGCTTCGCAACACACACGATCTGCTTAATACAAAAGTCACTGACTGACTAAACTGAAAAAAAATTATTGGTACGAAATTTTGCTTCGATACATTCGCGCATTCAGAGCAGCATAAAAAAATTTACTAAAATAAAATTGTAAGTAAAATTTTTTTGTAGTATGAAATTATAAAAAAAGAAAAAAATTTAATTCAAGTTTTTGAATGGCGCGCAAAGAGCTTTTTGTTGTATCTTTGAATCTTTGTGCAAAAAAATAATTTAAAGATATTATGTTTATGCTTTTCATGCATCGACGTTTCGTCGCAGCTCTTTCTCTTTCAGATTCCAAAGAGTTTTTTTTTTTTTGGAGTTCGACAGATTCAGATTAGCAACAATTTTGCATGTTGACATAACATGTTGCTAGAAAAATGTTGATATAATTTTCTCTCTTTTGTGTATCTTCTACCCACCAACAAAATATCTTTCAGATTTTGTGAACATGTGCTTTTATGTTTTATGTATTTATGTTTTTTTGTATTCGTAGAAGAAATGTTCAAATTATGTTGAACTTGTGACTGTTTCTTTTTTCTTTTTTTTTTTGTGTGGGTGGTGCTTTTTTTTGTTGCTTTTTTTGGTATTTGTTTTGTTGTCAAATTTTGCCGGTGAAAGGGGATGACAAAGCAAAATTGAGAGAGGTCATTACTATGTAAATTGAGAAAGGTCTGTTTTCTTGTTGTTGGTAAAATTGTTGTGCGAAGTTCTTGTTGTCTATGATGCGTTTTGGATGTAAATTTTATTACGTTTTCAGCGAAAGTAGAATTTGATTGAAATGGAATTATGCAAAAAAAAACAAATGGTTACATGTAATTGGATAATTTAGGGTAGATATCATAGCATAGATAAGAAACTTAATAAAAATAATTATGATGTGAATGTGTTGGATTTTTCTTCTTCATGTTTAACCATCAGTTATTCGTTTTCTGAAATTGATTGAGATTTGCTACTGATTGTCTCAGTACGATGGTTTGTTACTCTTTACTTGATCTTACTACCAGATATTCTTTAGGTTAATCAAGAATATATTTTAGTGTTCCAAATGTAAGCAATTATTGTGATTCATCTAAACAGGACGAAAGTTTTATCGGTAAGATTGGTAAGAACTAATTTTGGAGTATGTTTGATGTATATGTGACATAAATGGACTGATCTAATTCGAAATTATGTTAGGTTCCTTCATGAAAAATAATCTATAATTAACTGTATTTAATAAATATTTTAAATTTTTTTGTATATTTTCCTAAATTTATCTCGAAAAAAAATAATTCTTTAAATAATTTGTTTTTTTTTTTTAAAAAAAAATCTTTAGCAAATATTTAAAATCAACAAAAAATAAATTTTAAAATTAGAGAAATTTTTCCATAACAAAAAATTTAAATCAATTTACTCAACTGTTTCCTTTTACTATATAACAAAAACAAACAAAATTTTTAATCTAGATATTTAAATAAATATTTTACTTTGTTACCCAGACTATTTGACAAATTTGTTTTAAACGCAAATTTTATCAAAATTTTAACAAAATCATTAATTTCATTCGTCGTTGATGATGTCTTAAAAAAAAAAATTTTAAATGCTTAAACCAATTTATTTTAGTGTTGCCAATTATGAAAAAAAAATATATATTTAATTAATTTTTATATAATTTTTTTTTTTTAGGTTTCAAATTTGCATATAAATTTTACACAAAAAAAAAATTGAATTTTGAACATATAAAAATCCGATACAGTGTGTGATAAAAAAGATGGGGACGACATTTCTTAAATACATAAAAAAATATTCGAAATTGATTTACCTATGAATCTTTTTTTTTTTTTGTAAAATTGAAAAACGTTTTCGTTATGAAATAATAAATAATAAAAAAAAGTTAATGAAAAATTATCAAATTAGGTAAAGGTCAATAAGTGATAATTTCATTAAAACAAAAAGTTTTGATTCAAAAAATTGAAGCTTTTTGCGTAACAGGTGATTAAAATTAGAGACGGTTCAAAAGATTATTTTTTATGGGTGATCAAAAATAGTTAATGCATTTATTTTAGAACTAGTTTTATAATAGTTAAGGTCGGTATTTAAATTAATTTCAGACATTTTTTTGATTTTTTGAATTTAATTTCTGCGAGAGTCTAAATAAAATGACTGAGTTGTGATGTTGTGAATAGAAGCAAGTCACCACGGTACGATACTGCACCATGAAAAGCTACAAAAATGAAAGAAATTAGAACACTGGAAGAAATGATTTGAAATTTAAGGATTTGCCAAAAAAATTTCAGGAACATTTTCTATAAGAAAAATATTTCCTTAAACTTTTACGAAACTCAATCTAACTCTACTCTAATCTTTACTATATTAGACAATATTATCATTATTATATGTTAATTTTTGTCATTAACATATAATAATGATAATTGTGTAAATAGAGTCATATCAGATATCACTAATATTCATTATGTCCTTTCTAATTACAATGACAATTTAAATATATAGTTAATTTTTTATGTAAAAACTTATAGAAATTATATAAAATTTCAACTTGTTTAAAAAGAATGTACATATAATATTTATAAATTATAATTATTAATAAAAAAACGTTCATAAAACTTTCACAATTGTATAAAAAAACTTGTTTATGTTTGTGGAAAAAAACTAAATTTAAACAAGCAAAACATTTTGAATCTTTTTTTTTTCTTTCTTAAATACCAAATTAAGTAATTACAAAAATTTACTAATAAAAAAAATCACGTATCTGCAATTTTATAGAAAATATTTATTTATTTATTTTTGGTCAAAATTACAATTAAATGACTTTACAATAATATTTTTATGTAAGTAATTTTCTCTTAAATAGATATTTTTATGTTGCTGCTGCAGCATATAAAAAAATGATTACGTAATTTCTTTATTATTATAATTTTAATTTTAAATAAAATTGACCTAAAATGGAATTTGACGTCACAAAAGACTCGCATCATGTCAGCATTAAAAAAACCGAAATTTTTTTGGATTTGTAGAGCTTTTTTTTGACCACTTTTTTCACCTATAAAGATAATAACAGTTTTGTTATGTTTATATGTATGTTCGAGCTAACATAATGATGATAATATGCTAACTGTTTATAAAGTTTATTTTTAATCATTTATCTTTTTTTTTCTTGTTGAAACTTCAAATTTTTCAGTTTTTTTGTTGGTTTTTTTTTTGGTTAAAATTATTCACGAGAGCAGCGCGCAGCTTTGCTTTTGTTAGATGTTAATTTGATTTGACATTTTCAAGGTTGAAATTAATCAGAAAATAAGAAGAAATAAAAAATTGATAGCTTTAACAACAAAAACAAAACGTTTTTCTTTTGACATGGAGTCTAAATTTTTGGTTGCATATAGAGACAAGTCGAAAATTTCATTGATTAATTGCGAAGAATTTTTCTGTAAGGAAGGTTTGTTGAATTAGGTAGTTCATTAAAAATACCAGGAAAGAGAGCTATATTCCTGGTATAATCCAATGCCAAAGAACAGGACAATTTAGATAGGCATTTATCTCCTCATATGTATCTCGATGGATGTTCCTTAACTAAAAGTCCTAGTCATAGATTGGCACCAAACATTTGTTGCCGAAAATTGAAATAGTACGAAAAAATTAGGAGGAACGCTTGGATTTATGGGCAAACAAACTTAAAAAGTATTACATTTTTAAGATATCCGCAATCTAAAACCAAAAATTCTTATTCAATTATCACCATATTAAACATTTTAAGAGCCCTTTTCAACCCGAACACCAAGATTTTTTCAATTTGAACAAAATGCGCTTATTACGAAATAATTAATATAATTTAGTACGCACCTTTTTACGCACAACAAACCTCTCGGTGTTGGCTAAACTTTAAGAAAAAGATTAATATTTTTTTTTTGGAAAATTTTTTTTAGATTTTTTGTTAGAGAATTTAATAAATCTTAAAAGATTTATTCTATATAATTTATTATAAATTATTTTTTTTGATATACTACTCTAAGCTCGAAGCACGTAGCCTTCAAAAAATTTAAAAATGTAGAAGGTTAAGTTCGTTAGAATATTTTTTTTTTTTTCAAAATTGGAATGTAATTAAAGGTAAAGTAATATTTCTATACATAAATACTTAAAATAAAAAAAAATGTAAGTACTTCAAAATTGAAAATGTGTTGAAAAATTTTACGCACAATTTGTAGAAGGTTATAATTATTCTTAATTTATATTTTTCTAAAAAAAATAATAATAATAAATATAATTAAAATTATTTTCGTTGTTCTATGAGATTAATTTCAATTTAAATAAAAAATTGATCGTGATTAACAGGAAATATGAATACTGTGTAAAAATTTAAACTAAAATTAATTTTTTATTCAAATAATTTTTGAAATTTTAAATTAGAAATTTAATTAGAAAACCAGATTCAAGCGAAACTAAGGTTCGAAACGAAACGGCTACCCATTTTCTGTACCAAGTACCACAACTAACACTCTGAATCTGAAGAAGAATTGTAGATAATTTAGACTATAGTTAGATTTTGGAGTCAGTTCATCGAAATGCCCAAATTTTGAATAATTTTAATCGTTTTAGGTGCTAATGGACTTTCCGTAACTTTTTACTATAGTATCGAATTTCTTTTAAGTTCTAATCCTGATGGTCACTTTCGCAGCTAGCTGTGATATTTAAATTTTTATCAGCTATGTACAATTTTTTTTTTATAAATAAAATTTCATTATTTTTCGAAAACCTTAGACAAAAAAACTTTTACTTTACATAATAAAACAAGGTTCAATAAATTTTTAACAGAAATATTTAAATGAACATTTTTATATTCTATTTTGGTTCATCGTGAATGTTAGATTTTTTTTATAAAGACATAGAAATGCCATAAACATAAAATATTGAAGTATAAAATAAATAAATAAATAAATAATATTTTATGCAATTTTTTTTCTATTCACTAAAATAACTATAAAACGAAACTTTAAACACGGAGAAATGTTTAAAAGTTAGAAAAACATTTTTACCAGATTAGAAAAAAAAACCAAAGAAGAAGAATGGAAGAATAAAAATACAGAAAAATAAAAATTTCTAAATTCAAAAGTTAGACATTAAAAATATGAGCTATAAAGTATACTGCAGGCTTTCCCTATTCAATGTATATACTCCTTTTAGTTGATTGTGTGGGCCGTAAATTAAGTGGGGTAAAACGAAAAAAAAAAACAATGCATTAAATATAGTTTTGCATCTTTTACATTAATTTATATTCCTGGGTATAGAAGCATAGTAGAAGCACTTCTAATGCTTTACCAACATCAACATCATTATTATTTCTATTACAATTTGAAATTATATTTTTTTTGCGAGTAACATTTGTTTGTTATTTCTTTATTTTGGACAGGGTGTACAGAAACTTTACCAATTTTTTTCCATTTCAAGTATTAGATAAAATTTGAAATAGTAACCGAAATTGAGAAAATAGTGCAATGTATACATTATACTGAAAATCTCTTCGTTACATTATGGGCACTAACATTGATAAATATAAATAACCAAATTCACTTTTAAGACAGCTTGGTAAATTTAATCTAATCTAAAGCTATAAATGATAAATTGCAAATATATACTTTTAAGTAAATTGTAAAAGTATTAGTGATATTATACAAAAATTCTGTAATTGTATGCGTCTAATCTCTAATGTTTAAAGTTTTATACTCTAAAATAAATTTCACTTTGCTTGCGAGTTCCTTGGCATTAGAATTTGAAATTTTCTCAATATTTTTCCTATATGCATTTATCTATATCTTTCTATTATTGCAAATATTATTACAAGTTCGCAATTTTTTTTTATTGTAGTTGTGAGTTAGGCTTTCAAATAGAAGACTTATGCCTAGACTTAAAAAAAATGGTTTGATGAAGAAAAAGGAGAACATAAAATTCAATTTTTCAAAAATTTATGATTTGTCTAACAAAAATTATTATTTTGTGGTGTTTTAAAAATTCAAATTTTCGGATTTATGCATTTGTTTATTTTGACTTCGGGAAACGGGAGGCTTTTTTAAAATAATGATGGCATTAGAAATCGAATCAATTCTTTTCTACACATACGACGAATATGTAATATATGTAAATATATTTTTTTGTGCTTAGGCAATGTTTAAATAACTTAAGTATTATTATAATTCTTAATTTTTTGTTTACCACTTTTTTAATACTATAATATTGAAATAGAGAGTATTAAATAATGGAAAATGACTCCGCAAATGCTATTAACATGAATTTTATTAGTATTATTATTATTATTATTATATTTTATTACTTATATACTACACAATTATTTGTAGGGGAAAACCAGATATGTGTGATTTTTTTTAGTGAAACTTTGGGAAATACTTTAATGGTTTTCAGTATTTTATAATTTCAGGTGTAAGTTTGATCTAATTTCATGATATAGAATGATTTAACTAGGCGTTAGCTAGACAATTTGCAGAAAAATGAAGAAAATATGATTTCTATAACTATAAAATTTCATTTTGCAAATAGTAAGTACTTACACAATTAAGCTTTTGGTTACCTATGGGAAATTATACACAATTTTATAACCATTGCATGTCGTTTAGCTTATAGGTTCATCACTAATTGTGAAATTGTCGATTTTCCCCTATTTTAAAATAATAATATTATATTGAATATTTTTTATATTGCGGGTACAACATTATTTATTTTGAAGGTAGGTGGGGGATGTGGTGGTTGAAATATATATACGTAATATAATCACCACATTTCTCTATTTGTTTCCATTCATTGCAAACAAAAAAAAAACAAGTTTACTGACCTTTTCTAATAAAAATATTGCATTTTGGTACAGAGACGCGGGGATTTCATTAGAAAATTTAATTTCATTAGAAAAGATTAGGATTTTCTTTTTTAATGTTAAGTTTTTTTTTTACGATTTGGGAAATTTTAATACTTTTATTATGCTTTTACTATTATGGTGTAGCATAGCTCGTGCAGTCATCAAAAATAAATTTTACTTTATTAGTTTTTTTTTACAAATTTTTGTTGTTGCATCTATTAAAGATTAAAGTAATGAAAATGAAAATTAATTGTGGTAATTTTTGTTATATTAGCTTTTATTTTCATGTAAAATATAAAATGAAAATTGTTTTTTTTTTTATATACTATAGAAAATTTCATTTTTCTTTCAATTAAGGAAGATAAAAAGAAGAAGAAAAAATTTTATAGCTTAAAGCCATTGAATATTCATTAAAAAAAGAGGAAGTTGATACACAAATTTGAATTTTTCATTATAATTTTGGGAAAATTTCGGTGAATCATCAATGAAAGTCAAGAAAATATGGAAATTATAGTAATTTTTAAAATTAAAATTTTAATTTGATTAATGTACATAATTACAATTATTAATAATTAAATAATATTTCACACAGAAGGAGGGAATTTAAGTAATTTCAATTTACTTCAGTCAGATTCAATCAACTCCATAACTTTTAATCTGCATTATACAATTATATCTACTTATCAATATTTACATTTTATTGTCTGTTAATATTAATATCTCTTTAATAGTTTATCACTTTTTTAGTTTTTGTAGTTTTTTTCTTGCGGCAATTTGGGCCGAAAAATATATAAGAAAAGCTTTATTTTCGAATTCCAAAATTCAAATTCTGTAAAATTTGAGAATATCTGAATTATATAATGAAACTTGAATCTAAAAATTTCAATTTCAAAAATTTTCTTCAATTAAAAAATTTAACTTTATTTCATTCATAAAATATTTAAAATATTAAAAAGGATATCTTGCAATAAAAAACAGAAAAACAGACTTCATTCACAAAATCTCTGTCACATTACATTTAAAAAGCAGGTGGTCTACAATTTTGTAATAATATACGAGTACCTACAGAATATATACATTTTTTTCCCATTTATCAAAGATGGAAATGGAGTCTAGAAATATAAATATACATTTCTATTTATATACAAGGACATTAAATGTTGTTTATTTATGTATATGGTATGGTAATCATTTTTTTTTTTGGCGGGGTTGTTCATCACGATTTTATGAATGAAAATCATGTTTTTCACACGTACAAACCTCGAAGGCATAATTCCCGCGCATTGTAACACAAACAGAACAACAAAGCAAGGGGGGTTGGAAAATGGAAATACATATAGTATACACTCCATATACACCATTAAATTGGAAGCACTTAAAAATTTGTGGTGTGGAAAAATTGAATGTAAAAAAAATTACTTTACTAGGATTTATAAACAAAAAAAAAAGGATTAGGAGGCCACAGAAGGTGCAGGAAAGAGAAATTTTTGCATGTATGATAGTTAAGTTTGTTTGGTTTTATACAGTGTGTGTACTTTTCATCTCTTACATAATTGTTAAAGGATAATGAACGATGCATGCGAGCCTGTTTTTCAATTGTTCCACTTAAGGATAACAGAAAATTATTGTGTAATATAAAAATAATAGAAAAAACGATGTTAAATTTTCTATCTAAATTTTTTCCTTTACATTTTGAAGGTATTTCTTTTTAAAATAATGTTAATTGTAACATCATGTTAATTATGTTCGTTGAACAGAGATAGGGGAGATTCGATTTTGATATTCCATGTGCAACATGACGAGACAACAACTAAGTATAGGCTAAAAATTATGGTACAAGTGAAAATTGTATAGTAAGTAAATGCATTTGAATCCTTCGAGGACTTCAATTATCTCCCCTATCTCCCCTATATTTAACAATATTTGTCTGTATACCTTTTAATTATAATTTTTTAAGAAAAACTAAAAATTGTTACATGCTGGATTTTTAGAATGGGATTATCTTCAGATGAATTCATGTTCTATACAACAAATGCTATTTATTTAACATTTGTTTGATAATAGAAAAGAAATATAGAAAAATATTTAGTATTTAATTTCTTTTGAATGATAGTTTATAGGAAAATTCTTGAAATCCATGTATGATTCCAAAAGAATTTTAAATTAATTGCAAATTAATTATATCATTTTTAAGGTTTTTTTTGTTAAATTTATCAATAAACTGAAAATTAAAAGCCGAGAAATTTTCAAAGCTTTTTTTCAATTCATAATTTTTTTTTTAAAAAAATAATAATTTTACAAATATCGCTGCCACATGCTGATTAAATTTGTCCTATTTTATTTTAAAGAAAATTCAAAATTATTGCAATCCTTTTAATATGACTAATTACGAATATGGTCAAAATATTATATCTAAGTATATTTAAAAATTCATGTAAAATCAACAGTTCCAGCTGCATTATTGATAATCCAAAAAAACTGCTATTATACTTTATATCTATTCGGGGTATTTTGGCATGTGGATTCATAGACTCTCGATATATCGATGCTTTTTGGTAGTTTCTTCTCAAACTATAAATGGTTGATGGATTTAAAGAAGAGTGGGAGTGAGTAATCCGGACATTAGCAAAATTGGTGGTACCCATAAAACAGAGCACTGTATAATTCTTACAACAAATTCTGACGGATCTCATATTGCTATTATAATGAATCTGTTACAAATTTAATATATAAATAATAACCATTTTAGGATTGCAATAAAATGTCGAGAAAAGCTCTAAGAGAGGTAGGCCTAGCCTAGGTCTACATCGGGCTGTTGAGCCAAATGAAGAAGAACAACCATAATATGAAAAATGACCTGAAATTTTCAATTTAACAGAAATATCTAAGGCTGGATAAGGTAAATGGCATTCCATAGTTCCTAAATGTGTAATTTCTTAAAAAAAATATCAATTTAAGTTCAAATTTCTATGAATATTTTTACACAAGCAAATTTTTTATGAATTTTAATTAATTTTCTTTATGTACAACAATATATCTATTCCTTCCTATCCGCAGCTGTTGTTAAATATATTTTTCAAAACTTACAAAACTAATTTCTATAATGTAAATTTTTTTTTCTTCACATCTGTTTTTCATTTTTTTCTTCCCTTCATCGATAAAAAAATTAAAAATTTTTTATTTTCTAATTTTTCTTTCTCTTCATTTCAATTTTTTCACAAATTGAACACAAATTTTTACAATCTACACACCACAATTATTATATCACGCAGTTTGTGTTATTTTTTAAAATCTAAATATGAATTATTTTTTCTGCTCTTTCTTTCTTGCATTTTTGATCCCTATATTTGCATTAGAATGTACATTAGATTATGCCCACTTTGCCCAGAACACGTCTTTCACCAGGGCAATAAAATAGAAACTACTATATGTAAAATGTAATCTCAATGCGTACATACATCAGAATAAAAATTGCATTTTATAAATAATATTCTATCTAGTTCAAAGGAAAAAAATAGCATAGTTTATAAAAGTAGCATAACTGAAGAATAGTTTCATGGTTGAAGGCTTGGTCTTCACGTTTGTCAGTATTTTGTTGTTTCTTAGTTTTCCTAAGGATAAATCAACAATTTGTATGCGGTCATATTCATTTTTAAGATACTAATTAATTAGTGCGTCTAAAACTTTGTACCCCAACGAGCAGAACTCTTATTGCCCATTTCTTATTGTGAAATCCTTATGTGTCTTCTTCACATAATTGATTCCTGCGCAGCTTATCTTCAATTCCGAAACGTGTTAAAGATAATGTCTTCCGATTGTACACCATTTTGTACATCGTAGACGCATAATCTTCATTTCATTTTCCTGTTTTCTGGGTTCGAAATGAATCTGGCAATAGCTTCAGTCTTATTTTAAATTTCCAAACTTACAGAGTCCACTAATATAAATGTAAATTTTCAATTTTAAAATGATAAAAGTGCGACCGAACAGACGAAAAGACCGACAGACCTAAAACCAATTTGACATATAATAAAGAATTGATATAAAACCCTAAAGATGATGGACCATTATACACTCTCTAAGCCATCATATATGCACAGCAAACGAAAAAAAAAACAACTTTTATTAGATCTGAAGGTTCAATTTCCTCTTTTACTCTTCTTCCTTATCATTCCGAGATTACGTATTACAGAAAAACAAGAAAACAACAAAAAAAGATTGCATTGCAACGATGTACACCAACAAATTGCACTTTTTTTTTAATATTATATTTTTTTTTTTGCCATATTTTCTGTTTTGCTTTCTTTTCGACATATAAAAAATAAACAATCTTTGTATCTTTTATAGCTCGAGCAAAATGTATCTACTTGTACTCTACTATGCTTTGAGTATCAGTGTATCATTTTATTTTTGCTGGGGCATATATGTAAGAGAATTTAATTTAATTTTTTTCATTTTTTACAATTTTTTTTTTACTTCAATTGTTGTTGTTGTTTTTTGTGTTATGTGTAGGGCACCATCGCAAAGCAGCAAATTCGTTCGTTCATTCACCTTAGCTGGCCATTGGCCGATGAGGTTTATTTATTATTGTTTTGTGTAATGCATCTTTCTTCTTTCGCATCGCGCGAATTTTTATTTTATACTATAATGCAATTTTTATTTCATTTTCATTTGCTTTTTTTTTTTTTGTACAATTTTATATTGTTGTTTTTGTTACCGCGCGCGCGACCGCTGACTTTTTGTTGTTGTTGTTGTTGTAACTTTGAAACATGAGAGAGCGTTCATTGCCCCGAAAGAAACTTGAGGCAGAATTGTTATTTTTTTCATATGTTTATTATATAGAGGTATATTTATGTATAGATACAAATTCAATTTTTTTCCTTATATAATTTTTTTTTTTTGGTTCCTAATTCAGTGCACCTTAAGGCTTCAATTTTCAATTTTTCTTTTGGTAGATACGTAAATTTTTTTCCGTACGTTGATTTTCCGTATAATCTTTGTTGAACCAAAATCAATTTTATTTTTCTGTTTCAAATTTTGTTGAAGTAAAAACAAAATTTTGAAAAGCTTTTCTTTTTTTCTTTAAAACCATATGAAAAGTTTTCACTTATCATCATCCTACACACTCTGTAAAAATTCCACCTAACTATACTATGTGAATACATGACCTTCTTCAATCCCCCCACCTGGGATTATTTAAAGTCCACCACGTAATAAAGAAAGAAAAATGATTTAAAAAAAAATGTTTACCAAAAATGATCTTGTATCCAGTTTTTCAATTGTGCATAAATTTTTTTTTGGTTTTGATTGCAGAATTTTTACCACATTTCAGTGAAAATTTCTTTTTCTTATTATTATTTTTGGGTGCAATGCTCTCCTTTGATCTTTTTTTCTTGTTGTTGGTATATTTGAGCTTGCATTATTTATTTTTTGTTTATATTCCTTTTATGTATTTCAAGAAAAAGAAAGAAAAATTGGTTTGCTCGCGCGTTTTAAATCACTGCAATGAATTCAAATTCTACTGTTGCAGATTTTTTTCACATTTTTTTATTATTATTTTTTGATATTTAGACACGTGTACTTCGTTTTTTTTTTTTTTTGTGATCCTAGAGCTTACCAGCAAGATCCATCCATATGCACACATATACCATTTAGGAAGCTGCCGGAGATTTCCACATACACAAGCAGATTAATTCTCCAATTCGTGTTGTTTTTGATGATGCATTTTCATCTCCCAGCTGGTTGAGTGCAGTTTTGTTGGCCATTTAGGTAGATAGTGGAGATGATTATGAAGTGGAACTGATTTCTATAAGAAATATATATGATCACAAAAAAAAAGTATATTTGATTTTGTAGTGTGTTTGTAATATTTAATGGTTTAATGGAGAGAGTAAACGATAGTGTGTGTTCTGCTGCATTCTTTTATCATGTAATATTTGAATTGCATTTTTTCAAATGCCTTCCAGCAGAAAATTGTATAAAATATTAAAAAGTTTAGATTTGAAATTGTTCATTTTTAAATAAAGTATATAAAAATTTTCAATTTCATTTTTTATTTTTCTTGTCGTCATAACTTTCTATGATTTATTTTTTTCTAACAAAAAAAAAAGTAGTTTTTTCTTTAAAAAACGGCAAAAAATTTAAAGGTCATTTGATCTGGAGATGAAATGCTATAATAAATTTTAATAATAAATATTTGTAGTTGAAGATGTGAATTTAAAATTTAGAAAAGCAATTTAAAAATTAACCTTTTGACAATTTTGAAAATCGTTATAACTTTTATAGCTATATTAGATAGTTCACTGAACTCAATTTTCTAAATAATTTTCTTTATCGATAAATTTAATAATGATCGTTGGAAAAATTGAAATTTTAGATCGTCAATTGTTATAAAAAATTACTTCTTCTTTTGGCTCAACATCCCGAAGTGGGCCTTGGTCTACGTCTTAGAGTTTTTCCCGACATTTTATTTTCCGAACCTAATAATTTTATATGCATTCCGAAACATAAATTCCCATGTAGAGGAGAAACTATTTATTGCAACAAGCTAAATGCGGCTTTGTAGTGAGTCAATTGTTGTCAGTAATTGAACTCGACAGCTATACCATTTTGTACCAGTCTTAAAATTTACATTGCTGTATTTTATTATTGAGTCAACTTAGAACGATTTCGATGGGTCTGCCGGGAATTGAACTCACGACTTCATGCACAATGACATAGTACACTACACTCTAAGTTTATAATATCGGATGTTCAAAATTCAGGATTAGAAAGAAATAGAAAGTTTTAAATATTGATTTTTCTTTATTATATCATTTTGTACAATTTTTCAATTATTTTCCATTTCTTTTTTTTTTTGCATTTCTTCATCATTTTACAATTTTGAATTTCTTTTAAGAATCTTTACAAATATTTTGCATTTCATCAAAAGATTTCTTCATAAAAATTTAAAGTTCCGGATCATCAAATAGTTTTATAATCATTTACCACAGAGAAGGTTTAATATTAATCAAATTTTTTTCCCCAAATTCAATTATTACTAAGATATATATTGATAAAAATTAGTAATAATTGGTTTAATAGTTGAAAGGATGAATCTAGTATGTCCTTCAAGTTCCTCCATTTCCGTTGAATGTAATAATTTAAGACTATTATAAATCGAATTAATTGAAATAACCTATGTACCTTATATTCATAAAGTTCGTTAAATCTTTATTGTATACAGACATTAGATTTAGATTACAAAGAACATATAAAAGCACTGCAGCTTTTCCGCACTGTTGCCACACAAAGACCTATTGTGTTCAAACTGTGTATACAGACACTCTGTCTAACTTCTATCGCATTTTAATACCCAAATTTTTTATTATTAAATTTCAAAATACAAAAATCAATTAATAAAAATTAATAATATTTCCTTGAACTTTACGTTCTCAGTCGGTTGTTATTAAAACTCTTAAATATAATAGTTAATTTGTTGAAAAAAAAATGACTTCAGGTTACCTAAAATATTGTAATAAAAAAAACTACTCAGTAATTATTCAATTTTCAAAAATACTAATTATAAAAATTTTTTCGATATTAAATTAAAAATATAAAAAAAATCATTAATTTTATTCTTCATTTATTATTTTAAATATAAATCGTGATAGAAGAAGATACTATATAAATTTTATTTTGTGTCTACCTCAACCTTGTCCCAACAAGGTCATTTCTTTAATATCTTATAAATTTCCCATAAGTATAATAATTTTTTTTTTGACTGAAAATTATATATTTAAATATTAGTAAAACCAAAACCAAAAAAAAAATATGAAATATAAAAAAAATACTTAAAGAAAAATATAGAAAATTCTAAAATAAAGAAAAAATTTCACAGGAAAAACCCACCCAACCAAAATTCAAAAAAAAAAAAAAACCATCAAAAATTTGTGCCTTAAATCTTGTTATCCCATTTAGAAATTTTTGAAATATCACACAAAATTTTCACTTTATTATTTTCAATTTTTCGTACGACGTTCAAATATTTTTTCAATTTTAATCTAAAAAAGAAAATTTTTCATATAAAAATTTGAAGAAAGTCAACAAAAAAGAATTTTTCACTATTAAAATATGTAAAAAGAAAATCATATACATATAATCGACAACTATGTATATAAAAATCCAGAATTTTCAATTTTCTTTACATAGAAAAAATTTAAATAGAATAGAAAATTATTTTTATACATATACGAAAAAAAAAATGTCTATCTTTACGTTAAGGGCAAAGCACCGACGACTATTTACCCAAAAAAAAAAACTATACTATCAAGACGAATAATCAAAGAAGGTACAGGGACGCATATCGGCATGGGATTAACAAAAAAAAAATCATTCTTTCTTATGTACAAACATGTTTTTTTTTTGGTTTTGGTTTTCTAAAAAAATTCACAATTTCATTTTTTTTTTTTTGCAAAATTTATGTGCAATGAGTAAATAGGCAAAGAGGTGCACAACCTATAAAAATAACATATACAAAAAAAAAATTCTAAAATACCAAAAGCAAAACATTAAAAAAAAAAGAAAAAAAGTTATGCTATATTTATGTACTTTAAGCCATAAGCATAAGAATAGTGTGCTAAAACTATTATATATATAAAAAATAAAAAAAAAACCCCAACAACTATAAAGAAGAAATCCCTCTATTATATACCAAAATAATGAAAATAATGAAAAAAAGAAGAGACCACGAAAGAAAAATCTTTTCAAAATAGAAAACACATAAAAAAATAAATTGCATAAAGAACGCAAATATTTTTTTTAGTATATAAATGGATGACGAAGTCGACTGTGATGATGACGCCAATGACCACATAAAACGGAAAATATAGGACAACAAACTTTGTGACAGCCAACAGTCGGGTTAAATACAAAAAACATACATGCATCTATGTATATACATAAATATATAGCTTCATCACCTCACCAGCGCCCAACGGCCACGAATTTTTGTTCTATACATAAAAAACACAAAATGTTCTTTTATTGTACAAGAAAGTAAAGGCAAAATGCAGCCAGGCAGAGGCTCAGAAAAGAAATAAAGAGAATTAGATACACAATTACAGATAAACACAAGTGCAAATTTTTTTTTGTTGTATGTATTAAAAAAAGGGGAGCTAAAATATCTCTGGTGGAGTTTCTTTTATATGGTGAGCCTTTTTTTTTTATAAATTTAGAATTTTTGTAATTAACAATAAAAATTGCATATTATTTTTTGAGAGTGTGTCATTTTTTGTTGTTGGTTGTTAAAGTTATTTACTCCCTGGCGTAAAGAAAAAGGTTTAATATGGAATATGGCATTGACGAGGAAGAGCGAGAAATATGAGAATCAAAAATGATAGAATTAATTATAGTACATTTAATAATTAATTAAGTACATTATACGATTTCAATTTACTGTAAATAATATTCTAAATTTTAACAGATTTACTAAAATCGTGATGTTGCTAGACTGCATTTTGTCAACATTCACAGATTTACTTTTTAGTGCAAGACTTTTGGAAATGAAATTAATAATTCTGACGGCTTTATAAAAAAATCTTAAACTCCAACTTGGTCCTTTCAACGAACCCCGAACCCTTTATTTACATAATCGGTGATTGTAGTTGTATATACTAAATAAATCCCTTTGAGATATTCTTAAAACTGCATTTTTATGTTGCAAGTCTGCACTTTTAGATGCAATGTTTCTGAACAGCATAATTTTTTTGCTCCAGATTCGTAAGTTCTCTCTCATTTAATGTACATCAATGAACTCTCAGTATTTTATTAGCAATCTCTGCTATAGTAAGACCATTTTGATATTTGATGTTAAATTTTTAATTAGATTTTCATTATTCTATTTATTGTAATTCTAAAAAAGTTCCACTGTATTCGTTTCATTCAGAGCTTTATTTTATTTTAATTGTTATAAAGTCTGAAAGTCGATTATTATATCTTCACACAATTATTCCAATGATAACATAAAATTTATATAGACAAAACTAAAATTATTATGACGTATATTTTGATAGTATATTCCAAAGTTGAAAATTAATTTATTTATAATGAATAATATTAAATGGTTTAATAAAGTCTATAGTTTCATGAATTATTTAATCTTTGGTTTTTGAGATCAAATTGATCTAATTACAGAGTAGAATTTCAGATATACTTAATATTTAAAAGTTAAAATCAATATTCGCAACAATATTTAATACAATTTTTCATTCAACGATCTTCCATTAAAGGTTCATATAAATGTAAATATCTTCAAGGATTAATAAAACTATGTAGTACAACTATCGCATTATTGTCTCCATTTATAAGATTTTGCAATTGAAACTCAAAAAGGCCAAATATCTTGATGAAATTTCATTTTTTAATGATCTTTCTCCTCTTAGAGCGGAGCTTTTAAATCAGGGCCATATGATGGTAATTCTTTGGATACAGAAGTTCTTAACCAATTTTCATAATAATTAGAAAATTGTGAAGAATTATAGTTGGTTACCATTAATTGCCAGAAATATTTCAGAGCAAATATTTACATATTAATTATAGATTGAAGATAGAAACGATAACATTAATAAATTTAAAATACTTGAAGAGTTTATAGCGATATTGGATTCCGAAGGTCAATTCTAGGGACTTCATATTTATATATCATTAAAACTATATCATCAATATATCATCTGGAGACAAAAGGATCAAATTATATATAGAATAAATCATAATTATATCATCTCATATTTGCATACCAAAATATTATGAAATTCATTCAAGATCAGATTTAGTCGATTTGCTATGAACAACACCTTTTTTTCCCGACATTGTACTATTATAAATATGCACGTTTTTAACCCTGTTTTACCTTTTTAAGATCATACTTTGCCACAGTAAAAAAAAAATCGTATGTCCTCCCATTTATACCAAAAAAACAACATTATTCATCGCAATTTTAAATACTTTTATGTTATTTTATAGTTATGTACAAAAATTTATATTGTAAAGTTCAACGTCTTTCTTGAGGGCATATGCTACATAAAAAAAAAGTAAATGTTAATACTTACTTAAAAAAAAAAGTAAAATAAAACAAATTCAAGAGTATTAATATATATATATACATGTAATATTTTTTTCGCGAATGATGACCGGGCCGAGAATGCAGCAACAATAAAAAAAAACATTAATCGCCCATTTACAAATATATTTGTAACAAAATTAAAAAAAAAATTTAGAGTGTTTTTTATTATTAAAAAGTGAATTTTCATGATGGCGAGCGAGAGTCAATTGAAAATTTTGACATAAAACACAAAAATAAATGCAGAATATTGCAACATAATTAATCATTAATCATAGTTTTTTTGGAGGTTTTCATTTTATATAATACCATTATAATTTTTTTGGCATAATTTTTATTTAACGAAAAATTATGAAATTATAAAAATGAACTGAATATAAATTTATGTACATTATATAGTTTTATTTTTATTAAACATTTTATGTATCAATTAATAATTGTATGGTGTGAGTAGCATAAAATTTTGGGGGGTTTGATAGTTTTGTATAAATCAATTTTTGATTGTGAATAAAGAAATTAATTATAATTTATAAAATAATTAACCAAAAAAATTTAATGGTAAATAAATTAAATAATGTAAATTTAATAAAATGTAAATAAGTTAATTTAGTGGAGACACTTACCTTATTTATTCTTAGCCAAATCCATTTTTTTTCTAGTTATGTTGATTCTAAATTAATGCAACCTTCTTTTAATTAATATTATAAATTTTCATCACTGCACTACAATAATTTAAAATTTAATTTAATTTCCTATTTTCACATGACAATAGAACAATTTTCATATTTACAATTTAACCTTAAATTTTCTCATACCATTTCCCATTTGGTAGCAATTTTCCATATTATTTAAAGAAATTTGATTTTTTAATTGAGGATTTTATAAATTAATTAAATTTTGAACTTAAATATTTTATAGACATTACAAATTTTCCAAAAAAAAAGAAGCGAATCCTGCTGCTGCACTTACCTTCACTTCGTTTTCTGATAAGAAAACTTTGTGTCACAATTTTTGTATACCAAAAAAACTATTAACATTGTACAAATTTATTTTATACAATTATATATTAATATTTAATATTATTTAAACAAATACCTTTTCCAAACATAAATATTATAATTTTCACAGGTTTTATTTCTAACCACACCAAGAACAATTTCATTTTCCTTCAATCCAATCCACACAATAATTTTAATTTTAATGGAAAAGCACATAAAAATCCGAAAAATCCTTATAAGAATTTGAAAATTTAAATATTAATTAACATTTTTTACAATTATTCATATTAATTTACACAATTTTTAGCAACAAAAATTAAAAATATTATATTGTAAATAAAGAAGTTAGACAAATTCGCGGAAAAAAGTAATATTTTCGCGGTAAATTTACAACAAGGTGTCAAAATATTTTTATCTATGTATATGTGTATGTTATATTAATTGACATTTTCGTTGATTGATGGTTGTAAAGAGTATTTTTTTTATATTGAAATGTGATTTATTAAAAAAAATAAGTGAATTTGCATAAATAATTTTAATTTAATTTTAATTTTTGGTAAAAAAAAGATTATTGAAAAGTGTTACAGTGTTTTCTTTTAAGTAAACGAAGTGAAATTAGTAAATTTTCAAAAATAAATGGTATGTGAAAATTAAGGGTTAGATTGTCAATTTTTATATGACAAATGTTCTATTGTCATGTCACTGGGAAAATAAAAGGATATTTAATAATGTAGTTTAGGGATGAATATTTGATTTAAAAGAAGGTTGAATAATTTTAAAACTCAATTGCCATTTGTACGTAAAAAAGGATTTGGCTAAGAATAAATAAGGTAAGTGGCGCAATAAATTAATTGATCTAGTTATTTGTAATTGTATTGAAATTCATATTAAGAATTCCTAACAAAAATTGATTTATGCAACTATTAAATTCCCAAAATTTTATGCTTACTCTGTTCACCATTATTAATTGATCCATCAGATAAAATCCCAAAAGTTTTCTCAGTAATTTTCTTCTAAAACATCTTTATATTAATTCCCAATTTAGCTAATTATCCAAACTTAAAGGAATATTAGACAGTATCCGTATTTCCTCTGTTTTTGGTGGAAATTCTTATATTTCATATGAGCTTATTTTCCAGAGAGCGAGTTAAAAAGCTATTAATTTATGCTGCAATGATTTTCCTACTTGCCAAATCTAAAATATACAGTACATTTTATTATAAAATTCGACAATTCAATAATTGTCTTATAAATACTATAAAATTAATTGCTCTCCATGTTTTACAAAAATATATACCAAAAATTTTATAAACTATTTAATTGGTTTTATTATCTTTCATTTATTTTTAATTTTGATTATATATTTTACTGATCATTTATTTTAGTGATTTTTGTTGTTTTTGTCAAAGACATAAATTTCATTTAGATTTCCTTGGCTAAAAAACGTTTGGTAAATAAATTTCATATACAGAAAATATTGAAAGAAAAAGAACCTCAATATATTTGGATCATTTTCAGGAATTTATGATCGTGCTATCGAATATGCTGCATTTTTTTTTACTGAAACACATTAAAGGAGGCTTTTAAGTCTATGAAACTAGAGTATAATCTATGATTTTTTAGATACAGTCATAAGTAGTTTTTTTTTTTACTAAAACAGTAACATAATTTTGGCAAATTTTTTGAAAAGCCGATGATCCTCGACTTTAACCTTATCTATTTAAGGGACCACAAAAAAAAATATATCATTATCGCCTCAAGATATTATTGTGTCTGTTGAAATATAAATTTAATCGTCACTGTTTTTGTTGTAGTCTTTTATTTTTGGGCGAGATAAAATATATTTTTCAAAAAATTGATAATTATTTTAACTTAAAAACAATGATAAATCACTTTAAAAAAAGGTTTATTAATTAAGTGCCAAAGTGCAAATTTTAATATGTACAAAAGAAAAGGGAATCTGAAATTATTTTATGATTTTAGGATTGAACCAATTCATCATTTTTACATATATATTTATTTTTGTGTTGTAAATTAAAGAAATTTTATATATTTTTTTTACATTTGATCTACTGACCGACTCAGTGAACAAGAGTCATTTAAAAAAATATAACATAAATACGCACTTTTATATTTAATATAACCTTGAAATTTAAATTTTATTTAATTACAAAAAGGAATAAATTAATAATAATTTAAATTATAATAAAAAATAAATATAATAAATTTATTTGGGATAAATTACACAATAAAAAAAAAGACACTAAAATAAAAATATAGACATAAATTTTAAAAAAAATATTATTGATAACCAAATCCACGAATACGACTATTCGAAAATTTGATTTTTTATTACTTATACTCATGGATCTACATAAGTACTTTTACTTTGTGAGGGGCATAAGCCACTTTCCCAAGCCTAAATTTACTTCTAGTCTGTTGATTTCTGGTAATAGTATTTATATAATTTTGTTTCTGGAGGATCAAACTTTCTATATCCTCATCCTTTTTCCATTATTGATCTGACCCAAATTAGCCTCCTCTATGGGATAAACCATTTTTTTTTGGTAATTCGGATCTCATATTACAACGACAGTTACTATACTTTCTTTCAGCTCAGACATGTTTCACCGATCGTTTCTATTCAACATCACCTACTCGTCATTCACGAGACTATATAGTAGAAATAAAGTTAGCAATCCCTTTTCAAATTCATGTCCTCCCCCGCGCACCTAGAAATTTAAATTTAAATATAATTTTCACCATAAAAGGTTAAAATTATTAAAATTTAACACCGGGTGATATTTTAAATCTTATAAATTTATTAATGTAATAAAAAAAATCTTTTCACTGATGTAAATAAAAATGGTTTCATTTAACTATGAGAAATATTAATAACTTTGGAAGTTACTTTAATTGTCGTTTTAAACTTGAATTTTAAATATGTAAGAAGTTTAGTTTTTATATTGGCAAAATTTCAACCTTCCAAACGCAAAATTCTATAATAAAAAAAAAAAACAGTTGAATCTAAATAATTATTATTAATTTTATTTTTTTCATTTTAAATGCCAGTGGCTATTAAAATGATGTTGTCCGCTTAAGCGTATTGTGTGTGTGTATCGGTTGAAGGACGCGGTAGACGTAAACGCATTGCGTGTGCTTTCGATGTGGTGGGAAAATGAATATTTTATTTTATTTTTTTAATAAAGCGGTTTTTTCGGGCTTAAGCAAACAAACAAAATTTAGTTTTTAAATTTCAATGTCAACAGACAAAAATTGCCTAGCGCATAAACATTTTTTTTTGGTTATCTGAAATTTTTTTATGTTGTATGCTTATCACGTTTCGTTTTTAGCCACTTTTGCTAGTGTCGCTATATAATATGTAAAGAAAATTTTAAAAGTAGTAGTGCTTTCACTTTTCAAAAAAAAACATTTTAAAAATCTTATTTTATTTAAGTTTTTTTAGTTTTTATTATATTATTTAAATTATAAAATATTTTATTTGTTTGCTTTTTCTCTATATTTGGTTTATTTAATTTTCAAAATAATTTAAAATATAATATTATAATATACGGTGAATTTTTACCGCTTAGCAACCTTGGCATAGCATAGTTAAACGTAAAAGCGTTATTTATAAAATAGTTTTTTTAATAGATCGTCAATATTTTTGTAAGTAAATTAATTTTTTGTTTTATATTTTACAAAAAAAAAAATCAAATAAAATTTATTTTATTTAAAAAATAAAAATTGTCAATTATATCATTTATTTTTTTTTTCATTTCGATATTTTTAACCATCGAAGATCTAAAAATTGATTTTGATTTTGTGAAGTCATCATAATCTATATTTAATTAATTTAATAACAGGTTTTTATATTTATGATTTTTCGTCGTCTGTTAGGGTAACAAGGTAATAAGGGCAAAGACACTTAAACTATAATGGGATTTTTTTTTTGTTTTTGAGATATTTTTAATAATTTTACATTTTAATAAATTAATTATAAATATTTATATATAATTCAGGTTTTAATGGTTATGTCAAATTGAAGTCTTTAGGTCAGTTTTCGATGATACTAAATTTATTTATAAAATATTTTAACTTACTTATAACACATAATAATAATAATAATATCGTTCAATTTAAATTTTAAATATAGTTGGGTAATTTAAATGATATTTTGAATAAATCAAATGAAAATTAAATTAAATATTTATTGAAATTTTATGATATTTTTCAACAATTTAATTATTGTAACTTTAAATTTAAATTGTATATGAAAAAACTATAACATTTATCAGTTGAGAGTATTTGACTGACCTTTTTTCAAATTTCACTTGATCGTGAATACTTCTTTTTGGTTCATTTACCATCCCTTCAATTGTAGATCAATAGTCAGAGAGAAAGACAATAATGACAAATTATGGAATTATAGAACTTTCGCTTAAATTTTCACATAATTCAAAATTTAAATATGATATGTGAATAATCAGGATATTCAAAATAATTAATTAAAATAAATCAGTACAAAATATAATAATTAGTGAATATTATACAAAATTTAACAAAAAATACGGATATGTTAATAATTAACTAAGAATTTATGGCAATTATTTTGAAATTTGAAATTATTATTAAAACTTTAAGTTTTTTTGTTAGTCTAAATTAATTACGAGCATGACAAATTAATAAATTACGAGCATGACAAATTAATAAATTATATTTCTCTTATTTTGAATACTATTTATGTATTTATGATATATTCTGAAAAAAATCATAGAAAAAAAAACTTCAATTTTATAGTTTAAAATTTTGTTTATGGAAATATTAAAAAAAAAAAACGATTTTTACTTCCTAAAAAAACTTTTAAAAAGATTTATCAGAAAATTATCAATAAACAAAATAAAAAGATTGTTTTTTTTTCTGAAATAAATTAGAACCAATAATCACCACTTTTTTTCTGTGATTATTTATTATACCCTAAAAAATTATTTATTTTTGGTATCGAGGTCATTTTTTTGTTGGAGTGTTTATTGATATCTAAAGTTGATTTAGTTTTTTTGTGGTATACTGTTGAAAATTATATTAATTATATTAATAACATAATTAATTGCAAACCTAACTGCATCACCCGGAAGAATATTTAAAAATTAAATGATTGTTTTTTTTTTGCTGTTGTTTAAAATATAAATCAATAAAAATATTTAAAATTTAATTTAGATATTTTGGAAGTAGAGAAAATAAAAACGTTTCAAATAGCGTTATTATTTTTATCATAAACGATTTCATTTCTTATAATATGAGCAAGGCTAAAAATATAATCAAAAACGGTTCAAATAATTTTTTTTGTATTTATGTTCTTTTATAAATATTTAAAATTATTTATTTATTTTATAATCTCTAAAAATGTCCGGAAATATAACAATAATTTTATTTCCTAAAAATTAAATCATATTTTAAATAAGGTTACAAATTAATTTTAGTTATATAATTTAAATTAGATCACGAATTTCAAATTTTTAAATATTTTAATTTTTTTCAATATTTATTGCAATAAATTTATAATAGATGGCGCCATAACCAATAAAATTGTTATTTAAAATATTTATTTTTTTGTCAGGTTGGTACGATGTATTTTGTATTTTGGGAAAACATCATAAAAAATATATCGAAAAAAAATATATTTGGAAAGCATTATAATTTTTCTTAATTCGCCATTTTATTTTATTGGTGTGTCTATTTTGATGTGGGCAAACATTTTTTTTTATAAATAAAATTAAGGAAAAAGTATTAAAAATTTTGCCAAATCAAATATATAAAAAAAGTATGTAAGTAGAATTTAATTATATTAAATTAAATTTTTCATAATTTGGTTAAAGAATAAAGAGAAAATTTCCTAATTGAATTTCGTAATGAATTGATTTTCTCCTTTCATGGACGAATTTTTTTTTTGTACTTCAGCTCAAGGTTATTTAATAGAAATTATACGCAAAAACAACAAAAACGATAGAATAATAAAATAGACAAAAATTACCTTTCAATTTAATTATGTATTCATAAATTAAAACTATGACTTCATAAATTGCATAGCTACATAATGTAGGTATATAAAAATATCTCGTTTCCACAGTGTAAAAGTTTCTATTTTTGCACTTATTATGTACATATATGAGCGCAGTGAAGATTTCGAAATATAATGTACTATTTAAATTTGTTTTCTTTCTATTTACAGCAACACAAATTAATATTCCAAAAATAAAATTGTATATAAATTTAAAATTATGCCACGATATCGGGAATGGGATTTACAGTGTAAAGTTTATGTTGGCAATTTAGGTTCATCAGCATCAAAATATGAAATTGAAAATGCTTTTAGTAAATATGGTCCATTAAGGAATGTTTGGGTAGCTAGAAATCCACCAGGATTTGCATTTGTTGAATTTGAAGATAGACGTGATGCTGAGGATGCAACTCGTGGTTTAGATGGAACGTAAGTATATTCAATTTATTATATATAATATATTTATGCTATATATAAATGGATTTGGTAATGTTACTGTAATATTTCTTTTAAATTTATTTTTAGACGTTGTTGCGGTACAAGAATTCGTGTTGAAATGTCATCGGGACGCTCACGAAGGGATGATAGACGTGGTCGTGGGGGCGGTGGTGGAGGTGGACGGGGCGGTGGCGGAAGATACAGGTAATTCTTATTATATAAAATTATATTATTTTTTTTATATATAAATATACTTATATAATTTTTTTTTTGGTTATGTTTTGTATATTTCGGTGCTTGTGGAGAGAAATATTCAAAGCAATAATATAAATATAAATAATGAAAATCATTAATTATATCTTTAAATATTTAAATATTAAATTTTAATAATTTTGAAAATAATATTTTTAATATTTATAAATGAATCTGTATTTTGTGCTAAGTTTGAATTTGTAAAAATCAAAATTTTAAATATATACAGACTTTCTACAAAATGTTAATACACATTCATTTTACAAATGATGATATTCAAATTTTCAATATTACTCTCAAGATAATGTTAAATGTCCCAAATTTTAAATTAGTTTCTTAGTTTCTCGATTAAAACAGATTCATTTACAAAAACAAAAAATATTTTTTTCATATTTCTTTTGAAATTACCGTATATATATATTTCATTCCATCATCAAATTCATTTATTAAAAACAAGTAATTCTATAAAAAATAAACTCCGACGAATATGTAATTTAAAACAGTATATAATTTTTAAAAATATAGAAACGAAACTATAATTATCAGAACTCATCAAGTTATAGTTATAATTACCATAGTATTGTTATATTCATTTGATTTATTAATACAATACAGAGTTGTAAATGAAATTTTTATGAAATAATTAGCGGGTATGGTCATTATAATTTAAGTATAATAATATAGTCGACTTTGGTATAGTAAAGAAGTCACAATTGAGTATATAATAGGAAGTAATATTTTTCGAAAATGTTTCTAATCTTCAAATTCATATTTTGATATATCTATTTTCCAGTATTCGCGAAAGTATTTCTTACACTTTTTTTTTCAATTTAAAATTATTTATTGTGACATTAATGATATTGTGATATAATTTTGAAGTTAGTATTATAGTTTTACCATATAATTTTGTGTATAATTCCTCAAGAATTAGGTGTAACTTAAGGAGTAACAACAATTGGATTAATCTAGAATTATGCATATTAGCTATTAATTAAATTTTTATATTGATAATATAAATTAATAAATTTTTGAATTAAACTTCTTTTATTTTTACAACTCTGGGCTAAAAGGATATTATTTCTCAACAAAATTTTAGAGAATAGAAATAATTTGATGAGAATTATTCTACATTTTTTTTAAGTGTTTTTTTTTTTTATTTAAAACTAGTTTTTTATTATTATTATTTTTCAAGTAATTTATATATGGTTTTTTTTTTTAAAATATCAATAAAACCATTAAACAAAATATTACTATGAATAAATAAAAACATGGCGTGTGATAATCAATTTCAGGGTTTCTACTTCTTCCTTCTCCTACTACTCCACAACTACCACCACAACTACTACTACTACTACTACTACCACCACAACTACCCGCATCAAATCCACCAAATTGAACAACATCTTCACAATTATTAAATATTATTTAATAATTTATTTATGGGCCTTTAAAAATATCGTTATTCGTCATTCATCATCAACTTTTAATATTAAATTATTAAATCACTGCTTATCCTACAAGTACAACATCTTCAGCTACAACTACTACAACATCTACATCAATAGAACAATCATTACAGCTAATAATTTATTTGGATATTCACCATTTTTCATTTCTAATTTTCGTTATTTAATAGAAAATTATAAATTATTGAAATTTTTATTTCCACCGTGAAATTTTATATTTATTTTTGTATTACAATGATTAAGGATTTCATAGTGGAATTATAAATTAATATATTTTTTTGTTGTTGTATAAAAACAAAGGGAAAATTGAAAAAATATAAAAAAGATAAGAACGTCTTTCAACTTTAGAAATTTCTTTCAACTTTAGAAAAACATACAAATTGGATTGAACACATTCAACTTTAGAAAAACATACAAATTGGATTGAACACATAATTTGTTTCTTATCTTCGTACTAATGAGCAGTGATTCAAACTAAAAAATCAAAAAAAAAAAAATCGCACCACTATCATCATTAATATTCACCATGGTAGTCATCATAGTTTTCCAACTCACCACCTTGAACAAAAACAAAATGTTTCACAGTCGTATATAGCAACAGTATATATTTGAAACAAAGAGAAATGAAAATATTAATTAAATATCTCTTTATTTAATTTTTTTTTGTTGTTGTTGGAAATTCATTTAATTTTTAATTTATTTATAGAAAATCATTCACAAAAAAAATATATATATATATTGTAAATTATTTCATCACGTCAAAACATAAAATTTTGATATGTACTGTAAGGCTATTCATCAATGTCCAACAAATTCACAAAAAACTATCAAATCACAAAAATTAAAACAACTTCACTACTCAACAATTTTCTCGATCGATCACAATATTCTTCTTAGCACCGATGCAGTAATTCAATTGTTCCCCTCTTTTGGGTCTCATTCATGGTCGTCTTATTTTTTTTTGGGTTGTGAAAACAAAAAAAACTACAAACTAGAAACCTTGAGATCGGGGGGCCAACTTGTAAAGACAACAAAAAACAACAACAAAAAACTTCAAAAATTCTACACACACAAAAAAAACATCACACGACTTCGACTAGGAATTTCAAAAATTTGTTTCATTATATCAAAAAAAATAAAAATAAACAAACTACTATATGACTCAATCAAATATAGCCAACCTGCTGTTTTATGCGCTTAAGTGCCTTGGCTTACTACTCTTCTGCTAATTTTCTACTGAAACAGAATTAAAAAATAAAATAAAATAAAATTAATAAAACTACTAAAGTCACCATCTCCTCTACTACTACTTCTCCAACACATCGAATCAACCACGGCATCATTTTAGTGGTTTGTTTGTTGTTTCATTAGATTTATTTTTTTTAAACATTTTAAATTTATAAATTTTAGAGCGTTTTTTTTTTTTGAAGTACGAGAATTGAAATCACTTTTTGTTTGAATTATCTCATTAAGTGATTTTGTAAGATATTCACCAATTGTTAGAGTATCTCAAAAACGCTTTTCTAGAATTTATAAAATTAAAATCTATTTTTTTTTTTAATGAGAAAATTTAGATTTAGTAAATTTAATTTGGTGGCGGTATTTAAAAATATAATCTTATTATCAATTTAATCATCAAGGGACAAAGTTTCATGAAACTCGACAAAGTCTGATAATGAAAATTCTTAAATTTCTGTTAATATTTTTGATGATTTGAAAAGAGTTGTTGATTAATGTCTTGACAAATTTATTTCCATTTTATGATTACTAATTTCTAATAATTTTCTATGAAACAAACTCTTGAATTTATATATTAATTACAAAAAAAATTTTCAATAATATTTTATATGATATTTTAATTGTCACAAAAAAATTTAAACAAATTATTGTCCCATTTGTTGAGTTTTATGAAATTTGGTCCCCAGTTAAACAAAAATTAAAATCATATTTCTAATTTCATTAATCCGTTTATAAAATTACTAAAATTTATATAAAACTTTTAAATAAATATTTGCAATAAAAAATAATAATTTAAAAGTAAAAAAAAAAACATTTTTCTCACCGAAACTTACCAAATTCAAATTTTCTCAAAAAGAACATTTATCCGTAATAAATTTTTTGCACATTAATATAAAAAAAAAATTATCAACATAATTGAGAAATCATTTTTTATATCAACAGAATATTTTTCAGGAAATATTTTAATTTTTTTTTTAATTTTTTTTAAATTGAAATATTTTTGTACTCAATTTAGTATTTCTGTTTTTTTTGTTCTCTCTTTCTCTCTTCTCTGTTTGTTTTTCCTTTTTTGGAAAATATTTCTTTATAGATCACGATCACCACGTCGGAATTCACGAAGCCGTTCAAGGAGTTTTTCACGTGATCGACGCAGTAGATCGGATTCACGTCGTTAAAATGACGAAAATAATAAGGAAAATGTTTATGTTTGATCAAAATAAATATGAAAACATTGTGTTTAAAGTAATAACAATATAAAGTAATAAAAAAATAAAAAAAATCATTATTAGATTATAACATAAAAAATTCAACAATTAATCTATAATTAAATTACAATTAATTATAAATATTATATTTAACGTAAGTGTTAATTTATCCTGTAATAATTGATATATAAATACTTTTCCACGATAGAGAAGATTCACTCAACATTTAAAAAAAAAAAAAAAAAAAACAAATCAAATATTTTTAGATATTTAAAATAGAAACATAAAATTAATAATAAAAATTATATAATATAATCATTAATTGTAAATCTTATAAATTTTATTTAAATTAATCAAATTTTTAAATCTTTGTAGAAGAAAAACAACACAAACAATTTTTTTAAAACAAAAGTTAAAATATTTTTTAAAAACAAAAAAAAATTATTGCATATAAAATAATTTTTTTTTTAAATTCTATTTTATTTTATATTTGATTTAGTTAAAAAAAGAAAATAAGTTGAATGTGTAATGTTTAAAAATTACTTTTAAAAATAAAATTGTATTTAGTTAAAAAATTAAATTGACAAAATTTCTAAACATTCAGAAAGGAAAAGAACAAAAAAAATTATATTCTAAAAATTGTTTTTTTAAAAATAAATCAAAATTGTTTCATAATTATTTTTTATTTCTTCAATACGAAATAATTGTTTTTTTTTATTTAAAGAGAGACACAAATAAAAATTAATTTAAAAAATAATGAAAATGTGTTTTTTTTAAATAAATAAACTAATTATTGCTTTCCTTTAACACCTTAATTAAAGGTCGGTAATTAATTAATATTCGGTTAAAGAACCAATTGTTAATGTCGTGATAGGGATTCCTTTTCGAATTCTGAATCAAAGTTAAGAAGTTTCAATCACTTTTATTCAGCAAATATTTTATATAAATATTAAAAATTAATTATTTTATTTACTATTATCTTTAGTTTCGTTATAAAATTCAGTTCCAATTCGATATTAAATAGGAAATTCTCAGTATTTATTTTTTGTAATGATGCTAATTTGCATTAGACAAAAATGGAATATAATTTAGAATTCAAATTTCATTAAAATTACAGTTTTGTACAATAATAACTATCAAATGAAATTCAAATAAATTAAAATTTACATTAGAAAACGTCGTTAGAATATTAAAATTAATTATTCATTGATTGTAAAATTACATGGGGAATAACTAATTTCCCTTTCATTTAAAAAAGTAGCCGTTTTCTAAAATCTGATTTGATTATTAAAGTGCATTCCTAAAATATATTTTTAAAATACAAGTAATAATTTGAATATTTCAATCTTTTTCATAAATATTTATTATAATTTTAATTAAAAATTAATTTATAAATCTTAAAATTAATATCTTTGTTTTAAATATTATTTTATATTAACTATTAAAAAATTAATTATTCAATATTATTTTCTTAGTTAATTAAATTTAAAAATAAAAATAGTTATATAATTATTAAAATATAATAAATTTTTCGATTGGTATCATAAAAATTTAATATCTTTATTTTATTAAATTTTTATTTTTGCGGTAATTTATTTTGAATTTCATCATGTACAGCTCTTATCATACGACACATTAATTCACCACAAATATTTTGTCGATTTTTACCAACTAAAACAACTTCTTCATGATTTGCTTCATTTTCATCACCGCTACTCTCATAATCATTATTACATTTATTTGTAATTAAACTAAATGCAAATGCTGTTAAATCACAATGACGAGCTGTAATAACTTCATGTACTGTTGACATACCAACAGCATCAACACCTAATGCTCTTAACATTCTTAATTCAGCAATTGTTTCATAATTTGGTCCACCTAAACATGTATAAACACCTTGGTGTATTTCACTACTAACACCTAAATCTTTACCAATTTTTTTAGCAATTTTTATTAATTTTTTATCATATGCATTTGTCATTGGTGGAAAACGTGGTCCAAAACGTGGATCATTTGGTCCTTGTAATGGACTATTACCAGCTAAACCCATCATATTAACATGATCACGTACTAACATTATATCACCAACTTTATATTTTGGATTTAAACCACCAGCAGCATTTGTTGCTAATAAATGTGTAACACCAACTAATTTCATAACACGTACTGGCATTGAACATTTTGATAATGGATAACCTTCATAATAATGAAAACGTCCTTGCATACACATTACTGGTATACCATCTAAATAACCAAATATCATACGGCCAACATGTCCTTCAACTGTTGATACTGGAAAATTTGGTATTATTTCATATGGAAATGCATCACAATTTTCTAAATTATCAGCTAATGAACTTAAACCAGAACCACAAATAATACCAATTTTTGGACAAATTTTTGTACGTTCCATTAAGAAATCAGCAATACCTTTGATTATTTCATATGAGTAACTGGAAAAAAAATTAAAAAAATATTTTAATTTGTGGTCTTTGCATGCACAAAAAAAATTTATGCTGATTATTATTAATTTCAATTTTGATATTTCATATTTTTTTTAGTAAATTTACAATTCTTTAACCCTGCCTAAAAATTAATAATTTTTCACATAGATATTGAATTTTACATTAAATTTCTATCATAAATACAAAAATAACATCCGATTTGTATTTGTCAGTAACTCTATAAAATGTTTAAGGTCAGGAAGTAATTCGTAAAATCACAGATAACCTTTTAACAATTTATTATTATCTCAAATTCCTATATGTATTTTTTTAGGATGATATTTTCTACTTAAATTCCGTGTTCTAAGTTAAGAGAATTTAATATTTTAAAACACAGTAAAAAAATTCTTTGAAATTTCTATAATTAAATATTGAAATTGAATTTTTACACTCTGTACGTGACACTAAAAATGATTTTTAACTACCACAATTCTTTTAGTTTCCCTCGGTAACATTCAAATATATAAATTAATTCAACAGATATGGAAAATATTCAGTGATATATTAAATATCACTATTTTTATTGTAATTTAATTTAAAATCTTGGTTTTATTTTGTTTATGAAAATTATACTAACATGTCATCAAACATCAATGCTGATTGAGCTGCAATTGAAATTTCATCATTTTCTCTGAAATAAATTTATTATAAATAGAAAATTATTTGAAATTTTTTTAAATGATTTAATGGAGTAATACCAAATTTTCCAGTATCAACAGTTTTAAATGATTTAATGGAGTAATGAGTAATGGATATTTTTTTTATGGTTTATGATCAAATATTTCATGTTTGAAATTGTAAATTAATGATTTTTTAATTTAAAATGCTTTTATTTATAAAAAATTAATTCCAATTGCACAATGAATATACATATATGAAAATTTAGAATCTCTGAAAAACTGATTTAAATCTTATAAATTAATTAATTTTCTTCTATGCTAATTTCTTTTATGCTAATTTGAATTAAAATAAATAATTGCGAACATATTTATTTAAGATAAATGAATATAATTATAGATATTTATATAAATGAATTAAAAGTGTAATTTTTCAATAGTCAATTAAGTGTCAATAAATTCAGAACTGAAACTTTTTATAATTTTATTATAATAAAAAACAAAAAAAAAACAATTTAATTATAAAATTAATAAAAAAGAACACGAAAATTGATTTTTTTGTGTTTATTTAAAGTGAAAACATCAGCCAACCGAAAATTAATGTCAATGACAATGTCAAATAAATTGATAAAAAATATGATATCTACAAAAACAGAAATTTAAATTACAATAAAAGAGGGATTTGAATCTTATATTTAGTTTTGAGGTGAAATTTTTGCTCACTAGTATTTTCAGCAATATTTATGTTCTATATACGAAGGACCTTAAAAGAGTAGATAAAATTGAGTCTGAGTTTCATTGTAGAAAAGTGTGAATGCTTGCAAGGCTTCACCTTGCCACAAAGGAAAATTACATACCTTCAAAGTACTAAACATTACAGGTATTACAAAATAGGTTATCTACCTACATTATATTCTCCCTTCCTAAAAATGTATATGGCAGCTACACACGTTGATCATAAAATAATAAGGAACATATTATAACTACTCATATACTATAAATGTTGCACAACATAATAAGTGCTTATCCACAATCTATGACCTCAACAGTTTATATTCTTTTAAATCATATACATATGCCCAAATTCATTAACTTAAATTTTTAATATAACTAAATACTCATGACAACATAAGGAACAAAAGTTTTACAATGCATTTATTTACTATCTCTTATCAATTTTTAGAATTTATATTTTCAACAAAACAATGTTTTTTTCTTCCCAAATGATGATGCAAGAATATTAATTGATAAATAATAATAAGTTTTAGTGACTTTAGAATTTAGTTTACATTTTTAAAATTTAATTAACTATGTAAACTTTTGAGTTATAGCAGCTTCACTGTATAGAAATATATGTTTCTATACCAAAAGGTTATAAATGTTATGTGTACCATTTATATAATTTGCAAGTATTTTAAATTATCAGCAAAAATTATATATGTAGAAGAATTTAATTCCGCACTTAATTATGAAATATTTGATGTAACAATTTAATTGCCAACTAATAATTTATTTATGGAATTTCTGTTATCTTAGAATATTGATTTGTTATTATATAAGTACTTTTAGAATATACTATATATTGATATTGTGTGCAGGAACATGGAATTGAATAAGTGAATACATATATCACTTCACTTATGAATATTTATAGAAAAAGTTTAACAACTATAATTGAACATTTTAATTGCCAAGTTATTTCAATTAAAAGGGAATGGTAACCTTCTATTTTGGTTTTTTTTATATTACTAATACCAAATTGTTGATATATAACTAATCGTATTATTAATCTTGGCATCACGCTATATAAATTTTTAAAGAATATTTTCACTTTCATATCAAAATGATTCACAACATTTTTTTAATTATTTTTATTAGGAAAAGAAAAAATCTTTTTCTAAATAAAATTTTTAATTTTTTCCAACGAAAATTTCGAATAAATTAATCGTAAAAATTCCAAAAAAATTTAATTTAATAAATTTTTCATTTATATAATTTCTAATTTTGTGGAACACATTGAAAACTCGAATCACTTTTTTAATAAACCCACCAATTAATACTCGATGGCATTTTTTATAGTGTTTTTTATTTTTGGATAAATTAATTTGCACTTCTAATCATTCACAAAATTAAATTTGTACTAAATTTTTTTATATTTAAAAAAAATACTAAACTACCTTTTAAATTTGATTCCATAAATTTAATTTTGTAAAATTTTACTAAGTAAGCATTTAAAAAGAAAAACGAATGCGAAAATGAATGCGTAAAAGAAATAATTAATAATTAATTTTTTTCAAATGAACTTACGATGCATTTTCAGTTGCTGTATAAGTGCCGGCACCATTTGATTGATTTTGTAATTTCTTTTCACTTATAATACCATTGCTAGGAACCCCATTACTGTATCCGGTCATTTTTTAAAGCTCAAAATTAATTTTTATTTAATTTTTAATTTAACAAATTTTTTTTTTATATTTATAAATTTTCTTTTTTTTCACTTTTTTGTAATTTTCAATCAATTTAAATTTTCTTTTAAAGAATCAATTTTCTCAAAATTTATTCTCTTATTTCTTTGTTTAGTTGGAGCTTCTTTAATTGATCGCAACTGAATGCTAACTGAAAGTCCCGACTTGACGATTCTCTTATTTATATACCCAGAAGTTTTAACAACTAAACTTAAACTTTTTTGTTTTGATGTTGTTATAATAATTTTTATGTGAAAATTAATGTTTCCATATTTTTTCATCTCCTCTTTTTTTTTTTTAATATTATTGATAATTTTTAATATATATATTAGTGTTAGTGATAAATGTTAGTGTTAAGTTTTCTGTTTGATAACAAAATAAAAAATCACAAAAAAAATTTTGAATCAATTTATATTTTACACATAGTGAACGGTTCAATTCTTTGCTGACGTCTATTTTGGTTCAATTTTTTTTCCTTAATATAAAATTGTATGCGTTCAATTTGTGTTTTTGTTGATTTAAGTAAGTATTAAAAAAAATATGGGGAAATTGTTAAATATTAAAATTGTAATTATACCAATTTACTGATTAATCGGTTGGTTGGTTGTTTACTTGCTGACAAGAAACTTTTTGATTATGATAAATAACAAAATATATTTGAATTTTATTTTTTGTTGTTGTCTGTTCTCTCGTGTTTTTCACGTTTTTAATTATTTTCAAGTGTTATTAAAAAAAATTTATATATTTTTCATAGAAATTTTTTAAAAATAATATTGATTTTTTTTTTGTTATCAGTAATTTTAAATATTTTTTTGATTATTTAAATAAAAAAAAATTTTTTCTAGTTCCTATTATCTTTATTATAATTATAATTATAATTTAATTTGTTGTTTTTATTATTAATTTGATTCTTTCTTTTAAAATTGATTTTGAAAGAAAAACATAAACAAACTAAAAGAAAATTCCATAAATTTCCAATATTTTCGTTCAGAAATCTTAATTTTCTCTATAAAATTTGGAATATTTAATGAATCAATTAAATAATGTATAATTGATTATTGCACTATAAATACTAACTGAAAATCACTTTTTTATATTTATTATTTTTACACTTAATCGGAAACTAAAAATTATATTTGCAAATTTTGTGAAATTATTGGGGAAAATTTAGAACGGAAATGAAGTGACAATAATAATGCATTTAAATATTTCAGGGATGCCCTTTTACTTTTAAAAACTAACTTTTGAAAATTTTGCCAAGTGAAATGTTTTCAGTGCCTGGCAGGAAGTTGTCTTAAATTAATATAATAAAAATATAATAAAATAATATAATATAATATAATAAAAAATGTAACAAAAAATTGAGAAAAATAAAAAATTAATATATACATTAAGAAAAAATTGACAAATTTTCATAGCAGGACATCAAATACTAAAAAAAAGAATATATTAGTCATAAAGATATGAAAAATTGTAAAGTTAAATTTCAAAAATTTAGATGCTGAGATACAAAAGTCCAATAAAATTAAAACTTTTCTTAACTATAAAATAGTAATAAATCACAAATCAAATTATAATTAAAATAAAACGAAATAATTTAATAATTTAACCCAAAAATTGTTGGCCTTTTAAATACGTTGTAATTATTATTACTAAATATTATTAATTATTATTATTTATTCTGATAAAATGAAAAAAAAAAATTATATAATATTTTTTTTAATAATAAATTAAAAACTTCTAATTGATATTACGAGTAAGTTTATGCTTTATTTGTTCCAAAAAAATTTCATATCAAATTTTTATGTGTCTTATATTTTTAGCATAATATTAATCAACTTTTTTTTGCGAATAAATTGAACTTTGGTCCTTAATCGGCTGTTAAAAAATGAAATTTGTAAACAGTTTTTTTTTCTCTAAACATTTTAAATTGTGTTTGAGAAAACACAAAATAAAAATTATAATTTGTGCTTAAAGTTCATTATAATTAAAGTATTATATAATATTTATCCAAAATTTCAATAATTATTATTTAATTATATATGATCTATTTTTTTTTTACTTTTCTCCTGTTCTCCCATGTGATTCCGGACAAATTTCATTTTAATCATTTTAATTATGTACAAAAAAAATTTAATTTTGTTGACTTGAGACTATAAAAAAAGAATTTAAAAAATTTTTTTTTATATTCGTAATAATTAGAAAAAAAGATTAATTAAATTAACTAAGCTTGAAGATTAATATCAATTTTATAATGTTTGACATTTTTTTTGGTTATTAATTCTAATTACGTTTTTTTGAATATTAAGCGTGTGAGTGTTCTTTGTCAACATAATTGAAATAAATTAAATAATTTGAATCTCTAATTGGACAAAAAGTCTTACATAAATGGGCACCAGAGATTAGTTCGATCTAATTCTAATATAAAAATTTTAATAATGCAATTTTTCCAGGTCCATATAAAAATTCGTTGAAACTTTAGAAAGGTAATAAGGAGCACAGTGAAAAAATGGAAAGAATCAATATTAGTTGGAAATGTTTCTATTTTATTTTACTCCTAATTACGAATCTAAGTTACAACCAAATATATTACCAATATTTCGATTATATTAAATTTAAATTTTTTTATTATGTCATCCCAAATTTCTTAATTATATAATTTACGTGTTGATATGGAGTATATAATTCAATACACATGAAGTATATAATTCAACAATTAAATATTTTTAAATTAAGATTATATATTCAAAAATTAATATCTGCTTCCACTCATTGGAAAAGTAATTAGGCCAACAATCAAATTGATAATTTCCCGAATTCAATATTAATTAGGTAAAATAATAATTCAATATTAATTATTGGGTTCTTCTATTTCATTTTTTGTACTTCGTAATTACTTTTTTAACTATACATGATATATTTTTTTAATTTATCCATTTGTGTCAATATTTAAATTTATAATTCAGAAAGTTATTAAAAATATGAAATTTTCTCTATTATGTAATCCATTATTTATTTTTTTGTTATTTATTTAGTTGCATTTTTTTAAATTTTTAAGACAGTTTTCATAAAAAAAAGAATCATATAATAAATTATTTAATATATTTCCATAGTCATTCATTAGTTAGTAAACTAGAATCGTAAGAATAATTCAATTATTTTTAGTATTATTATTGAAATCCGTTTATTAATATAATTATTTATAATTATCTTTTTTCCATGACATCAAAAATAATCGAAAATATAATATAGATTAGTTCCTGTTGTATTTTCATTCCAATTTTTCGCAATCACGTCATTAAATAGTCAATTTTTGACGATAGCATCAATAATATTTACATATAAATAATTATTCTTCTGACGACGTATCTTTCATTATAGGCGTTATATTTATTTCTATATTTTATTATATTGATTGTGATTTTGTTATATAAATAAGACATAATATTTTTCCATTATTGAGTTAAATATATATGTAAAAGAAATTTAAAAATATTTATGGAATTTTTGTTATTCTTCGAGTGTATAAAATATATATATAGCATTTTAGAATGATACCAATGAAGATCCTTTTTCATATATTACTCAATTGACTGTTTATTGTAATAGGAAAATGTAATTATGGTATGACAACATTTTTACTCATCACTACACTACAAATGTTGCATTACAAATTATGTACTCAACATATGTCAAATGACTTCACAGGAATTTAAATTCTTTGAACATTCAAACTACAAAAAATTATTATACATTGGATTGTGTTACTAAAATTACCGATCACTATCATTTCACTATCATTATTTTTACTATTATATTATTATAAAATTGGTATACGGTATTTAGAAAATTAAATTATTAATTAAATTATCTATAATTGAGCAATTTTATATTACGTATACGATATTGTAAAAAATTTTATATTTAATTATAATTTTAAAACTACACAAAAAAATGATATGATAAGACTTTTTTTTTTTAAATAATTAATCTCTGCTGTTACCATCATGAAAATTTTACCATTTTTTTATTACTACAATTATTTATGTATATGTACCATTCGAAATTCTTGTTCTTATCGTTAAATAAATATAGTATATATATTATTTTTTTTATTATTTTGATTCTTTTTATATAATAAATAAAATATAAAAAATATTTTGATATAATATTTCTTATATTGAAATGTTGCAAACAAGTAGATGGATTTAGGTGATTAACTAGTTTATTAAAAAAAAAAAAACCAACAATAATAATCCTTGAAATATTTTCATGAACTTTCAAAATTTTTACAATGTTGATACACATTTTTTTTTAAATAGAACTGAGTCTCTTCTTGCATCAGGTACAATTAATTATCTGATAAAATGATATTAGGCAAAAGCAAAACATAAAAATTAGGTAATACAAAAATAATATGATAATAAGCATGTGATTATAAGCATTAGGTGATAATTAACATGCTTCACATTGACCTTCAAAAAAATATGCCTCATATCAATTGACACTGAAATACGACCCTGTAATTTTCCTGACTATATATTTATTTATCCTTTTTGTATTCTGAATGATTACTTAAGATGATGGAAAACCTGATTGAAAATATAAATTGAATTTAATTGTTTTGAAACAAGATTTTTTAAGTAAGAATTTGTTTTGACAAGTACATAGTAATAATTAACTTCCCTATTTACGGTCATAATTATTATTGACGATATTTTGTTTTTACGCAATTTGTTGTATTATTGATTTACTTATATTTATAATAAACAAAAAAATATTATTATCATTTTGTTATTTAATATATTTAATACTGATAATTATATTTATTATTCAATTTTAATTTTAATAAAATAGCATAAAATATTCAATTTTATTGTAAATAATAAATAAATAATTTCAATATTAAATAATGGAATCTTCATTATTTGTAATCGAAAATCGAACTATGATGATTCTTATCAAATATTTTTATCATTATTTTTCCAATTCTTATTGTGGAAATTTTGGTAAAGTATGGGATTAAAAATTCCAAAATAATGAAATATTTGTATGATAAACAAAAATTAAAGGAAACTTTTTTAATCAAATATAATCAAAAATTTTAACTCAAAAGATAATTTAATTGTGTTTATAAATTTGCGTCTAGCTACGCGAGTACTATTAATTTTCAACAATTTATCAATGAGTTTTAAATTCATACAACTCCAATCATAAATTTTTATATAATTTACTTGGTAAACATTCTGTCTTCTTTACATTCTTTCCATTTATGTAAATATAATTATATAACTTTGTCGAAAATCAATTTCGAAATTGATAAAATTTAAAAAAAAAAATGATCTACAATTATTTAATAGTTTTTCAAATCGAAAAAAAGTTAATGAACTCTTTTTGGTTATATATTTATATATTATGAAAAAAACCCCATATATACTTATGATGATGATAATCCAATAATTTAAAAAAAAAACCTATAAATCTGTAAAAACAAGATTAACCTTTAAGGTCAGAACCTCATTTTGTTATTTCGTAGCAATAATAATGTTTTTTTAATTAATTATTACTTTTAATCTTTTCAAATGGTTGACAACAATATACATAATAAATTCTGATAACAAACAAGCATTTTTGTATTTTGAAATTATTTGTTGAGGGTATTTAGAAAACTAATATTGCTTAGGACTGCATTAATTTTTAAAATGATGTAAAAAACTGACACAATTTCTTAATAAAAAAATTTGATTTAGTAATCAAATTACACAAATAGGTAAAAAAAATCAGTTTAGTGTTTAAAAATAATATTTTAGGCGGTAAAATATTTAAATAAATTTTGTCAGTTTTTACTTAATATTTGACGATTAATGTGAAATTGTTTATTATATATTTAAAATGTAATCGAAAAACAATTTTTCATAATATTTTTATTAGGCCAGAGTAGTAGCTATATAACTTTTTGTGTGTTCAATTTATTGCAATACAATACAGAAATCAATTCTACATAAAACATTTTCATTTTTATAAATTTTTTGATGTTGTGTTGTGTCCATAATTTTTATTTATTATTGGTTTTTTGTTGTTCCTTAATATTTTAATTGAAATCAATTGAATACGTGCGACAATTAATTAAACATAATATAGATTTTTTGTTTATACAAATTTGTAATTGATGTTTATTAATATTATTGTTTTTGCGGAAACATTTTCAATTCAAAAATTTAGTATATATTTCCATCACATCAATATTATTTGTTTGAGGATATTATAAAGTTCAAATATTTTAGAGTTCAACAGCTCTGCAATTTTATATAAGTATACAAGAGTTAGAATATTTAATTTTGACTGATGGCCATTCTTTTATTTTAAAAGTATTTAATTTATAATAGCACGCAATTCACTTCAAAATGCATAGCTAAGCAATTTTTTAACGTTACTACTGCAAATATACATATATAATTTTTTATAGAAATTAAATTTTTACAATTTGAAACAGAGGCCAACATAATTATTATTATACTTTTTTTAAAGAGTTATAGTGTTACAGTATTTTAATTGGTAATACATATATTAATGTAAAAAAAATATAGATAAGCAAAAACAAGATAAGAAACTTTATTTGTTAGTTACGACTATTTCAATCACAGGATTAATGTAAAAATTAATTAAAATAATGTGTATCCACTTATAAAAAAACTATTTTATGACAAATTTTCATTATTAAGTTAGAAATATTGCAGCTGTTTAATTAATAATATTAATATTCATCCATTGCACTTGTTTTTAAAAGTAATATCTAGAAAATTATTTTGATTTTTTATATGGTTTTAACAAATTAAGTAATAATTCACTAAAGAAAATTAAATAATTTATATTGGATAATAGCATTTCTGGTTTAGTCTTAAATGAAATATTAATTTAAATAAATATAAATAATAATTAAATATTCCGTATATAATTATCGCTAAGAGTTTGTAGACAGAAAAGAGACCAATTATGCTTTAAATCTTCAAGTCCTGTAGCCCCAGTAGATTGGCTATAATAATAATTATACGCGGTACAAATACCTTCTAGAGATAAAAGGTTTGGACATGTTTCTTTTAAAATAAATTTAATTTTAGTTGGAGCAGGCAAAACTATACCTTGAAGCCAGGATATAACAATTTGACAATTACCAATACATAATTAAATATAATATATTATTTTATTGTTGAATAACATTCAATATTTATTTTGAAAATTAATTTACATAATTTTAATTTAGAATTAACAAAAAATAACAACTTAAAATAAATAATAGGACAGAAAATATAATTTAAATACTATAATTTAAACATTAATATATTTTATATTTAAAATCGGTGATTTATATTTATGACATTGAATATAATTATTATTTAAATGTGTTTCACACTTTTGACTAGCATCATTTTAATCATTAGTAAGCTAGAAAAACTAACTACAATAAGTTAATACTTTTAAAATAATCTCTTCTTAAACTTAAAAAAAAAAATAAAATAAATAAATTTAAATTAATCATGTTTAATATCTTCGTACAAAATTGGTAATTCAGATTCTAATCTGAGCAATTGTACATAAGTTTTTAGAATCCAATCTTTGCGATCTTCATTTTTATAGGTAAATGTACTATAAAATGATATTAATTCCTGTGATCCATCTAAATCGGCAATTAATAATGAATTTTCTTGATAATTTAAATCTGGCTGACAAATAACATCATCTTTTTCATTACGACAAAATTGTATAATATTACTTTGACTTGTATTTTCAATTCTTGTATCAGCTGAATTAAATACAATCAATACAACTTTCTCCTTTATTATACGCATTTTATAATTAAGAAAACCATTTATAGTTGTTTTTTGTTTAGTCATATTTGCGATACTTCTTTCAGATCGAACATTATCATCATCTTCTTCTGGTCTTTCTGGTATTGTAAATGATTTACGTTTTTTAATTAAATGTTCGAAAATATTATAATCATCAGAAGAGTAAGTTGTTGAAGTTGGAGTTGATTGGCGACTTGATTTATCACCATTAACATTATCATGATGATGACGTTTATGACGATTTTTATAAGGAATTCCATCAGAATTTGAATTTTTCGTATGATTAGTATCTAGATCACTCCATTCCCAAAATTTCATAACAAAACCTGACAAATTTTTGCCATCAGCTTTCTTAAAAGACCTTAAAATGATATATAAAATTCAATTAATAATTATTATAATTGATTTATTTATATTTACCATAGTGCTGGAACCATTCCATACATTCTTGAACCATTTATAAATCCAATAATATGTTTTTTACCATTCCTTTGTTCACCCCATGTTACTGTCATATTACAATTATCTGGACATATTCCCTGATTTTCTATAATCAATTCCTTGCCATTATTTACATAGATATTTCTTTGAGCAAATGTATCTTTACGTTGACCATAAATTTTATGCTGTGGCATTTCAGGCATATGTGTTAAATTATGTGCCAATTGATTATTTGTAATTAATGCATATAATTCAGTTAATGTAATTAAACGTTGTATTTCTGTATCATTTCTCGAACAAATAAAACTAATTGTTTCCTTTTCTAATTTAAATTTTCTTATTTTTGTACAATCTTTAACAGAATATCCTTGTGCTAATGGTTGACCAATACGACCAGATAAAATTCTTAAATAATTTTCATTTTTTCCATTCACTGTACTCGATGTTGTTATTAATAATTCTTTAATTGTGTCACCATCTAAATCTGGTAAAATTACAGGAAAATTTAATACATCAATTTTTTCAGTTGTTAAATTATTTTTAAAATTCCATAACCATAAACCCCAAATTGGATCAAATGCACCAATTTGTCCATATTCATCTACAACTAAACAATCTGATTTACCATTTTTATTTATATCAATTAATGTACAATCAATTGCTATTGGTTCATTTTCCATTTCATTATACCAAGCAATTTTACCTGAATTACCAATTAATGATATTATACCATTTCGTTTATGATTATTTGGCTGAAATTCAGGAAAAAATTTATCAGCCCTATACATAAATATTAAATTTTTCTCCCAACTTCGTATACCATTAGCAACATTTACAGTTCCTTTTAATTCAAATTTATCATATGTATTAAGCCAATTATGGGTTTTAATTCGATCAACTGGTGCCGGACATGTATTTTCTTCATTACATGGTATAAACCATAAGAAAATTACAACTGTCATAATACAAACTAATATCGATATTATAAAACAACATTTTCGTATTGGACTCATTCGATCATTTTTCATATCTGTTCCCAATATTGCAATATTATCATCAGCATCAATTGGATGACCATCATCACCATCTCTATTAAAACTTGAACTATTACAATTCAAATCATCCATCATTCTATTTGGATAATTTGAAATTTGTATATGATTTGAATTATTTGATTTTTGTTTATAATTAACCTGATGGTGGGTATTATTATTAATTTGTTGTAAATATTTAGCACCATAAACTAAAATTTATATTTTAATTACAATTTATTATTAATATGTTTAATTTACCTAATCTTTCAGAATTGCCTTCACTTTCACTCCCAGAATCGGCCCCTTGGCTTAAAGGTGCATAAATACGAGAATCAAGCATATTAACTATAAATATATATAGAATTTTTTCAATATTGATAAAGAAAAAATCAATATTTATACAATGTTACAAATTTAATTTTTTTAATTTTCTGTTTTAAATTACTATTATTTGAGCTGTGCTTAATGAAAGAGATTAATATAATTACAAAATAGTGTAATTACATAAAGATTTTATTATTAAAAATTAATTAAGTTTCATTTAGAATACAGAAAATTCGAATAACATATGTGTCGGAACGTTTCAATTTATTTTTTATAATTGATTTTTGATTTAAATTTAATTTTTTTTTTACCTGAAATATGAGAGGTCCTTTAAGATAATTAATTGTACACATATTCAAAACATTTTTATGATTAATTATTTATAAATTAAGAAAATTTTCAACACTTTTCCTAAAATCCTGCCGCTAAAATTTAATGGAACCTTTTGACACACGAAAATCAATTTATATATAAACAAAGAATGACATTTAGTCGACAGTGATTCAAAGTTGGAATTGAATTGAAAGTTGTTCGTAACGCAACGCAGTGACAATTCACAATAATTCCATAGTATTAAAATTAAGCTTACGCAAGATAAAAATTTAAATATTTAAACAATCCCGGATTGATTAGATATTTGTAGACCCATTCCCAAACTGTATATTTTTAATAACCGCAATATGCCTGCAATGTTTTGGGCTTGACAATTTCTTATAGTCTTTGATACAAAATTGCCGCGTGTAGCAGATGCGCTAGAATCTTGTTCTCGAGTGACTGTATATTTGACTGTATCAATATAAGGTCCAACGATAGAGCACGAGATTCTAGCGCATCTGCTGAACTGAACGCCGCAAATATTTTGGTTATAATTAAAAAAACGAAGTGTCCACAGAGAAAATCTACAGAGAAATGTTAAGTGAATGCACACAGCTTATTGGCTGAAAGTCGACTTTAAAATATGAACATTTGCAAATACCATTCTATTTTAGGCATTAACATGTCATATTTCCAGATGTCAAAAAATTTGATAGGTAAATTATTGGTCGTTTCGCAATCCCAATATAAAAGGAAAGTAGGCGAACGAGTTTTTTTGTGTGTGATAATTTTATATTAAAAATTATTTAAAAAGTAAATTTGTATATTTCGTGTAAATATTAATTAGTGTCGTAATAATTAATAAATTATATTTAAATTTACAAATTATAATAAATTAAAATCAGAAATCATTGCATTTAAAAAAGAATACGAAAATTTTGTGGCAAAAATGGCGTCGTCTCTAGAAGAAGAAAGCCTACGTGAATGTGAAAATTATATTTCAACGCACAGTATACAAAAAATATTAAAGGATTGTATTGTGGCACTGTGTGTCAGTCGTCCTGAAAATCCAATAACATTTTTACGGCAATATTTTCAAAAATTGGAAAAGGTAAGTTTTTAATTTTGAAAATAAAAAATTGTAAAAATCGAACTTTCCATTCCATTTGATTAATCAAAATTTGTGAAGGAAACCATTTTTCTTTATGTCAAAAATATTTGTAGGGGTAACAAAAACCAATACATTTGAACAATTTCCAATGAATTCCAGTTGTCAAATAATTTTGTTGTTCTTATTTTTGGTAATTTAATTTTTGTTTACATTAAAAAATATTCTTTATTTTATTAGTGGTAATTAAAATTTTATTACTTTAATTTAAATAAAAAATGTCAGAACATTTTAATGGAAAATTAGAAGTAAATGTAATCCAATGTTAAAATGTTATTCTACTATTTCCTAAACATTTTTCGATAGAATATAAATTTAATTTGTAGCATTTTCTTTTTTATGAATCAGTGGAAATTATTAACATTATTTACGATTATTACGATTTATTTCTTACACTAACAATTGTCACATTTATTATTATTTTAAAAAGATGGGAAATATTTTTACTGAACTACACATTAGAGTAAATTTAGTCATGTATGACTTCAAGGCACATTTCTGAAAAATTAATTTACATAACATAAATAGTACATAAATAATGTTATTTCAATGAATAATATACATGTTCAAAGCAAAATTTTTTTTATCTAAAATCTGAAACTAAAATGTGTAAGTGGCTGTTTATACACGCCTGCCTAGGAGCGACTTGATATACTTTTTGTGATTAGATGCGCCTTCCTCACCCAATTTTTTCATTTAAAATTCAACAATTTCAAAATGGCCGAAACTGAATTTTAGGGAAAAGATCGTACCTGGGGAGTTTATTGAGGAACATTTTGGTATTGAAATATGTTAAGTTTGACATTCGTAAATTGAAAAAAATCATTTTGATTTTGAATGCTAGAGTTGTAACTTGTAACTCTTAATGAGCCACGAAGCGCATAATCGTAGAGTTACAAGTATTAATAAATCTAAGTTTTACTACATATTCGTAAATACAAATATTTAACTAATCATGAATTTGAATTAATTTCATTGTAGAGTCAAGTATAATATTTTACATTTTAATTGAGTTTAGATAATTAATACTATGTATAATAAATATAATATATTTGTTTCTATGTATATTATTATACATGGTATAAATTATCTAAAATTATGTAAAATATTATACTTGACTACAAGTATAACTTTCAGCTATGATGCTTGCCAAATTTGTGGTTCCTCGAATAATGCGATCGACGTATCCATCACTGTTTTCAATATAAAAAAATATTAAATATAATTTAATTTAATATTATTTTAATATTTGTTTTATAAAAACATATCACAAAATTCTTAATTCCTCCTCTGTTTCTTAATTCCTCCTCTTTAATTATATATTTCATTAATATTCAGTATTAATATTAATATTAATATTTATTTGCTCTATATTTTTTCCGTGAAACATAGAAAATTTATTATATAAATATTTATATAATATTTTATATACATATTTATTGTCTATATTATTATATGTATAATAATATAGAGACAGATTTAAAAAAATTAAGGACAGAGAGATATATATATTTATCCTGATTTTTTTTATATTCCGAAAATAAAAAACCTGAAAATTATTAGTTTTGATTTATCATTACGATTATAAAATCTATGAAATCTCTATTAGATATGAAATCTATTTTATTTGTTTTTATATAAATATTTCTCTATTTGTATTAAGCAATTATTACATTTTTATTATATTATTCTAATTTTATTTTATAATACATAGTTATAAATTAGTTTTCTATATATGACTCAATTGAAGTTTTGATATTACGATATAGAAAGATAAGATAATACTTCATAGTTCAACATTTAAAAGAAGAAAGAAGGATTAATTCATTTTAAACAAAGTTAGAAAGGTCAATTTTTTTACTATTTTCCATCTTTCTATAATATTTTATTTTCCTTTGTATAACAAAATTGAAAAAGGAAATTAAGGCCAAACAAATAAAGTCCAATAAATATATAAGTATTACGATAATAATTTTGAAATCCTTCTTTTATCTCTATATAAATATAAAAATATAATTTTTTTTTAGAAAAAGATATAATAATTATCTGCTTTTAAAATCATTTGTAAAAAAATAATAATTAGAAATAATGGAAAATATTTCACTAATAAAAATATTGTTTATATTTTCCACAATTACTAATTTATTTATATTTTCTTCCGGAGATGTTGCTCGTTCGGCAGTTTGAAAATTATGGTCAATGAAAAATATTTTCTTCCGGAGATGTTACTCGTCCGGCAGTTTGAAAATAATAATAAATTTTTGACAAAAAAGGAATTATGGAAACTTGAAACAAATGGAGAGGAACGGGGCAACAGAAAAAATTTCTAAATTTTTTGAACTTTTTTTACCTCTGCCCGCACTTACCTCTCTTCTACGAAAATGGTTCAGGCAGTCGCCTGGGCAGGCGTGTATAAACAGCCACTAAGAGAGTAGACAAATTATTTGAAATTTCTTATTAATTTGCATAGTAAATAATGAAAATAAATATTTCTTTATTACTTTACTTGGTAGTTGAGGCTCGAAAATAATTGTTTAGAGTCGAGCCCGTATGTCTCTTTTAAAATTGTTTTGTGGTATCTTCACGAGTTCAATGGAATATTAATTGTTTACTGGTTGCAAATGATTTCTTTCTATACTTTTTACTCTGCAGTGGATTTTAGATAGAATACTTTTGTCTCATATTAAGGGGTTCAAAATTTTTCGATATCATTTTTCAAAGTTACGATTTTCCTGATTATTTTTCCAATTTATCTTGTAAAAAATTGAGAGTTTTAAAGACTTTGGCAATCCCTTTGGCAATTGTAAATTTTATCTACTAAATAAATCGGTAGTATTACAAAACAGTTGGAAGTTTCGAACATAAATACATAGTTACTTATGTATATATTAAAAGTTACTGAAAATATTCAACTAAGTAGTCCTGTTTTCTTTAATAAACCAAATATAATTCCCTAAAAAGAGGCAATCAGTAATGTTTATGTGTATTTTCTCTTATTCAATTAAAAAAAAATCTATTTATATCAACTTTACTTTTAATTAATTTGACTTGAATAAATTTATATATTTCTTTAATTTTACTTTCAATATTTCGATTTTACTAAGTTAACTGTACGATATAATTTGTTTTTCCTCAACACACTGCCTTAAACCTTTTGTGAATTCAATAAATTATTATTATTAAAAAAAAAAAGACATAAATCTCTGAAATTATTACACACCTGCCCCAAAACAAAAAGAAAAGTTCTGTGCTGCTGTACATAATTCAGAGCATTTATAATGAATGCAAAATAAATTTTATGTATTATAATATACCTAAGATATATGTGTACATAAATGTATTCTTCTTCAAATCTTTATCAAATTTCTTTTTACTTTTTGAAGATTTTATTTTTATATTTATTATAAATTTAAGCTAAAGAATATGAACCACAAAAAAAGAAACCATTACCATTACCATCTCAAAAAACTACATTAAAAAAGGTATATATAAAAAGCCTGGAATTTTAATACCATGTCCCAATGTAAGCATACACCTTCAAAAACATAACAAAAAAAAATGCGAATTTATTAATAAAACATTATAATCAATATTTTATCTTCTCCTTATCTCAAAAAATATTTAGTTATATACATACATATATTACATAGTATAGTATATATACCATATATAATAATCTTGTAAATAAGTATAAATATTATTTTAAATGATTTTGAAAATTCAATTTAATTCATTTTTGGCTGTTCATTAAAACAGTTTGTTCAAATAACTTTGTAAAACATTAAATTAAATTATAATTACAAGTTTTAAGTGGTTTTTTGTTTTTTACGGTCTTTTGGTGATTAATATAAATATATAAAAAAAAAATATTCTTAATTGTTTCCGAAGATTTGTTACAGCAATTAAAATATCACAATCTTCTTTTTTTTTGTGCTTCGCTTTTAAAAGATAAAGAAACCATAAAAAAAAGGAAATTAATTTCTACTTACCTACCACAAAATAATAATAATATGGGTAATAATATATCTTTCCGGAATTTGTGGAACGAAAATATTTATCGATTATCTGATAGAAGAAATAGCAATAACAACAATATAAATAATATTATTGTTGATAATAATCAAATTTCAGCTACTATGATAGGTAAAATTGATAATACGAGTAATATTAATGATGATAGAAATTTATGTAATCAAGAAAATACAATAGATATAAATTCTATTGAAGAAAATCAATTAGAGAAGAAAATTTATCATAACATTATTGGTAATGGTGATAATGTAAGTAGACTTATTTATAAATTAATTTATTTTGGTGTCGTTATTTAATTTTTTTTTTTTTGTGGGTTGTGTTTCTATTATTACAATAATTTATTTTTATATCAAATATAAATTGAAAGATCTAATATAAGTATATACGCATTATAAAATTTAAGAGTTGATTTTGTACTCAAGGATAAATTGGTATATGTATACTCTTAAAAAATTTAATATAAATTTTGATTATAATGTTTTATATATATGATTAAATTTTGCGTTTTTAGAATTATTGTATTTAAAATTTAATTAGAAAATTTAATTATTTTTCTAACTACAAGGAATTTTATATGGTTTCCAGATATTTTGTCCTAAAAACTTGCCTAGATGAACAAAAATCGATAGAAACTGTGTCTGTTTTCTGTATAAAATGTTTTATAATCGTTTTTAGAAAAAGGAAATGTACATTCTATAAAAAATAATCCCGAGAATATAATCGCAATTTCCTAATATATAATTCCACCACATGTTAGAGTTTGCTATAATAATTATGTTTGGCTACTTTTACTGCACTTGACTCAGGAAAATTTATCTTTCATTCTTTTTTTTTGTAGTTTATTATCTCCAAAGTCCAATCTTGAATTTAATTTAATTTAACTTCTTATAATGAATTAATATTATCAGTTATATAATATTATCAGTTATAGAGCAGATATTTCAGATAAAAGTTTATTTTTATTACTTAAATGTTTCTCGAACATATTTCGAATAATTTATGAAAGATTTAATTTATAAAAATATATTATTAATTAAAACTTGTTTTTCCAATTTTTTAATTTCAATTATATTCAATTTATTATATTTAATTATAACTCCTAAATTTATGCTAATTCGTTTTGTTATTGTAAATTTTCAAATGTCAATTCAAATTTAAATTGTAATTTACCTAAAGTGTGAAAATTAGTCCATGTAATCTAACAAAATATTGTTTTGGAATGTTGATCTATGAATTATTATTATTATTATTTGGGTGAAATTATTTATATTTCACAGTTCTAATTAATCAGTTCATCATTTTGAATTTGTTTTTTTTTTATTAAAATCTGTCATGCAATTTTTTCGTTACAAAGCTAATAATAGTAAACAGTGACACGCAATGTTTTTTTGCCTTTTTGTTTTTAATAATTTGTTTTCGCTCTTTTTAGAATTCACGAAAAAAAAATTCTTTATTGATTAAATTAAATTTAATGGTTTTTTTATTATTATTATTATTATTGAAGAAATCCGCAGCAATAAACCCAAACCATATAAAAAGTAAAAATAAAAAAATTATTATTAACAACTTCTCTTAACAAGTAATAAACCTCATAAATCAATGAAACGATAAAATGTTTTAACTAAAAATAGAAATAATAATAATAATATTTCATAATTTTTCTTAGTCCATGTAATTTGGTATAATTATTATCTGAAAATTATTATTATAGAATTTTTGTCGTAAAAAAAATGTGTTTTTACAAGGAAAATTTGTGCTTGTTGAATGTTAAGTGGTAATTTCTTTACTTTATCCTGGCAAATTTTTTTTTTCTGTTTCGGTAAACATATAGCGTGCGTTTCTTTTCAAATCCCATTTTCAGAAACATTAAATTTTTAAGCCTTTTGCATGTCATTAGGAAGAAAAGTTATATACAAAAAAAAAGTAAACGTCACTAATAAATTAAATACCCTGCTGTAAATTTTATATAAAAAACTTTGACGTTGATTTAAATAATGTTTATTTAGTATGCAACAGCACGTGGAATAAAAGGATTTATTATTGTTGTGTTTTCTCTTATCCATTAATACACAAAATTGATTTTTATTTTGTACTTGCTGCTCCTGTACTGTTTAATGTCCTTGGAAATAGTTAAAAATAGAGTTACAAAAATGTATAAATTTGCAAAAATTAATTTACTTAATTTAGAAGTTGTTTTTTGTTAAATGTTACGAGTTCAAAGTTAATATATTTTTAATGGTAACTTTGATTAAGGTTAAATTCAATTTTAAAATGTCAAAATTATAATAAAAAAAAATGTTTACCTACAATTAAGAGTTCATATTGATTTCAGTTTTAACTATTAAACGAAGACAATTTACATTAATTTTATAAATTATCTTTTGGTGGATAATTGAAATTGACAATTTCAAAAAATTTATGATTATATACATTCCTTATATTTATCAATAGATGTCGTTTTCAATAACCGATAACCAAAATGATTAGGAGAAAAACTCAATAAATTTTTTCGAAGCATAATTTTAGGGTTTTTTTAAAAATTACTTCTTTGCATTTTAATATCAAATTTTTATAATTATCTTGCTGATGGAATCATAATAAACTCATCGTTATCAATACAGATAACGAAAACTGGCTACATTTAAAATATTATACAATTCTTTCGCATATTTTTCATAATAATAAAAATGAATAATAATTTTTTCGTTACAATTTTCTCGTGTATGCGTCGGCGTTAAAATTATTTTTGTTTTGTTATCCAACATTTATGACGTCACTTAAAAGCTTCATTTATTTTCGTTAAATTTTTCAATTTCCAACACAAAAAATATTAAAATATATTTGAAAAAGTTCTTTTATATGTTTTTTTTTTATATTATTTTTAAAGCTTAAATTATTTATGTATTTTACATATTTTTAGCATTATTATAATTTACATACAAAACCTGAAAGAATAACATATTTTTTTTTGTGTTTCTTGTTGTTGGCAAATGGAAATAATATAAGGAAAATTTTCCTTTTTTTCCGATATTATAAGTAAACAACAAAAAAAAAATTCTCTAATAGCTTTCTTATAAAGGTCGCGGCTATATTTTCATTTTTTCGTATATTTCGCATCCAGTGTGTTTTTTCTTATCCTTTACATATTCGCACAAATTTAGTATTTTTGTTATCCTTACATAATTCAGTGCTTTTTCCTCTGTTATCCTTTTTAACTTTATAAGAAGAAAAAAAAAAAAAATTGAGTAATAAAATTTACATCGAAATTACTTCGTTTTTTCTGTTTGTAAACAATCGTGGGAAGAAAAAAAAATAAATTTTTAATATTTTACTTAAAAAAAATTGAAAATATTTAATCAATTTTGTGTTGTGGAAAATTTGTATTATTTTATTATAACAAAATGTGTTTTAACATGAAAAATTTATTTATAATTTTTATTTAGTTAATTTTCCCCTTGTCATCCAAAATTAATTAATTAATTTTTTAGTAAATTTTTCAAATAGAAAATCCTTTAAATAGATTTTCCAATAATTTTATTACATATATATATATTTGATAAGGGGTCAAAGGATATTAATTTTTATTAGCCTGGTACTCTTTTTATCAGAAATATCAACACTGTAACGTATCCTTTTTTTTTTATTATATAAAATATAATTTGTCAAAGGGATTTTTTTATTATTAATTTTTTTTTTTTGGATCCTTTTTACATATAATTTTATTTTTGTTCAAATTGAAATTGAAAAACAAAAAAAGTAAACGAAGGAAGAGAAAAAAGAAATGTTAAATTCACGTTTTTTAACCGAACCTTTTGGCTATTATTTATATCTTTCCATAAAATATTCAATATTATAATCAGATATTTTATTTTCATGATTTTTGAATATCAAAAAAGGAAAAAAATTTATTGCAAATTTGATTTTTATGTTTTTTATTTATGTTTTTTTTTAAAGTATATAAAATTTTGTCTTAAAAATCTTATGAATAATTAAAAAATGATTTTTTTTTGTTGTTTTTGGTATTAAAAATTATGTTAGGTCAGGCGTGTATAGTGAATATATAAATATATGAAAGGACTTTCGCAAAAATTCTATAAAATCACTTTAAATTTTTATTTTTCTGTTTAAATAAAAATAGAAGACCCTTTTTTTGGGTTGATTAAATTTTCAATAAAATAAGAAAAACAACAATTTTTTCTAATTGAGGAAAATATTCAAATGTCATTCCAAGATTATGTAAAATGTAAATATACTTATAAATATTTTATTTACTTAGGTGGTAGAATTTTTTTTCTATATTTCATATTTTTTAATTTATAATCGTATTAAGAAAAATTGCAACTACTTATTTAAAAATTTAATTTGTTTAGTAAAAAATGATGCAACAATTATTTAAATTTTCAATATTGTTTATTATTATATTCGAATTTTTAATAGATTAATTTTTCAATTATAATTTTTCTAATCAAATTTAATTCTGTATAAACTTTAATCTTAGTCTAAATCGTAGAATTTGTAATTTGAATCTAATAACATTTAATTAAATAGCACCACTTTAAGTGCGAGTGTAAATTAATTAAATTATGTAAAGAAAATTTCGAATTTACGGAAAGTTTTGAATTAATATTTCTTAAATTTTTAATCAGTTAAATTTAATTTTTGTTGTGTAATAAAACTAATTGAAACTAGTATATTAAAATTTCTTTTAGCTATTCCCATATTAGTCAAACTAATTTTCCAGCAATTAAATTATCTTGTTTACAATTAGAATAACAAATTAATTTCCATAGAAATCCTTTTGTAAATCTTCCTTAATTAGTTTATAATTATTTTCTCCATTTCCCAACGATCAAAAAAACTAACCTCAAATACAAGATTACTTTGGCAATTTTAATCAGATTATTTCAATGATAGGAAAATTTACATTTATATTGGAAAAAAAATGGTATAATATAGAAATAATAAAACATGATGTTGATTTTTAATATGCTATGCGTAATATTAAATGAAAATGTGTTGAATTATTTATAAAAAATTTTCTTTATTCAATTTTTTTTTGATCATATATATGGAAAAATAAAAATACATAAATTTATTATCTTATTTCGGGTGAAATGAAGATTTGAATTTTGAAATTACGAATTTTTAACAATAAAACATGTGCACACGTTCTCATCAAAAACGAATTTTTTAATATTTTATTAAATTGTTTCTTTTAAATTTTGAAAGAAAAATATTATTTAATAAGATAAAATTTCTTAATTTTAATATAAATATTTATTTTAATATAATAATTTATCCCTAATTTAAATTAAATCAAACAAGTGTAAATTTTTCTATATACATAAATTCTTTTATTAATTATTAGAAAAAACTTTTTGATGATATAATTTTTTTTAACCTCACCACGCACCACCTATCAAATATCATAAATTTTAATATTATTTCATTATTATTAAATATGCTTTCTTAGAGATTTTCTTTATTGAATTTATTGTAAGTTTAAGTGTAATGGTGTGGTACACAATTGCGTAATAATGCGTATACCAAAAATTGTTTACATACATTTATGTATATATCATAAAATTTCAAAATTTACATAATTCTATGGCTAAAATATTTTTTCGTCTTATATTAATCTCATATTCTCACATTTCACTTACATAATATTAAATTTATTTATTGGTAATGCCAAGTAGATCATCATAATCTAATATCTAATCTAACATAAAAAAAAGAAGAAAATCAATAGTAAAATCCTTATGTGCTGCTATTATCTTTTCTACATCAAAATACATAAATTTCAAGGAATTTTTTCTTCCTATTTTTGTTTGTTATGATGATATTTTTGTATATAAATAATGGAATAAACAAAATGTGAAAATAAGAGAGTTAGGAACTATTTAGAATCAAATTTGTATTTTACAAAAAATATTATTGACGTTTTTTTCTTGGCTCAATTCGACTGGTGATTGGATAAGCTTCTTTAGGGAAATTCGCCTGTGACATTTTGTAGTAATTGGGACCTTTATTTTAATTTAAGCATCGGTTCCTTCTTTTCTTTTGAACTACTAATCATAGAATTATTAAACTAATTACAATTTCTTGCATACTTTTAGGCGTTAAAAAATTTCTCTATTAAATTTTTAGGACTTCGTATTTAAATTTAATAAGAAAACTTATTTTTTTCTGAAATTATGTTATAATTTAAGGCAAATTTAACATAAATATATTTATAAGTAGTCGATAGCTAGAAATTGGCATAAATTGTTAATTAATAATAATACCATATATGGAAATGTAGAATTTGATTATAGCTTAATTAATAAGTTAAATGGTTAAATCCTCCATAACCAAATTATAATAATTTCTATCAAAGTTTCTTGTTCAATAAAACTGAAAAATTGATAACAAATTAAAAATATAACCAAAACTTGTCAAAATCTAAATCAAAAATATAATAATAAATTCAATTTCCTAAAAAAAAAATTCCTTTTACATATTTTTTTAATCTACATGTTCCTAAAAAAATTATACAGAAGTTCAACCAAAAATATTATAATAATATGTATTTCCCATAAATACGTTTTATTTTTATAAAGTTACAATAAAAGTAATAGATTCAATTATGTAATAAATTTTGTTTCCCAACTCTTCAAAAAAAATATATTTATAAATTTGATATTTTTGTTGTGTGTTTACCTACCTCCCTTCTAGTAGTAGACCAACAAAATAACAAAAAAAAAAGTATTGATACTATGTAAATAAAAACCACTCCTTGAGGATCAAAATATTTCTTTTTCTTCATTTTTATTTTTTATTCATAATCCACTTATATCTTTGGTGTGTATATCTTAACTAAATTTAGTAACAACAGCCAGCAAAAAAAAGGCTTTACGTATAAAACTCGTAGTAGTAAAAGTTACTGATGTTTCCCTTAACCTAAATAGAATTTATTAGATTTTCAATCTTTAATAATATTAATATATAGAAATATATAAAAAATGGTTCACATAAAATGGAATGATGCTAAGCTAATACAACAGAGAAAAATACAAAAAGTCGTTTTTAGTTTTTTTAACCTTTTTTCATTTTTTTTTTGGCAAAAATTTTATGGAAGATAAAATTAAACAATTTCCCCCAAAAGAATTAACGACAAAAAAACGAAAAGAAAAATAAAGTTTAGGATTAAATTATTTGCATTAAAATCCAAAAAAAAAAAACGTAAAACGTAGCCTAAACCATACTTAAGAAACAATAATTCTTCTTCTTAAAAAAAAAGGTTGAACCAAAAAAAAAAAGGTAATCCGATCCAAAGGATTTTTTGCTTCTTAAGAACTTGGGGAAAAAAACTTCTTAGCTAAAATAACCAAAGAAAATTTGAACCCAAAAAAATTGTCTTTCATTTTTTTTTGTGGTACTTTTAGTCACGTCGTTTTTCTAAAAGCTCATAAAAAATTTGTTTGTTTGTTTTTATTTGTGGTATATAATTTTTATTTCTACTTGAAATGAGCTTTAATCGACCATCTATTAATTTCTATATTTTCCATTTTATGACAATATAAAAAAAACACTTGAAACTTTTTAAAAAAAATGTTTGTGTTAGCAAAAATATTTTTCTTGTCACCAAATTAAAAATATTAGGAGGATTTCATTATAATAATTCTAATAATATTTTTTTCTAAATTATTATTATCAATTGTTTGTTGATAGTTGAGAGATGTTTATAACTAAATATCATGAATTTTTAATAAAAGAATTTAAATTAGATTTTTTTTTATGGGGTGGTGAAAAAAATTTCATAATAAATCCTTGATTTTTGTTAAGAATTATACCAAAAAAAAACCACAAAAAAAAGGAATTCATTTTTTATTTCTTCTGGATGAGAAAAAAACGTTTTAGAATTTTTTATTTACTATTATTTTATTTTCGTTTTAGAGAGAATCATAAATTATTTATATTTATTTTCGGTTTGAATTCATTTTATTACAAAAATATCTGTAATGTCAATATTTCTTTTTAATTCTTTTCCAAAGATTTTTTTGCTTTAGGCCTGGTTTTTTAACTGTTGGGATATTAAAAGATAGAAATTTTTATATTTGTTATAATCTCATTTGGGAGTTATATTTTTTTTTAAATTACCTTTTTTTTTTCTTGGTAAAATATATAATATCGTATAAAAAGAAATGAAATTGATGACAAAACAGAATGAGGAAAATATTAGTTTGACCAAAAAAAATTTCGGTTTATATAACTTTTCGTTCGTTCGTACTTATTTTGGAAAAAAGACTAATTTGATTTCGCACTAATTTCATAATGAATCTAAATTTCAGTTCAACACTAAATAAGACCAGAATTTCAGTTTATTAAATTGACCAGAATTTCAAATTTATATCGAAAGAATTTCCTAAATTTTGACTCAGGACGAATAAATAAATCAACTTATATTAGAAATTTCAAAATATTCTATATCTTATTTAAAATTGTGCTCAAGTCTAATCATTTTTTTTCAACTAAACTAAAACAATTTTAAACTGTACATATAATTTTCCGGAGTCAAATTATCAATTATAAATTTTATATACTAAATTTATTGGTTATCATTTTTTTAAAAAAAAACCCAAACATGAAAATGATGATTCTTTAATTTCTGCTTAACTTAATCTCTGCATACACGAGTCTACAAATTGATTTAGTCTTTTTTTGATAATTAATCTCTCTCTAAATTTTATTAATTAAATAAATTGTGTAATTTCTATTTATTCTATTAAATTATCATATAAATAAAATTGAACTTTTAAATGATCTACGAATTATAATTGCGATAAGCTGTAATATAATAAGATTCCCTCCAATTTTTTATTATCTTTTACTCATTTCTGCCGGCGCGAATATATTTTTAACTATATTTTGTTTTAAGTTCAATGCCATTTCATTGATTTTTGTTTCATAATTAAATATAATAAGTAAAAATACAAGAATTTCTAATAAAAAAGAAAAATACTACAAAAATATTTATTGAAATTATTATTGAAAAACTCGTACAAAAAATTACAAATTTTCAAAAATTTATATTTTACAAATACAAAAAAAAATTTCTAAATCAATATAAATTTTTTCCACTCCTTTTAAAAAAAAATGAAATATATATTTTATAAATGATTTAATTTTTCGTATTGATTTTCATTTCATCAATTGTTGTTGTTGGTTTTTTTTCATATTTAGTGTGTGAATGTTGCGTGATTTGTTTTCTTGTATAGTTTGTGTTAATTTGAAAATAATTTCCATCTTTTAATTATTGAAATTATTTAAAAACAAACTGACTGTCAGTCAGTTGCATCTTTATATATTTCATTCATAAAGAATTTAATTTTTGGTAATGGAAAACCATTAAATGCACTTGCAATTGGTAATGTATATGCACCCATATTTTCAAATATTAATAAACTATTAATATTTAATTTTGGTAAATAAATATTATCACAAATTTGATCTAATGCATCACATGTTGGTCCCCAAATTGAACTTTTATATGTTTTAATACCTTTTATATTATTACCACCATTATTACAATTATTTATTAAATTATTATTGCTATTATTATTATTATTATTATTACAATCATCACTATTACCATTTTCATCTTTACCTAATATATATTGTTCGGGTGATTGCATTTGATGATCATATAATATACAATTAAATGAACCATATACACCATCATTTATAAAATACATAATTTTTTCAATATTACCATCACGTTCAATTTCACGTTTTGAATGTATTTTACATATTAATGTATGCGATGATGCAACAAAAAAACGTCCTGGCTCAGATATTATACGTACATCATTAACATTTGGAAAATATTTATCTAATGCATTATTTATAATATCACTTAATTCATTAAATTTTGATAATTTTTCACCCGGAAAACCACCACCAATATCTAATAAATTCATATTTGTATAACCTAAATTTTCAATACCATAATTAAATAATTTCCGGGCAGCACAAATAGCACGTTCATAAACTGGAAAATCCATACAACCAGAACCAACATGAAAACTAATACCAATTATATTTAAACCTAAATCTTTAGCTGTTTGTAATAATTTTGGACCATCAATATCTGGATCACAACCAAATTTCTCACCCAATGGACATTGGGCTTTTTCAGCTTCACAACGTATACGCAATAATAATTGAGCATTTGGATAATATTTTTTAATTTTATATAATTCATATTCACTATCATATGTCATTGTTGATATATCATTATTAAAAGCATAAATTAAATGTGATGTTGGTTTTGTTGGATTTGCAAATATTATACGATCTGGATTTACATTTAATTCTAATACTTTATTTATTTCACCTTTTGATGCACAATCAAAACCAGTACCAAGTTGATTTAATACATTTAATATAACTGGATGATCATTACATTTAACAGCATAAAATGGTGTTATACGTGGTAATAATTTACGCCATATTATATATTTATTTATAATATCACTTAAATCACATATATATAATGCTTCTTCATTATTTAATAAATTTTCATTTTTAATAATTTCATTTAAATTAATTTCTTTACGATAATATGTAATATGATTCATTTTTATGTGTTTTTTTCTTGTTAAAAAAGTGTCTTTTTAAATTTATTCAAATTATAATTATAACTAAAAGTTATTCACTAAACTGATGCCTTTGATTGTTACTAACAAACTGAATTTTATAATGAACCTTAACTTAAAATCTAAACATTTCTTTTGCTGGTGTGTTGAAAAATTCCCTCGATTTATATCGCCATTTTTTTTTGTTATCATTGAATTTTTGTCTGTTATTATCTCATTTTTGAAATTTGTTTCGAAATTATTGTATATAAGTATATAATATTTAATTTAAATCCACTGACCTCTTATCGGTACAATCTGGTCCATAGTTCAGTAAGCCGATTAAGTGAGAGAGTGAATCAGTCCATAAACAAATAGTAGTGAAAATGTGTATTCATGATTGTTAAAAAAAAAAAGTTTGTATTATAATTTTTTTGGAAATTTAATAATAATAAAATTTTCGTACGCCAATATTTATTGTAATCAGTTGTTTTATTGGCATTATGATTTTGGGTGTAGAATTGTTGATCCTCATAAATTATTTGTTCGTTTGTTTGTTGGTAAATTGTATTTAAAAAATTGGAATAAATTTTATTAGTTTTTTTTTTCTGATAAAAATTTATATTTTAATTAGACTTTCTTTTTAAATATTTAACCGGAAATAAAGAAATTTTTGTTTTTTTTTATGTCAAAATTGAATTGTAAATTTTAAGGATATGCATCTACATAGGGAATTTATTTTTGTAATAAATTTTAAGGATATTTCTTGGGAATTATTGAAGTTATCAGGTTGGTTAATAAATTCTTTGTTTCTTATCTGTTTAAATTCAATTAAATCCCAATTTAAGTCCAATTTTTCCAATTATAAAATGATTCATAATTTTCTAAATTCATGTCCTGTTGCTGTATGTAAATGATGTAAAATATCGATTAAAATTTCACTGAAAATATAAATAGCTATAATTGATTGTTGTGACTATTCTTTTAGAGAATTTAGAGTTTTAAATTTACAAAAATATAAAATATTGAATGGAAAATGTTCAAATTCTACAAAAGTTTCAATATATCTTGACTATATGGAAGGAAGAGATTTATAAACAAATATTATGAGATTTATAAACAAATATTATACAACACTTCAATCAGTAAATTTTTAATTTCCGAACGTAATTTTCTACAATCTCAATTCACTATCAAATCAACAATTTAAATTATATTTCATTCATTTTGTTTGTTTTTTTATTGGAAATTTAAAATTATCAAAACAATTTTCTGCAATGAAGCAAAAATCTCAATAAAAAAATTTACATACAAATATGAAAATATTTTCACTATTGCTATGTTAAAATTTAAATTTATTTAGCTTTACACATATTTATTATTTGGTACAGTCTCAAGCTTGTTGGATTTTTTTATGTTGGTCAATAATTGATAGATTACAGAGAGAAGGCAACACATGACACGATTGTCTGATTTTTAATATACAATACTTATATTTTATGTAAATTAATTCAAATATTAAATTTATTTGAAATCGTTGATCAAAGTCTTTATATAAATTATGGCCGAAATTTTAAAGAAAAATTAGAGCGGATCTGGTATTCACTAGAATATTAATTAATTATAATTTTTGGTGAATTTTTAAAACCATATTTTAACCTTTTTTTGTTGTTTTTAGTGTTAAGAGTTCAATTTGAATAATTTTTCTTATTTATATTTATGTATAAACTAAAGATGACTGGCTCGTGTCGTTAGTACAGTTTTGTCTAAGAAATGATAAGAAAAAAAAATTAATTAATAATATGATTATGCATTAAAATTAATTTAAAAAAAATTATTAATTAGTTTTTTTTTTTTTTAAATAATAATAAAAAATGAGAAAATCTTTTTAGTTTAGATTAGATTTTTGAAACTTGTTTTAAAATTAAATTCCGGTAAGGGTAAATAAGGGTGAATTTCTGTAGACATAATTTAAATAATTTTATAGAATTTTTTGTGGTGATTTTTAGTTATACAATAAATCTTCTTAAGGCGCTATTAGGGACATATTTTACCTATCTATCTACTATTCCATTTTCGTACGTTTTAGGGACCTTCAATTCTATATTTTCAATTTGATAGTCTGAAATATAAATTAACTTAATTCCTTAAAATATAATTGTGTCTGGATCTTGTACTAATCATATTCAGAATTCAAATGTAACCAATGATTTTTAATGACAACGAGACAATTTGTAATTAAATTTCTGCTAATTAATTACTTTGAAATATTTTAATATTTTATTTTTTCATTAAAAAATTTAGTCTGGACCCAATTTAGTTTACCTCTATTTCATGATTTGACTATCATAGGTAAAATACGGTTAGTGATCAAAAAACTTCATAAATTTTTCCGAGAAAATTATATAATTTATTTAAGTATTTCATATTTCTAATAATTTTATTTCCACTTTACTTGATTAACATTACTAGACTTTCACCCTATACTGTCAAAATAAATCGAAAACTACAAAAAAATAAATTGTAGCCGGTCATAACTTTTCTCTTTCAAGTTTGAAAATTAAATTATATTTTATATTCCATTATCATAGAAATGAAAACTGGTATTTTCTTGATCCTTATTAGTAACTCTAAATGTATTTTTTTTTACTTAACCATTTAACAAAATAAAGAATCTAGCATAGCAACAAACTATGGAAATATTTATTTTTCTTGTTGTAATTTTTGTTTCAGGAAAATGATTTCATTTTATGTTTTTATTTATTAAATTATTTTGTTTTGTTTCTTTTTTTAAGGAAATAATAAACTTAAAAAAAGTTAAAAGAAGAAAAAAAATAATCGAAAGTTTCTTCTTTTTTTGTGTTTGCTTTGTGTAAAGAAAAATATTTAATTAAATTTTTTATTAATTTTGTTTACTAATTTCTGAAATACTTTGGACGTTAGAAAAATTTTTTTTAGTGATAGATGATAAAGAAATAAAAATAATGTTTAAAAAAAAGTAAACAAAATCACAAAAAAAAAAAAAAAATAAGTAAACTTTAATTTAAATGATTATTAAAATAGAAATCTTTCATTTTATATAAAACTAAATTATTAATTTATATAATATAGAAATTATGTCTTCGAATATTTTAACTCTTCCATTGGTAAGATTCGATTTTTTCAATTATCAATTTTTTCCATAAATTTTTATAATTACAAATTGAATTAAAATTTTTAATAGAAATTTCTTTCTTTTCTTTTCATTTCAGGTAAGTGGAACTACAGAAAATTTCAAAAATTATTGATTTTATATTAGCAAAATTGGATAAGTATATGTAATTTTAAAAGTCTGGTAAAAAAAAATTGAAACTAGAAATTAATAGGTCAAAACAATAAATGGAAGAAAAATAATAGTAAGAAGCTTATTAGATTTTATTACTATATATAAATTTCAAAATAATTTTATTACCTGAAAGAATTATGCAACATTTGCTACCAAAATTGTAATATTAATATAAAAATATTCAGATTGTAAGAAAATGGTTTCAAAAACTTGGAAAATCTTAAATGGCGTATATGAGTTTTCACTTGGAAGAGACAGACCTTCATGTAACCCGAGGGTATTATATTAATAGAGAAGATCTCTAAATTCAGTTTTGAATAATCGATTTAAGTTCTCATGATTTACTACAAAAATTACTTCTCATGACTTAATTGCTTTCTGCTTATTAATATACGAAGAATAAGTACTATTCACAAGTATTTAATACTTCGTAATGTGCATAACATAAACGTTTAATCGTAATTAGTTGTTGATAAATAATTATTCTAAGTGGAGCATAGCTATTATGTATTAAATTTTTTTCATTTAATATTTATGTCCTTGTTAGAATATGCCAAGGACAATCAAACATAAAATATCATAAATAATTAAAATACTATATAAGAAATACGAAAAATAGTATTAGTAATGATTTTTTTTGTAAATATTAAAGACCGCCACAGATAATAAATTCATTCAATATCAAGAATAATCGCAATGGGAGATTTGCCGAATATAAATTAAAAATTTGCTATAACAAAATCAATATCAGTAGTCGAATGGAAAAAAAATAACTTCTAATATTTTGTGGAAAATATTTTATACAATAAATATACTATCAAAATTGCCAATTTTGAACCTAATTTATTAAAACTCATTAAAAGTTAATCTAACTTTAAAAATCAAAGATGTGTTAATTGGTTAACCAACAATTTCCATTATTTCTATTAAAAATTATTCCTCTTGAGACGGAACTGAAAGAAAACTTATTGCTTATCCTCTTCAAATCTAAGCCAATCGATTAAATTTTACTTTTAATCTTAACCTCCCGTTCCCGTCAAGTGGCAATTTCCCTTTATATTAATTTTGTTGAAGATATTCTGAAAGTTTTCAATTATTTATTTATTTTGTAGACTAATCTACTAAAACTTTTTTTTTTTGCTATTATATTTTATATAAAACATTTAATGTGGCGGCAGTTTTTTTCTTGATTCTATCATTTTTTCCCTATTCTGGCAGTCAATTTGGCACCATCGCTAATAAAGCTTTTTTTTATTCAGAATAAACAAAGTAATAAATTTTTTGTTTAGTTATCTTTAATAATTTGAAATAATTCGGTACAAAATTATTGAAATATTGAAGAAAATATTTGTTGGGTAGTGGTAAATAAATGTTTAGGTTTTGTTGGGTTAAGGAGGTTTACATAAACAGACCAAGATTTTGCAACGAAAGCTTTTTTTTTATATTTCAAAATTTTCTATATTATGGTCCATCATGATTATCATTGTCGGTGCTGGTACAGTACAGCCTTATGATCATTTTCGGTGCTTTTCAATTTTGAAACCATTACAGGATGCTGTGTTTGTTTATTTAACAATTTTTGACTTGTTAATTTACTCGTTTTGAAGAAATCATTACAACTTAACTTATACAAAAATCTCCAAAGAAATTCGGCAATAACTGAACTATTCCAGTATTTTTACTTGCCCTTCACTCCTTAGGATTATATTACAGTAATCATTCCAATCATTAGTGAAGTGAAAATTCCATCTATCTACTCATAATTTCTTTGCTGTGTCATTAATCTAAAATTTATTTCCATTTTCAATTATTTGCATCCCACAAAACCTTCTCATGTAATTTGTCTCAGGTCAATTGATCATTCATAACATCGTCCCAATTTCACAAAAAGTCATTAACATTTTAATTTACATATTAAATAAATTTTCACCTTTCACAACAAAAATTTTCAAATTTTCACTATCTATAAAAAAAATTTTTAAAATCATTTTTATTATATTTCAAAATATTCCTGATTCAATCATTTCATTCAAATTGGGAACTCTACTATATGTGCTCAATTACTTATTTTAAAATTCATTCAAATGCGTAAAATGTCCTTAACACATAACAATAAGTAAAAAAAAAAATGAAAAATACTAAAAAAAGGGTAATTTTTGCAGAGAGTAAAAAATTAATGATATGAAAATAATAGAAGAAGAAGAAAAAAAAAATGATCTGCAATTGAAATTGAATTTGTCCTTTGGGCTATTGTCTTATTTATATGTGTACATATATCTTTAAAAGGACTCAGTTATTAGAAGAAGAAGAAGAAGAAAAAAAAGGATTTGACAATAACAACAACAAAAAAAAAGGATATTTGAATATGGGAGAAGTTATGATAAGATGTTTTGCTGATGATGACGATGATGATAGTAGTGATACCGAGTTGAAGATTTTTCTTATATGTCATAAAAAGAAGACCTAAAAATAATGTTTAGGGCAAAAGAACGATTGAAAATAGAAAAATTATATATATGTACTTAATATATTAAAACATCATAAATATTTGAGGAAGCTGGGAGGGGGAAAATTGTTTTTTTTTTTTCAATTATATTCTTTACTCGGAATTACGTCAAAGAATTCGTTTTTTTTTTGTGTTTTTGGTTTTATAGTGTTTTTGGTTTGAATAAAGATTCAAAGCAAATTTTATAAATATAATTGAAAAATTTGATTATTAATTTCAATCTGTCGCGATATATTTACATGTTGTGTAAATTTATGAATTTAATTGAAACATTGTATGAGTTTATATGTATATATGGTATTGTTTCCATTGTGTAAACTCCTAAAATATGTGAAATTAAATTAAATATTATTTTATTATCACATTATTATTATGATGTAAATTATTATTTTTCGTTTTGTTTTTTTTACGATGAATGGTATTTTTTTTTTTAAAAGATTCTTCCTTTTATATATGTTTATTATTATTTTTTTGAATGATTTCCCTCCAAGGACATTTTTATAATATAAACTGAAGTATTATATGTAGTAATTTTATTTCTCTCTGTTACTTATATATCACAAACAAATGAAAATGATAAATAAAGTAGGATAATATTTTTAATATTAAATGGAAAAATTATGTTACTAACGTAACTTAGAGACTTAGACAATGAATTATAAAAAAAAAATCATTTTAGGATATTATTTATTTAATATAAAAATTTGTTTTTTTTTTTTTTTTTGAAAATTTGTTAATACCATTTTAATATTATTTAGAATATATAAAATGAAATTTGTCTAATCTTGTTTATTTAGATAGAATTTTCAATCAATTATAATTATTTATTCTTAAAGAATACTTGAAAAATTAATACATTATATATCAATTTAAATTATAGTGATTTGAAAATGAAATAAAAAGTGCTAAAGAGAGAGTTACAGTACTTTTGGAAAATTAAGTAATTTATTAAGTACAAATTTGTGGTAGTATTTTGAATTTTATGTGTAATAATTTCAGCTAAAAAATATCATCCCGAAAACGATATTTTAAATTTTTAATTCTGATAAAAAATCGATGATTATATACTAACATTGAACTTTTCTATATTGCATACTTTTAAAGCCTACACACACTTCATATTTAAATGAAATCTTTCCAGTGCAATAATATTCTGCAAAATCTACAAAAATAGAAGCAATTATTTTGCTCTAAATTCAGAAACAAAAAAAATAATTTGAACTTTTTGTATAGATCAAGGAAGCTTTAAAAGTTCCCATTTTTTTCAACATTAAAACAAAAGTAATTATTAAATTTTTATGATTATTTTACATAATCAGCATTAAGGCATTTCCTATTTTTATAATGTATAAAAAAAAACTATGAAGATTACTTTTACGATATTTAAATTACTAATATTCTCGGAATCACATCTCTCTTATACATATATTAATTTTCCATTTTTATATCTGTGCAAATTATTTTTCATAAAGAAGACACTAACATCAAAATAAGTATTTTTCGGTACATAAACGAAAAGTTTTTAAAAAAAAGCAATTTTAAGAAAATCATTAAAAATTATTACATTATTGAAGTAATTCCATAAATAAATCAAAAATAAAAATAGAGAAAAAATCTTCAATATAAATAAAAAAAATCAATTTTCTTCATTTTCTTCATGTTGGTTTTATCATTGTAAATAAATTTTGTTGTGTTGATTTTTCCAAATTGCATTTAAAAGTGAAATAATAATAATTGTCTATTTTGAATGTCACACCGACAGAGAATTTTCCTCAGATTGTAAAATGGTTATTATTATTATTTTTAAAATTGCAGTCAATTTTCCGGAAATAATATTTTATACAATTTTGACAATATAAGTATAAAAGGATGTTTATTTATGATTTAGTTTTTTATGAATAATAATGGAAATGTACATCAATTAATGGCACAAACACGAGAATTTTATAGTATATAGCCATTGTCATAATTTGTTTCTGCTGCTTATAAAAGTTGACCTGAAAATATGCAATGCAAATTAATAATGTATTCAAAATATTTTTATTACACTTTTGACGGTTTATTTGATATTATACTCGTAGTCTCCGACATAAGGAATGTGAAGCCCTATTAATAAAAATTGACACATTTTATGTGGTTTGTTTACAATATGTTTAGGATTTAGTCTGGATAAAAATTATACAGTAAAAATGAAGTATGTATAATTATTTCGATGATGTGACAACAAACCGAAAATCTTTGCCTTCTTATTTCCACAAGGAGTGGAATAAATCTCTATAATTATATTTGACTTTGTGTGTAAAATTTGTAAGAAAGGATTCGCTGTGTTAATTAATTAATTGACTGTTAGGTAAATGTAAATGAAGTTTACATTTACAACTCGAAAAGTTAATCGGTTGAGGTTCTTTTCAACCATCAAAAAAATTAATTATTACAAATAAAACTTTCTTCACTCCAAAGAATTATTATTTGGTCGAAAACCTTCAAAATTTTAATAGCATGGTCAGCAAACCTCTCTGAAAATTTGCCTACGAAATTAAACAAAACAAGCTTTTCGACCACTGCGAAGGATTTACACACTGTTAATAATTAAAATACAAAAATTTTGAATAGTGTAAATTTCGATTTCCAATTCACAAAAAAAGTATCTTACGCATAAATCCATTTCCCCCTGTCCAACGTCCTTCTACCCATTTTCATTTTTAAAATTCCTTTTCATTTTCAAAAACTTATACGATTTTTTTTAATGTACATAAATAAATCACATAAAACTTTAACCAACAACAAAAGCATAAAATAAATCCAACAACAACAAAAAAAAATTCACTTATGGATAAAAGTTTTTCATTAAATTCAACTTTTTTTTTTGTAGTTGTGTTGTTGTTATTATTATGCCTAAAAAAAGAAACTTGAATGAAAAACAAGCTTTATGTAAGTTTTTATATATTTTTGTGTGTGCGGATTTTTCTTCTTCGTTTTTATCGTTTATCGTCACGTTCACGTAGTAGTAGTGTTGTGTAAGTCACATAAAAATTAACATCGGCCTTTTTGGTATATATGTCGATTTTTTGTCGTTTTAATTTCAAGTAAAGTAAATTCGGTTTCAGTTCTGTTTCTGTCGTCAATGTGTATTCACCACTGTGAAATTTCTTTTTGTATAATTTCACCAACATAAAATATAAAACCGGACGAAATTTTTCTAATTACGATAACAAAAATTTTTTAACTAATTTTTCTGAGTTAGACAATTTTCAATTTTCGTTCGAGTATCGTGCGAGAATTTTTGTTGTTTCGATTTTATTCATATTTAAAAAGTGGTAATAGAATAAAAATTATTAAAAATAAATTTCGTTTTTTTATTTACATATTTTTTTCTAACGACAATTTTTGATTCTCTTTGAAATTTTTTCGTTTTTTGAAAAAAAAAAAAAAATTTTTGTGTGTGAAGTGTGGAAAATTATTAAATAAAACAGAAATTTTCACTGCGGTGTTTATTAAATAATATATTTAAAAGAAAATAATATTTTGAAAAATTTTATCTCATCTTTTCTAATATTTATTTTTGGAATTTTATTTAATAATTTTTATATTTGAGGTGACAAAATCTATTTTTGAAATTTTTAGTTTTATTACACAACATTTTGAAGTGATCAAAAAAAAAAAAATTTGGTGTTTTAAAGTGTAAATTTTTGTTGCAGTAATATCGAGGAATAAAATTCATAAAGAAAATTGTATAAATTATTCACAAAAAAAAATTGATTTAAATAATAAAAAAAAATTGATTACGGAAAAAAAGTATTTATAAAAGTGTTCTCATTAAAAAGAGAATAACTAATTGGATTACCTATCTATACACTACCAACAACCCAGATTAATTTTCTTCACAAGAAAACCTTTTTCCATAAATTTTCAAAAAATCAGTCGTTGAAATTAATAATAAATTATGTCAAAGGTAAAAATTCATTATAAATTAAATTATTTATTTGTTGTATAATTAATTATATTTTTACTAATTAGAAAAAAAGGATTTAAAATTTGAATTAAAAATGTAATTTTTTTGTTTGAAATTGCCATTAAATCTGACTGATTAACCTAAATCTAAGCCTACGACATATCGCTTACTTACGGAGTTAAGTAACGTGCTTTGATGTTCGTACGTAATAAAGACTTTGACTTTCGATTACATATTTTTTATGTGAAATTCGTTTACTAATTAATTAAATTAAACAAAAATTTATAATCAATGATTTTAATAATGTCAAAAATGGAAATTTACAAATGTGTATTGTTGTGCTTAGTTAGTACAAACCCAATAGTGCTGAGTACAAATTTTGTCGTGCAAATACAATTTTCGCATGACAATTGTTATTGCACTAGCTTTACGGGTATATTCTATGTTGCATATTTCTCCTGTTTTATTCAAATTTCATTTTTATTATTGATTTGGTTAACATCGGTGGCGACTTTCATTTAGTTTTTTAGTAGCCAATAACAAAAAATAATTTCTTTCAAAATTGATTTATTCATTATTAATTTTTCAATAGATATCCTTTTATAAATATCCTTTTTTTTTCTTTAACTGGATTATGAAGAAATTATTTAATTGAATTTTCAGTCTTGTGAAGTGATTATGAAATAATGTATTAAATAATTAATGGAATTATTTTTCATATTAAACATTAATTTGTCATATTTTACTCGATTTGAAGTATACAATACACGTTATATAGTCACGATTTTCTTATACATTTTTTATACATACTCATTTGTGTGTATAAGAAATTATAACATCTCATCAATAAATAATCTATTTATGAATACAAATAATGGTATTATTAGTAAATATTTTATTAGTAAAATTATTTTATTAGTAAATATTTTCGAAACGGGTACAATAACATATAAAGAAATTTGTTGAGTTATAATTTTCCAATAAATATGATCAGAAATAATTTATAGTTTTTAAGAAGAAATTATATAGTAATTTTGAATTATGAAAAATTTCTGGACACAAAGAAACACAATACAAATTAATATCTGAAATAATCAAGTTCTGCCAAAATTTGATCTTTAATCTTTTTATTATCAAATTCTTTTGGCGCCAAGTAGCTTAAAAAATTATATCATAAATATATAAATTCATAGTCTCGGCAATTTATTTATTTATTTAAGTTTTTATTAATAATAATAAAAACTAAATCAATAAAAATAAATTTCGACTATGAATTTAGCTGATAACAACACAATTTCTTATTCTTCATTAATTTTTTCTCCATTAATTTTTTCTCCATTAAATTTGTTTTCTTTATATATTTGTGTTATTTAATCGATCGAAATCTGATATTTCAAAAATTATATTCAAAAAATTAAACATAAAATTATGATAATTTCTTATCCCTTAAAATTTTTTTAGTTCTGTTTTTGTATAAAATTTTTCTACATTTTTCTTTGGTTATTTATGATCATCAAAAATAATTTTCACTCATATCGCAAAAAAAAATATTATTCAGAAGAATTTCTCTTTCATTTTCCAAAAAAAACAAAGAAAAACAAAGTATAAAGAAAAGTTTCTTTCTTAAATAAAAACGACTTTATTTTTATTTTCTTGTAATAATTTTCTTTTTAAATTATATTTTTCTTTTTCTTTTTATTATGTTATGAAAATTGTTTATGTTTTGTTACGACAATTCTTCTTCTTCTTTTTTTTACAATAAATTTTAACAGAGAAAAAAATGATGAAAATTTTAATTTTCTAGAAGAATTTTAACTCGGTGAACTCGCGATTATCATGTTGTTGTATACAATTTTGAATTGAGTCTTTTGTAATATATATAAATTTGAATTCAAAGAATTCTTAAAAATGTTAAAAATTGCAGGAATGTGCAAAAAAAAAAGTGTATGATAATCGACGAACCATAAATCCTTAGTATAAAAATCACACAAAAGACAAAAGTCGCCTAAGAAATTTTTTTGATTATATAATGATAATAAAGAAAAGTTATGTGCCATTTACAACTTTGGCTGAGATACAAAAACCTATTTGGCATTAAATGTGTGCCAAATTTTCACCAGAAAACTAAAAACTAATCGAAACAAAAACAATTTGTACCTGAAGAAACTTCTTAAAACTTTGTCACATTTTCTTCAAAAGAAAATTATTATGTTATTTTTGACATTGAGTTAGGAACGTGTTAAGAATTTTTTTTCCAGGAAAGTTCATTGAAATTAAAGATTAATCATAATAAATATTACTAAATAAATAAATAAATTTTCAAAAAAAAAGGATGAAAAGTTTTTGGAATTACTTAAATTTATTTACGTAACTGATTAGTTATTAAAACTAAATTAGTTTCTTATCTACCTTTCCCACAGGATGAGAACTTTCACATTTTTAATATGGAAATTTAAAATGATCCTTTCCTAAAATTAAATTTTTTTTCACTTTCTATAAATCCATATTCGTTCTTTTCCAAGAGTTTGCCTGAATTTTGGGAAAACACCAATTTGAATTGTAAAAAGGCCAAGTTGAATTCAAAAATGACCTAAAAATTCTATATTAAGTATAAAAAATTCATGGGACAATACTGAAAATAGTAGAGATGGAGGATGTACAATATGAAATGTGACATTTAAAGAAATACTCCCCCATATATTAATTGTGCGTGACGAATTGCCCTAAAACTTTATAATAATTTCAATAATTTTTTTTATATGAATTTTATAATTATTATTGAAAATTTCTGTTTTTCTGTAATTTGTAAATTATTTAAAACTTGTTAAAATAAAAAAGTCATGCTGGCAAAACCTGAATTAGCGTTTCTATTGAAATTTTAATGTTAAATTACCAATTTTTTAAGATGAACAGAAAAAAATTATTATGTGTTTGTTTGATTTCTTTTCAACATTTATTTCTTGAATCATTTCGAAATTTTAAATTCAATAAAACCTACACACAACTTTTGTGACCCTTTCCCTTTTCTGGAAATAAGCAACCATTTTTTTAAATAAAGATCTTTAAAAAAATTTACTTTTCATTCCGTTTTGAAGCCGGTTTTCTGCTGATTTAAATTATTTTTGGTAAATTCAAGAAAAAAAGTTATTGTAAATCTTATATAAATTAAATTGTAAATCATGTAGGATAAAATTTTTGTTTGTAAAATCTCATTTATTAATCTGACAGGGAGAGAAGCTTAAGTAAAATTCTTATGAAGATTTTTTTGTAATTAAAATTTAAAATTGAAAATTAAAATTATCTCATAAAAAGTGTTAAAATGTCACGTCCAAAAAATATAATTAATTCGTTTTTTTAAGAAAAATATTGTGCGTTAATATAATAACAAACAGCAATCAATCAGGAAGATGATTTTCCAGTTAAATTGATTTTTTTTTTTCAAAAAATTTTCTCTAAATTTTCCCATTTTTCATATAATAACCAAAATTTCCGCACTTTCATAAAATGAATAAATTCAAAATAAGTAAAAAAAAATTTTGTCACATGCTACAAAATTGCTATTTTTAAAAAAATCTCTTAATAGAAAAAAAAAAATTGTATTTTTTATTAATTTTTCATTTTTTTTGTTCGAAGCTTAAGAATTTTTGTCCATGACACATTAAAAATTATAAAATAACAACATAAAAGTTATGTCACGACAGCTGCTTAAGTGTGCTTTGTATTATTTGTGTTATAACACATAAAGACTGGCAGGCAGGAGGCCACACGTCGTTTTTTTTATACCTATACATAACATAATGTATTTTTTCCAACCATATGTGTTGATCTTAAAAGTGAGGTGAGATATATTTATTTGAAATTAATATATATAGGTACAAGTATGTTGTATAATTTGTATCACAGGACGATAATCGTAAATGGAGAAATTGAAAATCATAAAAGTATTATGAAAAGAGATGTTGTAAAATGCGAATATTTATTAATCTAATTTTAGTCCTTGGTATATAAATAAGCTAAAAATTGCCTACGTTTAGATAAAAATGAATATATAAAAAATATTCTTGCATACTTTCAGGTGGATTTTATATTTTTATGAAACAATTTTTATATCAATTTAAAATTTATTTAGTTTAATTTATGTTATTTGGCTGTTTAATTTAGAAATCAAATTACACACGTGTGGTATACTTCTTCATTCTTTTCTTAATTCGAGTATTATTTTTAAAGGTTTTTTTAAATATAAAGAAATTTCCAAAAAAAAAAGAGCCAGACATAAATTACATACATAAAATCTAAATGTTAAAAATGTACATAAAAAATTTAAGATCCTTGATAACCGAAGTGTGTTTATTTAAGATGCTATCCATAACATAGAATATTTATTAACTTTTCAAATACAATTTTGAATCTTAGATGAAATACTTCACATATCTACTTGTATATAAATTCATTTAAAGATTTATTTATTATTTTAGGTCAATTGATTAATTACCTACAATTAATCAATTGATAGATAGAGATTTTTTTTTGGAATCAATTATTTAAACAGTTGATTAAGTAAACGATTTTAGTTCATTTATCTTATAATGGTTTGAAAATTTTCGAATTTTATATGATAAATTCCCAATGTTCTATTTATTCAATTCAATTATTATTAGACTAAGACAAATTTCCGAGCTTTAGTTTTGTCCTTCGTAATGATATTGATTTAGTTATTTACTGTATAGGAATATTACATCCAATAAATTTCCTACGAATATCACTATTTTCGAGAATCCAGTGATTTAACTTGTAAATTGTAAAATTTGATCAATTTTTTACTGTTCTGGATTTGATTTATAATTATCATCATAATGATTTGTCTCACATTGTACACTATTATGCATTTCGGTGACCGAATAATACAACTAATAGTAATTACACTCTTGAATTCGATTATTTTCACAAAAAACTATCAACCATTAATAAAATTCAAAGTATTTAAATTATTTAATTTATTTGAATAATTAAAAAAAAGGATATTAAAATTTCTGTATTTAATTGTATTTGAAAAATGATTCAGAAAATATGAAAAATTAAAATTTTTAATAGGTCACTTAGAGGTTAGTTTTTATTATACATCGACAAATATTTTTAGTTTTTCTCATTTTCTTCTTTCATATTTGTGAAAAATTATAATGAAAAATAAACATTTTTAAAAAGCGAATTCTTTTTTTTTTATTTTAATTATATTTTATTTTCGTTATTAGCAAAAATATAAATAAATATAATCCTATGAAAAATTACATTTTTATTTAAATTTAAATTTTTTTATTACTGCGAGAAAATATATTTGATTTTTTTTTAAATAAAATTCTTGTGGTTAAACAAATTTTTGTTTGTTTGTGTGATTAAATAACATTTTCGTTGATATAATATAAAATTTTGTGGTTTTTCTGTTGTTGAAATATTACACACATAATTCAACTCATATATGTTAATTATCACTTAAATATAATTGTAAGTTTAAGGTTTCTTACATAATTATACTTTTTTCATATTGTGATATATTGTAAAAGTGGAAATATTCAAGTGAAATTCATTCTTAAGGGGAAAATTATATATTAAATTGGAAATTAGCGTTTATTTAGTTTTGACGAATATTAACACATATTTTTTTTGTATGAATAATAATTAAATGTTAAACTGGTCTTATTTTTATGTATAGATAAATTTCTTGTTACAAAATAATTGAAATAAATGAACCTCTGATAAAACAACACAATTTTGAATCTTCAAAGATAAGCTGAGACAGCACTAGTGAATAATTATATTTAAGGATTATATTGGACAATGAGAGATTCACTCCTTTAGATTAAATTTAAATTTAGATTCTTTTCAATCAAATACAATCCGTCAATAAATTTCCTGGATTGGAAAAAAAGTAATATGATAGTGCAAATTATGTACACAGCACGACAACTATTGGCAATTAGAATAAAATTTATAAATTCACGAATAAAATGAATCTTCTTATATCAAACTTTTATTTATTCAAATTTCCTATAAAACCGAAACATTAAAATTTATTAAAAAAAATATTATTCATTTTTACTCTTGTAGTCACAATTTTTCATGTAATTTAATTAAAAGCATTCAAGAACGAAAAAAAATTACATGACTTTATTTTTATATTTAAATTATTATTTTCTTCGCCCACATTTGAAAAAATAAATATTTTTTTTCTATGCAATTATTTAATGAAAAATTATAACATAAAAATTCTTTAATTTTATTATGTATGTTATGTTTATCTAAATATGCTTTTTTATGCTGAAATTTTTGTGCCGCTCTTTTATTATCATACTTATTTATAAATTACGTTGATATTTTCTTTTTTTCCAATTTGATTTTCATAGAAAAATCGGTTAATGCTTCTCTGTCCGTTTGACCGTTCGTCAAGTTTTTTTTTTAAATAGTTACTTATTTATTATGGTAGATATACAAATAAAATACTAATAGATCATGACTTGAAATATTTAGAACGATTTAGAAGGTCACTTCCTATTTGCAGATTTTCTTTCAATTTTATTGGCTTTATGGGCAAATTTAAAGATATTTGAAATTATGGGCAAATTTAAAGATATTTGAAATTAGAATTCCCAGTACATAGACACCAAATTCTGCACCTAGATATATTGGAGAATGTCGATGTTTTGTCGATGTTTTACGACAAAAAATTGCATGGGGTTCTTCTATATAAGAAGGATTAGAAGGAAATATTTTTAAATTAAATTTAGTAGAGTTGATGAAATTATACTTCAAAAACTTTAGATATTCACTCACATCTCATGATTATAAAACTGCTACACAATAATTAAACTAAGTGACAAATTTCATGTCTCTGCTGATCTACACAAATTAACAATAATTGAATTGAAAATTGTATTTAAATGAATTTCGTACAAGTTTCTATTATAGAAGAAAATTTTAATTGATAAATATTTAAAGTTGAGGAAAATTAAAATTGTTGTTTTTATAGTTTACATAAAATCCGATTGAATTTTTCATATTTTTCTAGTTTTATTAATATAGTAATGTAAAAATAAATTTTAAATAGTCTATTTAAAAATAATTTGGCATAAATACAAAAATTTTTTATGAAAAATATTAAATCAATATTTAAGATATATAAATGGGCCTGCGGTTATATTTGTTTCTTAAGTACATAATAATAAATGATATTAAAATGATTTTATTAACAGATTTTTAATAATAAATAAGAGAATTTTAGAGTTTATTATTATTTGATATTTAAACAGAGTTATTTGAAAATTGACATTTGTAAATAAGTAGAATTATTTTTGTAAAATTTATTGAATAAAATTTTGACGTCAATATTTCTAAAATATAAATGTATATATTATGTATTGGATATATGATTAGCACTATCAAATTTAGTGGGTTGTTCAAGGCTTAGTCCAAATAGCTAAGTTTGGAATCTCAATCTGTCAATGTAAATTAAATATGAAATTTTGGAATTATCTGTTTCACTGTCACTAGCGCTTCAAACTTACAATTTTGACTTATTAAAATTTTTCGTTTGATTTAATTGTTAGTTAAGTTCTTATAGATTCTATGCACAATTTTTTTGGAATTAATTTGAATTACCTTGGCGGTCATCGATTACCACAAATATTTATTAAAAAATACTCTCACTTCATGGCCAATACTATAGAAGTAAATATGGCGACAGTCCCTGTTTGTAAATCTGTCCCAAATTTGTTGAATTCAATTACAAATTGGATTAATATAAATGATATCGTTCTCAGTCCTTAAACAAATTTATAATTTATTTTTAATATAAAATTCACTCCTCTTCATTTATCCCAATTCGAAAAATGATTAATCCTTAAAAGAAATACTTTTATTACCTTTTTTTTTTGGGTATATTCTAAAAGTTTGATGAACTTAAAACTTTTCCATTTAAAATATTTCTCTTATTTCAAATCCAATTTAATTTTTCATTCAACTTCAAAAAAAATTTTTTTTTTTAATTCTGTTATTAAAATCAAAATTTATATTTGGTCATCTATTTTGTTATTCGTAAAGTTTTTACGGGGTCACCTTAATTAGGGATTCAAAACATAGAAAAACAAACCAAAAATTATTATTTTTTTGTTCATTTCAATGTCCTTTCGAAAAATAAAGGAAAATGGCAATTAATAAACTAAAAATAAAAATGTTAAACTCCTTTCATCATGAAACTCTTTTTTTTTTAATATTTTTTTTTGCAACCCCAAATATAATTTTAATGACGTGTATTTATTTTACTTCAAAAAAAAAATTGTCCCTGGTATATAATTTCCTGAATTTTTCTTTGTGTCCTTAAGGCGACAACAGAAACAACAAAATTTATAATTAATCATACTATACGTAACAGCAAAAATCCAAAAAAAAAAAAAATGAAAGAAAATTCTTATGTTTAGTAAAATAATTGATGTATACTTACATACTCATATCTTCAATTTTTGGTATTTTCATGTTTGCTTTTTATTTTTTTGAATATTTTCTTATAATTAAGTTTACATATAAAAGAAATATTACGAAAATTTTATGTAATTTTCTTCTTATTAATTTCTTGTCCTTGTAATATAAAATATTTGTACTGCATATATGATTATATTATGTGAAAATTATATTTTGTATACTATAATAGTAGTACAGAGATTGTCAAACTGGTATACACTGATTTTAAGGATCAGTGATTATATAGTATTCTGGCATCCAATCCAATTTATCTTTTCATCAGAACTTTAATTTAATTTACTTAATTAAACTTTACTTTTTGACTATATTTCTGCATCAACAATTATGATAGTAAGAGGAGGATTTCTGAGAATGTGTAAAGTGTTTACTAATGGAATGTAAAGTATTACTGTAAAATAGAATTAATAGATATATTTTATTTTATTTTTTTAGAAATACATAAATGATATAATGAAATATGATCATGACCACCTCATGGACTGTTAACAAAATTTTGATTTTGTTAAGGATATTCTCAATTTTTAAACTTTCATATTTTTTATTAATCAAATTAAGGAATTTCTGAAGGACTTTTACCAAATTTCTTTTAGTAATATAATTTAGCAATCAATGTGTGTGGTCCACTTGTAAACGTCAAAGATGAAAATTTGAAAAAAGAAAAGGTTACAAACTACTGCACTACGACATAATATTACTTACATAAAGAAAAAAGGACTTTAATTTTCTTTTGACTTGGTCAGGAAAATAATTCATTTTATTTTTTTTTCATTAATATTCTTGCATGCAAAAATTTTGTGTGTTTCTGTTATGTTGATAAAAGAAAGGGGATAATATTTTGATTAAAAATGTATTAAAAGAAATTTCCTTTCGTATTTAATATCCTCATAAATATTTACATATAAATATATTTCAAAATTATAATTTTTATTAAGCAAATTAAAAGAATATTTTTTTTCTTATTAATTATAAATGTAAATGAAATTATTTTTTTTTATATCTTTTTTCCCCCATCTAAGTTTTCTATTTTACTATTTTACTTTTTTAAGTAGACTTCAATTTGAAAACTTTTTTTCCGTATGCATAATAAAGAATGATAAACATCAAGTTCATTTTCAAAGATAAATTACAATTTATGTAACGTTAGAAAAAGGAAGAGAAAAGATTTTCGTTTTACATATTTTTCTAATATTCTCAAAAAAAAAAAAAAAAAAGTTCACAATTTTCCTTTTTTGTTTTTTTTTGGAAAATGAAAATAAATTATAATCATTATTTATTAACGTGTTTATCTACTCTACTGTCTAGCAAAAGATGACTTCAATTTCACAATTTTTTATGTTAAGCATTTTAAGTATTATAAATGGTTTTCCATTTATTTATAAAAATTCTGGACTGCTGTTTCAGTAATATAAAAATTGTTTTGGGTTTTATATTCTTCCGAGGGGCCAGGTAAATTCATGAAGTTTTGTTGTTTAGATTGTTGAAAAGATATAAAAGTTTTTCGGATGTTCATTTACTAATTTAAATACTGGAACTGAGTAATAAGTATATGAGTAGTGAAAAATTACTTTTATTTTTAAGTTAATTAAGCAGCGTAATTGTAATTTTATATGGTAAATTGAACAATTTTATTGGATTAAATTGGATATTGTTTGAAATTTATATGGATAATTAATTTTTGGAATCGTTAAATTATTAATAATTCGGAGTTTTAATAGTATACTTTATGGTTCATTTGAAATTTGCAATGTATTTGTTTTAGCTATAGTTAAATCATTTGGTCATTTTTCAAGTCCGAAAAGGGTAAATTTTTAAAAATTGTGTGAAAATTAAGTTTCTAATTTTTTTAAAGGAGACAAGCTCAATTAGGTGTGAATTTATATCTTCCTTCTACAAAAAGCCAATTATACGATTTTGCATGAACTTCAATATTCAAATATGTAGAAAATGCGAATAAATGATAACAGAACGACACAACTGACAGTGTATGTCCTTTTTAAAATCACATTAATCTAATTTCAGATTTTTCTTCATTCACACCACAGTTTTCATTTTTTTATGGTTCACTTCATAAATTTATAGTTTAAAAGTTTAAAAAAAAAAATGTCAAAGGAAAAATGGTAAAATATTTCCTGTTACGCTAATGAGTTTTTCATTAAATTTGTTTCCTTTTGAATCTATTTTTATTTATTTTTATATCCTGGTAAAAAAAATGTTTAACACGTGCACTTTATAACGAGCCATAAATAAATATTTAATAATTTATTTTAATTTTTCATTCTTTTTTTATTTTTATAATTTTTTTTATTTTTGTTGTGGTGGAAAATAAATAATTTTATTTTTATTCATGGATACGCGCGGCGCGCCGCCTACGCAAAATGTTAAATAATTTACAAAGGATTTTAATAGAGCAAAAAGAAAAAAGAAAAGCCAAACAGGGAAAATGAAGAAAATAAATGAAAATATTTAATGTAAATAAAAGAAGAAATTATACAAATTGAAGAGTTTGTTTCCAAGTAACTTTTAAAGCACAATTATAATTTAATTTTTAGTATTTGGAAAATATTTTTTGAAATATGGAAATTTTATGATTGTGTTAGAACTGAAAAATGGATTGTCCTTATTGTACATATATGATTATTTACAAATTATAGATGGTATCAATGGATCACGAAGTTCAGTGAATCCTCCTTAAGTTATTTATATAGATAATTTTTATGAAAATTGGAAATATGATTCTCAGTCTCCTCCCTGCAGATCTTTGTAAGATCAGCAATTAGGAAAAATCTGGAGTACTATTAAGTAGTTATGCTGTTGTCGTATTGATTGCCTAATAATATAATAATAAAGAAATTAGATTCTAAGGTCGGTCAATATGTTAATTTAAACATTATCGAAAATAAATTAACATTTTTTGAGGATCAAATCCTTTAATATCCAATTTTATAACCAAATATCATTTACACTTATTTCGGTCTCCTTTTTCACTCCTATTGTGGGAGCGTAAGGTTGCTTCTGTGCAGAGTTTCCATCTTACTCGATGCTGTGGCATGACTTTCATTTCTGCGCATGTTTTTCCAATATTTCTTCCAATAAAATTATTTAAAAAAAAAACTTGTTTTTATTTTTCATTCCCCAATTTAATTTTCCGGAATCTTTGCAGCAATTAGCAAATAATTTTAAATTTGTTTTTTCTGAATTCGTTTTTCAAATTCTTTATATGAATTTTATTTTTTTATTTCGACATTAACTGGAAAAAATCGTTTTTATTTTTTATGTACGAGTATAGATAGTCGCAATGAGTTTTTCTATTTAATAGATCACAGAGTGGTTGTTACCAATTTAATTTATGATTAATTGAAACTTGATTTATTTTCAATTACCAATTTGAAATAATTTTTATTTACTTATATATATTTTAAAATAAATGTTTTTTTTTTGTTACTTTAATTGATGACTGAGTGGTTGGGGTACAAGTATAAATAAATAAATATTTTAGTTTTTGATAGACAAAAAATTTATAAATAAAATGAATGAAAAAAAAACTAGTTTCAAGATTTAATGTAAAATATTTTAAAAATTTATGTTGATTTATTTGAAAGCACATTGATCTTTTAAATATGGTCCATGCTGGGAGTATTATGATTAATTAGTTTTTTTAAATTACAAAGAAATATAAATAATTTTTTAAATTTCAATCGAAAATTAATAATCAGACAAGAAATGGTTTACTTAACAGGGCAAAATCATTGCTTAGCACGACAGTATTTGACAATTTTGTATTTGACTTCCAAAATGTCTAGATTAGCCATTGCTTGGTGTTTAAGATTAGGGGCAGAAAGCACTTAAAAAAAGAATGGTTAAGGTCAAATACGGATCGTAGGATCAAGGAGTAGGGACACTTTGAAAATTAATACTCGATTTAATGGGAAAATTGCAATGAACCACAACATATACTTATACTTATCCAATGAAACTTTATACTTATCCAATGAATTTATTAATAGATTAATCCTTCGTATACTCTATATTCCTTTTTGTGTAAAACTTATTTATTCAAAATATTTTTTCTATTCCCATCTTTAGGAACAGGTAAAATTAGATGCAACAAAGCAAATAACTAGTCCAGATGATTGTTGTGATGATTTAAGTCCAATGCCACAAACAGCAGCACCACCAGTACGACGACGTGGTGGTATATCAGCTGAACCAGTTACAGAAGAGGATGCCACTAGTTATGTTAAAAAAGTTGTACCAAAAGACTATAAAACAATGGCTGCATTATCAAAGGCCATTGGTAAAAATGTACTATTTGCCCATTTAGATGAGAATGAAAGATCTGATATATTTGATGCCATGTTTCCAGTTAATTGTTTATCTAGTGAATTTATAATACAACAAGGTGATGAAGGTGATAATTTTTATGTAATTGATCATGGTGAAGTTGAGGTAATTTGATTATATAATTTCTTTTAGATTACCAAAAGGAAAGTTAATTAATTTTGCTTGTCTTGTTTATAGGTTTTTGTTAATTCAGAATGTGTAACAACAATTGGTGAAGGTGGTAGTTTTGGTGAATTAGCACTTATTTATGGTACACCACGTGCAGCAACAGTTAAAGCAAAAACAGATGTTAAATTATGGGGTATTGATCGTGATTCATATCGTCGAATTTTAATGGGTTCAACAATTCGTAAAAGGAAAATGTATGAAGAATTTTTATCACGTGTTTCAATATTAGGTAAATAAATATTTTTTCTATTTAAAATAAGAAAATTTTTATATTTTCTAAAATATTATTTTATAATTTAGAAAGTCTTGATAAATGGGAAAGATTAACAGTTGCTGATGCATTAGAAATATGCAGTTTTGAAGATAGCGAAACAATTGTTAAACAAGGTGAAGCTGGTGATGATTTTTATATTATTGTTGAGGGATGTGCTGTTGTTTTACAACGAAGAGGAGAGGTAAATAAGAAAAATATTATTTTACTTTATAATTTAATTTTTAATTGAATAACATTTTTTTTATAGGGTGATGAACCAGCTGAAGTTGGTCGTTTAGGACCTAGTGATTATTTTGGTGAAATTGCATTATTATTGGATAGACCAAGAGCTGCTACTGTTGTTGCTAGAGGTCCATTAAAATGTGTTAAATTGGATAGAGCGAGGTAAGAGTGTAACAAGTGAAAATTTGCTTAACGCTTTAAATTATTTGAAATTCAAAATTTTCGATTTTTTTTTTTTAATTTTATTAATTTCAAATTTTTTTTTTTCTATTTTAGATTTGAACGTGTACTTGGTCCATGTGCAGATATCCTTAAACGCAACATTACACAATATAATAGTTTTGTATCTTTATCTGTTTAAATTTTTTTTATGTATAAATAAATTACAAAAAGAAAATTTATATTTACCACCTCCTCCACCATAAAAACAAAACAAATTTAAACAAAGGAAAAAAAAATTAGCAACCAAAAAAAAATTGCATATATAAAAAATTTTGAGGTTAAAGAGAAAAAAAGGATAATTTATAAGTAAAAAAAAAAAATACAAGAAACAAACAAAAAAAATTAATATAAATGTAATTATAAAAAAAAAATAAGAATTATTGTAAAATCGCTGTATAAACAAAACTACTAAATTTTGATAGAAAAAAAAACTATAAGAAGAAAATTGTACAAAATGTGGAAAAAAAGAGTGAAAATGAAAAGTCAAGAAAAAAGGACTAAATTGAATTTTAAAAAGAATTTTCTATATAATAAGAAAAATTACAATAATTTCTCATTAGCTATTTTAAAATGAAGGACCGAAGATTTGTTGGATGATACTACAAAATTTGATTGACAAAGAAGAATTATAAATTTAATATGTAAAATCGTATTAATATTTTTACAAATAGGATACAGAGAAACATTTTTAAAATCGATTTTTGAAAAATTGTTTTAGAAAAATATATTATATGTTTTATTTTATTATTTATGAATTTTTTAAATAAACTTGCACAACCTATAAAATCAAAAATATACAATTTACAAAGTCACATTATTAATTATCCATATAAAAATCTACTATAAAAAATCAATTTAGTTTCTTTCATTGGCTAATTTTACTATCGGTTAAAATTATAAACGTAAACAAATTTTTAAAATCTCAAATTTAATCCCAAAAATTAAAATAATCTAATTTTATAAACATTCGCAGTATGTGGGCCTCATCACAAAAATTAATCAATCCAAAAAAAGCAATTTATATGAAATTCTAAAAAATTAAAATTTATAATTAAAACTATAAAATCTGAATTTTTTAGAATTTCAAATTAAATACGAAAATTTATTTGGCCATGCAAATGTTTTTATTATTTAATCGACTCTTTTTACATTTAAATTTCTATAAATGAATTTATTTTCATTACGTAACTTTTACGTAAATATATAAAACAAAAAAAAAAATTGAAAATATTATTTTATAAAAAACTAAAAAACTAAATTTGAAAACAAAAACTCGTCCAAATTTTTATATATTTTTTTTTTCTTAAAAAAATGTTCGTTTATATATTTTAAAAAAAAATATATATATATATTTCTTAATTAGGAAATTAACTAAAAACTAATTAAAACCCAATTTAAAATTCTCTAGCGCATAAAAAAAAAATATTTTAACAAATTTAAAATTAAAAAACGTACCAGATTCAAGCAACAAACAAAAAATATTGTAATTTATATATAAAAAAATATTATTTTAGGCGAATTTTTATTTTAAATCTTTTTAAATATTTATTCAATCTATATTAAAAATAATTATTTGCCAATTATCAAGAAAAATTGTTGTAAAACTAAAAATTTGCAAAAAAAAAAATTGTTGAAAATGTTAAAAATCTAAAATGAAATTATTTAGAATTTCTTCTTCATATCATCGCATAAAAATAATATAATTTTTCTGCATTAAAGAGGAATTTTTTTTTTCTAATTATTTAAATAAAAATGAAAACCCAACGCACTGGTGCGTAGTATTTTACAACATAAAAAAAAAATTATGTAATTATTTAACAAACAAACAAAAAATTATAGAAAATAATCATAAAAAAAAATTTATTAAAAAAATAATAATAATTTATTTACAATATAAGAAAAGCTAAATCCCGCCGGCGGGTAAAATTAAAATATTTAACAAAATAAAATAAAAAACAACACAAGTAAAATATTTTTTAGTAAAAAATAAAATAAAATTCTTTAAAAATTCAAAAATCAAAACCAACTTAACAAAAAAAAAAGTCTTCCTAATTAGAAGAAGGAAGTTCTGACTTGGCATTTAAATGTCGATAGGAATAAAAAATATTATATTAAATTTATGGAAAACAATCTTTTAAATTAGGAATTACTATAATTAAAAAAGTAATAGTAAATTAAAAAGCAATTCTTTTTCATATTTTATTTTGTTAAATTCTCTTTAAAGTTTGCTTGACTTTCAACAAATTTTTTTTATTTAATTCACATTTAAAAATAAATAAATAAAATTGTCATGTTAAGCAAATAAAAATTTAAAAAAAAATATGTATAAATTTTAAAAACAAAATAGAAAAACATTTTACAACAGCATTGATTTTTATTTATGAATATTTTGAAAATATTTATATTAATTATATTATTATATGCATATTATTTTATAATTTAGATTCTTTGTTTCATTTTTTAATTTATAAATAATGAAGAAAAATAAAACCACAAATTATGGAAAGTGAATTAATTGAAAATAAATTATAAATTATACAAATATCAACAAAAAAATTAATTAGTTTTATTTGATTTTTATAAATATTTCAGTTGATGAAGTAAAAATGTTAGATATAGTAGGAAATTCTGTTTAATACTTTGAAATTGAAAAAATACAGGAATTTCATTTTTTTGACTACTGAGCAAATTTTGTTCTCAACAATTAATTAATTTTACTTTTTAATTATTTTCTCTAAGGTATTGCATTTAAATTTTGCCGCATATCAAAAAAATGTCAATTTTACCGCCAAATCGTAATCGAAGAAGAAGAAGTTTTGTTTGTCAGTTTATTGGTGACTTTTTATTAGTTAAGAAATTTTATTTTGTGAATGTGAATAAACTTAAAAAAATTGTTGTTAAATTTAATAAAAACTAGTATTCTTGTAATTTTAATTAATATTAATTACAAATCTGATAAAAAGTATCGAATTTAGTGGGAATTTAATGTATTTTTAGATTATTTTAGAAAATCATAAAAGTTGAGGTTATTTTCGACAAAGAAATTAGAAAATTTTGTATAACTTTATCTAAGTATTTATTATAAAATTAATAGAAAATTAAATACTAGTGTAGTGTAGTGTAGTGTAGTGTGTAGTGATTAAATACATTTCAAGAAATAATTTGTTAGAAATATTTCAAATTTTAATTTAATAGAAACTAAAACTAGAAACATGACTGTCATTTGTCAATTGTGCGGGAAAAAAGGTAAGCGAAGTTTTATACTACAAATATTTTTTATTTATATTTATTAGTTTTAATTTAAATAATATATTATCATAGAAAAATACTAATTTAAATCCTTAAACATCAAATATAAACCAAAAACCTACCAGATTAACATTTAAATTCTCTAATAGATCTGTTGTGTCGGGTCGTTCATATAGTAATTTCTCGGGTCGTTGATATAGGTAAACTTTTATTACTACGTTACTTTTTTAATAATGATAATACAAATGGAAAATTGTTGATATTATATTTGTTTCCCTGTTTAAAATCTTTAAAATATATTAAAAAATTTATTGTATCGTTATCATCGGCCCAATAAAAACGTAATTTAAATCGGTTGTTCGTATCATTCCATTAACTTAAATTTGAATTTATTTATTTGGTTTATTTTGAGAAACCCTAGTTCACAACGTTGAAATACATTGTAAAACGGTTAGTTCGTTTAACAACGAAAGTGGCTGATCAAACAGATAACTCTTACACAACAGATTATAGTCAATCTGTTTCAATCAACGGCTGGACAACAAAATGGGTTTGGGTGAAATTATAATTTAATTATTATATACCTTTTAAATCGGAAATAGAAAAATTTACAATCATACTATCATATCAATTAAAATAAAATTAATAAATTCATTTTATGTATATTATTTTTTTGTATTTTCTGAATTAAATTTTTATCATTTTTCCATTTAAGTTTTTTTTTAATAATATTTTTTTATATAATATTTTTGTACATTTATTTTTTGTGTGTCTTTCTGTTATTCTGTCTATCTAATTCATTATAAATGTCGGCGAAAATGTGGCAATCAACGAATATAATGTTTTTATTTTGTTTAGCAACAATATCATGGATTGTTTTATGTTATTTAAATTCACGAGAACATAAAATTGATAAAAGAAAATATTATTTTGAACGGAAAGAATCTGAGCGAAAAGAATTTGGAAGTATAAATTAAAATATGCAAATAATATAAATGAAAATAATAAAGTATATAAATTTTTCCAGATATAATACAATTTTGGTTTACAAAATTAATAATATTTTTATATAATCGTAGTTTTAATATAATGTTATATTTAGGATGTACATTACTTGGTGTTTATATCTTAATACATGTTATGTAAGTATTGCTAAATAATTTAGGGTATAGGCATAGTATTTCTAATTCAAATTAAGTCCTTTTCCCTTGCAAAGACCAAAGATAATTTTTGTCAAATTTCAAAAATGACACTATTTAAGTTACTTATTTTAGAAAAAGATTAATTTGATTTGGAACTACTATATTAAAAGTATAGTTTGATGAGAAGAAAAAATGTTGTAACTGCAGGAAACGAATTCGTAGTAATATATGAGTTTTTTTCATTTCACCATGAATAATTTGAAATTTGAATTAAAAAGTAGAACTTGGTTACATCTATCTAATTCTAATACATAATGATGTACGTATATAAAAACTACAACATTTTACTTCTCACACAATGAAATTATGATACAAATTTATTAAAAAAAATTCTCAAAATATTATTTTCCAATTTTTACATTCTTTAAATTTAAAGTATGACAAAAATAAAAGCTGTTACATATATGGCAGCAACAAGATCATCACGATATTTTGAAGAAATATCAAAAATAAAAAATATTAATAAAACATTATTAGATTCATTAAAAAATTATAAATGTGAAAAATTAAATTTTATAAATCGTATAAAAATGGATACAATAATTATAAATAAATTAAAAACAGATTTAACTGAATCATCAGATTTAATAAAACATTTAAAATATAATTTAGATGAATTAAATAAAGGTATATTAATAAATACAAAATATAATCGATTAAATAAAAAATCATCATCTAATAATAATGTTATTAAAAAACATGGTGATGATAAAAATTTAAAAAATATATTTATATCAAGACCAATTGGCATTATTGATTCATTAAGTGAAATATTTTCACCAAAAAAATCAACACAACAACAGCAACAACCAAAACAAAAACTTGAAAGTTTATCTTTAGATGATGATGGTAAAATATTATTTCATGGTGGTAAAAAGGAAAAAAATCAAATTAATTCATTACAAAAAAATATATATTTATGTAATAATGATAAAATTATTAATATTGTATCAACAGATGAATTAAAAAAATTAAAAGGTGTATCAAATACTGAATTAACAACAAATGATTTATCAATTAACGATATATTATTACCAAAATATTCATATTCAAATAATGAAATATTCAATTAAAAAAAAAAAAAAAAAGGAATATTTTGTTTCACAAAACGAGAAATTTAAATTATTGGATTAGTAAAAAAAAACTCAATATACATACATATGTGTATATATTACTATATTTATCAAATTTTTATATTATAATATTATCAAAATTAGAAAAGAATTATATGAAAATTTTCAAAAATAATTTTAGAAAAAATTTATATGTATATATTATATAATATAAAATATTATATATATATTATTCTATTTTATAGAATTTAATTATTTCCTAATTAAATTATGGTTAATTTTTTAATATGGTATAATTTCAAAAGAACCGATTGAATATTTATATTTAATTTGTGAAAAATAGAAAAATATTTAAAATGTTTTTAAGTGTGTAGAGAAAGTTGAAAAAAACAAAACAAAAATGTTTTTTATAAGATGTTTTTAAAAATTCATAAATGGATGGGAAGAAAACCAGAACGTTTTTCTTTTATACACTTAAAAATATTTTAATAACTGGAAAATATATTAAGTTGATCATAGTGTAAGAGGGAAATAAATGTATGGTTGTCGTGTAAATATATTACAGCGATAATTTTTTTTTTAAATAAAAAATAAATGTAATATATTTTAGAAAATTGTTTTTGGTTTTTCTTTTTCTAATATTTCAAATTTGAAAATAATGCTAGGTGACGAAATATCCGTGTATCAGTTAACTCTCTGCGCCTCATTATTTGATTAATTTGTTTTAATTGGCATCAAAGTAACATATTCTGCGATGGTGTAAACACTGATAGTCCTTCCATATTTGAATTATAGTTCATTTTTTTTTTTTTTGAACAATTTTTAAAATAAACCAAACTTTTAACTATTTATTTCAATATATATTTTTTATTAATTATTTTGTTCTTGTTTTTTTCTTTTCTTTTATCTTTGTTTGAATTTGTGTTTTATTTATATTTTTTTCAAATTTTTAAATTTAATTAAAAAAAATTAATTATTAAAAAAAATAATTGTATTTTTTTTTTTTTTGCTTTGTAGCCAAATTTAAAAGCAAAAATTTCTTTTATAAATTAGTGTGAAAATTATTTTTGCATATATATAATAACTTTAAAATTCAGTAAATGTATATAATTTATTTCTTGTAAAAAAAATAATAATCAAACTCCTCTTGGCCAGCAAATGAAAACATTAAAAGTTTCGTTTCTGTGAGCACAGACAATTTTTTTCTTTTTTTTCTTTGTAAAAAAAAAATGTTATAAATAATAAATTTGAAATCAAATAAAAAAAAAATAATAATAATAATAATTGAGCCTTCATTAATCTGTGGGATCACTGAAAAATATTAAATGAAAATATGTTAAGAAAATTATGAAAACATTAATATTTTAAATAGAATGTTTTTTTTACCCCGAATAAGGTTTTGATGGTTGTCCAGAGAGATCGTCTTCTTGATTTCCAATTGATTTTTTCACAAACTAAAATTTAAAACAAAAAATAAAATTTTAATTAAAATTTTTATTATAATATTTCTTTAATACTAAATTTACCATTGGATTTAACATAATTTCTTCTTCCATTTTATTGATTTGTTTATTTAATTCCATTACTTTTGCCATATCTTCTTGTAACCTTAAGAACATTTCTGGTGTATTATATTTTTCTGGATCATCTTTAAACACAACCATACCATCTTTTTGATTTATTGTTGCAAATATTTCACCAGATTTTATCTAAATTGAAATTATTTATTAAAAAATTTAATTGAATTTATTTAATTGAATTGTAAATAAATTTACCATATTAAATATATATTTTTCTGCTTCAGCAGCGCTAGATAATTGACATCTACTCGCAACATCAGCTAATGATAGCGTTAAAAATGTTTTTGTCAATCTTTGTATATTTTTCTTATATAACGATGAAGCAACCTATAATTTTATAATATATATATAAGTATTGTGAAGAATTACTCATACTTTATTTTTATATTACTTACTTGCTTAACAAGGCCCAAATTATTATCCCTAATATATACATCTCTAAATTTATTAATAACACCTCTGACCTCATCACTCGATGATGATGCATATGCATTAGATAACTCATGATAGGCCTGACTTAATGGTTTCATAAACCGTGAGATAACTTGTGAAGAACATTTTGGTAAATTTATAAGCTATCAAATAAGTATTAATAAATATTATTTTAAATTTTCAATAATAGATAAATAAAATCCATACTTTCCCATGTAATATTAAAGAAACAATTATGAATTTTTTATATGACTCCAACATAATATGTGACATTGCCATTGCTGGTGTTGATATTGCTACTTCAAAGAAATATAATGATCTATCATAATTTTTAACTGCCGCATAAATCATTCCACCATAATAATAATATAGTAAAAAATATTTTGCATCAATATTCACATCCTAAAAGTAATTTTGTTTATATATAAGTAGTTTCAAAAAATAATCAATATTTTAAAAAATACAACACTTACGTCAGTCGTTGCAATTGCTGTAATATCAATATCCAAAAAATTTAAACTTGGTTTTAAACATTTTGATTTTAAACTGATTTGACATAAATCAGCATGAACAGCAGTTAATTGTGATTCAGATAATCGAATTTTTTCAATGGCATTTGATAAAATTTTTATTCCTAAAAGACAATTTGGTTGTCGAACCATATAACCAGTAAAAGCATGACAAAATTCAAAATCTACAATGAAAATATTATAGTAAGTTTTCTATAATGAATATTTAATTAACTCACATGTTTGTGTCGCAAATCTAACTTGTTCACCATTACAAAGCGATATGAAATCTTTTACAACTCTTAAAATATTACCAGGTTCAGCTGAATTATTCTACAAAAAAAAAATTATATTATATTTTGTTAGCCTTATTTCTATTAGGCTTTGTCTTACAACAATGTTAACCAATTTAGCAAGCAACACATAAAGAACTCCTAATGAGTGTTGTTGCATATCCAAAGTCTCAAGTACATTGTCCAAAATATTCCAATTTTTTGTTAGCAATTCAACTGAATCATTTAAGTATTCTACTAAATCTCGAAAATTTCCTACAATAAATAAATATATTAAATAATAGTAAATTAATTTACTTTTATAGTGATCGTAGTTTTTTTATATTGTTTTGAAGGTTAAGTTCGGCTTTTTAACAATACTTTTTTATAAATTTAACTTTATTTTTAATTGTATTACCTGAAGAACTTAATGTTCGGACATTATTAACATAATTTTCCAGGGCAGATGCCATTTAAATAGCAAAAACGCACAATTATATTATTAAATCCAAAAGAATTCTCTGCAAAATTCGTTTTTTGACTTCTTTATTTTAATGATTTCCAATGACAATGTGATTTACAGTACTTTGACTGTCAAGTCATTTTCAATTTACCAAACCGGTGAGCGAATGGAAAAAAATTTGATTGCGATTAATGTTGTTTTTTGGGAAGATGGAATTATGTACAGCGAAATGAAATAATTCAAATTTCTTATCGGAATGAAATTTAAATTATTGCGAGTAGTTATTTTTTGATTTTCGATAGATATATGTATATGTTTTTTATGTGATTTTGTCAAGTTAATAAAATATATAAATTAAAGTGTTCTATAAATTCTCGTGTAGAAATTGTAAATGTTCTTAAGAAAAAAGCCTAAATGTATAAAAATAAACCAAACAACATTAATATAAAAGGTAAAATGAAAAAAATATATTACATTGAAGAACCATTGATACTCGTAATCGTAATCGGAACGAATTCTTAAAATATTTCGTTTATATTGAATTTCGTTTCGCGAGTTACGAAACGAATAAAGATTACTAGTTGGCAATATAACTAGTTGTAAAAAAAGAAGCGAATTGTTTTGACATTTCTTAATATTTATGTTAACATAATCGATATCAAAGCATTATTTATTTATATATTTATTTTTATCGTATTTCTCAATGAAAAGGTAAATATTTTTAGTTTTAGCGAATTAAATAATTAATAATACCTTTTTTCAGGTCATATTACTAACGGATATTAGATTACCATAGAGTTTTGGTAGGTTCTGACTTCTAACAACAAAAAAACCATTCATCATGCAAAATATTGAAAAAACATTTATTATATTAAAGCCACACTTATTGAAAAATCCAATTGCTCTTAAAAATATTCTAGATTTAATTAATGAAAAATTTGTGGTTATTAAATCTGAACAAATTTATATGAATGAAAGTTTAGCAAGAAAATTTTATGAAGAACATGTAAATAGGTTTTATTTTAAACGTTTACAAACCTTAATGACAAGCGGACCATCAATAGCAATGATAGTATCATGTAATAATTCTGTAGCTAAATGGCGAGAATTAATAGGACCAACAAAAGTTTATCAAAATATATTTTCAAATCCAAATTCATTACGAAGTTTATATGGATTATCTGATACTAGAAATGCTTGTCATGGTAGCGATTCACCAGAATCAGTAAATAGAGAAATTTCAATAATATTTCCAGAATTAGAATGTTAAAAATTCTATGATATTTTAGATTAAAAGTTTTAATTTTCCAAAGAGTGTTAAACTTAAGAATTACTGTTTAAAATAATTTAGAAAATAAAATATAGAATATAATTTGTAGATTATAAGCGCAGCTGTTTTCAATTTTAATTTCTTTTTTTTTTTAAATATTCTTTTAGAGAATCTACTGAAATGGAGCCGAATAAGAATGTTGATGTAATTTTTGTTTGTAGTATATGCTTTGGTCAATACAAAAATGTTTATAATTTACGTGAACATATGATAAATGATCACAAATGTGTACCAAAAAATCCACCTAAATCAGCAAAGACTTTAAATAAATCTATAGTTACAACTAAAGTGTCTTTAATTAAAGATAAAAGAAAAAATGAAGAAAATATTGAAAATGATTTACCACCTATGACTTTTGGAGAATTAAAACTTTTATTGAAAACAAATTTAATATATAAGTAAAATTTGTCTATATACATATGTAAACATTTTTCATTTCAAATTTTGAATTATTTATTTTAGATGTATAATGAAAGGATGTTCTTATAAATTTGATTCAAAAGAAAAACAAGAAACTCATATACGTTGTCATTCATCAACAGAAATTGAAAAAATTAAAGATTTTAAATGTTTTGATTGCGGTTTAGAAGTGAAAACATGGCGTAATTGTAGTGGACATATGTGGACTGAACATGAAATTGATGTTGATTTATTATCGTGTCCAATATGTTCATATAAAGCAATTACATCAGGTAATTAATTTATCAATTATATAATTTATTTTGTAAATTTTAATTTATAAAATATTTTCTAGTTAAAATATGGCGTCACATGAAAGTACATAAAAATTGGCAACCAAAATTAATTCGATCAAATAAAAAAATTGATGATAAAAAATGTGGAAATGAAAATAAAAATAAATATTATTCAGAAAAAAATTGTGAAATATGTGATAGGAAATTTGTAAATGGAAAAACATTATCGAAACATATTAAAACAGTACATAATAAAATAAAACCATTTATATGTAATATCTGTAATAGGAAATCAGCAAGAAAATCAACATGGCTTGTAAGAAATTGTTTAATTAAATATAAAGTTAATTACTAATAAATATTTATAGATTCATATGCGACAACATACTGATGAAAAATTACCATGTAGTTATTGTCCATTTAAAGCACGTGATCCAAGTGTATTAAAGAAACATGAAATTCGTCATAAATTAAATGATTCTCGTCTATATAAATGTACAGCTTGTAGTTACAAATCAATTCAAACAAATGCATTAAAAATGCATATAAAATATTATCATCCTGATGAATATAAGAAAATTGCATGTGATTTATGTAATTTTGTAACAATAACAAATGAAAAACTTGATGCACATAAACGTGATCATGCTAAAGGATTAATTGTAAATGAAGATTCAATGGATACGGTTAATAATTTATTTAAAAATCCACAGAAAAATCATACACCTGAAAAAGCTTTAGCAAATATTGAAGTAAATATTTTGTTGTTGAATTTTTTTCAATAAATTGATGATTTTTTTATTTATTGTTGTAGATTTCATCTGATTGTTTTCTGCCAATTGAAAGTACAGATTCAATTGCCGATACTGGTGGTGTAACAATACCAGCACATTCTGAAGATACACAATTTCCAAACTTTTTAAATCCATAAAATTAAACCATTGTTAGTTTAAAAAGAAGTTTCGTGATAATACATAACAATATAATATTTGACTGAGTCAAAGACTCTTCTTGTACGAAATATTTTTCATAAATTTATATTTTTAATTGATATATAATTTTAATATTGTTAAGTTTAAATATATTTAGATACTAATTTCAGATTTAATTTAACCTTAAATTTTTTTACAATATACCTAGCCTCTTATTATCTTTTTAATTTATGTAAGTATACTGAAGAAAAATTTACTTACCGAAAAGTCTAATTTAAAAAATTAATTTACTTACCAAACGAATTTTATTATTAAATGATTCAATTCGATTAAAATTGCATTTCATTTATGAAATTTCAAATGACTTTCATAATTTTTTTTGATATGGCTTTTTATTTAGTATTATTATCATTCATTTTTTTTATTTATTTTTAAATTTAATTTTTTGTATTTCTGTTTTTTTACGAGTATTTTTATAATTTTTATTTAATATTTTCTTTTAAATTTAATAGTAATCAATTATATAATTATTCAATTTTAAATATTTTTCTCTTTTTGGGTTTTCTTTTAAATAGAATTTCTTATTATAAATCCATTCTCTATTCAAAATTTGCTTCGTTTTTGCTTTGTTTTTTTTTTATAGAGATTTTTTATTTTAATGTTTTACACAGTATTTTTGATCAATATTCATTTATTTTGAATTTTATTTTTTTAAAAGGATAATTTTATATAATAAAATTTCATAATTATAAACTACAATTTTTAACTATATATAAATATTTAGTATTTGTTTTTCTTTAAATATATATTTAATCTCATAACTACATTATTTTCTGCTAAAATATTTTTTATTTCCTAAATAATAGTTTGATTAATTTTTTATATAATTCTTTTTTTTTTTTTTTTAATAAACAATATTATAATTTTATACTTTTTCCTCTATCATTTTAAATTTTCTTTTGTTTTAGTTCGTTTTATGAGTGCGAATATTTTATTTACAAAAATTGCAATTTTAATTTTTCTCTCATATTTTTTTCTTCTTGTGTATTTACATTAATATATTAATATATTTGAAAAATTTAATTTAAAAAAATGTTGAACGAAAATACATTTTTATTTCTTCATTTTTAAAATATACTCTTTCAATTTTTCCTATTAAATTTTCTTTCTATTTTTTGTTTTTATTGTCTTTTTATACTTTATACACTTTATTTCTGTGAAGAATTTTTGTTTTTGGAATAAATTTTTGGTTGTTGAAAAATTACAGGTCCACCTAAATGAATTGTGTACGACGAGTTTTTTTTATTTTATTTATTAAAAGATTTTTTACTCTTAAATAAAGACTTGCATTAAACTAACTTCATGTTGGTACGTTTTTTTGTCGATATTCGAATTTATTATATAAAGTAGTTAAGGCGTAAAGTTATCTCGCACGTTTTGATTTAGGTTAAACCATTTTTTCAACATTATTTTAATGCATTTTTTTAATAATAATTAATTTTATATTAATTTTTAATTATTTGCTTTCTATTTTTAATTCATTTTATATTTAGATTTTAAAATTTTGATTTCGAAGTAGTTCAAAGTAGTTTCGAAATTAAACATATCTCACTCATACGACATCAAATCAAAATAATTTTTGTAATTAGTTCTAGTTCTAGCTTCCATACTTTAATTAAATTAAATGATTTTCAAAAGTTAATTTTACATATAGAAAATTAATGGTGGAATTTCGAAACATATATTAACGCAAATTAAACCAAAATTTATTGAAAGTTAATAAAATTTCTTTCTTATTTTTTTCAAAATTTCAATCACAATAAATAATTTATTTCATGGGCAGTGATAAGTTTTTTTTTCAATAATATATTTTTTTATTAATAAAAATATTAAATTAAATTTATTTTTGAAAAAAATCCGTAAAATTTCATGGCAGTTTTAATGGTTTTAATTAATTTACATATATAATTTTCATTTTAAAGATTTAAATTTGGCATATAGATTATATTTCTTAATTAATTCAATTTAATTAAGTATTTAAAAAATGATTTTCCTTTATTATAATAGGGAAAGTAAAGTAAAAGTACTCTTCTCTACGAAAATACTCTATGAACTATGACTTAAAGTAAAATTAATTTACTTTCTTTTTAAAAAAAATTGTCATATTAAATTGCCCATTAATTGATTGATTAAAGGAAAGTGTACTCTTACTTTATCATAATAAAACTTGGTCCATCAGACAATTTTAAATTTTAATTTATGGATTTTAATCAAAAAGCACTTTTAACTAAATAATAATAATATTAAATAAATGACCAAAGCAAATGGTATGGCAGCTTTTTTTTCCATATAACAACGAACACAATAATTTTCATCCTAAATCACAGAATTATGATAGTTTTAGGTGGTTTAATTTTTAATTATTTTAAGAATTTTTAAACAAATATGGCGAATTTAGATATTTTTCTGATTTGCCACGGACATTGCCATGGGAAGTGCCACGGAGAGTTAACAAGCAAAAAATAATTCAATTGTAAATATAGATATATAGAATATTTTTATATATGTATATAATTAAAGCTTTTTAATTTAATTAATTTAAAAAACTATTTAAAAAAGCGTAATTAAATTTAAATAATTTGAATTATTAATTAAAAAAAAAAAATAATGGGTCAATGACAAAACTTAATAAAAAATATTTTCATTAAAAATTTACAACATTTACGCAATCAGAAAAATTAAATTCGACATTTTTTTTAATAATTTAATAATTAATGCCATATTTAAATTTAAATTTTTAATGTTTCTGATTTTTTATTGAACTATTTTTATAATAATCTATAAAATAAATAAATTCATTTAAATTTTTTTTGCAGATCACATCAAACACTAACAACAACAATTTTTATCAATATAAAGGATATTTTAATGTCCTTTTATAATATTTACTTCTAAGTATATTATATCGAAAAAAATTTATTTTTCATTTTATATTTTCGCTAAATTTTTTTTAATTTTGTTTTTAAATATTCTTTTTAAATTTAATTTTAATAAATATTTTAATTTATGTTTAATATTGAAAATTTTCTTTTAGACTCTTAAAGCACATTCAAAGTATAAAAAAAATTATATATAAAAAATTGTTCTCTTTAGGTTTTAGACACTAATTAATTTTTTAAAAAAAATGATTTTTCATTTATTTAATTTTTTTAAAAAAAATCTACTTATTTTTTTTTTATTTTGATTTATTTTACTAAAATTTACTTAAATAGTCTTAGAATTAAATTAAATTTTATATTAGTATTTTGTTAAGTTCGGTTGAGTTTAAACTGTCTTAGTTTTAACTTGAAAATGTAGTCATATTCATTAAATTGTTTGTAATCAAATTAGGAGGGGATCATTTTTTCACAATATTAAAAGATTTAAAGCAAAGATTAATTAACTAAAAGTTAACTAATTATTTATTTATTTATTTGAATATGAAATATGTAAAATGACTAATTTCAACTATGTAAATTTTTTGAATTATAGACATAAAAGATAATGAATTGATATAATTTAATTTATTTTACCTTTTTATCGTTTCATTTGTTTCAACTTCTATAGATGAACACATAAATTTTTGGAAAAGCTATTAATTGCTTTATAATATTTAAGGGATATTCGAATTATCAAATTTACTAAAAAGTAAATTGCTATTATGACTATTTATATAGTTGCAGAGACAACAAGGCCGTTTTAATTTTGCGAAATGTGCTACACTCTGAAGACTATAAATTGATTTTCCTTTCATAATAAAAATCAATTTCCAAATATTCTATATTATGTCCCAATAAGGCCAAAATGATTATAGAAATAATTCATATAAATTAAATAAATTCTATTGGCCTTCTTGGGACATACGACGAGTATATGTATTCTCCTCTTGATTATGCGATCAATTATTTCATCTATTGATGGATCAAGTGGCTAATTTTCCGGGATTTGTTTTACGTTTCAAACGATTTCGACCTTGACAACATCTATTGTAGACTTTTATAATTGCCATAATATTTTCGAATCAATGAACTATCTCTCTGTCAACATTTAAATTCATGTTTCTTCAACATTTTAAATAATAATTGTTCTCTTTTATAAAAAAATATTAATTAATTATATAGTATTACTAAAACGTAGTACAAATTTTTAGTTTGATTTCTCAATTATTAATTTATAGTTTCATGACGCAAATATTCCATTTAAAGATGAACATTTTTTTTTACTTAAATATATTAATTAAAATTTTTGTGCGTCTTTATTATTTTTAAAGTTTATCAAATTTTCCTACATTCTCCTAAAAATATCCTTCCATTGGTTTTCAACATAAATTTATGAAATGAACAACTAAGTAATATATAGTTAATCTTCAATTATATCTAAATTTATAGTATAGAATTTTAGAAAAAAAAATACTATGTAAGAAAATTTAATATTGAAAAAAATTATAATTTTTTTTTGCATAATATTAATCCTTAGAATAATAGTTTCCGGGGCACAATCCTGTACGATAATATTAAAATTTTATGTGGTCAAACAGTAGTTACACGATCAACTTCAACATATCGTACAGAACTGTCGCTTTGTCAGCAAATTACATCCTTTTCATCAAATACAGCTGTATCCATTGAACTAAGTGATTTTAAACGTGTCTGTAATACGGATGAGCCACGAAATTTTCTTTTCAGTTTTCTATAAAAAGTTAATATTTAAGAAATAAAAAAACCATACTTAAAATTCAATTTTTTCCACTGATATACTTACTTGTATGCTAATGCAAAGGAACCAAAACAAAATAATATTAATAATATACAAATTGTTGCTAATAATTCAGCTGGAAGTTTCATTATTGATGAACATTGTAAAAATGATTCATCATCACCTGATGGACAATGTACAATACCATCACACCAAACGCTTGCATTTACACATGCATCAATTTCAGCACATTTATATTTACAATCTTCTATTTATATAGAAAATTTTTATAAATTCAATTAAAATTTCAATGATTTTTTAAATTTATAAAAAAAAACCAATAACTTTTTACTTACCAACCAACCCTAATGGTGGCCTAGGAACCATTTCCATCCATGTAAATTTAAAATCACCATTTTCTGGTCTTAAAAATTCTATACTAATTGCTTTTGATCTATTAAATATTGAATATATTGGTCTTTCATTCCATCCAGCACTAAATATTTCTACATATTCATATGTACTTGAATCTTCACCAAGTGGGCAAGCAATTATGGAGAGTCCTTTATTTTATAAATAAAGAATTCATTTTTGAAATTGTTTCTTGAAATTATATATATACTGAAAAATTATATACCTTCACTTGTTGTCAATACTACTCGTGATTTAGTTTCACAACGATATGAACTTGTACGAACTAAACTAGCATTTAATGTTTGATAAATTTTTGGATTAAATTTTTTTAAAAATATTGCTTTAACACGAACATATAAATATTTATTACTATTTGATGGTTCAATTATCCATGGACGAGTACGACAATCCAACTATTGAAAGAAAAATTTCAATGAATATTGACAATTTAATTATGTATATGCGTATGTATATAAAATGAATTTGAAAAAATTTACATCTCCAAAAGTCATATCTATCGTTCCACTTGGACCATATTTTCTACGACCATCCTTGCATGTTATTGGTCCTTTAACAAATTCAAAAAGTCCTTCAAAATTTATTGTATCCGGATCATCTAATGTTGACATATTAAATGCAGTAAAATGTACTTCTAAATCACGACTAGTTGATGTATATTCAACTGGAAGATGGGATAAATCTGATGAATTGCAAAGACATCCTCTTGGTAAAAGAATTGAATCGTGATAAGGACGTTCAAAAATCTAAATTGAAAATGTTTTGTTTGTTTTTTTTAATGAAAAAATTTCAATTTCAATTTCAAATTTTAGAAATTGAAATGATTTTGTTTACTTCTAATTTGACACTTGTATTCCCATAACAAAATGATCTATTTATATCTTCATCAACTCTGGAACTACAATCTCGATTCATTGTCGAAACACGTCGTATTTTAATACGTACTCTTTCACCACGTTGTGCTTCAAATCGATAGACACATTTTAAATGTGTTGTACCACCACGACCAAACATAAAAATATTTCGTACACTACGAAATATTGCCGGATCTTTGCGCTCCATTAAACTACTGACAAATTTACGACTACATTCATGATCACTGGCAACTGGTAAACCATCTTGATGAAGATCAACAAACTCATATCGTAATTTAAAATTTAATGGTCTACAAAATTTTAATTATACTTGTAATTTACTAAAAATTTTAACGAAATCATTACCGCAAAGCTGTCGATTCTGTACTTTTAAGTTCTAGTGTAATAGTATCACCACTAGACACAAAACTTTCCATTACTGTACAAGGTCTTGCATGAGTATCATTGATATTTGCCCGATCACATGTTCTTGGTACTGTACCCTGACAAAATCTTGCAATTATGTTGGTAAAATTTTGTCCATATTTACTGAGTAGCGGACGATTTGGAAGATCATGATCACTAGAAATAATTTTTTGTATATTTCAAAATGAATTTATAAAAAAAATAAATTTCTCTACCAATTAACATCTTTACAAACTGGTGGTTCCTTTAATGGACCATCCCATATCCTTAACATTCCACTACAATCTTCTTGTGTCTGTAGAACACTAACACCTCCTAATTCTTCTAATTGACCAAATTCTGGTGCTAAATTAAATTTTAACATTGATACCCAGACTTTGAAACGTGACGACATTATAGGTTGCTGTTGATTATTTGATCGACGTGGTAATGATAAATGATCATATGTTCGAAAAAATGCACCAGTCCCTTGTAAATGATATAGACATGTACTATTTGGTGCTAATGAATGTTTAGGACTTTCTAGTAATCCACGACCACCACCACGAATCCAAAATTCACATAACTTTTTATTTTTAGCATATGTTGGACTTTGTAAATCAACAAATGTTACTTCAACCTATACAAGAAAATGGATAAAATATCATTTAGTTGAGAAGGAATTAGTACATATGAAAAGTTTCAATCAATCAAATAAAATTTGCAAAAAAATATTGTATACCTCTAATTGAAAACCATATAATGGTAGAACTTGTGATGATGTACCAATAAATGTACCAAATGGTGATGTAGTAAATTCAACTAATAATTCTGGACCACTAGATATTGCTGATGGTACACTTTGACCACCACCACAAAATTTCAATATAACTGGATCTCTAGTTGTATAACCATCGTAAACTGTCACGTAATCCTTAATTGTGGTATATAAAAAAAAAGTAGAAATTTTCTATAAAATTTTTGGTTTATGGGGTATCCTTTATTATAAATGGGTGTAAATGTGGATTCATTTTTCAATGGAAATAAAAAAAGTTTATAATCTTCTTTACAAAATTTGCTGTGTTTTGTTGGACAGTTTAGCATAGATTAAATTTTAGATTATATATTACTTTGTTGTATTTTTTTTCCTTCTGGATAGTACAAAAAAAATTATTTATAATAAAAAAAGCTTTTTGAGAAAAAAAAAATGAAAATTTATATGAAACTTAAAATACAAGTTTAGTTTTTGGTAGAATGTAAAAAAAGTAAAATTGAAGTAATAAACATTAAATAGAAATATTAGTGAATATACAGAAACAAACATTATTCATATTGTGGTATGTGCTTTTTTGGACAGTAAATACAATTTATTTAATTTTACGATTTATTATGTAAAAAAACTGAAAATTGGTGTAAAAAAAATTAGAAGTTTGAAAGAAACTTTATATAGAAAACTTTAATTGTGTGTAAATGAGTATGAAAATATTTTGTGAAAATTTATTACATTTAGAAGTGTTAAATAAAATTTTTATTTGTTATATAAAAATGTGCAAAAAAGTGGTTTTAGTGCAAGTTTTATTAAATTCAAAAGAAGGAAATAATTTTTTTTTTTGGGAGAAAAATTTGCATTACATAATTGAATATCAAAGTAATACTACAACGGAAAAATATCTATAAAATACTAATTCCTAAATTATATTTCTATACAAAAGTTTTACAACATTTTACTTTTAAATTGTATTATTGCTGAAGTAATTTATTCCTAAAATTATTCAAGTTGTATAAATTAACTTAAAATTTTACAATTCATTATTTAATTTCCTGCTTTTTAAGGCTTTTAAAAAGGATGTACTAAAATAAGGATAACCGATTTTCTTTGCCAGAGGAAATAAGATAAACGTGTTTAAATTTTTTTTTTTTCATTTCATATTTAAAATAATTTTACAATTTGAATATTATAAATTTCAATAAACTAAAAGTGTTGAAGAAAGTTTTTATTCTATAGTAAATTAAATTATAGATAAATTATGTTAATTAGATTATCCTTAAAATTATAAATTTTGCTTTCTTATTAATAATTTTCATTTAAATTAAAAATAAATTTCTATACAAGA